>JAZKJV010005973.1:0-600000 GCA_037367405.1 Ottelia alismoides
TTGAGTCCTTCACTAAGGATTTTAGACAGACTTGATAGTCATACTATCAACACATCAACTTATTGCAGTATTGGCATTCATCCAACTCTTTGGATGTCATATGGAAGTCATAGAAGTACGATCAACTCATTGACTATCCTTCTCATCTTGGGTCTGACCCATGCTTCCACTACGCTCCCTTTATCTATAAACAATCATTACTTAAGATTAAGGATCTCTTATGTTAAATTCAAAAGAATTCAATGTAAGAGCATTTCAACATTTTATACATGCTTCATTAAATTCATACAATATGAATATTATGAAGCTTCATGAATGACTAGAGTATAGACAGAAGAATGATGACACTCATCATGTCTACATCCATCTAGACTCTTAAAACATTGGTTCAGGTAGGTATTCAAATATTTTGAATACATCATCTCTTATAGAGACACCATTCTGCATGATGTAGTGAACCATGCCATTCATGATTAAATGTCTAGAGCACATTTGTATGCCAAAATATCTTCCTAGGGTTTTACAAGATTAATTTGACAATTGCGATCATCATCAACATGTCACTTCCAAAGTACATTCGATGAGATCAAGACTGCAGAGACATACAAACCCTAAGGTTGTAGATCTATTGTCTATTTAACTGTCATTCCTCATTATTATGAGGAAACTTGCACATTGCAACCACAGAGAATATGTATCCAACTGTAAGTACAATATCTGGATCATGAGTCTAATCCATGATATTTTACTGGTTATTATTGAGTATAACATTGATTATCTGAAATAAGAAATTTGCATAAGTGTATATATATTTATATATATATATATACATATTTTACTTTGATTTAGGAGTTTTTATATCAAAATTGTCTTGCCTTGTCAACAATGAAAGTTCATTCCCTTAATCACTTTCAATGTAAGAGATATACTTACCACTATATCTCAAGCAAGATCTGGGATCTCCTTCCTTATCTTTGTCACATCCCAATAATATGAGAACTTGTGACTCCGATAAAAAGAAGCGGGAACACATTCCACCTTGCAAGTCCAACTTGCATCTCCCAATTCAGTCTTTAACACCCGGGCCCATCACTCCTAAGGTGATGTTGATCTGTCATTAATTGACCGTCAACATGCTTAATACTCGCTATAGCCAATCCAATATCACCCCAATAATACGAGGACTCGATATTGGGGTCACTACGTATACGACCTTACTCTTTCGAGAAGCGAAGATCCCGATCTAAATGGATTGTATGCGGGAGCTGTCACTTCGGACAAGCGTCTCCTACATACAATATCTGGCGACGGAACCCTTCGTCTTGACGAGAGAACATGGGTGTCACTTATGTGATCCTCCATATCATATTCAAATTCGAATTAATCATCATGAATCACATCCATTATGATCAATTCTTCCAAGGAAAATAACACATCTATTTATAATAGAGTATCTTAATTTTATTGGATTCCAATAATCTAATCATATTAAATTAATGATCCAATTAATATCCAACAAACATTCTTAGTTGTTACTTGAATTATGGTATTATCTCAAATACGTATTATTTCAAATTTTAATAATTAGAAAATACATCATGATCTCTCAGGCATCATTTGTTCCCTACCTGCTGTCATGGCCAGTACCGGCGGGAGTGGACAGACTGCACATGGTGCAACCTGCTACCTCAACGCTCCCCGACTAGACACCATATCCGCCTCAGGAAAAAATATGCCGAGCCAATCACTTTGTACTTGAGATGATCATCGATTCTTCACCGAAATTATACCATATAGTAATAATCAAAACCATTTTGATTATAAAGAATTTGCTAGACAAATTCCAAAGCCTATTCAAGTAACATGTTTGTTGAAAGTGTATCAAGCAACCAATCGGTAATCTAGATCTAATCTAATCATTCATTAGTTGAGGTAATGTCATTTAAGAGAATAATTATTATTCTAATATTTTCCAAATATTATCCACAATTATTCCAGGAAATTAACTATTAATTTCGTAAATTTCTTAAACGACAATAACAAGGTTTTGGATAATGATGCAATTTCCAGCAGTGAACCTCACTAACTAAAAATAGTATATCTCATTCATTTTAAATTCAAATTAAGCAAAATCAATTTACAGAGATTGATAACTTGATTTAAAAACGAAACCATGTGATAAACACGCATTTTCAAGTGTTTTAAAACCGTAATTAATATCTTAATTACGTCTCTAATCGCCATCCCCGAAACAATGGACATATGGTCAATAAAACGATCATATCTTGAGCATACAAAATCCAAATTACGCAAACTTAAATTCCACATTTTTCTTATTTATGTGGGAACATTATCTAAGTGATAAACTCATGTTTAAACATTTTAAACAAGGTCAAAAAATTATCACAAGACAGGGCTGCGAAAATTGAAATGCTAAAATCTTCACGAACCCAAACTGGCTCAAATTTTCGTAGGTTCATGGATCATATCCAAAACCTCCGTAAATATGGCTTTGATACCACTTGAAGGATATGGGGAAAATCCTCAAGCTCATCACAGAAGCGTGAGGATCGCATCGAATGGGATCGGGAGCGACTAGTCGCACTAGTTGCTCGATGCAGTGGAAATTAAAAATTTTTATGTGACGAAACCACATGATCCAAGAACACTTCTCGGATCGTTTCGTCTAAAACCACAAACAAGTAATAGGATTACCTCTTGAAGCGTGGTTGCGATCGAGTCTCTAAACAAAAAGACCTCCTATCTCAAGTCCGATCCGACGGAGGAGACGCTTGCGAGCGCGTGGATGAGACACGTGCTTCTCGCAATTTATGTTGATGATCAAAGCTACGGATCTCCAGATCTCGACGAACGATATACGACGTCTTCTTCACGAGCAAGGCATGCCGAAGTAGACGGAGATCCACGAGCAATTGATCGGGCAATATAACGACGACGCTGCGGCGATGGAGGATCTCTCTAGGGCATCCATGATGGACGACCATATGAGAGATAGAGAGAGTGGGCGTGTAGAGAGAAAAGAGAGAGAGAGCATTCATTAATATGTCTCTTGAAGAGCAAGGGATGCCTCTTCTTATATAGGGTTTTGGGGAGTCCATGGATCCCATCCATGGACAACACACAATCAATGGTTGAGATTGATTTGTGTTTCTTTCAGTGGCTAAGATGTTGTTGTAAAAACACAACGACTAATGATTTAATTTAAATTAATTTTCATTGATAAATCAAAAAAATTAATTTCAAATTAAATTTTTTTGATAAGAGAAAAGATAATGAAGAGAATAAACCATTCTCCTCAAAAGAGGAGACACCTACTCTTCTCCTCATGGAGAGCTGTAGCCGTCCACTTCTCTTTGATGGACTTGGTCCATCTCTTCTAATTATCATGAGGATCTCATTATCTCATGATATATATCAACATCTCTTGTCGACAATATTTTCACCAAAAAATAATTTTAAATTATCTTATGGAAAATATCAACCATGCCATTGAAATTATGTGAATCTCATTCACAACTCAAAACTAAATATAATTATATTTTCTCAATTTAATCATTCAATGTGAATCCAATTCACATTAACAATTAATCAATAAATATAAATCACAATATGCTCTCTTTAATATACTATATATCACATTTATAATATATATGATTAATATGGATAGTGCTATCCACATTATTGATATCCATGATAATTAAATCACATTTAATCATCTTGAATTTCTTTTCTCATGTGCCCAAATAATATGAATCAAATTCACATTATTCATATCTTTGATAATTAAATCACATTTAATTATCTTAGATAACTCTCCTTATAATATGAATCAATTTATATTATCCATGATAATTAAATCACATTTAATTATCAATTTTCTCGATGCTTGGATACATATATCAACAATGAAATTATCCATGAACTCTTTCAAGGATAATGCGCGTTCTCTGTGGATACTTGGAGATAAGGACAGGGCGATTGTATTGTTCCAAGTATAGTGACTTGGATATTGAGATCACATCTCATATCCAGATCTCGGGCCTCCCATAGATGCTTGATTAAATCAAGACCGTAAATCTAATCTTCTTATTGCATCTGAATCTCATTCAGATCAATGTCCAACATTTGGATCAAGATCAGATTACTTCTCTACTGAGAGGAGTCACTAAAATCCAGACCCGTTTCATCACTCCCTAGGAACGGAAGCGTCATGGTTATACAATCGTTTATGATCACATGACCCTCAGGTATTCCCAACACCTGTTCATCCTGCATACTAGAAGACTCAGAATAAACCCGAAGTATTATATCAACTTTATACTGTCTACTTCAAGCTTTTATCAGTAAGTTTCTCATTTGACCATTGGGAGTCGGTATCGATCATATACTTTCCAAAAGCATATATCATACCTAGGTCTTGATCATATACTTTCCAAAAGTATATATCAAACCTAAAAATTCAGTCAAGCTTCCAAAGCGAGATAACCGTGCACAGAATTTGATTCTTCCCGATATCTCATGAGTGAGCTCATGTCTTCCGGTTCAGTAGTGAACCTGTATGATGCCTTTGAGAGATCGTATTACTCATATGCCCTTACATGCACACCAACGCGCTGGTGTATAGACCTTGGTTAGGTCACCAACCTATTGGTCTACCAAATATACATACTCAGACACATAGTAACACATCTGTCTCTGGTCAGAGGATGCGCGCCTGTATCACGACAACATACGATATAGGACTTTGGTTATCTCGATCTCGTTAAGTAAACTCTTTGACCTAACTAATCTAACACCTCCTAATCTCTATTCCTATGCAGAGGACCTGCATCAAGAGGTCGGTCAGATATCAGCCTATGTGAGAAAGGATTGCCATCTCCTACTTAGGTTGGAGATCACATCTTAACAATCATTTGACGATACTTGATGAGTCCTCAATCTAACCCTTTAGATATTCATCCAAGCACCAGCTTCTATGATTCAATTATTGAATCAACAACTGTATGATTATTAAGATGACTGACGGGTCGTTAAATACGATAAATAATTTGTATTCATTGTAATACGTTTACTTAGCGAATCAATCAGAACCGAGAGAAGATCTCCGTGAAGAGTGTCTCGGCTTAATTTATATCCCGAGCAAGTCCGGGGTCGAACACAGGGAGGAAAATGAACAACTTGGGGTTAATTTGAAAACTTAGATCTTGATTTCCAAATGCGGTTTTTTTTATATTTTTTAATGCAAAAACAAATACAAATGCAAATGCGGCTGAATTAAAACACTAAGAAAGCATACAACTTAGCCAAATTATTTTGAATAGAAAATAAGTCCAATTTAGCCAAGTTATATTTTTTTTCTAGAATTCTAATCCAGTGATGAATGCAAAACATATTTTTTTTGTATTTTTAGAAATTAAAATGCAACAATTTAAAATACATTATGGGGAGTTTTCACAATTTTTCACACAATCAATAAGGGAAAATGATGAAAAATTTACTGGAATGAAAACATGATGCAAGGAAGCTACAATAATATTTTCGGATTTTTTTGACAAAATATGAATTTTTTATGTATTTTTTTAGTGAAAATAGAGTGACAGTGAGTAATTAATTCATAATTAATCCACAATATCAAATTAATCAGAGTGCAAATTATCTCAAAAAGGTAGTTTCATATAGAATCCATGAGACTTGAAATTTCGTAAAAATAATTTTTATGGATTTAATTAAAAATCAAATACTAAAATCACTCTACAATTTATTTCAGGCACAACACAATTTTACTTTGGATGAAATTTGGATAGTATCGCAATCACATTTCAGGGCATTATATCTAATTTTTGTGCAATTTGTAAAGCAATCGTGAGTAAGATATGAATTTAAGAGTCCAGATTGAGTAAAATATGAAGAATTTCAATTAAACAATTTTAATTAATTACCCAAAGACCATAAAAATATAAATCAATATTCACGTGGTAGAGAAATAGTTACTCAAAATTTTTTTTCATTAAATAAAAAGATTCAAAAATAATGTCCAAATCAAAGCATAAACACAGGGTTGTTCGTGCAAAACTGAAATTGAAAAGACAACTTAAACTTATGCACAGGGACTAAACTGCAATTACAAATACTATGAAGGAATGTTTTACAATATTTACAAAATAAAAAAATAAACTAAGGAAGACCTTCTTCTTCCTTGATCGGCTGGAGATGAACCCAACCCCAACAAGGGGGAATGGCGGCGGCTTGGACGGCGGAGAGCGCGGTGCGACAGGCGCGGTTGGAGGAAAGCGGCGGAGGTGCGCGGCAGCCAGCGACTGGAGGAGGAGAGCGGCGGAGGTGCGCGCGGCCATCCGCGACGGACGCGGGAGGTTGCTGGGCTGGTGGCGCTGGCGGCCGCGGCTACTGCTTGGGGCGGCGTGAAGAGGGGACCAGGGGCGCGGCGGTGATGGCGATGCCTGCCGCACGAGGAGGCGTTGGCAGCGGCGGCGCCGCTTGGAGGATAGGGGAGGGGCGGCGGCCGAGCTGCTCCTCCTGTTTGTTTTTTTATTTTTTTTAATTTTTACTGCTGCTGTTTTGATTTTTTTAATTATTTTTTTGTTTTCTTATAGGGAATGAAGATGAGAAAATGATAGTGGTGATGGTAAAATGGAGATGGTGAATGATGGAGAAGATGATGAACATTGATATGATTATAAAACAACAAGGAAATAAAGATATTAGATAAAATAAAACAACAAGATAAATGAGGAGAAATACTTACCTCAGGTTCGTCGGATTTGTGGAGCAGCTATGCTGGACTCCTGTCGTCGCTTCGATCCGATTGGCAAAATCAAAATCAGAGAAGCTACGCGAGCTCAATGGGGAACTCGTGACGCGGAGCGGAGCTCCGCGGATCTCGCCTAAAGGAGGTCGTTGCTTGAGGAAGACGCTTTGCCGCTGTCACCAACAAAACACTCCAAGCTCTCTCCTTTTTCTATTAGAATGACAGATGCGAAAAAATGGGGATGAATGGAAGAATAAAAAGAGAAGAAGATTGGGAGTTAGAGAGATGGTGGAAAGGTGGAGTTTGAATGGGAGGTTAAGAGAAATGGTGGAGTGGAATGGAGGTTGGATGAAGACTTGCTGGTTAATGGAGGAAAATATACGTTATTGTAGAGAATGGGAAGAAATAAATAAATAAATAAAGTAGGCTACTTTAAATACAATAAAATAAAAAAGAGAGAGAGAGAAATAGTGGAAAATTTACAAAGGAATACATACATGTACATTTTTTGTTTGCTTTTCTAATATGTATTTTTTTTGTCTTTTTAATAAGAGATATTTACAACATAAAAATACAATAATCAACATACACCACAACAATAATTTTTTTGTATTTTTAATAATTAGGAAAGATAAAATAAAAAATGAATAAAGAATGAATATATACAAAATATACAATGTACATCTAGGTCCCAAAACCCAACTTTTGCAAATAAGCTCTGATTTTAATGAAACCACTTCCGTTGGATAGATAATTTTCTAACTTGAACTTTAAAAGTGAGTTTGATGAATTCAGAGTTCATACGGAGCGGGAATTTGGCCTGGAAGTTGGTCTTTACGGCTTTTTCTCTTTGGGATCTAGGAGCATTTATTTGAGATGAAATTTGTTTGTATTTTTCTATTTTTATATATATTTTTATAAACAAGTTAGAGAAAGAATTAGCCAAAAAAGAGTTGAAATGAAATTATTAAATACATGAAGTTTTGGTCTATTTACAGGTGGAAAACTCCTTTAATTTTGCGGCTTTTTATTGCTAATTTATTTTATACAATCTAATATACAATAATTAGTGTATTTTATTTACAAGAGCTATTTTGTTAATTTATTGATTTTATAAATATTTATTAGGGAATTTACTTGTGGATTTTGCTAAGATCAAGATATTGAGATGATGAATCGTGAATTCATCAATGATCATGGTACAAAACCCTAATTGTACTAAGGGACCTATTATGCAAATTATTTATCCTTCATTTCAGATCGGGGAATGATATTCGCAATAACATTTATTGCATAATAGCTCGCCGTGGGCTCGCATGTCCAACATGTCCATCCATAAATGAGAGCGAGGAGGGATAAGAACGAGAGAAGAGTCATATGGCCACTAACTACTCGCTCGTTGGCTGCTTAGGCTCCATATTTCAAGTTCGTTATCTTAACCATATTTTCTACTCTGCCATGAATATTCTATCCCTTTAATAAGTCTTATATAATTATATTTATTTATATTTCTTTTATCATAGAAAAATATTAAATTTATATTATAAAAGGCATTCAATATCCGTACATATTAGGTATTTTTATGAATTATATATTATTTGTCGGGCATCTTCCTTGATTATACATTTTTTCAACTGGCGTAGTAATCTATATTAAAAATAGAACTATAAAGAAAAATCTTTAAAATTATATTATTATTTATATACATAATTTATATAAACTTGTAAATATAAGTGAACATTTCAAATTCAAAATAAAATGAATCAAATTTGAATATTTGAAACTCAAAATGAATCAAATTTGAAATCAAGTTTGCAAATTTGATTCAAGTTTGGATTCAAAAATTTCAAAATGAATGGAGTCTAAATCCATGTGGATTAAAAGGTATTCAATTCAATTAGTACCCCTACATGCATTGGATAATATGCAATACATTGATTGCAATCCCCTCTTGAATATGACTACGTTGGATAGTTTGAGACTTTCACACATTTATAAATGTGATGCCCCACCGTATGGCATGACCATAATCGCTCCACTTCTAAGAATCTTCGATATTAAGCAACGCATCTTATACACATTAGATTTACATTCGAAAACATAGAATGATAGGAGAAAGATAAATGAAATAAAAATACTTTATCAATTCTCATTTAAACATATTTAAAATGCTGTGCATGTCCACAATAGATATAACATGCATAAATGCAACACTATCACATCATGCTTTCACAACATAGACATACCTCTCAACAGTGTCTCTCAAAAGTAAAAGTGGAATAAATGAAGCTGCATAATAGTCACACGCGGTGAGAAATCTAATGCATGCAATGATGTTCCATATGCACAAGCGGTGAGAAGTCTAATGTATGCAATGATGTTCCATACACGGTGGGAAGTCTAATTTATGCAATGATGTGCCATAAGCACAAGCGAAAAGGGGCAGGAACCTTTATATGTACCATATGCACAAGCGGTGGAAAGTCTAATGTATACAATGATGTGTACTCGACCTGGCTTAGCTTATCCAGTAAGCTTAGTCAGTAGATATCAAAGCAATCCCAATCCAGCACATTGGGAAGCTGTAAAGAGGATTCTTTAATATCTGAAAGTGACAATATATTTGAAACTTATGTTTCAAGTAGAATCGCTTGAACTGGTAGGATACTCCGATGCCGATTTCGGAGGGGATATAGATGATAGAAAATCCACATCGGGTTACCTGTTCATATTTGGTGGTGCAACCGTTTCTTAGGATAGCAATAAACAAGGATGTGTATCTCGACATACACATGAGGTTGAGTACATTGCATGTAGCATGGCCACTACTCCTGCTGCGTGGATTAGGTGTTTTCTAGAGAATCTAAGGTTCGAATTGGTCAAAGGGCCAATTGAAATATATTGTGATAATTAAGCTGCGATAAGCGTAATTAATAGTGTGGCTAATAGTTCTAAAGGAAAATACATTGAGATCCAATATCACTATATAAAAGATATAGTGGGGAAGCAAGAAATCACGGTAACCTACATAGCAGTGACATGTTAGCTGATTCCCTAACCAAGGGAATAGCAACAAGAACATACATTAAACATGTTGGTTTAATGGGACTCAGGAATGCATGAGTCAAGAGAGAGATTTTATGGACCTCATTGCTGACATCTCTATGCACTACACGAATAGTGGGAGTGTAAATTTTTTTGACCACTGCGGTCAAGTGGGAGATGTGGAACGACCTAAATGACCACAGGGTCAAGCAACCACCTCCGACGGTTGCCGCAAGGCCAAGTCTCACAGAGACCCTATCCGCTAGGGGCGTGAAGGATGGGAGCGGACGTGGTGAGGGTTTACATCCTATAAATAACCTCCCACTGGGAGGGGAATGCCATAACGCAAAAAAGAAGCTCGCCTAATGGGAGCCCCCTTCCGATCTATCCCTCCATTCTTCATCTCGCTCTATCTCGTTCTCGATCGTAGCCAGGAGAAAAGGCGTACCTCGACGAACCTACACAATCCTAATATGATCCTAACACTAACATGTACAACAGACCTCCGCAGTACTGCAGAGTATTCACTCACATCCAATAAAGCATATGTTGTATTATTTCATCACCATGTTCAAAAGTATAGGATTGCATTAAAGGTTGTTCCACCAAACTAAGTATGCATGGGAAGGGATTAACTTTTTTTTATGCTTATTCATACTAGCACATAAGCTGAAGAAATCCATCTATGGACTCAAATAAGCTTCTTATAGTTGGAACATTGGATCTAATGAAATTATAAAAGTTATGATTTCAGATAGAATCTTGATGGACCATGTGAAGCTTGGTGGGAGTGCCATTGTGTTCATCGTGTTAAATGTAGATGATATACTAATCATTTGAAATGATATAAGGATAATAATAAGTGTTTTACAGACTGGCAATTTAAGTGTTATGGTGATCTTGACTTGCCATTTGAGCGGTACATGAGAGGCATAATTATCTTCCCTATCTTTTGCTACGCATGTAGTGTAATTTAGGCTGTCCTTCCTTTGGTTGGAGCATCATATATCTTGGTTGAGAATAATGATAATAAACTACCACCGATAAAGATAGGCTCGTCATTTTCAATACAAACCTCTTTTCTATCCAAGGAATATGCAACCTAAAAAATATGTCTGTTGTGAATTGCAGAATCACACACAAACATGATCAATCAAGCAAGCAGGAGACACATTGATTTATAAAGCTCATCCGTAATTGGGCTATATCCTTAGACGGTGGTGATTGATTTTCACTACGTGAAGAATACTGAGATCCCTGACCCTAATGGAGTTTATATGCTACTTCCGTTACAGACGGATCCCTGATACAAACGGATCCAAATACCCAAATACAAATAAAATCGCTAATATCCTACTCCCATCTTGTTGAGGTTTACTATGGTAGGAGGGGCTGCATACAACGGTTTCAATCTAGGTCAAATGATTATGATTCAAGGCATATCACCACTATCCTTCAATTTAACCTACATTACTCTACAGTAACCCCTGCACTGCAATTAAACTGACACTAATATATTTTGAATAATTAAGCTTTCATTAATTAACTTGCAGTGAGGTGGTAATTTTTGGTAGAAGTGGTTACAACTCCATGATTTAGTAAAAATCAATACAAGTTCAATTGGTTCCGTTGGGATTAGATCTGGAGTATATTTGTCTAGATGTTTCTATGAGCATTTGATATTATGTTAGTTTCCTTGTCGTCTTCTACCCGCATGAGCATGGGCAGAACCATGAGTTTTATCAAGGAAGGGTCAAGTATACACCTATCATATATGTTCATAAACGGAAAAATATTATATTTCATATGATATTTTTAAATAGAATCAACGTTTTAAAGCAATATATATTCTCAACTTTTATAAACTTAAAATCTAAATCTTATTTTAATAGACTAATAACTTCAATGGTGATATTTAATTTTCAATAAATCTAATAATTTAAATCTTTTTAAATATATCGCTAAGGCTTCAAGTATGTTTTTGAAACAAAAATTCCATGGAAAAATAACATTTAATTCATCTATAAGGAGTACTAGAACTAGTGGAAGAGTTTGAGCTAGAATCTCCTTTTACATCATTAAAATTTATTGGTTTAAATGACCTATCATATGTTCAAAAATAAAAAAATATTTTTAATGATATTTTGAAATAGAGTCGATGTTTTAAATTGATATTTTTTAATCTTGATAAACTTTAATTTTAAATCTAGGGAAAAATGGGGCCGCCCCTTGAGGGAATCTAACTTGACTTCCCCTACCCCATTTTTCATATTTTTTATTTTTTAAAAAATGAATCCGTCGAAATTCATCACTACATCCCTATATCATGTCATTCGACTTTTGTGAGAAACAGAGACTCCTACGACCTCTATCCAGACAATCATTTTTTAGCGGTCGCAGAATTGTTGAAATTGACCCCGTCTTACATTAAGGGGCAACCCCATTTTACCCTTAAATCTATTTGAAGTTGAATTTTCAATAAGATTATTAACTTTAATAAAGATTTTCATTTTTTGATAAATGCAATAATTTAAATATTTAGAAATACGTCCGATTTTGAAAATGAACAAGAAAATTTAATTCATCTATAAGGAGTGTGAGAGATAATGGAAGAGATAAATGAGCTTGAATCCTATTTTATAAAATTATACATATAATTTAATGTTGTAAAATTGATTGGATTAAATGAGCTACCATATATATTCAAAATTGAAAAATTATTACATTTCAAATGATATTTTTTAAATAGAGTGAATAGTCTAAACTGACATATTTTTTCATAGTAAACTTAAAATTTAAATCTATTAGTAAGTTGGATTTTCAAATAAACTTTTAACTTCGATGGTGGTTTTTAATTTTTGACAGGTCTAATAATTTAAACCTTTCTATATTCATCTATAAGGCCTACTTATCAGATGAATTTTTCAAACAAAAAAAATTCATGATTAAAAACAACCAACACCCCCCGGTGAAATAAACTGGACCTGCCCCTGCACACGAGTAACCTATATCTTTGCTCAAATATTTTGCCTTTTCTCGCAAAAGTCATGAATCCATATATCAATATATCAACAACGACAATCATGTCAAAATCAAAACCATCAATAAAATTTTTATTTTATTATGAATGCACGAAGGCAATGGTTTACATTAATGGTCGCCCTCTTCCGCAATGTACTTGACCATATGAAAGTGCTATATCACAGTCATATATGTGGGGTTGGGAGAGGAGGCATTGGAGGCACTGGCATGACCACTCAAGAATTTGTGATATCAACACTTAGGAGGGATCATCAGGGACATGATATTTGGGAGTCTCGTCCCGAGCTTAGATCATCAGAGACGACTGGTGGTCCTGACAAGTTGTTGGATCCAAGTCCAATCGAACCATTGACAACCATCCAAAATGCGCAAGTCCAAGTTAACAAGTAGCAATCCATATCCACTTTCACATTGTGAGCACTACGTATAAGACTATGTTTGAGGTGTTACATCGGTAGATCATCATAGTAGGAAGTTCAAACTTCTACTGCTAATGGAGGAATTTCGACAAAATGAGGAAGGGATACGAGGTTGTGGGGTTTAGAGAGTCTAGGAAAGGAAAGGGTAATGCCAAGTAAGGATGTAATTCTTTTCATAATCTGAGACGGGGAGGATTGATAACAAGGATTGGTTCCAACAAGCTGAACAAGGGAGAGGGAAGTGTCAAGTGAGCATGAACATCAACTAATCGAGGATATAGGAGTGGGTATGAGATGGAAGGGATTTTGGCAATCTATAATAGGAAGAGGTCTCAAATGGTGTTGTATTGATGAATTGAGGAAGGGACGAGCGGTTAGAGAGATTGAAGGGTTTCGACAAGATGAGGAAGAGAGATTGAGATGTCGAGTTGGAATGGAATGATCAATGGTTAAGTTGGTTCACAACATGATTCGGATTGGATAACCATTCAACCTTATTACCATGAACATCTCAGATAATGAAAATCGACATATCGTGGAGTCTCCGATGAAGGTTGGTTTACAAGAGTAATGCTAATTAAAATAATGAAGGCATGTATGCAGTGATCTATGGGAGATGTGTTTGCCTAGCTGTTTGACTTTTCTATGATCAATAACAATCTGTTGTAATTAAGCATTTTATATTGCTTTTGCTAAGCTTATCAACTAAGCTTCTTCTCTTGGGAAACAATCGATCGTACAGCAGGAGCAGAAAATAAAATATTCATTTACACAGCAAGACCATGGGATCAACAGGTTCTTGTTCTTATTTGCAGTTTATATATGGCGAGCAACCACAACTGTCTGAGTATCTTCTCATTATATTTTGTTTTTTTTTTGGGAGGGTGTTTAGTTCACAATGATAGACATAATGTTAAATTTAGGATTTCACCCTTATTCTTATCAATGCATAGATATGGAGTTAATAACGACAGGGCCACAGGTGGGGAAATGGCACAGCATGTAGCATGCCAGTGTGTGGGGGAGGGATACTGGAAGGAGAACTAAGATTACTAGTATAACTTTCGATATTTTGTCTATCCGTATCCCTATAGTCGTTTACAATTTCACGATATGTCCCGTAATCTTTTAAATCACACGACAGGGCCACAGGTGGGTAAACCCTGTAAGAATAAAAAGTAGAAAAAAGGGAATATACTATCAAACTCCTTTCAAGATGATACTAAATAGGCCATAGTTCCTCCATGAACCAGTCACAACTATTATACGCTATCAAGTCATCGCCCCATGGAATGGACTGCTCAAAAGGCAACGGAGAGAATGGAGGAAAGTGCAAGTTCTCTAGATTGTTGTACTCAGAGCCATTGATTTGTACAGAAGAGCTTGCATTTTTTTCTGCACATTGTTCTCCCTGCAGATAAAACTATTTTGAACTTAGCTTACTATATAAAAGACTAGATATTTCCCTGAAAAGAAAATTCTTCTGTTTGGGCATAAGCAAATTGCGATATTTTGGTGCACAATCTTCACTAACCTTGGCTTTGAAATGTTTACTGACCATGCGACTGTACTGTCTACGAGCATCAGTAGATCCCACCATGGACAAGATGCGCTTGAAGTCTTTGTCGAGAGCTTCATCCACTTTCTGCTTACGGAAGACCTTAAGGATGTCATCCTCCTCGGCTTCGCCCATCTTATTGGACTCAAGGTGAAATCCACGCAGACCAGCTCGACCGCGGCGCCAACGCAAAATTATCTTTTCAATAATATTCACACATCTAAGCAACTCTTTGTACTTTTTTCTAACTTGCTGTCCTCGGACATGCGCCTGCCAAGATAGATTAAAAAAGAACATAATTCCTTTTCCATCATAAGAACAAGAGGGATGTTGAGAATTAGATTTCAGTTTCTTTTAGTAGACATTCATATATATCAAAGAAACTCATCAAAGACGCTTCCTACTGATCAATTTTGAGATAAAGTAGCACACGGAGAAGGATTCAAACATCAATATGTGCTGCATGTAATAGAAATAAAAGACAAACCAATCAATCGAAACAAGGAATCAAGACAATCACAATATGCAAGTTCAAGATGTTCATCTTTAACTGGACTACTAAAGGACAATGGCAGATGCTCTACTATTTGGTTGTGAAAACAGGTAGTAGAGAGGATATTCAAAGACTTACAACAGACAGATTCCCCTAAATGGACGGATCCACAAACCTGAATATGGAAATGACTCGAAACCGAATTGGATATGTGAAGCCCATACCGACATTGTTGGAAGGAAAAAATAGAGATGATTATACCCAGGAACCCTAGGCTCTCTTATATAGAGAGACCTATGAGTAAATTACATAAGATAGACATAAGGAAATAAAATAACCGAAAATGTACATAGAAATATCTCTACACTCCCCCTCAAGATGGAGCATAGATGTTAATCATGCTCAGCTTGGACGAACACTCCTGAAACACCCCCCTGAGTAATACCTTGGTAAAGATATCTGCTGTTTGCTCTCCTGAACTAACATGAGAGGTAGAAATCAAGCCCTTCAGGATCATATCTCTCGTATAATGGCAGTATACCTCAATATGTTTCATTCTCTCATGGAATGCGGGGTTGTTTGCAATGAATAAGGCAGCTTGATTATCACATTGTAACTACATGGGTAGATAAACATCTACATGCAAATCTGCTAACACTGCTCGAATCCACATCATTTCAGTGCTTGCTTGCGCGATAGCCCTATACTCAAATTTGACATGTGATCTGACCACAACTGTTTGTTTCTTGCTTTTCCAAGAAACAAGAGAACTGCTAACAAATACTGCAAAGCCCGAAGTGAACTTCCTATCCTTGGACACCCTGCATAGTCAGCGTCAGCACACACAGATACAGAGAGAGTTGCTCCTTTCTTGAAAAGTAATCCTGCACCTAGAGAAGGTTTTAGATATCTAATATCATGTATATAACATCCATATGTACTTGCTGAGGTTGCTCCATGAACCGACTCACTCGACTCACTGCAAAAGAGATACCCGGTATGGTAATAGTAACATACAAGAGCTTTCTGACCATCTCTCTATATCTCCTCTTATCCACTTCATCTGTATCATCATCGTATAATTTCATGCTAGGGTCCATAGGAGTAGTAGAGGGTCGACACCCAATCATGCCCGTCTCAACAAGCATGTCTGTAACATATTTTCTTTGGGTCATCATAAGACCCGGCGCATTCCTAGCAAATTCCAACCCTAAGAAATATCTTAGAGTGCTCAGATCCTTAGTAACAAGCTGACAACCTAGAAACTCTTTTGCCATCTTTATACCCTGCATATCATCTCCTATAACAAGAATATCAGCAACATATACCATTATGACAACAATACTTCTATGTGTCCTCTGCACAAAAAGCGAATGGTCTGCATTAGACCTCTTGAACCCCTGCTTCTCAATCAAATCCGAGAACTTCTGAAACCACACCCTTGGACTTTGCTTAAGGCCATAGATTGCCTTGTGGAGTCTACAGACCTACTGACACTCTCCCTCAGCAGCAAACCCCGGAGGCTGCTGCATGTAAACTTCTTCATATAGATTTCCATACAGAAATGCATTTTTAACATCCAACTGAAATAAAGGCCAATCACGTACCACTACTACTGAAAGTAGGATACATAGTGTAGTGTGACAAGCCCTGGGGAAAAAATGTCCAAGTAATCCACGTCGTAGGTCTGAGTAAAGCTACGTGCCACTAAACTTGCCTTGTAACGATCAAGGCTACCATCTGCATAATGTTTAACAGTAAACACCCATCTGCAACTGACTACAGACGCCCCAGGAGGAGCATACACCAAACTCCATGTACCACGGGACTGCAACGCAACCATCTCTTCCTCCATAGATAAACGCTAGCAACTATCCTTTAATGCCTCATGAGAATTTCATGGAGTTTCCATGGCAGATAGAGCCACTGCAAATCTCTGAAAGTCCCATGTTAGACGATGAAAGGAAACCTGAGAAACAAGGGGGTAAGAAGCACACGACCGCTTCTGCTTGCGAGCTGCAATAGGATATCCAGGTCATTGGGAACCTCCTCCATATGTTGGCCATTCTCTTGCAAAGATTCCTGTACAGATATATCTCCAGACCCATAATTAGAAATCATGTTATAAAAACAAACCTGGAGCATACTGGATGATAGGCGATGACCATGAGCAGAAGCAATCCGACGGGTATAGAATTTAGGTAATGGTGGAACAATTGGCACATTCGACTAGGTAGTAGGAAAGGGTGGAGGAGGAGGAGAAGGTGGTAGTGGTTGGACCACTGGCACATGAGGAGGTGGTGAATAGCCCGTAGGAGGGGATGGCATGCACACCTCACCATCTTAGTCTGATGAAGCCAATCTATCACCTTTAGGAGAGAAATACATCACAGACTCAAAAAATGTGACATCGGCACTGATATAATATTTCCTGTGCAAAGGATCATAACAACAGTATCCCTTTGGGTCCTGGAGTACCCAACAAACACACATTTGATAGCTCTAGGAGAGAGCTTGTCAAGACCTGGAATCAACTGGTAAACAATCAACTGGTAAACAAACACAACAATGTCGAATACACGAGGAGTGAGTGAGAATAACTCATTCTCAGGGAAAGCTATAGAGAAAGGAATTCTCACCCAAGACAGACGTTGGCATACGATTCACCAAATAACATGCTGTAAGAACCACATTACCCCAAAAAGAATGTGGGGCACGACTTTGAATGAGAAGAGTCCGAGTAACATCAAGAAGATGACGATACTCTCTCTCAGCAACACCATTTTGCTTAGAATTGTAAGCATAATATGTTTGATGAATAATCCCATGATGAAAACATGAGATAGAATACGAGTACAGAATTCCAAAGCATTGAATTCGTACAAATTTCACAGAGGTAGAAAAAACATTCTGCACTTCATTAATAAAAGTTTTGAACATCTCCTGCTTCATACTTATTTTTCAAAAGAAACACCCATGACAACTGAGAAAAATCATCCACACCCACAAGATAAAACCTGTCCCTGGTGATTAGGAACACGACTTGGACCCCAAATGTCTACATGAAATAACTCAAAAAGGGAGCTACTGCTTCGACTTTGACGACTAGGAAAAACATATCGATGATGCTTTCCCAACTGACATGCCTCGCACTGGAAGGAAGAACTAGGTGAAATCTGTGGCAACATATAACACGTCTTCTGAAGAGGTAGATGACCAAACCGAAGGTGCCAAGTGAATGGAGAGACTGATCCAGACGAATGAGAAGATACGCCTGCATAGGGAGTCCGAACCAGGTGATAAAGGCCACCCTGCTCACGGACACACCCAATCACTATGCCCGTAAGAATGTCCTGAAAAACAAGAGATGATGGGTCAAAAATGACTCGGCAGTGCAAATCCTTTGTAATCTGACTAATAGAAAGCAAGTTCATAGAGAAATCAGGAGCATGCAACACATTCTATAAAAGCATAGAGGGTGTTATAGTGATCTCCCCTGTCCTGTGATTGAGGAATGAGTCCCATCAGCTATCACAACTGTTCTCCCTGGAGGAACCTGTCTATATGATGCAAGTTGTTGTCTGTCTCCATATAAATGTGTCGCATCAGAGTCCATAATCCACTATGTAATCTTAGATCCATGACAAGATGTAAAAGCATAAGTACCTGAGGTGCTAGCTGTAGCAGAGGTACTAGCAGAAGCAGAAGCTGCAACAACTGAATGGCCTCCAGGAGATGGTGAAGTAGGAGGCATGGTGTCCCTTAATCTGGCATGAGGTCATCAAACCGCTGATCTGATGTAGGAACTGTAGGAGATTCAACCTGTTCTGCTACCCGGGCCAATGGGTTTCCACATGTGGGTTTGATTGCATGTGTAGACTTATGCACTCAAACCCATCAACCGGACAAGAGGACCGACGCCAACGTGCAGGGAACTGCACGCGTGCAGTTAACACACGTGAGACTGCACGTGCGTGCTGTGCATAGAGACTACGCGAGTGAGCGATGCGCGGGTGGCACGAGGGTGCTGCGCGCTGGGCTGTGCGTGTGAGTGCACGCTGGGCTGCGTGTGACACGGGAGCACGCGAGGGTGGCGCAGTGTCGATGCTGGAGTGGTGCGCGACACGTGAGCACACATGGGAGATGCGGGGCTGGCATGGGGGCGTCCGAGGCCGACACAGGGGTGCGAGGAGGTGGCGCGTGGGGCTGGAAGGCGAGGTCTAGGGTTTTGGATACCTGAGATCCGGTTTAGGACCGTCGCTCTGATACCATGTTGGAAGAAAAAATAGAAATATTTATTCTAGGTACCCTAGACTCTCTTATATAGAGGAGAGACCTATGGGTAAATTGCATAAGATAGACATAAGGAAATAAAATAACTGAAAAGGTACATAGAAACATAAAAATATCTCTACAAACATTTTCAAGTGATTATCAAGAAAGGATTTCCAATATGAGGAAGAGATGACAATCTTTCTCCAAATATTGACATCCGATCAACCTCTTGATGCAGGTCCTCTACACTTGAATAATGATCCAGAGGTATCTGATAGGTCAAGTGAAAATGTTGACCAAAAGTCAATATGCTGACCAAGGTGGTCAAATTGTTGACCAAAAAACTCAATTGTTGACTAAAGTCAGAATGTTGACCAAAAGTCACAATGTTGAGTTTAAGTCAAACTATTGACCTGATGAGATCGAGATAACTTAAAACTTGTGTCGTATACTTTCATGAAACATGCACGCATCCTCTAACCGCATAAAAATGTATATTTATATGTTTGAGTATGTACATTTGACAGATGTGGAGATAAATGAGAAAATGCAATGTGATATTTTATTCAGGAGGTCTAGGAGTTCTTATATAAGATGAAACCCTAGAGCACTCATAAAAAGAGAAATTACATAAAAGGACCCCAAAGGGTTACAACTCAATAAAATAAAGTTGGTTCTAATACACCCCTCAAGTTAGAGCATATCTTCGATCATGCTCAACTTGGAGATTATCCACGAGGGAAGTTTCTTTAATAGCGCCTTCGTGAATACATATGTAAGCTGAAAATCGATGAAGAATGTAGAAGCATAATCAAATATAAATAATAAGAACATGAAGAACACTGGGATTTTACGTAGAACCTTACTCCATAAGGAGCGGGATGAAACCATGGGAGAACGCCTCAAATGGCTGATGTGTTCATTACACTTTCTCTCATCTGATATAGGTGTGGAGATTTTTATATAGCCCCCACTGAGTCTCCAAGTCCCGCCACTGGTAGATGTGGGACTAAACCACTGGATGTGGTAAATGGACCCTGGAGAAATCCAATTACCCATCTACACAAGAGTGACATATACTCCAAAACTCCCCCTCAAGCTGGAGCATGCAATGCTCAACTTGGAAAAACAGAAAGAAATCTCAAACTTACAATACAAGACACTACGAACAATATAAACTCAATGCATACACAACCGTCGGTTGCTGTCGAGGATGCTGCTTCTCATGCCGTGCAGGATAGGAGAAACAAATGGGTTGGAGTGTGAGTCGAACAATGTCTCCTCATCGGAAAACGTGTGCTCTGTACTGCGTCTGTCAGAGTCACAAAAACAGAAATGAATCTCCTCGTCAGAGTACTCTGGCCCACCACATGTAGAAGATCGAATAATGTGGACAACCGCTCCATCTCTGAAGGGCCGAACCGAAAAAGCCGTGGAAACATCCTCATCGGAGTCCATGGTCATTAGCAAATGGAGTCTGAAAAGTCTCCTCGCCGAAGAATCGAGTCTCTCCTACTCCGGCTCAGAGAATGGGATCTCTACTCTAGAGTTCCT
Organism: Ottelia alismoides; assembly: GCA_037367405.1. NCBI lineage: Eukaryota > Viridiplantae > Streptophyta > Magnoliopsida > Alismatales > Hydrocharitaceae > Ottelia > Ottelia alismoides. The sequence continues at coordinate 21,174 of JAZKJV010005973.1, forward strand.
ATGAAACCACACCCTAGACCACATGGCATAGAGAATGTGATCTATACTCTAGAGTCCATATGGATCACATGAAAACTCTGAGACCAAAAATAAAGGATGGGGACCACAAAACCGATGATCACATACATGTGCGCATCATATTGAAGACTTGAAACCAAACTGAACGTCGAGTCTGAAACCAGACTGTAGAGTCTGCTGAATCTGAAACCAAGGCGTAGAACTCTACACAATACTCCCCCTTTCTCCCATACTTGTTGGAACACAATGACATTAACAATGTTGAGAGAGGACAAGAAAATAAAAATTGGGGATAACAAACTCAATTGAAAATTTTCTTTTGCGACTATTTTTCTCCTGCACTTTTTCTTAATAGCCATCTTTCTTTTTTTGTAAAATGCTATTCAATATTTTTTATACGGATTTTCCTCTCACAATTTTTTCTTAAATCATTATTTTCATGTATGGCTTTTCTTTTGTACACGCCTTTTCCAAAACAAATCTTTTTTTAAGCGTGCAATTTTTTTGTACACACCCTCTTTTTTTTTTTAAAAATGAGGCCCAGCTTTGGGCCCATAAAGTTGGTTCTCCATTTTTTTAAAACATCGACCCAATTGGGCCTTAAATATTGACTTCCTCCCTGAAAACGAAAGGTATCCTATCTAGGGTTCCCACGATGGGAACCCATCTTCGAACAACGTCGCTGCCCCAACAGGGGCTTTCTTCTATGCGAGAACTACGCCACCCCCACAGGATACAGTACTTTGGGCCTATCTTTTCACATCTTCCGATCGTCGAAGCAGTTCCGGTGTGACTGGCGACGATGTCGCCACAAAACTGGAGGCGGAAGCCTCATGCGAGGAGTCGCCACCGCCTTCAGAGAGCATCGTAAGGAGTCGCGAGGGCATTGCGCTCGCGGCCACCGCCGCCTGGAAGGAGCGAACGACGACACAAGTGCAGCCTGGGAGGGGGCAATGCTGCCTGGAAGAGAGAGAAGGTCTGGAGCCTCCATACACCGCCTCCTCTTCTTCTTCTTCTATTTTTTTGAAACTGCAGGCTGGAAGCCCTGCATGCAACATTGCTCGTGGTTAATGGGGACTTCTCCTGGAGGTTGCAACCAGGGTGTTGCCCCTAGATGCGGATGAATATCTAAAGCGAGGTGATGGATTGCGTAGGAGCATGCTGAGCATCAACGCCACCAAGAATATGAGTTTCCATGTCTCTGAATACGAAGTCGACGCTTTTCTAGGGTTGCTGAAACCCTAGAAATTTTGGAATTGATGAACTTGAATCTTCAGAATTTCGATGACGATCTTCAAAAGTATGCAGAAATTAGGGTTTCTGAAAAACCCTAGAATTTCTCGAAACTTGGACAAAAATCAATCATGAACAACTAATCTTCACGAACAAATCTTCAATAATAATTAAGAATCGAATGTCGAACCCTCTCTGATACCATAATAGAAAATGAAGAATACGGAAGCGTAATCAAAGATAAATAATAAGAACATGAAGAACACCAGGATTTTACGTGGAACCCTACTCCCTAAGTAGTAGGATGAAACCACGGGAGAACGCCTCAAAGGGCTGATGTATTCATTGCATTTTCTCTCATCTGATACATGAGGTGTGTGGCTTCTTATATAGCCCTCACTGAGTCTCCAAGTCCCACCACTGGTAGATGTGGGATTAAACCATTGGATGTGGTAATTGGATCCTGGAGAGATCCAAATACCCATATACACAAGAGTGACACATATACTCCAACACTTATGTATCATGCAGTGTCTTTAAATGCATGATCAATTGAAGTAGAGTGCTTCCTTGGGTCTGCAAGGATGTCAGATGGCTTGCATCCAAGTAGTCCGGCCTCAGTTAGAGTGTCAAGCGATACTTCCTTTGTGAAAGATGGAGTCCCTCTGTAGTACATATCAGTTCTATGCCAAGGAAGTAGCGGACTTAACTGAGGTCCTTTGTGATCAAGACCTTCTAAAGGAGGGCCTTGGTCTCTGAAATGCCTTCTTTGTCATCACCTGTGACAACCATATCATCAATGTAAACTGCAAGTACGGAAATACCAGTGGACCGTCGTCTGATAAAAATAAAGTAATCACATCTCGGTAGTTGTCTATTAAACCATGCTTGAGGACTCTGCTTTAGGCCATAGATAGCATTGCGAAGTCGGCACACACGCACTCCCCCTCGACTTCATAACCTGGAGGCTGCATCATGTAAACTTCCTCCTCAAGATCTCCATAGAGGAAAACATCCGACATCGAGCCGAAAGATATGTCATCCCTTATTTGTAGCCACTGAATGGATAGTAGAAATGGAGCCCATCCTCGCCACTAGGGAGAAAGTCTCAAAGTAGTCAACCCCACAAATCTGTGTAAATCCTTCGGCAACCAGCCTTGCTTTCAATCTGTCAATGGACCCATCACGCGACTATTTGGTTGTGAAAACCCATATGCAACACAGGTCTAATCCCCATGGGATACAGTTAAGGTCTCACATTCCCTTGGATGTAAGAGCATCAATTTCCTCATTCATTGCTTGTCGCCACCATGATCCTGTAAAGCACTGTGATGATCTCTGAGAACAGAAATGGTCATGAGAGCATCTGCATATCTCTTCTTACAACATGATAAACCATCAGTACAAGCGAAATAAGATATAGGTGGAAAGTACGTTGCTTTTTTGTCTTGCGGAGAGCTATTGGAAGCTCATGAGGCACATCTGGGGTAGCAGTGGTAGGAGCACTTGACGATAGCATATCAACCTGCAGAAGAGGAACTCACAAAAGAACATGAGAAGGCGTAGATGTATGCTTGCGCTTAGAGGTAGATTCAAGGGGATATTACTGACAAACTTGGTAAAGAAGTTAGTCTGTTCAAAGAAAGTAACATCAACAGAAATATAATATCAATTCCCAACAGGGTCATAGCGCTTGTAGCCCGTTTGAGTGTGTGAATAGCCAAGAAAAACACCCCTGACCGCCCTACGTGACAACTTATCAGCTGCATGAAAATAGTGGACGAACGCAATATACCCAAAAATTCTCAGAGGTAACGGGAACGACAACTCATTGGGGTAGAGTAACGCGAATGGAGTGGCCGCCCGTAGGACCGAAGACGGGACTTTGTTGATGAGATGAACGACTGTAAGAATGACAATACCCCAATAGGTCTTCAGAACCTTCATCCGAGTGAGAAGGGACCGGGCAATGTCAAGAAGATGTATTTTCCACTACCCCATTTTTGGGAGGTATACATACATAAAGTTTGGTGAACAATTCCCTGGGAAGCAAAGAAAGTTGTCAAGTCATGTTGGGTGAATTCCGGAGCATTATCAATGAGATGAACGACTATTCTGCTTTGACGTGAAGATGTCATGCTGAAGTTGCAGAATCTTTGACTTGCTCTTCGCCGGAGAGTATGTAGCAGCGAGAATGTCCCATATAGCCTTCGCCGTGGGCTGACTCAGTATATCATTGGCTATCTCCGTGGATACCGTTCTAGAAAGCCACACACGTGAATAAGCGTTGTCTGCCTCCCATGAGGCATTAACCCTAGTCTTGTCAACAAGCTCCTCCCGTGTGAGGATATGCATCTTGCCATTACATTACATTAGGCTCATGAACTACATGATCGTTCCATCCATCTTCACAATGAGTGCAAGACCTCTGAAAGCACCCAAGGATGGAAGATCTGCTTTGTTGTTTGACATGATGACAACAATCTCTAAGACTGGGGTTGCAAACTGGAATAATGTTTACATAGATATATAGGAAGGTTGTGGGTGTAGATTCATACCACAACCTCTTCCATCCACGGGAGGCTTCTTTAGGTACCTAGGATGGTTTTAGAGGATAAAAAATGACACCTTAGGAACCAAATCGGACCTCTTAGTACCCACGAGAAAGATAGGTGCGACAGCCTTTGATGGTCGATGGTAGCCGGCGGCGGCAACGGCTGTAGCCGCTACTACTGCTTGCGGGCGGCGACGATCGAATGTAGTTGCTGCTGCTGCTTGCGGGCGGTAGTGGCATGCTGTAGCTGTTGCTACCGACGGTGGGTGGTGGCGGCTGTAGCTGCTGCTGCTCGGATGTCGACGACGGCGACGACTGCGTGAGGCGCGAGGATCTAGGGTTTTTTGGTGTGATAGGGATCTAGGGCACATGCTCCGGTCTAGGACCGTCCGTTATATATTTGGGGGCACATGCTCCGGTCTAGGGCACATGCTCCGATCTAGGGCACTTATATATTTGGGGTCCTAGTCGTATTCTTGATCACCAAGGACATCGTTTTTATCTTGTTGCTGTGGATGACTATTCTAGACTTCCTTGGGTCTTTTTGTTAAAAAATAAGTCTGAGGCTGGGTCTGTCATTAAAGCCTTTATTAATGAAATAAATGACATTTTCTCTACTACTGTCAAATATTTACGATTTGATAATGCCTTAGAGTTATACACTTTACAACTATCTGAGTTCTTCAAGTCTCTTGGCATCGTACACCAGACCTCGTGTGCCTATACATCCCACTAAAATAGTGTTGCCGAACACACTCGATGTGACCCGGACTCTTTTGATTCAGAGTCGTGCCCCTCACTTTTACTGGGATGATGCAGTCCTCACAGCTTGCTACTTGGTGAACCACATGCCAACTTCTGTTTTAGGAGAAAAGGTTCCTTTCTCGATTGTGTTTCTCGAGGACCTGTTCTCCCTTACACCCCCAAGTGTTTGGCAGTGTGACCTTTATTCATAATCTGATGCCTGGTTGTGACAAGCTCCCCCATAGAGCTATCAAGTGTCTTTGTTGGCTACTTCCGTACCTAGAAGGGATACCGTTGTTTTGATCCGCTTGGACATAAATACTTTATCAGTGTTGATGTCAGCTTCTTTGAGTCTGATATGTATTTCTCTTGTACATATGACATGTTGACTCCATCTAACTCTGGTGAGGAGGTATATATTCCTCTCCTACGGCTACACCACCTCAGTACCTACTCTACCTCCACAACCTTCACTACCATCACCACCAATACCTACACCTGCTCCTATGGCTGCCCCTTGACCGTCACCCAGTACCTTGACTTAGTTTGTCACACGTGTTTACTCGCAGGTCACACATTGTTCCCCCTGCTTGTGGGCCTTTCCCATCATCCAATACATCCCATGTATGTAATAAACACGTTGTTTAACTGATGACACTACTGAGTTGTCTATGCAGCATGATTCTTTACAAGATGAGAAGTTGTCCTTTCAGGAGGGTGGTTTACAGGTTCAGGATGTGGCAGATGATCTAGACATGCCTATTGCTCTGCGGAGGTAGAGACATAATTGCGCTACATATCCTCTTGCAACCCATATCTCCTTGAGCAGACTCTTAGAGGATTTCATGAGATTTTCCATGGCATTATCAACCGTGGAGATACAAAATGCATATTAGGAGGCCATACAGGACAATTAATGGCATCTTGCCATGGAGGAGGAGATGGCTGCGCTACAGTCACGTGGCACTTGGAACATTGTTACAGCTCCTACATGAGCTTCTGTTGTTGGATGCAAATGGTTGTTTACGGTGAAGCACCGAGCAGATGGCAGCGTAGATCGCTATAAGTGAGACTTGTGATACGTGGGTTCACCCAGACATATGGTCTGGACTATCAGGTTACATTTTCTCCAGTGGCTAAGCATTCTACACTACATATTCTTCTTTCTATTACAGTGGTATGGGATGGACCCCTATATCAGCTATATATGAAGAATGCATTTCTCTATGATGACCTACAAGAGGAGGTCTACATGCAACAACCACCTGGGTTCATTGCTGAAGGTGAGCGTCAGAAGGTTTTCAACCTTCACAAGGCGATATATGGCCTTAAGCAGAGTCCAAGAGCATGGTTCCAAAAGCCCTCGGACTTGATAGAGCAAAATGGTTCGTGTGATCGATTATCGATCATATACTATTTGTTCAGAGGACTCAAAGAGGTACAATTACCATACTTGTTTATGTTGATGATATCATTGTTACATGGAACGATGAGCATGGCATCCAAGCTGCTAAGAATTTCCTAGGTCAACAGTTTGTGACCAAGGACCGTGGCAGTCTACGCTAATTCATTCGACTGGAGTTTGCTAGGAACCAACAAGATTTTGTGATGATCTAGAGTTAAGTACATTACATATCTTCTCTCTGAGACAGACAAGGCAAATTGCAGCCTTGCCACTACTCCCATGGACTCGAGCATGAAGATGTATGATGACGACACTGGGGAGGTAGAAAAGAGGAGGTACAAGGAACTCGTTGGGAAGCTCCTATATGTGACCATCATCATACTGGATATATCCTTTGCAGTAAGCAAAGTGAGTCAGTTCATGGAGCAGCCTAAACCGGCACACATGGATGCAATCCATATGAGTATCTAAACTTGGCACTGGTTTTCTATTCAGCAGAAGTACATCCCTTGCCATTACAACTTGTGCAGATGCAGATTATGTGGGGTATCCCAAGGGTAGGAAGTCTACTTTTGGCTTTACAATATTTATAGAGAATTCATTGGTATCATAGAAGAGCAAGAAGCATACCGTGATGATGTGGCCCAAATCTGTTCTTACCGACCTAAGAGTTGAGGTGACTCTTCTCATGCACCTCTAATGTGACAACCATGCTGCTCTCTTCATCACCAACAACCTAGCCTTCCATGAGAGGATCAAGCATATCGAGGTAGACTGTCACTACAATCGAGATATGATACAGAAGGGCCTCATCTCCACTACTCATGTTAGCTCAAGAGATCATACATCAGACGTACTTACCAAGGCCCTAACCAGATATACTTACCAAGGCCCTAGCCAGATGGCCTTACCATAGATGTTGTTCCAAGCTAAGCATGATTGATATCTACGCTCTAGCTTGAGGGAATGTGTTGAGATTTAGTTATATTTTATTCTTTTATGTATTCTTTATTCTTTTGTCCTCTTCATGTAATTTGCCCAACAGGTTTCTCTTCTATATAAGAGAACCCTAGGGCCTCATGAATAAGCAAGTTATTGTTTTCTCCCAACAGTACCGAATTTCCCCACATCTCTTTTTCAGAGTCTTTATATAGGAGATTTGCAAACAATGTTTGGTTCGACACTATTGGTCATCCAGGTGATGATCTGGCAATTGTCCGCATAGTGTGTGTCATAATCCTTGTATGTCTCCTTTAGCGGATCTTTAGCTAGAATATGATTCTTTCGCATACCACCGATAAACACATTGAACGATCCAGACCAGAGCATGTATTTTTCTATGCACTTGAGTTTGATAGACATGCCTTGTACCATCACAGAAGAAGTAGGGTATAGGGGCTTAGTTTCAGTAGGAAGAGATGTCACCGTGGTCAAGAAGAAGTGACCTAGAAGAACATTTTGTAATTTTAATCAAGCATGTGGGTGACTTAGATCACCGTTTCAAACCCTCCTCGGGCTTTTTGAGTGGAAAACTGTGGCTGTGATGCCACAATCAGTGTTGCACAGAGGCACAAAAGGTTGCAAATAGTGCTAGACACCTGCAAGAGGCGCCATGGATGGTGTTGGGTGGTGCGAAGGGGCCACGATGCCTCGCTGGAGGTACAAGAGAAGGCACGGAATGCCTCAACGACAATGCAAGAGGCATTGGATTTCTTCTGCGGGAGCGCTGGAGGCCTCGACTGAGGCATAAGCGGCTTCGAGCGGTGACACAGGAGGTGCAGGAAGCCTTGGCGGAGATACTGGAGGCACTGAAGGCTTCAACGGCGGCGTCGGAGGCGCAACAAGCCTTGCTGGAGGCGCAGACAACGGCTATGCATGGCTTGAAGGACCTTGCGTGGGGTCCTAGTTGTTGAAAGGGGTATGGGCAAGGGCTTTGCCGAGGAAGGGAGATAGGGGGGGACTGGTTGGTGGCGCGAGATCTAGGTTAGAATACTGATCTAGGATCGCTGCTCTGATACCATGTGGAATGAAATGAGAAAATACAATGAGATACTTTATTTAGGTTGTCTAGTGGGTTCTTATATAGGGTGAAACCCTAGAGCACTCATAAAAGAGGAAAAGACATAAAAGATTCCCGAAGGGTTATAACTCAATAAAATAAAGCTGACTCTAACTACAGATAAATAGGTTAATGACCTAAGAAGGTCTATATACTGACGAGTTCATGTACATATAGAGACATATGAGTAATATGATCTCGCAAAGGAATCATATAGGTCCACTGTCTTGAAAGACATGGGCTTACTCATGAGATATTGGGAATAAACCAAATTTCATCGATGTTCGTCTTGTTAGGAAACATGACAACAATTTGAAAGTATGATATATGCTTTTGGAAAGCACATGACCAATGCTGTCACCTAATGATTGATTGGGAAACTTACTAATAAATCTCAAAGAAGACAATCAAATAAGGATTTGGACCTCGAGTTTAATCATGGTCCAATAATATGTAGAATGTATAAGTATTGAGAATACTCGAGGATGATGCGATCTCAAAGAGGGAAGAGAAGCCTGCCTCCAGCAACTAGAGTAGCACCCCACTAAAGTAATGGAGGTATGCGTCCATGTTTTGTGTCCTACTTGGCTTCAATAGCTAAAATAAAATAATTCGACCTTTAAAGCTCCTACTAAAATAGCTCCGGGATTTAAAAAGGTGAAGTCAAAAGGGTATATAGTCAAAATAACACGGTTGAATCTTTTCAAGACAAGTGGAAAAGAAATGATACGGGAATTGCTAGATGTTATGCTAAGGATGGATCCGGACAAGCACCACACCAATAGGACCATGATCAAAGCAGAAAGCACACACAATCGCACAAGATGGGGATTTATAATGGTTCAACAATGTACCTACTCCACTTGCTTACACCAGACTCTTTCTATTATTGCTTGAATGATTGGTATACAATATGTGGTGCCCCCCAAGACCCCTTTTATACCACAACAAAAGAGTACTATTGTTTTTAGCAAACCCCACCATCAGCTTTCAACCAATCGAGATGCTGGAGGTAGATCAAGCATCTTAGCAATCCAATCCAACAACTCTCAGTCAATCAGGGGTAGGAAGCAGATCATCCATCTTAGCGATCCAACCCAACAACTCTGAGCCAATCAAGATACAGAAGGCAGATCATGCATTCCGGCAATCAAACCCAACAATTCTCAACCAATCATGAAGCTTCCATTCCGAGGGACTGATGAACCCAGGTGGATTTTAGTGATTCCATTTTGTGGATAAATGATTAATAATTAATTGAATTAAATCTTAAATCATGAAACCCATTTCTAGATCCAAATGGCTATATAAATGAAAATGGATTCGAAATGGTTCGGAGAAATGGTTCCAAATGGATCCAAATAGAAATGATCAAAATAGTTTAAATCCTGATACGAGTTGTGATATCAATATCAAGTCAATATACATGCTCTATACAATCTCTCTAACCTTATCTCCAAGTATTTACGGATGCTGCACACAAATCTTGATTGGATTAGGATTCATATCTTGAGAGATCGATCGGGATTAATGTTGATCATAGTGATGTGTGAATATGATTCACACATGTGTACATATTGATAAATATGAATGTTGATTCATAATAATCAATTATGTGAATTTGATTCATGTTAAATTGAAAGGACTTGCATATGAATATGATTCACACAATAAATTATTGTATTCAAATTAAACATTGATAATGTATATTATAGGGATTTTTACCCGACAGACCCTATAATCTTTGTCAATTACCGCCACGACCTTTGAAATATAGTAATTCCTCTCGCAACCCCATAAACTTGTTAACCTTTATCCTACAGCCCATGTGTTAACCTCCATCTCCATAACCGTTAAAAACCAACCAGATTCTGTCATCCTTTTTTATAATATACCCAATTTATTTATCAAATTTACTAGAAGTTCCATTCCCTCCCACCTTCCACATCTAGCTGCCCCTCCCTCCCACCGTCCACCTCCAGTTGAAGACGTTGCCTCTCCTCCCCCGGTCCACCGCCGCCCCTGCTCGAAGTCCCCCTCCCCCGTCAGCCGACCTCCCCTGGTCGACTCCTCCGATCGTCATCGGACCCCCCCCCCCATCCTGCTGCAAAGCCCTCGTCCCTGTCTCACCGCCTCCCCCTGCAAAGCCCCTCCCCCGCCTGGTACCCGCTGCCTCCCCCTGCAAGACCCCCCACTCACCCCCCCGTTATCGGAAGCCCCCCCGCCTCCCCCCCGCCCTCCGGTCCCCATCCCGCTGCAAAGCCCCTGTCCCCATGTCGCCGCCTACCCCTACAAAGCCCCTCCCCCGCCTGGTACCCGCCGCCTCCCCCTGCAAGACGCCCCACCCACCCCCCCCGTTATCAGAAGCTAGCCACCTCCCCCTGCAAAGCCCCTCCCCCGCCTGGTACCGCTGCCTCCCCCTGCAAGACCCCCCACCCACCCGCCGGTAACCACCCCCTGCAAACCGCCTCCCCCCGCAAGGCCACCCCTCCCCCCATCGCCTACCCCCCTGCAAACCGCCTCCCCCCGCAAGGCCCCCCTGCAAAATGCTGAGTTCCCGTTGACTTCCAGTTGTAAGCTCCTGCTCTTCTCCAGCAGGCCGGCTGGCTCCCTCGAACCCCTGTCAACCTCCTCCAGTCAAGCCCCCAGGTGGTGCAGTGGGAGGGGAAGAGGAGGGAGGATTTTTTTTACTTTTCTTGGTTAATTCTAGCCGTCCGATCATGGATTGGTTAGATTAACTCGTTTCTAACTCAAGGAACATAACTCTAGATGTGTCACTTTAACGGTAGGGTTCGTCAGGTAAGACGGAGCAAGTTTACGAGAGTGAGGTAGGAATTACGATGTTTCAAAGATCGTGGTGGTAATTGACAAAGATTATAGGGTCTGCCAGGTAAAAATCCCTAAATTATGTTTACATTTAATATGTGAATATTATTTATATATTTATATAAATACACTACTAATGTGAATATCGATTTACACAATCATCCATAGTGTGAATTTGATTCACATTTAATTAGGAAACTTATGTGTGAATTAGATTCACACAATCAATGTTAATATAATTTTGGATTCACATTGAATATTATTTAATGTAAATTGGATTTACGTTTAATTATGGGCTAATAATTTGATTCAATTCCTGGAGGGTTTTTTACTAATTGTCACATAAATAATTATGAATTATCTTTGATAAATAGTTGATAACAGATTCTATTCAAGTTGAGTTAGGACTTGATAAAGAGGATAGAGAGAATGGAAGTTGTTTTCCAACAACTTCCATATATGGGGCGTCTACATGGTAGATGTCCACCACGACATTTTCCTCTCTTTTTTTTATCAGGAGTGGATAGTGGTTTGAGACAGTCCGAAACTTTCTTGCAAAAATAATCACAAGCACAAAATATCCAAGCAAACAAATCAACACACTGCACAAAATGTTTACGTGGAAACCCACATGGGTAATAACCACAACCAGAGTCACCTGACTTGGGATTTTCGATTAATTGAGCCAACCAACTGCTTCACTATAGTTCTCAGATATTTTGCGAGTATATCTCAACCGTTTACGAAACGTTAAGCTTCATACCTTTGTATCACACATCAAAGTCAACACTATAGATCAAACACTGAAGCACCAATAGAAGAACATGCGAGCTTTATCTTTCTTCTAACTTCGACTTCTCACGTCCAAGAGCTTCTCTGCAAACTAAAGACCAAACACCTAAAGTTCTGCAGAAAGAGGTTATCTGGGAACAAGAAATATGTATACAATAATATTTCAAAGTTCAACAACAGTAATCTATCACAAAGATATCCGATAAGTTCTCAATTATCAAATCAAAGATATCTAAGAATAACAGAATATAATTGCACAGATAGAATTACAAGTATAAGCACTGGCAATTATATTACAACTATAAGCATTGGCGAATAAGCAATAATAGCACAAAGAATAATATCATCGAGCTAGAAGAGCAGGCTGACAAATATGAAAGAACTTGCTTCAAAAAAAATTTCTATCAATCAATGATCGAACTCTTCTGCTAATTGCTCTTCTCTTCAGAACACTTTCTTCAAGAGATCAAACACCTTAAGATCAAAGAACTAGGGAAAAAGAGAATGTTCAAGAATTTATCTCAGAGGGATTATTTGCTCTGCTCGAGTTGCGTGTCTAACAAACGAGATCTTATGGATCCATGAGAAAGTACCCGTTTGACACAAATCGAGCAATAAATCAATGAAGATTTGCAAAGATGATCGATAAGGTAACTTGAGTGGTCGATCAGTCAAGAATGATCAATCAATGATCAATCATTTAACAAAGATGAACGATCAGGTTCAGGACCATTAGAAAGTCAAATTTTCAAAAAATGATCGATCGGGAACTTAGATGGTTGATCAATCAATAATGATCGATTAGTATAGTAAGATGGTCAATCATAAATGATCGATCAGAGAGAATGGATGATCGATCAAGAGTCGAATTTCAGTTCTTGATATTTTGATATATTTTCTTATTGGAGAAATTATTGAGAGACACTTGCACTTACAAATTATGCCAAACAATATAGCTTAAGATGTAAATTACAACTGAGTTTTAGCTCAACACCTTTCACAATTTAACTCTATTGAGTCTAAAAACTGAGATTAATTGCAATATGCAAATAAGAAAATTCTACGAGCAACTACAATATAAAAAGAGTGTCATCGTTAAAAGCCTTTAAAAACTTGGTGACAATCTCCCCTTTTTAATGACAATAAAACACATGAAATTTAATCTTAGTAAGGTAAAGAAATTTTTTAAGAACATCTTTTAATATCATATTTTAATTTCTCCCCCTTAAGGAAAACAATCGTAAAACTTTTACTTGCAAAACTTTAATTCTAGTTTCAAAATTTCAATTCTCCTCTTAAAACTTGCTTCCTTTGAGTCTTTAGTACTATTTCATGTTTTATTTTCTCCCCGTTTTTATTATCAATTAAAAAGGTAGACACAGAGAGAAATAAAACATGCATACTCCATTAATAAAGATAGGGAAATTACATAATTGCTTGTAGCAGTACAAACTAAGTTCCCATATAAGCACTGAAGGAAAGAACAGAAACAAGAACTGCTAGAAAGAACTTAAGATACAAAAACTAATCACTAAGAGAATAATCAACGTCTTTTGAAACATCACAAGAACGATTCCTCTTGCGGCACTTAATGTAGCGATGAGTCTCTGAACTTAGGAGTAGACGATGTCGAGGTATTTCTTTTTCATATTCATATTCTTCTTCTTCGCGGCCGACTCATGCATTACAAGAGTCTTCCCACGAGAGGAATGGCCTGGAGTAGACGATCACGGTCTAGGTCTAGGAGGAGTAGGTCGGGGTCTGGGAGTGGAACAGTGAGCATGGACACATGATTCTCGGGTTCGGGTAGAAAGAAGGGGTTGTACCACAACAATGCAATGAACATCATTGGCTAGTTTGTATATGACCTCAGACTGATCATTCACAAACTCAGTATAGTGATTAGCTCAATCGGCCACGTGCTAACGATAATTCATCATCACATCTACAATCTCTCCAATTTATGGAATTTGAGAGAGTGAGCATCAATGGCATCCTGTTTAGTGAACTGGTCTTCGGGAGTCAATTGATGACCGGGATAAGACCACGATTGATCGAAGTAAGGAGGTAGAAAGAGATGAGGAGGAACAAATCCATCAAAGTGAGTGAAATTTAGAAGAACGGGACTCGGTTCTAAAGTGATTAGAGGAGCAAGTTGTTCCTCAGCAACAACATAGATTCACATGGCTTGTAAGCTAAAAGGTAGAATATGATGAATGCGAGTGGGATCAAGAGCAGTAATAAGTCTAATAACAGATAGTGGTGCATAATATGAGGAATAAAAGATCATAAAGATAAACAAGTCACATGTCAAAGACATAAGATAATAAACGTAATGAGCCCAACTAAATGAGCGACACTTAACAACATTTAAGATTAAAGCAAGAATGTCATTAGTGACACGAGTTAGGTTGGTAGTTTTATTTCTAAAACACTAAGAATAGACTTGATTAAATAGACATGGCAAAGATTTCACGAACTGTTAGGGGTTTGAAAGACGTGAGGTGATGCGCGATCTTCAATGTCTCATGAGCTTTGTCTTGATCGAGGGTGGCGAGGAGGTCATTGATGTTTTCTACAGAGTCAGGACAATCAAGAATGAAAGAGATAACATAGGGGTCAACAATAAAGATTTCACCATTGATTGATGTTGGAGTATTTGTTATAAGCGTCACTTGAGTAGATGGGTAAATGGATCCCTCCAGGATCCATTTACCACAGCCTGTGGTTTAGTTCCACATCTACCGTCTGTGAGATGTGGAGACTCAGTGAGGGTTATATAAGAAGCCCCTCACCCTTTGTATCCAGTGAGAAAGTTCAATGCATACATCAACCCTTTGAGGCATTTTCCTGTGGTTTCATCCTGCTCCTTAGGGAGTAGGGTTCCACGTTAAATCCTGTGTTGAATATTATTTTTATCTTTACCTTTGATTCTGCTTTCGCATTCCTATTTTCTAACATGGTATCAGAATGGGTTCGACTCGCAAATTTATGCTTGAAGATTTTTGTTCCGTTCAAGATTCAATTTTAATATTTTGGTCCTTGAAGATTATTGTTGTTCATATATATGATTCGTTCAAGGGCAAGTTCGAGTTCAACTTTTAGGATTTCTTAAAACCCTAATTTTCAAGCCATCCAATATCCATATCTGAAGATTATTTTCTGGACTCTTGTGAATTGATTCGACAGATTATTTCTGAAGATCATGAACTGGGTCGAAGTCCGGATTCCATCGCTCATCCAACAAGACTCTTTCAGATATGGAGATTTCGATCTTCTTCGCGCAAGGCGACCGCATCCAGATCGCGCAGGTGGTGCATCTCCCTACCGCCTTCTTCTCCTCCCTCCATCCAGGTGGCGCATCATCGCCTTCAGGTGAAGCCCCTTCGGGCTCCAGGCAACATTGCGCCATCTCCATCACCACCCAGGAAACGACCTTCCAGGCGCAAGACGACGATTCTCTCCTTCCCTCAATCTCGCGCAGGCGGCGCGAGACACCATCAACGATGCATGCTTCAGAAAGGAGGGTTCCCAACAGGGGAACCCTAGAGGCACCAGCTCCTCTGGATCGCCAAACTCCGTGCACGAAGCATGCCGCCTCCTGCGGTTTCCTCCGAATCCACAGCCCACGCGAGCCTGAAAGCCCTCTCCACCCCTTCATTAGCCTGATAGCAATCGCCTCGCAGGTCAAGCTTTGAGCAGAGCCTCTTCTCACAGTATGAAGGCGGCGAAGGGAGCCACAACCCATGCGATCCCATGCGTGCTTCCAGGAGGAGCCTCCTCTCCAGGCAAATGGCGGCGGCTGCAGCGTAGATGATGAAGAAAAATGTGAAAAGAGGGGGAGAGCAGAAAAAAGAAGGGCTGCGCGTTGTTTAAAAAAAGAGAGGGGCCCGATTTTCAAGCCCATTTGGCCTCTGAAAAAAATATTTTGAGAAAAAAAGAGTTGCGTACAAAAAAAACATATGTGGAAAAAAAGAGAAAGCCGGAAAAAATTATTATGATGATCGGCTTATTGAGTTTTTGTTGTCTACCCATTTTCTTGTCTTCTCCCAACTTTGTTGATATCACTATTTTCCGACAAGTATGGGAGAAAGGGGAGTATTGTGTAAAATCACATGTCTTTTCCAGATTCAGATTCTCCAGATTCCAGACCAGCCAAAATTTATACTGTATAGTTTTTTCAGATGTTCCAGACTCGACGTCAGATTGGTTCCAAGACTTCAGTTTTAGACACACACATGTATGCGGTCTTCAGTTTGATGTGCACATGTATGCGATCATTGTTTGTGGTCCCCATCTTTTGTGTTTCGGCTAGGGTTTTCATGAGATCCATAGAGACTCCAGAGTAGAGATCCCATTACCTATGCGACGTGGGCTAGGGTTTTCATGTGGTTTCATATGGACTTCATAGTAGAGATCCTATTCTCTGAGCTAGTATGGGAGAGACCCAGTTCTCCAACGAGGGAACTTTCAGACTCCATTTTCCAGCGACCGTGGACTCCGACGAGGATTGCACTCCATGGATTTTCAGTTTGGCCCTTCAAAGATGGAACATTTGCCACAGTTGTTGCGGGCCAGAGTTCTCCAAGTGGAGACTCATTTTCACTTGCAGTGACTCTGACAAGTACAATACATAGCACATGCTCTCCGACGAGGAGATACAGTTTGACTCACACTCCAACCCATTCGTCCTCCTCACATGCACAACATGAGAAGCAACGTCCTCGACAACAGCCGATAATTGTGCGCGTTGAGTTGTAGTGTCCTGTAGTGTGAGTTTGAGATTTCTTTCTGTTTGTCCAAGCTGAGCATTGCATGCTCCAGCTTGAAGGGGAGTGTTGGAGTATTTGTTATATGCGTCACTTGAGTAGATGGGTAAATTGATCCCTCTAGGATCCATTTACCACATCCTTTGGTTTAGTCCCATATCTACCATTTGTGAGATGTAGAGACTCAGTGAGGGCTATATAAGAAGCCCCTCATCCTCTATATCCAGTGAGAAAGTTCAATGCATACATCAACCCTTTGAGGCATTCTCCAGTGGTTTCATCCCGCTCCTTAGGGAGTAGGGTTCCACGTTAAATCCCGTGTTGAATATTATTTTTGTCTTTATCTCTGATTCTGCTTCAGCATTCCTATTTTCTAACAATTGACGTTCGAAGTCGGTAAGTTGAGGCGTCGTCAATATCCTCAAGGTCCACATAGAACTCCACAATAAACATTGGTGAGATGAAGTCTATGACGGAATTGGGATGCCATGGATAAAAGGCCAGATGAAAGAACTGAATCCAATTTTGAGTGAAAACCATCGAATATGCAACGAAATAATCATGAGACACTTTCCACAAGATATGTGATAAATATGTGATTCATCACTCTAGTTAGTTAGAAATAGAGTTTCGTCCCGAGTAATTAAATGCATTTATGTGTTTATAACTCATAATTAGCATTCATGAACTTGTAAATAATTTGTATAAATTTGCATTTCATATTACATTCATATTCACCTGTAAATATTCACCTAACTTTACCTAATTTTTTATTAATCTATACTAACTCCAATTAACATAAAACCAGCTCCATTGTGTACATATCACTTATATTAACCAAAGAAAAATCCTAAAAAAATACTAACTTGTATAAATGTGAAATAAATCCAAACCATAATATGTGACAGAAAAGTCGTAAATACTGATATCTCTCACATACAATGTCCAATTTCATCTACTCGCTTTTGAATTAATTTACATTCAATTATCTACAAATCAAGATCAAATTCAAAACAATCAGAGTTCATTTGTGAAATTTGATTTTGGGACTGGATTGTACACTGTACATAATCACTGACTTTCGACTTGTTATTTCATGTACATATTTAACTCCTTTTGATTTATTTCTTTTTCATTTCTTTATGTCATCTCACTTCTAGCTAATTATATATAAAAAAAAATCTAAAAATGCCAGAAAAGCGAGAAGTTCTGATTAATTGACTTCACTAATTTATTTTTGACATTTTCTTAACTTATAAAAAATCCAAAAAAATACATTTCATGATCATGACATTATTTTACAGCATGATTGATTTTTGCATGCATTATTCATTTATAGATATCAAATAAAATACAAATCACATAAAAATGGTACTTTATTTTCATAAAATATCAATAAAAAATCGCACAATTTGCAAAAATGAGTCCATTTGCATAGGGGTCCTTCATGAACACCATAGAATGAATTTAGGGCTACATTTTCATTTTGAGCATTTTTGCGTTTAAGGTCATTTGTTATTTTTAATCTATTTCTCTTTTATTTAATCCACTGGTCAACAATTAACATTCAATGTGTCTTCATCACATTCGCCCACCTCAATGCCATCTCACATGTCAGGTCAATCGTCTCTCCCCCAAATCAACGCCCTTTGTCATGTAGCATCCCCATTCTGACCATTGGATCAAGTTCGATCCAACAATCCCTATTAGTCCCTCCCTCTTCGCAGTTTCCTCACGTGCTCGTAATGCGAGCACCTTCCCACTGTTGGATCAAGTCATCCAACGGTCCCCAGTTCATCTCCTTCCTCCAACCACCTTCCACCCTTGCCTTCCACCTCCTTCAACAACCGAAATTTGACCGCCCACAACCAATTTTCTCTAGAGCCCAACCCCTTCATTCCTTCATCCCCAATGATCGATCAAACCTACCATTACCTCTCCGATCCTCTTTACAGCCATAGAACCCAACATCCCAGTTCGTCCCCAACCTCTAACAGTCGAATCCCCATCAGCTTCACCTTCCTCTCCTATGAAACCCAACAAACCCAATCTCCTTCGCTTTCTCCGCCTGTAAGGTCCTTCCTCATGTTTTTGAAATCTGAACCCAACTCTATCCTAATCCCCTCAAACCACCATAGCTGACCAACCCAATCCATGTCCTGCAAACCAACTTATCCACGCTTCATCCTCAACCAGATTCAATCCAACGGTCCCCAGTTCATCTCCTTCCTCCAACGACCTTCTACCCTTACCTTCCGCCTCCTTCAGCGGTCGAAATCTGATTGCCTGCAACCAATTTTCTCCAGAGCCCAACCCCTTCATCCCTTTGCCCCAATGACCGATCAAACCTACCGCTTCCTCTTCGATCCTCTTTGCAGCTGTAGAACCCAACATCCCAGTTCGTCCCCAACCTCTAACGATCGAATCCACATCAACTTCGCCTTCCTCTCCTACGAAACCCAACAAACCCAATCTCCTTCGCCTTCTCGCGCCTGAAACATCCTTCCTCATGTTTTCCAAATCTGAACCCAACTGTATTCTAATACCCTCTAACCACCATGGCCGACCAACCTAATCCATGTCCTGCAAACCAACTTATCCACTCTTCGTCCTCAACCAGATTGAAAATAACTCAATCCCCCTATCTCTATATCCTCGAACAGAATGAGATCGAAATCCCCTTCGTCCTCGTTTCCAACCTTTTCCAGGAACTCAATAACTAACCAATCACCATGTCCATTTCTCCTATATAAACCCCTGAACTACCCCAGTCCATGTTATCCTCCGCTCCGCCGTTTTACAACCTCAGCAGAGATAGATAGATAGATAGAGAGAAGCTGAATGCGATGGCCGGTGATAACAGCCACGACACCCTAATGACGACCTCCCTCAGACGCGATCCATAAAATTTGACTTCGTGTTGCTGCTCCGTCTTCCGACGATGCACCCGGGCTCCTCCTTCGCCGCAGAGTTGATCCGGAACCGGAGTGAGGCCTTGACTTCTCCAATCGCAGGCGACCCCAGGTACCCCCTTCATCCTTTCCCTTTTTCTTCCTAGTTTCTTCTCCTTCTTCATTCACTCCATCCATACCTCTGCACATCCCATCGTCATCACATTGTTCGATCGATTCCAAATCCAACACCAACTTTCGTCCTCACCTCCGAATTCCTTCGCCTTTGTCTATCTCATGCGACCTTCCACGTCTGGCCAACTCGTGGCTGGATCGCCGTTCCTCCTCCATCACTATGATATAGGAGCATCCCCCTCACCTGTCCAATCCTTTTGTCTGAGCCTAACGCTAGGGTCGAGTACTACCTCGAGCATCCCCCTATCACCTGCAGGTACCCACCAGAGTAGCCGCACCATCGGGAGAATGAGGAGTAATAAGGAGAAGCCTCGCCGTAACCCTCCTCGTCGTGCGTCGACAAGAAGGCACACGTCATCGGACGCTGACTCGAGGACGACTGCATGAATCATGTAGAACCAAACAATGAAGAAGCCATCAACGTGCAACAGTATTCGTCAGATCGAAGTCATCTGTCCATCCGAGCTGCTCATCCATGCGAAATCCTCCATCATCCAATCTTTTGGAGACCTCCATCGCACCATCAACGATCCAACACATCCTAGCCGCTGTATACACCACTGGAGCATCTAAGCGTAGACACGTGGGAACTTTAGAGCCAAACGATCAAGGACAAAGAGAGCGCACACAACCGTTAGGGATGAAAACGGTCGATTACGGATACAAATATAAGTGTTATCATATCCTTATCCGTTTTAAAATCCAGATACAAATATGAATATCACACAAATGCGTAAAATGTAAAATCATATCCTCAAAATAAGAATACGATGCAAAACGAATATTTGATAATTCATATATAGATATTTGATAAATGAATACGAATTAATATACGATATTATACATGCCCAAATTTGCTTAAAAGCTATAAGCATTTTCGGTTCATAGCATTTTTCAATATATAAAAAATATATCAAATATTTTAATAATTATATGTGCATAAAAATAACTAAATAATAAAAGGAAACATAAAGATATAAATAAATAATAAAAGAAAGCTTATCAAACTTACTTCTTTGTGTACCATATATCGGTATCATCCATAATTTAAACATTCGTATTCATATTCGTATTTGTATCCATATTCGTATCCTTCTAAAAATGAATATTCGTATTCATATCCTCAAAAAATTGAACATTTATATTCACATTCATATTCGTCAAAATTGAGGATATTATATTTGTATTCGTATTCGGTGAATGTTGAACATTTGTATTCGTATTCGCATTTGTATTCACCAGATACGAGAAAATAACATCCATATCCTCTATTTGACGAATGCAGATACAGACGGATACATATATATTTGTATTTGTTTTCATCTCTAACAACAGTCGGAACACAGGGGGACAACTCATGTGAATCCTTCATGTGACTCGAGGGTATTTACATAGACGTACCACCACTTCCAAGATTTATACAGAACTCCCTCATATGAGCTTTAATACGTGCGTGGGGGAAATTGCAGACATTCCCTCGCACCTCCTAGAGTTCACGTATATACCCCTATCCTGGTCAAATTGCGCACAATGCCCCACCGACTTATAAGACTTGCAATCAAGTCCCTATAAACGTCATTTTTGAGATAACTTTGATTATTTTCATTACATATATGCCCCTGGACTTATTCCAGTGCTATCTTAAGTATTCTTTATCTGATTTGGGTGTTTTTGGTGTTATTTTAAAGCTTGTTTAATTGTCTACCATATGAGATATTTAATTTTTCATTTTGAGACATTTATGGACACTAATAAATGGGAGAAAACTATTCATTCATCGTGAGAACATTTATTCTTGGCAATTGATTTTATTGGTCATAAAATGGGGGAAATTGGGGAATTGATTAGACTTAAATTGAGATTTATTGATTAATTGAACTTTTAAATTAATTACTTCATTGGATCTGGGGGGATTGAACTCAGAAGAGATTAATTGGACTGCTTATTCTTTTGCATTTCTCATTTACATTCATAATCATTTTAAATTTCTAAATAAAAACATTATTTTATTATTCTCTCATCTTTGCATAGCATTTATTTTCATTGCATATAAAATTAGAAAAAAAAACCATTTGTCATATTTGTTCCAATTAACTGCATCTCTTATTTAAAATCCATAAAAATTTGCAAAAATCCAAAAACCCATGAAAATATTCATTTCTTGAAAACCTAACTCTCTAAGTTATTTTAAAAATTAATTCTAGGCCCCATATTACTTTCCTGAGTTCGACCCTTGGACTTGTCCATGTAAAATAAACAAATAGACTACATTATATTAATTTCATACACTATTCTTGTGTGGTCATTTTTTTTGAAGACCCGCTCTTTATCACATGCTGCAACCGACATTAATTCCTCATAATTATGAGTGGCGAAGAGCTTGTTTTCAAATGGTATCGTTGTCGGGAAGGTATACGGTTTAGGATCGACTTTTAAACAATTTAGTACATAGGTTTTTCACCCCATGGTAGTCTGTCCCCCGATTTTTCTTGTGATTATTTTCTTTGTTTATTTCTTAGCATTTTCTGTGTTATTTGATTTTATGTATATATTTTTGCAATTCTGTATAATAAATCTATTTCTCTTTTGTGAGAGAGACCCAGTGGACTTGAAGCGACATTCTCATAGGTCGATGCAACTCAGAGAGACCGGAGGCTATCTAACAGTCATCAGTTCATCTCCTTCCTCCAACCACCTTCCACCCTTGCCTTCTGCCTCCCTCAATGTCCGAAATCCGATCACATGCAACCAACATTCTCCACAGCCCAACCCCTTCATCCCTTTGTCCCCAACGGTCAATCGAATCCATCGCCGCTTCTACAATTCTCTTTGCAACTATAGAACCCAACATCCCAGTACGTCCCCAACCTCTAACGATCGAATCCCCAACAACTTCGCCTTCCTCTCCCACAAAACCCAACAAAACCAATCTCCTTTGTCTTCTCGTGCATGTAACCTCCTCCATCATGCTTTCCAAATCTAAACCCTACTCTATCCTAATCCCCTCTAACCATCATGGCCGACCAACCTAATCCATGTCCTGCAAACCAACTTATCCTCTCTTTATCCTCAACCAGATTGAAAACAACCCAATCCCCCAATCTCTATCTCCTCGAACAGAATGAGATTGAAATCCCCTTCGTCCTCGTTTCCAACCTTTTCCAGGAACCCAACAACTGCCTTGATCCCTTAGCACTTGTAGGCATCCAACCACCACGTTCATCTCTTTTATATAAACCCCTGAACCACCCTAGTCCATGTAATCTGCCGCTCCGCTATTTTACGACCTTAACAGAGAGAGAAGCTGGAGGTGGTGGTTGGTGACAACATCTACAACACCCTGGTGACGTCCTCCCTCTGGCGTAATCCACGGAGTTTGACTCTGTACTGCTGCTGCATCCTCCTCCAACATAGTCGAGTTCCGCCTTCGCCGCGAAGTCAAGCCATGACTGCAGTGAGGCCTTGACTCCAATCACAGGCGACTCTAGGTACCCCCTTCATCCTTACACTTTTTCTTCTTAGTTTCTTCTCCTTCGTTCACTTCGCCCATACCTCTGCACACCCCATCGTCATCACCTTCGATCGATTCCAAATCCAATACCGACTTTCACTGTCACCTTCGAATCCCTTTGCCTTCTGTCTATCTCACATGACCTTCCACCTTCGGCCAACTTGTGGCACGAGCACCGCTCCTCCTCCATCACTACGATATATGAGCATCCCCCCACAACCATATTCAGATGAGAAACATGCTTGAGGCTTATGCTCGAAGCTCGAAAGTCTATATGCTTCCAAGACAATAATAAACAAGTTGTTCCTTCTCAAGAAGTTAATGAACTTGACACTCAAGGAAGGAAGCTCCACGCTAGACTTTCTAAATGATTTCCAAGGAACTATAAGTCATTGACATGCTTAGGGATCAAGTTTGAAGACGAGGTTTTGTGACTATTGTTGTGTGCTACTTTGCCAAATTCTTGGAAAACTTTTTGAGTCTCACTTACCAATTCTACAACGAATGATATTGTTTCTCTAGAGACTGTTAAGTCTAGTACCCTTAATGAGGAGATGAGAATAAAATCCCAAAGTATCTCTTCACATTCAGAGGTTCTTGTTACAAAGAATAGGGAATGAGCAGATTCAAGAATGACAAAGGCAGATATAGTGGCACAAGTAAATCAAGGTCAAAATACAAGAACATGGAGTGCCGTTATTGCAAGAAGATAAGGCACATAAAGAAGAATTGTTTTCAACTGAAGAAATATAATAGAAATGGAAGCGATAGAGAAGGAATGAAAATTTTACTGCAGCTTCCCATCATGAACTCTTCATTGTGATAATGAGATGCTGAATGTCGCCCATGATGATACTTGACTTGTAGATAGTGGCTCAGCTATCCATGTCACCTCGCATAGAGATTTCTTTTCTTCATACATATTTGGTGATTTTGACACATTAAAGATGAGCAATGGTTCTTTGTCTCCTTTTGTTGGCATTCATAATGTTGTATTGGAGAATGTTAATGGAGCGATGTTGCCGCTTTGAAATGTGAGATATGCACCATATATGTATCTAAACCTTATTTCTGCAGGGAAACTTGATGATGAATGATACTAAAGCACGTTTGGCAGCGGGCAATGGAAGCTTACCTAAAGATCCTCAGTTGTTCCTCGTGACAAGAAGTGCAGTAACAACCTTTACATCGTGCATGGATTAGTTTCCCATGATGTTGCACATGTGATTGAAGATGCAAAATCCATTGAGTTGTGGCATCGATATTTGGGTCACATGAGTGAGAATGACTTGCAAGTTGCAATGCTTGGTGAGAACGAACCTATTGGCAGATGTGAAGAAAGAGAAGCTGGAGCAATGCACATATTGCTTGGTTGGGAATCAGATGGGAGTTTCCTTCAAGAGTCATTACCATCAAGGAAGATGCATACACATGAGCTTATTTACACTGATGTTTGTGGTCCACTAAAAGTAAGTCGTCTCGGCGATGCACTATATTCTGTCACATTCATTTATGACTTATATTTTGTTACATTTATTTATGACTTTTCAGGAAAGTTTGTGCGTTGAAGAGGAAGGACCAAGTCCTTGGAGCTTTCACGGAATTTCATGCACTAGTAGAGTAACAAATTGGAAAGAAATTGAAGTGCATTCGCAGTGACAATAGTGATAACTATATTGGGCCATTTGATGAGTACTACAAATCTCATGGTATCAGACACCAAAAGACTCCACCTAAGACATTGCAATTGAATGACAAATGGAGAGAATAAATAGGACCCTTGCAGAGAGAGTTATATGTCTCCTTTTCGAGGCCAAGTTGCCTAATGCATTTTGAAGCGAAACTCTTTTTACTACAGTTCATGTTACCTATCTCTTTTCACATGTTCCATTGGATGGTGATGTTCCTGACAGGGTCTGATATGGAAAGTATGTTTTATACAACCATTTGCATGTCTTTGGATGTGGAGCATTTATGCATATACCCAAAGATGAAAGGTCCAATTTAGAGACAAAGACGAAGAAGTGCATTTTCTTGGGATATGGACAATATAAGCTTAGCTATAGATTGTATTGCCGAGAAGAAGCTCATGAGAATTAGGGATGTGGTCTTCTATGAATACCAAACCATTGAAGACATCAAGAAAGATGCAAATGATTCTCCCTCAAGCTACCAACCAGATGATGAGGAGTTGGTTCCCTTACAGATTGCTCCAACTATAGTGCTTGATGATGCTATTGAACATGTGCCAGATGCAGGAGAAGAGGAGGATGTGCCAGAGACCTTCACTCCTAATGACGATGATACATATGCAGATGATTATGATAACCACGATGATGATATGTCTTCAGGGGCACTACCACAACTAAGACCCATGAGGGAGAGGTGTCTCTCTACCAGATATCCTGCTCATGAGTACATCTTGTTAATAGATTATGGGGAACTTGAACACTATGAGGAGGTTACGAAGGATGTAAAGAAAGAAAAATGGTTAGAAACCATGAAAGAAGAGACAGAGTCTTTTCATGACAACCACACATTCGATCTTGTGAAGTTGCTTGAAGGCAAGAGGGCTTTGCGAAATAATTGAGTTTTTAGAGTGAAGTATCATGCTTTTACAATCAAATCGAGTCCTCAGCAAGACTTGGCGTTGGACTTTAGAATCAATTGGATGAGCACATTCCCTCCAAGGGTCACGACATTCTTGTGGTTGACAAAGCATGGGTGGCTCATAACAGGAGAATATAGAAGAATTCTACACACAGGCAATGGGATGTGCCCAAGATGTTTGATCAAAATCGAGGATTTACAACAACTATTTTTTGGTTGCCATTACTCAAAGGAGGTATGGGAGGCTGCCCAGTTGCCTTAGCTTTAATTTGATGACTCCATCTCCTTTAGGAACTCAATACATAATGTATTTGGGCACCTACATATGGATTGCAATGGTCCTTTAATAGGGTGAGGGAAATTTGGTTAGCTCAGAACGAACTTTTCTTTCGGGGATAAAAGTTTTATGTACAAAATGTGCTTGAGCATGGTAGGGCTATAAAGGAGGCTTGGACGTTGTAATCTTTATACCATGATTTTACAGTGGAATGCATTTTTGGGAGTATTCCGCCTTGGAACACCATCCCCTCTTTTTCTTAAAAAAATATTAAAGTCAAAATTCAATGAGTTGTCATGGACTCCTTTTAGGGTGGCAGAGACCCTACAATCCATTATAGGGTTAAAATACATGAAAAGTGCACAAAAATCAAACCAATAAAGAACTACAGTTATGTAAGCCATATAACAAGTCAAATCCTTATTCAGTTGCAAACGATGACAAATACGTACGATGACAAATACATGTTTCGGCATTATCAAGCATGAATTATCAAATATTAAATTTGTCGTTGTCCCAATTGGGAGAGTGAAGAGTCAACATTACGGTTAAAATGGGGGGACCCTCTTTTTTAGGGTGATTTGATACGGATGCCTTTTTTTTTTATTGAAAAGGAGAAGGGGTGGCATCCCAGGACTTGGGACCCATCGCTAAATTTTAAGTTATACAACTATAAAAAGTTACAACACATTACATCCTCCACAATATACATAGAGCTCTGCTATGGTCTACTATATTCTCCATATAACAAGAGTGCCCCCCCAAAAAAGACAT
This sequence comes from Ottelia alismoides, assembly GCA_037367405.1. Lineage (NCBI taxonomy): Eukaryota > Viridiplantae > Streptophyta > Magnoliopsida > Alismatales > Hydrocharitaceae > Ottelia > Ottelia alismoides. Next base: position 47,832 of record JAZKJV010005973.1, read on the forward strand.
CATTCCTCACACACCAAATCACCTATAAAAGCGCAAAAGGGTCCATAACCACAAACCACTCTGAAGCACCTCCGAAAACTGACACAATCATGTCCCCTAATCCACGTAATGCTGGCCACGTCCCACACATGAGTAGAGGACGAGCAAGAGAAGAAAAGGTGATCCGCGTCCTCAGCCGCCGACCCACATTTGGTACACACACCAACCTCCATTCCCAACAACTGCCCTCAACGAATTTGCATGAGAATCCTATCTTGTCGTAACCATAAAAATATCTTTATTCGATTAGGCACCTTGCTCCTCCAGATCATCCTGGTACCAACTGACATCTCTTCCTCTACCTCCTCCATATCCTCCACCAAAAAGCGATATGCTTTCTTCACCAAGAATCTTCTGTCTCCCCAACTAAAATGATCCCTGCCATTTGTCGGACCCTCAAACTGGATCAGATGCTCCTATAAATCCAAGAATTCCCACCTTCTGGTCTGATATGGCGGAGGAGAAAACAGAGACCCAAGAACCTGTTAGCTATGTGAGCCCGAGGCGAATCATTCCTGCAACAAATGTTATTGTAATAAATGATTTATCAATAAAAGTTATTGATTGTTTTTCACTCCCTTTCGGAAATTGGAGATACATATAATTATGTACATAGGAAAATCTCCCATTCCATAATGGGGTAGGGATGGCTACCTATTCCAACAAGGAAAGGGTAGTCGTCCATGATCCCCATATGGAATTGGAGATTTCCATCTCCATTATCTCCAATTCTTGATGATTTGATTTGAGATTGAAATATATTTGATTTATCAAATATATTTAATCTAAATTAAATTATTGGTTGTTGGTTTTTTACCAACAACAATCTTGACCATTAGATTAAACACAAATCAATCTCATCCATTGATTTGGTGTGTCCCATGGACTGTGATTCATGGATCCTAAAACCCTATAAATAGAGAGGCATACATTGCTCTCTAGGGTTATGCAATTGAGGCACATATCTCTCTCCCTCTTCCACACGTCAAGCCTCTCCACTTCTCCATTGGTGGCCGTCCACCAAGCCCTAGAGGAGGAACTTCGTCGTCGCTTCGCCACCGCGCCGCCACCTCGACGTTCCTCGGTTCTCCAACTTCTTGGAGTGCCATGCTCACAAAGAAGGTCTTCGATCTCGTGCGACAAGATTAGTAGTTCAACGTGCTTGGATTTTGTTAGAAAATTGGAAGCGGAAGCAGAAACGATAATCAGAGCATAGAAATAAAGATAAACATGAAGAACACAAAAGATTTTTACGTGGAACCCTACTCCGTGAGGAGCGGGATGAAACCACGGGAGAAGCCCTCAAAGGGGCGGATACTTCATTCCTTTTTCTCAATGAGTACAGGAGGTCTGGGGCTCTTTATATAGCTTCTCCAGAGCCTCCAAGTCCCACCACTGGACGATGTGGGACTAAACAACTGGGTGGGGTAAATGGATCTCCTCCAGGATCCATTTACCCTGCTACAACACAATAGGCGCATACACCTTATACTCCAACACTCCCCCTCAAGCTGGAGCATGCAATGCTCAACTTGGACAAACAGACAGAAAGAAACTCAACTCACGCTACAGGACACTACGGACAATATCAACCCAACGCGCACATTGCTGCAGTCGAGGACGTTGCTTCTCATGCCGTGCAGGTGAGGAGGACGAACGGGCTGGAGTGTGAGTCAACTGAAGACTCGGAATCTGACCATCGAGTCTGAAACTGCGCCTGAAGTCTCCTCGTCGGAGAACTGGGTCTCTCCCATCTGGCTCAGAGAATGGTGCACTGCTCTGGTGTACCTATGATACCACATGAAAACCCTTGCCCTCAAGGGAATGGTCCTATGCTCTGGAGTCTCTATGGCTCACATGAAAACTCTGACCGAACAACAAGAATGATGGGGACCTCTGACAAAGATGGCAACTTATGCTCATCTGACAATGACCGCACACTCGTGCTTGTCTGAAACTGAGGACTCGGAAGACAATCGTCGAGTCTGAACCTGGATCTGAACCGTAGAGTCTGGTATCTGATCGGTCTGGAAATCTGAATCTGCATCTGGAATACAAGACCTGTGACTCTACATATATACTCCCCCTTTCTCCCATACTTGTCGGAACATGAACATCGACAAAGTTGGGAGAGGACAAGATAAATAGGGGACAACAAAACATCCTTGCGGCTTTTCTTTCTTTCTTTCTTTTTTTTAAGCCGTCATTTTTTTAAACACCTCTTTTTTTTAAAGCCGTTTCATTTTTTTTCGGCTTTCAATCATTTTTTTTTAAATGCGTGCGACTTTCTTTTTTTTTGTGCACGCGCCCTTTTTTTTTCCACAGATCAGCCCACTTGGGCCGAAACAAAAACAACCCCTTTTTTTTAAAGCCCCCCTGGCTTCCATCTCTTTTCTTCTCCTTTTTTTTTCTAATGAGCCCCCCTTTTTTTCTAAAAAAAATCAGCCCATTTGGGCTCTCACAGAAATAACCCATACAGAATTTTTTTTATATCAATAGGGTTCCCTTGGAACCCCTAATCGATCACGCTTTCCCCTCCCCCCCCAAAGGGAGTCTCACGGTGCCGCCGCCACCGTTGAAGATCTGGAGCACGAGGAGCGAGAGATGGAGCATCGCGAGCCACCTGCGCCTATGATGGGAGGAACTTTGCGCGGGAGGAGCGGAGGTGCGGCTGCGAAGAGAGCCGCGCCTGGGCTGTTCTGGCGAGGACGAGAACTGCGGGCTCGCCGCACTTTGCTGGATGAGGCTCCGTCAGGGCGACATGGGGCTTCGCCTCCCAAAGGAGGTGCCGCCTGGGAGTTCCGCACCTCCTGGAGCGGCGCTAGGGCACATGGATACGCCTGGAGGTTGTGCCTTGCGCAGGGGCCCTGGGTGGTGCGCCTGCTGGCGCGAGGTCGTGCGAGGGTTTTGCGGCTGGGGATCACGCCCTGTGCGAGCGATGCGCGGGGGAGGAAGAGACCGAGGTCTCTGGAGTCGAGGATGGCTCGCCAGGGGGTCGCGCGAGGCCGCATCCCGATTGTGTGCGGCGATGGGGCTGCCTGGTGCAGCCTAGAGGGATTCCCCCTTGGGAGGCTCTACGACCTGGAGGGATCTGAGAGGGATGCCGCAGCCTGCGGCTTCGTCTGGTCTTGCAGAGAACAACGTCAGGAGGAGGACGCCTGCGCGTTAGGGCGGCTGCTTGAAGATGTTCCACCAGGAACCTTAGATCGGCAGAAGAACTTGGCCTAGGGCATCATGGGGCCTGCAGCCGAAACAACAAATCCTACGAATCTTCCACGAATATGAACTTGAATACTCTCACATGTGATAATCACAATAGAATCTCGAAAATTACAAAAACTAAATCTTTAAGAACAAATCTCCGAGAATCAAACCCGCTCTGATACCATGTTAAAAAATTGGAAGCGGAAGCAGAAACGATAATCAGAGCATAGAAATAAAGATAAACATGAAGAACACAAAAGATTTTTACGTGGAACCCTACTCCGTGAGGAGCGGGATGAAACCACGGGAGAAGCCCTCAAAGGGGCGGATACTTCATTCCTTTTTCTCAATGAGTACATGAGGTCTGGGGCTCTTTATATAGCCTCTCCAGAGCCTCCAAGTCCCACCACTGGACGATGTGGGACTAAACAACTGGGTGGGGTAAATGGATCTCCTCCAGGATCCATTTACCCTGCTACAACACAATAGGCGCATACACCTTATACTCCAACACTCCCCCTCAAGCTGGAGCATGCAATGCTCAGCTTGGACAAACAGACAGAAAGAAACTCAACTCACGCTACAGGACACTACGGACAATATCAACCCAACGCGCACATTGCTGCAGTCGAGGACGTTACTTCTCATGCCGTGCAGGTGAGGAGGACGAACGGGCTGGAGTGTGAGTCAACTGAAGACTCGGAATCTGACCATCGAGTCTGAAACTGCGCCTGAAGTCTCCTCGTCGGAGAACTGGGTCTCTCCCATCTGGCTCAGAGAATGGTGCACTGCTCTAGTGACCACATGAAAACCCTTGCCCTCAAGGGAATGGTCCTATGCTCTGGAGTCTCTATGGCTCACATGAAAACTCTGGCCGAACAACAAGAATGATGGGGACCTCTGACAAAGATGGCAACTTATGCTCTTCTGACAATGACCGCACACTCGTGCGTGTCTGAAACTGAGGACTCGGAAGACAATCGTCGAGTCTGAACCTGGATCTGAACCGTAGAGTCTGGAATCTGATCGGTCTGGAAATCTGAATCTGCATCTGGAATACAAGACCTGTGACTCTACATATATACTCCCCCTTTCTCCCATACTTGTCGGAACATGAACATCGACAAAGTTGGGAGAAGACAAGATAAATAGGGGACAACAAAACATCCTTGCGGCTTTTCTTTCTTTCTTTCTTTCTTTTTTTTAAGCCGTCATTTTTTTAAACACCTCTTTTTTTTAAAACCGTTTCATTTTTTTCGGCTTTCAATCATTTTTTTTAAAATGCGTGCGGCTTTCTTTTTTTTTGTGCACGCGCCCTTTTTTTTTCACAGATCAGCCCACTTGGGCCGAAACAAAAACAACCCCGTTTTTTTAAAGCCCCCCTGGCTTCCATCTCTTTTCTTCTCCTTTTTTTTTCTAATGAGCCCCCCCTTTTTTTTAAAAAAAATCAGCCCATTTGGGCTCTCACAGAAATAACCCATACAGAATTTTTTTTATATCAATAGGGTTCCCTTGGAACCCCTAATCGATCACGCGTTCCCCTCCCCCCCCCCCAAAGGGAGTCTCACGGTGCCGCCGCCGCCGTTGAAGATCTGGAGCACGAGGAGCGAGAGATGGAGCATCGCGAGCCACCTGCACCTATGATGGGAGGAACTTTGCGCGGGAGGAGCGGAGGTGCGGCTGCGAAGAGAGCCGCGCCTGGGCTGTTCTGGCGAGGACGAGAACTGCGGGCTCGCCGCACTTTGCTGGATGAGGCTCCGTCAGGGCGACATGGGGCTTCGCCTCCCAAAGGAGGTGCCGCCTGGGAGTTCCGCACCTCCTGGAACGGCGCTAGGGCACATGGATACGCCTGGAGGTTGTGCCTTGCGCAGGGGCCCTGGGTGGTGCGCCTGCTGGCGCGAGGTCGTGCGAGGGTTTTGCGGCTGAGGATCACGCCCTGTGCGAGCGATGCGCGGGGGAGGAAGAGACCGAGGTCTCTGGAGTCGAGGAAGGCTCGCCAGGGGGTCGCGCGAGGCCGCATCCCGATTGTGTGCGGCGATGGGGCTGCCTGGTGCAAGCCTAGAGGGATTCCCCCTTGGGAGGCTCTACGACCTGGAGGGATCTGAGAGGGATGCCGCAGCCTGCGGCTTCGTCTGGTCTTGCAGAGAACAACGTCAGGAGGAGGACGCCTGCGCGTTAGGGCGGCTGCTTGAAGATGTTCCACCAGGAACCTTAGATCGGCAGAAGAACTTGGCCTAGGGCATCATGGGGCCTGGAGCCGAAACAACAAATCCTACGAATCTTCCACGAATATGAACTTGAATACTCTCACATGTGATAATCACAATAGAATCTTGAAAATTACAAAAACTAAATCTTTAAGAACAAATCTCCGAGAATCAAACCCGCTCTGATACCATGTTAAAAAATTGGAAGCGGAAGCAGAAACGATAATCAGAGCATAGAAATAAAGATAAACATGAAGAACACAAAAGATTTTTACGTGGAACCCTACTCCGTGAGGAGCGGGATGAAACCACGGGAGAAGCCCTCAAAGGGGCGGATACTTCATTCCTTTTTCTCAATGAGTACAGGAGGTCTGGGGCTCTTTATATAGCCTCTCCAGAGCCTCCAAGTCCCACCACTGGACGATGTGGGACTAAACAACTGAGTGGGGTAGATGGATCTCCTCCAGGATCCATTTACCCTGCTACAATACAATAGGCGCATACACCTTATACTCCAACAGATTCACTTGTTGGATTGCAAGGATCACGCGACTCATCCCCGCGCTCGCAAGCGTCTTCTCCAACGATCGGACTTGAGACAGGAGGTCTCTTTTCGTAGAGACTCGATTAACCACACTACAAGAGGTATTCCTTTATACTTGATGTGGTTCTAGATGAAACGATCCGAGAATCGTTCTTGGATCATGTGGTTTCATCGCATGAAATTTTTTAAATTCCGCTGCATAGAACAATTAGTCTGACTAGTCGTTCTTCGTTGTATTCGTTACGATGCTCACGCTTCTGTGATGCGCTTGAGGATTATTCCATATACTTCAAGTGGTATCAGAGCCAGGTTGAAGGTTTTGGATACGATCCGTAAACCTAGGACGACTTGGGTACGTTAAGGTTGCGAAAGTTTTTGTCGCATTTCATTTTCGCACATCTGTTTAGTGAATAAATTCAGCCCTGTTTAAAATGTTTAAACACAAATTAATCACTTGGATTTTGTTCTCCATTAAATAAGGAAACCATAGGATCTGAGTTTACGTAATTTGGATTCCGTTTGCTCGAGATATGGTTGTTTTAATGGACATGTATTCACTGTTGCGGGAACTGCAAATCTTAACATGATTAATGAGTTAATTACTGTTTTGATTCGCCTTGAAATGCGTGAAATATCACTTAGGTTCTGTCATAAATCAAATTAGCAATCTTAGGAAACTAATTTTGCATAATTTGGATTTGTTTTGAAAGAGATATGTTAATTTTAGTAAGTATGGGTCACTGCTGAAATTACATTCCTAATCAAGAACCAAGTGATTGTCAATTAGTGAAATTAATTGTTAATTTCATAAAATAATTATGGAAAAAATTTGAGAAATATTTAATGATGATTATTTCCTTAATTGACTTGACCTCAACCAATAAAATGATTAGATTTAATCTAGATCATAATTGGAAACACAATCAACAAACAACTTGCTTGAATAGAATTGAGAATTTGGTTAGCAAATTTCCTTATAATCAAAATTGTTATGCCTTGTACAACTTCTGGATCTCAAACTGATGTATCTTCTTGCTTTTCAATGAAAGCTTTGGTGTGGTGATTCCCGTCTTGGGAAGTCACCCCCGTCTTCTTTAGTCAAAAAAAATCAAAATTGTTTTGATTATTACTATATGGTATAATTTCGGTTGAAGAACCGATGATCATCTCAAGTACAAAGTGATTGACTCAGCATTATTTTTTCCCGAGGCGGATATGGTGTCTAGTCGGGGAGCGTTGGGGTAGCGGATCGCACCGGTTGCGGTCCGTCCCACTCCCGCCGGTACTAGTCATGACAGCGGGTAGGGAACGGATGATGCCTGAGAGATCATGATGTATTTTTCTAATTATTACAATTCGAATTAATATGTACTTTTAGATAATACCATATTGTTGGGAAAAGAGTCTCCGACATTCAGAAAAACCCTAGGCTCTCTTATATAGGGAGAGACCTTAAGGGTAAATTACAAAGAGGTCTATAAAAGATAAAGAAATAACGACAAGATACATAAAGAGATAATAATACTAGAAACTATCTCTACACTCCCCCTCAAGGTGGAGCATAGATGTCTATCATGCTCAACTTGGATGGACATCTCTGAAAAGGTCCTCTGAGCAGTGGCTTGGTGAATACATCTGCAGTCTGATCTCTTGAGCTCACATGTGCAGTAGATATCAATCCTCTCTGGATCAAGTCTCTAGTGTAATGACAGTCAACTTCAATATGCTTGGTCCTTTCATGGAAAGCTGGATTGTTGGCAATGAATAATGCTTCCTGATTGTCACACTGAAGCTTCATAGGTAGAGGCACAGCTACATGTAGATCTTCTAGTACGGACCGAACCCACATCATTTCCGTGCTGGCTTGAGCCATGGCCCTATATTCGGATTTGGCACTAGACCTTGCCACAACAGTTTGTTTCTTGCTTTTCCAAGAAACTAGAGAGCCTCCAACAAACACTGCGAACCCTGAGGTTGATTTTCGATCCTTAGGGCATCCTGCATAATCTGCGTCTGCACACGCTGAGATGGATAAGTCTGTGCCCTTTCTGAATAGCAACCCTGACCCTGGAGAAGACTTCAGATACCTCAGTATCATGTGTATAGCATCCATGTGAACCTGTCTTGACTGCTCCATAAATTGACTCACCCTGCTAACTGCAAATGCAATGTCTGGACGAGTTATGGTAATGTAGAGGAGTTTTCCCACCATTTCTCTATACCTCTTATCTACTTCATCAGTATCACCATCATACAGCTTCATGCTAGGGTCCATGGGAATACTTGATGGTTTGTAGGGTCATCACCAAGCCCTGTGCATTCCTTGCAAATTCCAACCCCAGAAAATATCTTAGGGTTCCAAGATCCTTTATAACGAACTGACGGCCTAGGAATGCCTTCGCCCTTTCTATGCCCTGAACATCGTCTCCTGTAACAAGAATATCATCCACATAGACCATAATGACAACCGTACCTGCCGATGACTTCTGGACAAACAACGAGTGATCGACATTTGACCTCTTGAATCCCTGTTGCTCAATTAGGTTGGACAACTTCTGGAACCATGCTCTCGGAGGCCATATATCGCTTTGTGAAGTCTACAGACCATCTGCTTCTCCCCCTCAGCAGTAAACCCAGGTGGCTGCTGCATGTAGACTTCCTCTTGTAAGTCCCCGTACAGAAAGGCATTCTTGACATCTAGTTGAGATATACTCCAATCACGGACCACAACAACATATAAGAGAATACGAAGAGTAGAGTGTCTCGCCACTGGAGAGAACGTATCCATGTAATCCACGCCATAGGTTTGTGTAAACCCACGGGCGACCAAGCGTGCTTTGTACCTATCCAACGTGCCATCTGCATGATATTTAACTGTGAAGACCCACTTACAACTCACAACGGATGCAACAGGAGGTGCAGGGACCAAAGGCCATGTGCCACGGGACTACAAGGCCCTCATCTCTTCTTCCATAGCTAATCTCCAGCAATCATTCTTCAAAGCTTCCTGGTAGGTCCGTGGTATATCCACGGAAGACAAGGCTGTGGCAAATCTCTGAAAATCACCAGTGAGACGGTGAAAGGAAACCTGTGAAGCAAATAGATAAGAGGCACATTGCCGCCTCTGCTTCCGAATAGCAATCGGAACATCAAGATCATCATCTGTTGTACTGGATGGGCTAGTGTCGTCCTGTACTGAAGAATCCTGCACATGTACCAAACCTGACCCGTCAGTAGTAATGCCATCTGAACATACCTGAGGCGTAATGAGTGGCTGATGTGTAGTCTGAGCAGGACCTGACCGACGCGTGTAGAATTTAGGTAACGGTGAAACGATAGGCCGTGGAATGGGTGGAGAAGGAGGTGGTGGTGGTGGTGCTGGCGTGGGGATAGGCACAGGGGAAGACTCAGGTGAACTCCATGTAGGTGGTGGAGGAACATAGACATCATCAGTGATAGTGGATGGTACCATTCTGTCACCTGCAGGAGAGAAATACATGACAAACTTAAAGAAAGTGACATCAACACTCACGAAGTACCTCTTAGTCGTAGGATCATAACACCGGTAACCCTTCTGAGTCCTGGAATAACCAACAAAGACGCACTTGACTGCTCTAGGAGAGAGTTTGTCAAGTCCAGGAGATAGACGATGAACGAAAGCCACAGTACCAAAGACACGTGGAGTCAGTGAGAATAACTCCTTGTCTGGAAAAATAAGGGAGATAGGTATCTTCTCACCAAGAACTGAGGATGGCATTCGATTGACCAGATAACATGCAGTAAGAACAACGTCCCCCTCAGAATGAAATGGGAGTACAACTCTGAATCAACAGGGTTCGAGTAATATCCAAGAGATGGTGATGCTTTCTTTCCACCACACCATTTTGCTGTGATGTATATGCACAAGTGGTTTGGTGAATACCCTTTGATGAAAGAAATTGAGAAAGTGAGCGTGTACAAAATTCTAGGGCATTATCTGTCCGAACATATTTGACCGAGGAAGAGAAAACATTGTGCACTTCATTAATCAAATTCTTGATCACATCTCCTGCTTCAGATTTATTCTTCAAAAGAAAGACCCATGACACACGAGAAAAATCATCCACTACCATAAGATAAAATCTGTGCCCTTGATGATCGGGAACACGACTCGGACCCCATATATCTATATGTAACAACTCGAATGGGAAGCTACTGCTCCGACTCTGACGACTTGGAAAGCTCGACCTATGATGCTTTCCCAACTGACATGCTTCACAGCGGAAAGACGAACTAGGAGAGATCTGGGGCAGAAGATGGCGCATTTTCTGGAGCGGAAGGTGACCAAACCGGAGATGCCAGATGTACGGAGAGACTGGTCCGGCAGAATGAGAGGAGACGCCAGCATAGGAATCCCGAACCAGCCGATATAAACCATTCTGCTCAGAGCCACAACCAATCACCTTGCCCGTGAGTATGTCCTGAAAAATGAGAGAAGACGGGTCAAATATAGCACGACAATGCAAATCCTTCGTAATCTGACTAATAGATAACAGATTCATTGATAACTCAGGAGCATGTAGGACGTTTTGTAGCTGCATAGTGGAGGATAGGAAGACCTCCCCCTGTCCAACAAGGGGCGAATGAGTACCATCTGTGATCTGCACTGAACGGTCGGGAGAAATGTCCCTGTAGGCCTGTAATCTATCTCTATCTCAGCAGAGATGATGTGTGGCTCCCGAATCTATAACCCAGTCAGATATATCATGAGATGGTGTGAAGGCAGTAGATCTACCTGAGGTACTAGCAGCGGCTGATGAACTGGCAGAGGCAGTAGCAGAAATATCTGAAGAGCCACCAGACGAATCACTAGATGAATGGGGAATAATATCTCGGAGACGGGCCACAAGTTCGTCAAATCGATTATCTGCAGTAGACGGTAATGGAGACTGAGAGTGCTCTGCAACACGTGCCGATGCTGGGAACCCATGCTTAGAATAGCATGTCTCCTCCGAGTGTCCTGTGCGGTGACAATAGGAGCATGTCTGATTGAAGCGACCACCCCTTCCCTGGGGTCCACGACCACGACCAGAAGGCGGGCCACCTCTCCCACGCGAGACTGTCATCGCTGATGGGGGTGGAGTAAAAGAGCTGGAGGAAACTGGAATGCGATTGAGCCTTCTGTAAACATCTTCCACTGGAGGAATAACTGCATCAACTAGGATCTGAGACCGGGCGGCATCATATTCAGGATCAAGAGCCGCAAGTAGAACACCCACCATGGTGGCGTTCCGAAACGTCTTCTGCTGTTCAGGAGTAGCAGTGAGTGGAATGGTACTGTATAACTTCTCAAACATCCCTCTTAGGGATTTGTATAGGGAATGGAGAGGTCTGCCGCTCTGCTTCATTGTGAAAATGTCATGCCGAAGCTGCAACATCTTTGTCTCATTTCGCACCTGCGAATATGTAGCAGCAAGAATGTCCCACATCGCCTTGGCAGTGGGCTGATGGAGGACGTCATTAGCAATCTCCATCGTCAATGTACCAAACAACCAGACCTTTGCGTAGGAGTCATCAGCCTCCCATGAGGCATATATCCCTGTCTTCTCTGCGGGCTCATCCTCGGTAAGAATGTGCTTCTTACCATTAGACTTCATGAGGCACATGAACTGCATAGCCCAGAGCTCATAGTTAGACCCGTCCATCTTCACTATTGGCGCAGGACCTTTGAATGCGTCGGTGGAGGGCATATCGACTTTCGATTCTGACATACTGCCGCTGGAGAAGAACTAGGGTATGCAGACAAGGTGATGAATGTCTACACCAACTGCATCGGATTTGAGTGAGTATGTAGACGTTACGCACTCAAATCCATATATCGGATGAAGAGAGGATTAGGGCACGCCTTAGAGGAGGCTTACAACCCTTGCAGCGGCAAGGATGCCGCCTGGGACGGTCTGCGGCTGGCTGGTATGCCGCCTGGGGGCCTCGGGCGACGGGCTGGGGGCCTCGTGGAGGCCTAGGCCGAGAAGGAGAAACCCTAGGGCGGCGAGGAGAAGCCCTAGGGAGAGAGAGAGGCGGCGGCGTGAGAGAAAGGGAGCCGGAGATCGGCGCCGAGGAGAGGGCGGCGGGTGGGGAAGGGGGCAGCGGGTGTGGAGAGCCCTAGGGCGGCTCTGATACCATGTTGGGAAAAGAGTCTTCGATAAATCATTCAGAAAAATCCTAGGCTCTCTTATATAGGGAGAGACCTTAAGGGTAAATTACAAAGAGGTCTATAAAAGATAAAGAAATAACAACAAGATACATAAAGAGATAATAATACTAGAAACTATCTCTACACATATATTCAAGTAAAATCAAATTTGTTGATTGAATTGGATTGATAATTGATTTAATATGATTAAGTTAATTATATCCAATTAAAAACACTCTATAAATAGGTATGTATTTCCCTTGGAAGAATTAATTATATGAATATGATTCATAATAATTAATTAAAATTTGAATATGAGGTGGAGGATCACATAAATGACATCTATGGTCTCCCGTTAAGGCGAAGGGTTCCGTCGCCAGATATTGTATGTAGGAGACGCCTGTCCGAAGTGACAACTCCTGCATACGATCCATTTGGATCGGGCTCGTCGCTTCTCGAAAGAGTAAGGACGTATGTGTAGTGACCCCAATATCGGGTCCTCATATTATTGGGGCGATATTGGATTGCGCATAGCGAGTTGTATTTCGGTTGACGGTTGGTTCAATTAACAACGAGTCAACATCACCTTAGGGGTGGTGGGCCCGGGTGTTAAAGACCGAATTGGGAAATGCAAGTTGGACTTGCAAGGCAGAATGTATTTCCTCTTCTCTTTATTGGAGTCATAGGTTCTCATATTATTGGGATATGACAAAGGTAAAGAGGAGATCCCAGTTCTTGCTAGAGATATAGCGGTAAGTGTATCTCTTGCTTTGAAAGTGATTAAGGGAATGAACTTTCAAAGTTGACAAAGCAAGACAAATTTGATTTAAAATGCCTTAATCACATGTCTTAAAATGAATATATATAATGATATGTTCTGATATAATGCATTCTTAATTTCAGAAAATGAAATCCATGAACCCACTAAGCAGGCTTTTGGAGGTCAACCAGTTGACCGGACCCAATTACTCGGATTGGATCCGTAATTTGGAGCTTGTTCTCTCGGCTGAGCGCATAAGTTATGTGCTCACAGAAGACAAGCATGAAAGCCCTAAATCGAAGGAAGAAAAGCAATACAATGACAAGTATGATGAAAATCATGTCTTGGCTAGATGCTATATCCTGGGTTCTCTCTCCAATGTTCTTCAGAAGCAACATGTGGAGATGAGCACATGCCAGGAAATAATGCAGAATCTGAAAGATATGTTTGGTGACATTAACCGCACCCAACGTTACAACATTATGAAAGAACTCGTTCGCTACAAGATGCAGCAAGGAACTTCAGTCCGAGAACATGTACTCAAAATGGTTGGGTACTTTTCTGAGCTGGAGACCCTTGGGGCAAACATGGATACAGACATGCAAGCTGATTTCATTCTTCTGTCTTTACCCAAGTCTTTCAATAATTTTGTGGTTTCATTCCACATGAACAAGTTGTACTTGACAAACGCTGGACTTCTTGCTGCATTGAAGTCTGCAGAAAACGTAATGAAGAAAGATGGTCCCGCTGGCAGTGCAATGGTTGCACAAGTCAAAGGGAAGCGCGGTCGGAAGCAATGTTCTCGGAAGGGCCCGACCCAGAAGAGAAAGAAGAAGAGTCAATGCGTTGGCTCATTTTCCAATGCATCCACACTGATAGCGTCGAAGAAAACCAACGTCTGTCACCACTGCAAGAAGCTGGAGCACTGGAGGCGTAACTGCCCGAAATACCTGAAGTCGGTCGACAAAGGTAAAGCTCCAGCAGGTATGAAATCTACTTTCATCACTGAAACTAGTTTTCTCGTTGGACGAGAAGGAAGTTGGGTTGTTGATTCTGGTGCTTCTGTTCATGTATGCAATTTATTGCATTTGTTTCAGGAAACTAGAAATCTGGAAGAAGGGGAGATAGTCATGCATATGGGATCTGATGCAAGTGTTGCAGCAGTCGCTGTCGGGACCTGTCGACTATCATTATCTAGTGGTAGAGTCTTAGTACTCAAAGTGTGTTTTTATGTACCTGAAGCCATAAGGAATTTGATATCTGTATCTAAACTTGTTAGAAGTGGATATTCATTCCTTTTCTGTAATAAATTAGTCATAAATCATTATGATAAATATACTGCGGATGGTATTTTGACTTCTGATAGACTCTATGAATTGTGCATTGATGAGCATGTCATGAATGTTACTACCACTAATAAAAACCCTTAAATATACAGGGAGAATAAAAATCATTCGAATATGATTTGACATCAAAGGCTTGGTCATTTATCTTTTGATAGGATCAACAGATTGATAAAGGATGGACCTTTAGATTTTCTACAGGTTCAATCTTTGCCTACCTGTGAACATTGTATTCGAGGTAAAATGACTAGGATGCCTTTCCGTAACAAGGTTACAAGATGCGGAGATATTATTGACCTAATACATACCGATTTATGTGGTCCCTTCAATACCACGACTCAAAATGGATATCGATATTATTTGACGTTTATTGATGACCATTCGCGATACGGGTTTATCTTCCTATTACGTCATAAATCTGAAACTTTTGAAAAGTTCAAAGAATTCAAGGCTTTGGTTGAGAACCAAACCGATAAGAAGATTAAACAGATTCGATCTGATCGAGGTGGCGAGTACCTCTCAGATGAATTCAAGAAATATCTTAAAGACAATGGAATTGTCTCCAATCTCACTCCTCCTGAAACTCCCCAACTTAATGATGTTACTGAAAGACGCAACATGACTATCATGGATATGGTCCGTTCAATGATGAGCAAAGCACATTTACCACTTAGTTTCTGGGGATATGCAGTAGAGACTACAATATATATCCTGAATAAGATTCCTAGCAAATCTGTATCTAAAACTCCTCATAAGCTTTGGTATGGAACCAAACCTAGTGTTAATCACTTGAGGGTTTGGGGTTGCTTGGTCCATGCAAAGAAACGTGGACGTAAGTAAGCTAGAATCTCGCACTCGTGAGTGTTACTTTATTGGGTATGTGAAAGATGGTAGTGGATACCAGCTCTATGACCCTGAGACTCAAAAGATTTTTGTCTCTAGAGATGTGAAATTTCTGGAGGATGATTTCCTTAAAGGTCAAGACAAAAATAAAGTGAAGGAACTCATTGAATCCCCTGAGGATTCTGAGCTTCCCGACCAGAAACTGAAGAGATAAATAAAGATGAAACACCCATACCTCTTCGAAGGAGTTCGAGGGTGGTTGCACCACCTGAAAGGTATGGATTCCATATGTCAAGTGAAACTGACAATGATCCTTCTTCATTTTATGAAGCACTCGCGGATCATGACATGGATAGATGGATGCTAGCAATGAAGTCAGAAATTGACTCCATGCATAAGAATGGTGTATGGACCCTAGAGGATCCACCTAAAGGGGTAAAACCCATTGGGTGTAAATGGATCTTCAAGAGAAAGAGGGGACCTGATGGGAGAGTAGAGACTTTCAAGGCACGGCTCATAGCCAAGGGCAACACACAGAGAGAAGGCATCGATTACGATGAGACGTTCTCTCCTGTGGCTATGCTTAAATCCATCAGTACACTGCTGGCTATAGCTGCGTATCTTGACTACGACATCTGGCAGATGAACGTCAAGACGACTTTCCTCAAGGGATACCTTGAGGAGGGTATCAATATTGAGCAACCCTAGGGCTTCATATTTGAGGATGACAAAGTATGCTAGCTGAAGAAATCCATCTATGGGCTCAAGCAAGCTTCTCATAGCTGGAACATCAGATTTGACGAAAACATAAAGAGTTATGATTTTGTGCAGAATCCTGATGAACCTTGTGTGTACAAGAAGCTTAGTGGGAGCGCCATCGTGTTCATCGTGCTTTACGTAGACGACATTCTTATCATTGGGAATGATACAGGGATGATGACCAGTGTGAAAATTTGGCTATCCCATACCTTTGAGATGAAAGACCTTGGAGAAGCCTCTTACATCTTAGGCCTGAAGTTGTTCAGAAATCGAGAAAAGAGGATATTGGGATTATTACAACATGGATACATTAAGAAGATTCTTGAACGATTCTGTATGGATAGTTCTAAGAAAGGTTTCCTTCCCTTAAGGCATGGTATCCACCTGTCTAAAGGGATAGCTCCTCAAACTGTTGAGGAAAAGAAAGCCATGGCTGGATGCCCTTATGCATCAGCTGTAGGAAGCCTAATGCATACCATGATGTGTACTAGGCCATATATCTACCATGCAGTGGGAGTGGTAAGTCGTTACCAATCCTGCTATGGAGAGCAACACTGGAATGCAGTAAAGAACATATTCAAATATCTAGGACGGACGCAAGATTACATCTTGGTCTATGGAGATGGTGATCTCCAAGTCTTGGGATATACAGATTCTGACTTCCAATCGGATATTGATGATCGAAAGTCGACATATGGGTTTGTGTTCCTGTTGAACGGTGGTGCTGTGAGCTGGAGAAGCAAGAAGCATGATACTACATCAGATTCAACAACAGAAGCCGAGTACATTACCGCATCAGATGCTGCAAAGGAGGCGGTGTGGTTACGCAAGTTCATCCTGGAGCTTGGCGTAGTTTCCTCTGATACTCCCATCCCGTTACTCTGCGATAACATGGGAGCCATTGCCCATGCGAAGGAACCCAGATGACATCAAAAGAGCAAGCACGTGGAAAGGAAATACCACATCATTCAGGAGATTCAAAAGCGTGGTGATATCATTATCACCAAGGTGGCCTCTGCCGACAACGTTGCTGATCCTCTTACGAAACCTCTGACACAGAAGGTTTTCGACCAGCATGTAATGAGTATGGGTTTAAGGATTGTTCCTGAATGGTTCTGAGGGCTAGTGGGAGATTGTTAGCCATGTGAGCTCGAGGCGAACCATTCCTGAGCTCATAGCCAAGGGCTACACACAGAGAGAAGGCATCGATTACGATGAGACGTTCTCTCCTGTGGCTATGCTTAAATCCATCAGTACACTGCTGGCTATAGCTGCGTATCTTGACTACGACATCTGGCAGATGGACGTCAAGACGACTTTCATCAAGGGATACCTCGAGGAGGATATCTATATGGAGCAGCCCCAGGGCTTCATAATTGAGGATGGCAAAGTATGCTAGCTGAAGAAATCCATCTATGGGCTCAAGCAAGCTTCTCGTAGCCGGAACATCAGATTTGACGAAACTATAAAGAGTTATGATTTTGTGCAGAATCCTGATGAACCTTGTGTGTACAAGAAGCTTAGTGGGAGCGCCATCGTGTTCATCGTGCTTTACGTAGATGACATCCTTATCATTGGGAATGATACAGGGATGATGACCAGTGTGAAAATTTGGCTATCCCATACCTTTGAGATGAAAGAACTTGGAGAAGCCTCTTACATCTTAGGCCTGAAGTTGTCCAGAAATCGAGAAAAGAGGATATTGGAATTATTACAACATGGATACATTAAGAAGATTCTTGAACGATTCCGTATGGATAGTTCCAAGAAAGGTTTCCTTCCTTTAAGGCATGATATCCACCTGTCTAAAGGGATGGCTCCTCAAACTGTTGAGGAAAAGAAAGCCAT
Organism: Ottelia alismoides; assembly: GCA_037367405.1. NCBI lineage: Eukaryota > Viridiplantae > Streptophyta > Magnoliopsida > Alismatales > Hydrocharitaceae > Ottelia > Ottelia alismoides. The sequence continues at coordinate 65,551 of JAZKJV010005973.1, forward strand.
GGCTGGATGCCCTTATGCATCAGCTGTAGGAAGCCTAATGTATACACCATGATGTGTACTACGCCAGATATCTACCATGCAGTGGGAGTGGTAAGTCGTTACCAATCCTGCTATGGAGAGCAACACTGGAATGCAGTAAAGAACATATTCAAATATCTAGGACGGAAGCAAGATTACATCTTGGTCTATGGAGATGGTGATCTCCAAGTCTTGGGATATACAGATTCTGACTTCTAATCGGATATTGATGATCGAAAGTCGACATCTGGGTTTGTGTTCCTGTTGAACGATGGTGTTGTGAGCTGGAGAAGCAAGAAGCAGGACACTACAGCAGATTCAACAACAGAAGCCGAGTACATTGCCGCATTAGATGCTGCAAAGGAGTCGGTGTGGTTACGCAAGTTCATCCTGGAGGTTGGCGTAGTTTCCTCTGATACTCCCATCCCGTTACTCTGCGATAACACGGGAGCCATTGCCCAAGCGAAGGAACCCAGATGGCATCAAAAGAGCAAGCACGTGGAAAGGAAATACCACATCATTCAGGAGATTCAAAAGCGTGGTGATATCATCATCACCAAGGTGGCCTCTGCCGACAACGTTGCTGATCCTCTTACCAAACCTCTGACACAGAAGGTTTTCGACCGGCATGTAATGAGTATGGGTTTAAGGATTGTTCCTGAATGCTTCTGAGGGTTAGTGGGAGATTGTTAGTCATGTGAGCCCGAGGCGAACCATTCCTGCAACAAATGTTATTGTAATAAATGATTTATCAATAAAAGTTATTGATTGTTTTTCACTCCCTTTCTGAAATTGAATGAATGAATGCACTATAAGGTCCCTCTGTACAATAAGGGTTATGTACCATGGCCAACTTGATAATCATACAGTTGTTGATTCATTGATTGAATCATAAAGGCTGATGCTTGGATGAATATCTAAGGAGTTAGATAGAGGACTCATCAAGCATCATCAAATGATTGTTAAGTGATGATCTCCAGCCTGAGTAGGAGATGGCAATCCTTTCTCATTTGGCTGATATCTAACCGACCTCTTGATGCAGGTCTTCTGCATAGGAATAGTGATTTAGAGATGTCAGATTAGTTGAGTCAATGGGTTGACTTAACGAGATCGAGATAACCAAAGACCTATGTTGAATACTGTCACATCATAGGCATACATCCTCTGATCAGAGACAAATGTGTTACTATATGTCTAAGTATGTACATTTAGCAGACCAATAGGCTGATGACCTAACCAAGGTCTATACATCGACGAGCTGGTGTGCACGTAAGGACATATGAGTAATACGATCTCTCAAAGGGATCATACAGGTTCACATATGAACCGGAAGACATGAGCTCACTCATGAGGTATTGGGACTGATCAAATTCCATGCATAGTCGTCATGCTTTGGAAGCATGACAAGAATTTGAAGGTATGATATATGCTTTGAGAAAGCATATGATTGATATCAATTCCCAATGACCAAGATTGGGAAACTTGGTGATCAAACCCTGAAGACGACAGTGTAAAATTGATCTATATCTTTAGGATGATCATAGGTCTTCCAGTATGCAGGATGTGCAGGTGTTAGGAATAGCTGAGGGTGATGTGATCATAAACGATTGTATAACCATGACGCTTCCATTATGAGGGAGTGATGGAACATGTTTGGATTTTAGTGACTCCTCTCAGTAGAGAAGTGACCTAATCTTAGTCCATGTATTGGACATTGATCTGAATGAGATTCAGATGCAATTAGAAGATTAAGTCTACAGCCTTGATTTAATCAAGCATCTGTGGGAGGTCCATGAGATCTGGATTAAAGATGTGATCTCAATATCCAAGTCACTATACGTGGAACAATACAATCACCCTGTCCTTATCTCCAAGTATCTGCGGAGAAAGCGCATTATTCTTGAAAGGGTTCAAGAGTAATTCCATAGTTGATTTATATCTAAGCATTGAGAGAATAATAACTAAATGTGATTTAATTATCTTGATGCACGTGGATAAGAATAATATGGATAGCAATATCTAATTATTCATAATATATTATAAATGTGATTTACAATGTGTTAGAGAGAGCTTATTATGATTTATATTTGTTAATTAATTATTGATGTGAATTGGATTCACATTGTGTAAGTAATTGAAAATATAAATTATTATTTGTTTTGGGTTGTGAATGTGATTCACAAAATTCCAATGGTAAGATTGCAATATTCTCAAAATTAATTATGAATTATTTTTGTAGAATATTTTTACAACAATTGTTGTTGTAATTGGAGATACATATAATTATGAAATCTTGGATTACATAGGAAAATCTCCCATTCCATAATGGGGTAGGGACGGCTACCTATTCCAACAAGGAAAGGGTAGTCGTCCATGATCCCCATATGGAATTGGAGATTTCCATCTCCATTATCTCCAATTCTTGATGATTTGATTTGAGATTGAATTATATTTGATTTATCAAATATATTTAATTTAAATTAAATTATTGGTTGTTGATTTTTTACCAACAACAATCTTGACCATTGGATTAAACACAATCAATCTCATCCATTGATTTGGTGTGTCCCATGGATTGTGATCCATGGATCCCAAAACCCTATAAATAGAGAGGCATACATTGCTCTCTAGGGTTATGCAATTGAGACACATCTCTCTCTCTCCCTCTTCCACACGTCAAGCCTCTCCCCTTCTCCATTGGTGGCCATCCACCAAGCCCTAGAGGAGGAACTTCGTCATCGCTTCGCCACCGCGCCGCCGCCTCGACGTTCCTCGGTTCTCCATCTTCTTGGAGTGCCACGCTCACGAAGAAGGTCTTCAATCTCGTGCGACGAGATCAGGAGTTCAACGTGCTTGGATTCACTTGTTGGATTGCAAGGATCACGCGACTCATCCCCGCGCTCGCAAGCGTCTTCTCCGACGATCGGACTTGAGACAGGAGGTCTCTTTTCGTAGAGACTCGATCAACCACGCTACAAGAGGTATTCCTTTATACTTGATGTGGTTCTAGATGAAACGATCTGAGAATCGTTCTTGTATCATGTGGTTTCATCGCATGAAATTTTTTAAATTCCGCTGCATAGAACAACTAGTCTGACTAGTAGTTCTTCGTTGTATTCGACACGACGCTCACGCTTCCGTGATGCGCTTGAGGATTATTCCATATCCTTCAGAACCGTGCTCCCATACCTGCTGTACTGTTGCCTGCATGTTGCCTGCCAGTCGTCATAGCCGTGGGTACTGCTCGCTCAGAATCCCCATGCTCGTCCAGTTATCCAACCAGAAGTAGAAAGAGACCCCATCCCCTAGAATCGGTCTCAACTTCACAGCCAATTCAGGTATCACCTCAGTGATCCCCTTCCACAACTACGAAGGCAGACAGTCCGGAACAACCGTCAAAGACATGGACACCCCATAAATCTTCCTCATCATCCTGCAAACCAAGTCATCGGATTTCCCCTATATATGAAAAACACACTACATCATGGGAGCCTTGTTCATCTCGCCCACTTGCAAAATTCCCAGCCCACCCTTCTTCTTCGACACCGTCTTCTTGCCCCACTCCACCAAATGGATGCCTCGTCTAGTCTGCCTCCTGTCTGCCCAAAAAAACCTCCTCATGAGACTCTCAATCCTCGTGTGCACACCAGCAGGCAACCATCTCGTGGAGCAAAAAAAGATAGGTATGGCCGAAAGAACGTGCTTCAGGAGCACCATCTTCCCCCTCTCGACAACACCGACGCCTTCCACCCCACCATCCTTCCCTCTAACATGTCCAACAAAACCTTCCAATCTCCATTCTTTGGTTTCCCCGCCACCAATGGGAGCCTCAAGTACGTAATCGACAACCCGACCATTGAGCAACCTAAAATGACTGTCGCCCCATGCATCTCCAGCTCAAATAATCCAAAAGGAACCACAACTAATTTAGCTCTGTTGATTCGAAGGCTCGATAAGTCCCCAAAATGTCTACAATGAGTGACGTTCATCACATCTTCTCCTCTTCAGCCCTCATGAACATGACAGTGTCATCCACATACTGCAAGAGTGAGATGTATATCTCCTCCTCATACCCACCACACCGCCCCGCGCTCGTCGCCCATCTCATCATCACCATACCGCCAAGGCGTCTGCAACGGTGATGAAAGAAGCGATGCCAAAGGGCACCCCTGCCTAATGCCCCTTTCAGGTTGAAAGAAACCCCCTTCCAGCCTACCATTGACCAATACAATATGGAAAGTTGTCGTCACACATCGCTTGATCCATGCAATCCACTGCTCCGAGAAATCCCTCTTCTCCAAAGAAGCCCATAAGAATCTCCCAATACTCCTGGTAGGACACCAAGAACCCATCTGGGCCAAGAGCCCCATCCATATTCAACTGAAAACATGCCCGCCTGGCCTTCTCCTCCGTGAAATCTCTCACCAACGAAACCACATCCGGCTCTGCTATCCGCGAGACACCTCTTCCCTACCAGCTCCATCCAGTCCAGACGCAACGCTTGCCAAACTCCTGAAAGTGTGACCGTAATGTCGCCCCCACAGACTGGTTCCCTTCCACCACCTCCCCACCTACCAAAATCGAGTGTATGAAATTTCTGCATTTTCTCCCAGTGGCCACTGCATGAAAGAATCTGGTATTTGCATCCCCTTCCCTCAACCACCACTGTATGGACCTCTGTCTCCACACAACCTCCTCCTTCTTATCCTATCGAAGAATCTCCTCAAGGCAACCACCTCTCACGATCACCTCCTCAGCCGTCAGTGACCTCGCATCTTCTAACTCATCTAATCTCTGTACATCCTCCTGGACCTTCAACCTCCTTTCCTTACGTTGCCTTCGGTTCAATCTGTTATAATTCACCAGAAAACTCCTCAGAGCCGACAACTTGCTCGTGAGTCTACGTGTCGACATCCCATTCGGCCGGCACCCAACCAGAAATCTGCCACCGCCTCTCAGAACCCGTCCTCCAGCAGTTGATGTTAACTTTGTAGCTTGGACCCAGTTAAAGTGAGAAAACATGGTGGTTATGCTAATTGTAGAACTTTTGTAAATACAATAAATATTGTGACATTTACTCATTATCAAATTCAACGTAGAGATATCTTTATAAAATCCCATGTATAAATAAATCACTAAGAGTTCGACCATAAAATAAGATATTAACATAACATTTTATTAAGAGAAAAGAAAAGGTGTTTACTGCAGAAATACCAATAAAATATACGGAAAGTTTATCACCTGTATCTTCACCACATTTTTCCGTAAAGTTAAGAAATTTCTTCGTCCTTTCCGGCCTCGGAATGTTTTCTGAATATGCAGTGCTGCTTCATGAGACTTCTGATCTTCTATAAGATGTGAAGGCTTTTGTTGCCTCCGCACAGCTGACAGATCATGATATTCCACTGGAGTCCACCCATATTTATCAAAAGCTACAGCAGCCTTCTCTTGCCCAATCCTAAAAGAGTGAGCACGAAAGGCAGACAATATGCGGGCTGCAGCCTGTGCTGCATTCCGGACTGCTGTCAAGGAGACTTTAAGTGAAACATGATCATCTGTTGCATCAGTCAATACTTGTGCAGATTTCTCCAAGACAGTCTCTATAGTTCTTTCAGCCATAGAAGCGGCATACTCTCGAGACTCGTCAGTCTCCTCAATTTTAAGACAAGAAAGATGGCTAGTCAATGCCATTTCGGAAAGATATCCTGAAAGACCTTTATGCCCATGTGATGATGCTATTAAAGACGGTGACCTTCCGACAGGGTCTTGTGAAGTTGGATCCGAAACAGCCCCTGCCAATGCACCAGCGGCAAGAAGTGCAGAGACCATTTCTTCCCTGCAGTAAATGGGAGGTAACAATGATTACAATTAGATTGTATGGATGCATGGAACTTCTGACCTTAAACTCCAAAAGTATGATATATCAAGAATAAAACAAAGGCCAACTGTTCAGTCCCTCCATAAACCATTGGAGAGAGACAATGAAAGGAGATACTTTTCATTGATAATCTGCTTTTATTTAAAAATGGAAAGTGTTAAAAACAGGAATGCATAAATGTTGAGATATTATTTATCTTTTCACCATTTCATGTATTGTATTTCTTTTCATGTCTATTATGTAATTGGTCCAACAAGAGTTCTCTTATATATATTGTTGGAGTATTTGGTTATGCGTCACTCTTGTAGTAGATGGGTAAATGGATCACTACAAGATCCATTTACCACATTCTGTAGTTTAGTCCCACATTTACCGTCTGTGGGATGTGGAGACTTAGTGAGGACTATATAAGAAGCCCCTCACCCTCTGTATCCAATAAGAAAGTAAATAGCCACATATGACCCCTTGAGGCATTCTCCCGTGGTTTCATCCCGCTCCTTAGGGAGTAGGGTTCCACGTAAAAATCTTTGTGTTCATATTTATGTTTCTGTTTTAATGCTCTGTTTCATTCCGCTTATGCATTCCTATTTTCTAACATGGTATCAGAATGGGTTGATTCTCGAGGATTTCATGTTCGTTGTTTTAGTTTGAGATTCGTGATTTGTTCAAAAGATCTGGGGTTTTACAAAACCCTAATTCTATGAAGATTAAAGTTCCTATTTTGAAGATTCTTTTGTTTGTGGCTGTGATTATTGTTGGTGTTGAAGATGTTCTGAAAAGTGTCAAGATTCGTTTTGCGTATGCACACAAATTCTAGGATTTTTGCTGAAACCCTAATTCAACGAAGATTACAACATGCTCGAGATTTGTTTGGGTTCACCAAACCCTAGCCACCACATCCAGCCATCGCCATGAGGGCCAAAACAAACATCTCCAATTCGGATCTTGCAGGCGGCATCGACCTGCACCCACCGGCATGATCTCCGTGCGCCGCCCTCTTCTCCAGAGTGATCCAGGCGCACGACACTCGATGCTCCAACACCTATCACCTCTCCTCCAGGTCCCAACATATGTGGTGCAAGACCTCTGAGCAACGCTCCTCCAAGCCCTTCTTTCTCCTTGCGATGCGCAACCCCATGCGATGGCGATGGCCCTTACACCAGCAGCCCCAAACGATGGCGTTCAACCTCAACAACCCTCGCGAGATCCACCGCGCAGGCGACACATTCTATCAGATCCCCACCAGCACACAATCCAATCCAGGCAATGCAACTCACTGCACCAACGCACGAGAACCTTCAGCGGCAAAACACAAGCGGCTTCCTCTCCAGACCTGCTTGAGCAAATGGGAAGGAGGAAGTGCGGTGATGCTTCCGCACGTACAGTAAGATGCCCTGCTAGCGGCGGCGGCTTCTTTCGTGGAAGGGGTTCCCAAGATGGGAACCTTGTGGCGTACATAAAGGGAGGGGACTCGATGGCCCTTTTATTTAAAAAAATGTTGTATATGGGCCCTTTAGGTCATGTAAAAAATGAGAAAAAAGAAAAAAAGAGGGTTGTCAGTTCAAAAGGAAAGATTTTTTTGAAAAAGGTGCGTACAATAAAAAGCCGTACGAAAAAAGTTTTTTTTTGCAAAAAATGGGACGGTTTATTTACAGAATAATATATATATATATATCGTTTGAACGACTATTAAAAAAAAAGGAGAGAAATAGCCACACAAAAAGAAAAATATTAGTCATGTTTTGTTTCCCCATTTTATTTTCTCCCAACTTTATCGATGTCATTTTCCGACAAGTATGGGAGAACAAAGGAGTATTGTGTAGAGTAACAGGTCTGTCGCAGATTCAAATTCCAGACCAGCCAGATTTCCAGACCCTACGGTTTTTCAGACTTGACGTTCGAGTCTTCAATTCCAGACACGTAAATGTATGCGGTCTTCAGTTTGATGTGCGCATGTAAGCCATCATGTTTTTGTGGTCCCCATCATTCTTGTTTTGTCGATCAGAGTTTTCATGTGTGCCATAGGGACTCTATAGTAGACATCCCATTTTCTATACCATGTGGGGGCTAGGGTTTTCATGTGGTTTCATAGGGACTCCAGAGTAAAGATCCCATTCTTTGAGCCAAAAGGGAGAGACACAGTTCCCTGACGAGGAGACTTTCAGACTCCATTCTCCAATGTTTGTGAACTCCAGTATGAGATCCTTCCGAGGTTCCTATGAGAGAGAACCTACTTTGAGGTCCCTATGAGAGAGATCCATCTTTAGAGATCTACGTATGGATAATCAGTGATGTTCTTTATTCGGCCTTTTCAGAGATGGAGCAGTTCTCCACATGTTGTGGCGGGCCAGAGTTCTCCGTGTAGAGACTCATTGTAGTGACTCTGATAGGCACAGTACATAGCACATGCTCTCCTTTGAGGAGATTCAGTTTGAGTCACACTCCAGCCCGTTCATCCTCCTCACTGGCATGACATGAGAAGCAACGTCCTCGACAACAACCGACAGTTGTGCATGTTGAGTTGATATTGTCTGTAGTGTCTTGTATTGTGAGTTGAGATTTCTTTCTGTTTGTCCAATCTGAGTATTGCATGCTCCAGCTTGAGGGGGAGTGTTGGAGCATTTGGTTACGAATCATTCTTGTAGTAGATGGGTAAATAGATCACTCCAGGATCCATTTACCACATCCTGTGGTTTAGTCCTACATCTACCGTCTGTGGGATGTGGACTTGTGGAGACTCAGTGAGGGCTATATAAGAAGCCCCTCACCCTCTGTATCCAGTGAGAAAGTCAATAGACACATATGGCCCTTTGAGGCGTTCTCCTGTGGTTTCATCTTGCTCCTTAGGGAGTAGGGTTCCACGATGTTCATGTTTATCTTTCTATTTTAATGCTCTGTTTATCATTCTGCTTCCGCAGTCCTATTTTCTAACATATATATATATATATAAGAAAACTCTAATGATTCATTCTTTTCTCTCCACATGGTATCATAGTGACGGTCTTAACCCAAAGTTCTTGTACCCTGTACCTAACCCCACCTGTCGCCCCTTCCCTCTCTGCCTTGCCGCCCCTGCATGACACCGAGGACCTCCACGCGCCATGTGCACACCTTCCAGCAGTGCCGCATTGCCGGTGGTGATCTCTGAAGCTCCCTGTGCTGCCCTAAATGCAACCCATGGTCACCAGGTGCTGCTGTGCCCGCTGCCCAGCATTGCTAGGGCCATCGCGCGCCTCCTGCATTGTCCTTAGGAGCAACCTAGCATCGTCAGTGCCTTTTGCACTGCCGCCCAACGTTGTTGGGGCCCTCGCGTGCCTCCTGTGCTGCCCCAGGCACAACCCAATGCCGCTGCACGGCCCCCACTTGCGTTGAGGGTGGTCTAAGGTTCCATCTACGCTGTCCTCAACGTTGGTTCAGCAACCACAAGCTCTTTCCGGTCTGATTTTGAAAGTAGAAAGGTGATTTCGGACTCTTAAATCACCTTTCCGGTCCTAACGCTAATCCAACATTAAAGAGAATGGTTGTATAAGTCTACACATATAACCAATCCTCTATATGTTACCATAGACTCGTTCGGATCGGTCTACAAGCCCCAATTGAGTTTCGTTTTGGAATTTTTCCATCATGTCAGAGATCAAGGGTTATCTTCTCTTCGTTGGTGCCTTCAAAGGCCCGGCTCCCATCGTCAAGATGGATGGGACCAATTATGAGCTATGATCTATGCAATTTTTAACCTTGATTCAGTGCAATAACAAAGAGCACATTCTGACACACCTGGAGACGACAGATAGGACTGGGGAGAATCCTTCATGGAACATGATGAAGCGTACACATGTATTTGGCTCTTCGGAACTCTCATCATGGTGACAGCCAATGATATTGTGAATCAGCCCATGGCCAAGGCAATGTGGGATATCCTAGCAGCCATGCATAGTCAAGCAAAGAATGTAGACAAGATTCTTTAATTGCAGTTTCACATTTTTACTGCCAAACAGAATGGTCATCCTCTACACAATTTCTATTCTTCGCTTCTTTGCATGTTCGAGAAGCTTCAAAGCTCATGCTAGTGACTACATCTAATGAGCAGCAAATGGCGTACATGAACGCCACGATAGTTGGACTTTTTTTGGTTGCCCTAGACCTTGAGTACGAGGGTAGCACACACCTAACTCCTTACTGGCCCGGCTACTCCTACAGAGGAATCTTACAGTTGTCTCAACATGATCATTGTCCCATCCCCTGCTACCACTCAGACCTCCTTAGCGATGGCTACATCTCGCGGCAGAGGATATACTTCTCAGTTTAGAGGACAAGGTGCCCATGGAAGAGGAGGCAGACGCTAGTGTGGTCCATGCAACTACTGTCATCGTCCCGTCCATTCGGAAGAGACGCTATCAAAAGCATGGATACTCGGTGTCTTCTCGTATGACCGAGTAGGTTGAGCCCACCACCAGCTCCGCTCCTACTACATATCAGAGGTTTGATGGTATTGTCCCCCATCTGAGGGAGATAAATGGCTCCTTCTGTTGGCATCACTAATACACCTACATGTTCTTCAGATGTTGCAACCACTGCCAAAGCATTTTCTAGCTCCTCAGGTATAGCATATGCTCTTACCAGTTGTCATAGGGCATATATGAAAGAGTGGATCATGGATTCTAGTGCTTCCCACCATTTGTGTGGAGACATGTCTCACTTTACTCATACAGATCTATCCCACCTGGCAGATCTGTTATCATTGCAAATGAGACTCATTCCCCTGTTATAGGAAAGGGGGAGGTCCATTGACACCATCTGTGTGACTATAGAATATGCTACATGTACCAGATCTTTTGATGAATTTACTTTCTATTAGTCAAATCACTAAGGACTCACATCGTTGTGCCATTTTTGACCACTCTTCTTTTATGTTTCAGGACATACTCACAGGCAGAGTGATTGGATGTAGCCGTGAGCAATGGGTGCACTATAAACTGGTCTGGTCTCCATATACCGGTGCTTCTTCCATTTCTACTGAATCAATCTCACCTTACATGTGGCATCTTTGTTTTGTTCACCTTCCTCTACAGAATTTGTGCCATGTCCTCCCATAGATATCCTCTCGGTTCACCTTCTAGTGCGAGGCTTACTAGCTTGGGAAGCATCATTGGTCTTCTTTCCCCAGTCATCAGAGTCACAAAGCATATATTTATTTGAGTTAAGTTCATTTTGACATTTGGGTTCCCACTTGTATTCCTGATCATTAGGGACATATTTTATCTTATAGATGTGGATGATTTTTTAAGACTATCACGTGTTTTTCTTCTGAAAAATAAGTCTAAGACTGAGTATGTTATTCAATCATTCATTATTAAAATAAAGAATAATTTTTCTTCTATTGTTAAGTTTGTTCGCTCTGACAATACCTTAGAGTTGTGCACATTACAACCTTCAAAGTTCTTTAGGTCTCTTTGCATCATACACGAAGCCTCATGTGCTTACACTTCCCAGCAGAACGGTGTTGCTGAATGTAAACACCATCACTTAATGTGACCAAGACCCTACTGATTCAGTGACGTGCTCCCAATTCTTTCTTAGGTGATGCGGTTCTTACTGCCCGTTACTTGGTGAATTGTATGTTCAGTTTAAGGAGAAAAGGTTCCTTTTTTTATTACGTTTTCCAAGGACTTTTTATTCCTTACACCCCATGTTCTTGGCTATGTGGCTTTTGTGCACCACGTGATTCCTAGTTGTGACAAGCTCTCCCCTAGAATTGTCGAGTGCGTCTTTGTAGGATACTCTCGGACTAAGAAGGGGTACCGTTGCTTCAATCTTGTTAGACGGAAATACTACGTCGGCACTCATGCCACATTTTTTGAGTCTGTCAAGTTTTTCTCTCCTATATGATTGTTTGACTCCGTTTGACTCTTGAGAGGAGGTATACGTGCATCCTCCTATGCCACCCCCACCACTGGCTCCACCAACACCACCACATCCACCAGCTCCTGTGGCTCCTCCACCACAACCACCTAGTATGTTGGCTCAGTGGTTGTCATGTTTTTGCTTTCGCATGCCTACCTCCCCCTGCTCATTTGCCTTTCCCATCATCTACCACGCCGCAGGTATGTTCTGAGGATATTATTTCTATTGATGACACTAGTGATATGTCCATGCAGCATGGTACTTTACAGGACGAGCAAGTGTATTCTCAAGAGGCTAGTTTATAGGTTTTGGATGATGCAAGCGACCTTGATGTGCCTATTTCTATGCAGAAGCGGAGGTGTGCGTATTCTATGTATCCTCTCGCAGCTCATGGCTCTTTGGGATATCTTTCGGAGGATTTCAAGAGGTTTGTCGTAGGTCTGTCAGCCGTAGAGATTCCACGAACATATCAGGAGGCATGCAAGATAGTCAGTGGCATCTTACCATGGAGGAGGAGATGGTCATGTTACAGCCACACAACATGTGGAGCCTTGTTACAGCTCCTATAGGGGCATCAGTGGTAGGATACAAATGGATGTTCACAATGAAACACCGAGCAAATAGCAATGTTGATCACTACAAGGTGAGATTTGTAGCTCGTGGGTTGACCCGGACATATGGGTGAACTATCAAGATGCTTTCTCTCCCGTGGCTTATCATTCTACACTGCGGATCATTCTTTCATTTATTGTGATACGGGATTGGTCCTTATCCCAACTTGATGTGAATAATGATTTTCTCTATGGTAAACTGCATGAGGAAGTATGCATGCAACAACCACCAAGATTTGCTGTTGAGGGGGTGTGCCAAATGGTTTGCATGTTTCATAAGACTATCTATGGCCTTAAGCAGATTCCTAGAGCATGGTTTTAGAAGCTCTTGGACCTGATAAAGCAACATGCGTTCATGAGATCGACTGCAGATCATTCACTGTTCGTTCGAAGGACTCAGAGAGGTCAGTTGCTATACTGGTCTATGTTGATGATATCATTGTTACAGGGGATGATGTGTGGTGTATCAGTGTAACTAAGGATTTCCTTGGTTAAAAGTTTGTCACCAAGGACTTTGGCAATTTACGTTACTTAGACTTGAGTTTGCTAGGAACCAATAGGGTCTTGTTATGACCTAGAGGAAGTAAGTCACCGATCTTCTCTCTGAGACATGCATGACAGATTGCAGGCCAGCCACTACTCCCATGGAACCTAGTATGAAGTTATATGATGATGATACAGAGGAGGTAGATAAGTGGTAGTAAATGGAGCTCGTTGGAAAGCTCCTATATGTAACCATCACTAGGCCAAACATATCTTTTGTAGTGAGCAGAGTTAACCAGTTCGTGTAGCAACCTAGACATGCACATATGGATGCGGTTCATATGATTCTGAGGTAGCGAAGACCTCTCATGGTACTGGATTATGTTTTAGAAAAGGGACATCCCTTGTCTTTACAACATGCACATATGCAAATTATGTAAGATGTCCCAAGGATAAGAAGGCTACCTCAGGTTTTGCAGTGTTCACAGGGAGCTCTTTAGTGTCATGGAAGAGCAATAAGCAGACAATGGCTGCCATATCTTGTGCAGAGTCAGAGTACAAAGCCAAAGCATAGGGAGTATAGAGATGATGTGGGTCAAATCTGTTTTAACTGAGCTAGCTATTGACATGCCTCTTCCCATGCATCTCCAATGCGACAACCAGACTGCTCTTTTCATTGCCAACAATCCTGCCTTCCATGAGAGGAATAAGCATATCGAGGTTGATTGTAACTACACTCGTGACATGATTCTAAAGGGCTTTATCTTTACCTCCCACATAGGCTCAGGGAAATAGAGAACAAATATGTTAACAAGGACTCTAGTTAAAGGTCCATTCCAGAAGTGTTGTTCCAAGCTGGGCATGGTAGATATATATGGCTTGAGGGCAGTGTTGAGATATTTATCTTTTCACCTTTTCATGCATTTTATTTCTTCTCGTATCTATTATGTAAGTTACCCAAGAAGATTTCTCATCTCTATATAAGAGAACTGCATGGCTCTCTCATAACACAACTCATTCTTTTAGCTCCATCCATAATAAACATATAAAAAAACACAAGCATGGAAAGGTAAGGATGGAAGGAGAGAGAGCATGAAAGGCAAGGAGAAAGTGTGAAGCGAGTAGGGAGCAGAAACAGACAACAAATGTGTTCACCAAGACTCTAACGAGAGGGTCATTCCGGAAGTGTTGTTCCAAGCTGAGCAGGATAGATATCTATTCTCCATCTTAACGGGAAGTGTTGAGATATTATTTATCTTTTCTTTTCATGCATTTTATTTCTTCTCGCATCTATTATATAATTTTCCCAAGACAATTTTTCCTCTCTATATAAGAGAACTGCAAGACTCTCCCATAATCAAGGAAGGCCGTATCGATATCGATATCGTTTCGGTCCACCCGGAAAAGAAAATATCGGGATATATCGCCGATATATCGACAATATCAGTGGAAATGTCGAAAATGGCTCAAAAAGGCCAATTTTTTGATATTTTTCAGAAATTAAGATTATCCAAGATATTAAAACAACAAATAACATACAAATACACACTTATATCACACATATCGGTCATTTATAGACTATATATCACACATATCAATCATCGATGTTAATGTTGATTCTTGACTTATAAATATTGGAAATGGATTGCATTCAAGTTCTTATAACATGAAATACTACAAATATACACTTAGATAACACACATAGATAATTTATGAGGACTATGATCCTCATACTACACATATCGGTCATATCGATTCGAATATATCGCTGATATTGTTAGTTGTTGACCTACTATATATATATATTGAAAACGGAGTTCATCCAAGTTCTTTGATCACTAAATAACTTACAAATGTATTCTTACTCTCTTAGATCACACATGTCAATAATGATTAACGAGACAATGCTTGTTTGGCATAAAGATTTATCTATTTACAGAAAAAATTGAAAAATATCCAAATCAATTTTAAATTGTAAAAGAGATTACCTAAAACCAAAGATTTCCGCGGCGGATCTAAATCGCCCCCATGCCCTGTTGTCTCTATAGAAGTTTATTTTATGTTCTTGTATCTTTTATTTATTTTTTTCCTTTTTTTGTCTACCGTATGTAATTTCGCCATAGGCCTCTCCCTATATAAGAGAGTCTAGGGTTCAAGGAATAAGCATAACTCTTATTTTTCCCAACATGGTACCAGAGCGGTGGTCCTAGACCGAAGCTCTCGTACCGAACCCTAAACCTAGCCCTCCACCTTCAAGTCGCCTAGGGCTCGACCCTCCGTGCGCGACTCGGCCCCGCCCCTCCACCGTGAGCCTTGGCCCCCGCCGTGCTCCTGTGCCCTAGGGTCCCGCCGTACGCCGATCCTAGGTGCACCCGTATACCGCTGCTATCCCTAGGGTCCCGTCGCCCCTATGGTTCAATCGTTCTCTGTCTAAGGGGCCCTTCGCCCGCCATCCAGGTTGATGGGTTTGGTTGTGTAAGTCTACACATGCAACCAAACCTCGTCATGTCAGTGTAGGCAAAAGTTTATCTTGTCTACAACCCTTGTTGTCTCCGGTCATCATGTCAGAAAGCAAAGTAGAGATCCCTACCACAGGCGTCTTCAGAGGTCTTGCGCCTATTGTGAAGATGGATGGGTCCAACTATGAGTTATGGGTCATGCAGTTCATGAGCCTAATGAAATCGATGGGTAAGAAACATATTCTTACCGAGGACGAGCCAACGGAGAAGACAGGGTTGTATGCCTCATGGGTGGCTGATGATGCACATGCTCAGGTCTGGTTGTCTGGTACTTTGATTCCAGACATTGCTAATGATGTTCTGCACCAACCTACTGCCAAAGCCATATGGGATATGCTTGTTGCCACATATTCCCAAGCCAAGAATGAGACAAAAATCCTACAGCTTCAACATGACATCTTCACGATAAAGCAAAATGTTCGACTCCTGCATGCTCACTACACTGCATTGCGGGGAATGTTTGAGAGGCTTCATAGTTTCATGCCTCTCATAGCTACTCCAAAGCAGTTGAAAACATATCGGAATGCCACGATGGTGGGGGTCTTTCTAGCCTCTCTTGACTCACAGTATGAGGCTCTTCTTCTCAGATTCTGGTAGATGCAACCATTCCTCCCATGGAGGAGGCGTTTCGGAGATTGAGCCGAATCAACATGTCAAGCCCTACCACTGTGCCAAATTCTTCTGCTATGGCGACCTCTCGCGGAAGAGGCAACCCATCTCATTTTCGTGGACACCTCCAACCTTGTACATTCCTCCTCCACCCTTGTATGCACCACAACAAGCTCCTACACCTCCACTACCATCCCCACCACCGCCACCACCTCCACCACCTTCCATGTCTTTGGTTCCTCCTCTACCACACCATTACAGTTGACGACAAGCCACTGCTCATGATCATGTTCAATCATCAAGCATGCCCCAAGTTTGTTCTGATAACATTAATTCTAGTGATGGGACTGATGGTATTTCTCAGTAGGAGCAAGTAGGGGATGTCACTGATGGTGGTACAACCGATGCAGAACTTGATTTGCCTATTACGGTGAGAAAGCAGAAGAGGTCATGTACGTCACAACCGATTGCCTCTCATGTTACCTTTGATCGTCTGACAGGAGATTTCAGGAGGTTTGTAGTTGCTTTATCTGTTGTGAGCATTCCACAGACTCACCAGGAGGCATTAGTTGATAGTAGACGACGTCTGGCTATGAAGGAAGAGATGACCGCCCTTCAATCGAGAGGTACTTGGAGCCTTGTTCCAGCTCCTACTGGGGCATCTATTGTGAGTTGCAAGTGGGTTTTTACGGTGAAGCAAAATGCAGATGGCAGTGTTGATAGGTACAAGGCTCGACTGGTTGCTCGGGGCTTTACTCAGATGTACGGGGTAGATTATGTTGACACGTTTTCTCTTGTTGCTCGTCATTCTACCTTACGGATTCTTTTATCTGTTGCTGTGATTCGAGATTGGCCCTTGTTTCAACTGGATGTCAAAAATGCTTTTTTATACGGTGATCTTCAGGAGGAAGTGTACATGCATCAACCACCTGGGTTTACTGCTGAGGGGGAGTGTGTACATGTATGCAGGCTTCATAAGACAATTTATGTCCTAAAGAAGAGCCCGAGAGCTTGGTTCCAGAAGCTCTCAGATTTGTTTGAGAAGCAAAGGTTCAAAAGGTCGAATGCAGACCACTCTCTCTTTATACAGAGGACATCCAGAGGTACGACTGTTATTATGGTGTATGTTGACGATATACTTATTTCAGGAGATGATATGCAGGGAATAAAAAGAGCAAAACAATTCTTGGGCCATGAATTCGTTACCAAGGATCTAGGAGTACTTAGATATTTCATGGGATTGGAGTTTGCTAGAAATGAACAAGGAATTGTGATGACTCAGAGGAAATATGTCACAGACTTGCTAAGTGACACATGTATGCTTGGATGTCGACCTGCTTCTACACCCATGGATCCAAGCATGAAGATGCATGATGACGATACTGAGGAGGTTGACAGGAGGAGATACAGTGAACTGGTAGGGAGGCTTCTTTATGTCACTATTACCAGATCAGATATTTCATTTGCGGTAAATAAAGTGAGCCAGTTCATGGAGCAACCTCATCATGTACACATGGATGCTATACATATGATACTAAGGTATCTTAAGTCATCTCCAGGTGCAGGATTGATGTTTAAGAAGAAGGGCACTATTACTATCTCAACAAATGCAGATGCAGACTATGCAGGGTGCCCACAGGATAGAAAGTCTACATCAGGCTTTACTATATTTGTTGGAGAGCCACTTGTCTCATGGAAGAGTAAGAAGCAAACAGTAGTTGCGAGATCCAGTGCTGAATCGGAGTATAGAGCTATGGTCCAAGCTTGTGCAGAAGTGATGTGGGTTCGCGTAGTTCTGACAGATCTACATATAGATGTTCCTCTTCCCATGTCACTAAAGTATGACAATCAGGCTGCATTATTCATTGCAAATAACCCTGCATTTCACGAGAGGACAAAGCACATTGAGGTTGATTGCCATTATATCCGTGATATGATCTAAAAAGGCTTCATTTCTACAAACTATGTTAGCTTAGGAGACCAAACGACAGACATTCTTACCAAAGCTTTACTTCGAGGTCCCTTCCAGAAGTGCTTATCCGAGATGAGCATGATGGATATCTATGCTCCATCTTGAGGGAGAGTGTAGAAGTTTATTTTATGTTCTTGTATCTTTTATTTATTTTTTTCTTTTGTTTGTCTACCGTATGTAATTTGCCCATAAGCCTCTCCCTATATAAGAGAGTCCAGGGCTCAAGGGATAAGCATAACCCTTATTTTTCCCAACAGTCTCTCATAGCTGATTGCAGACTCAATGAACTCGCAATAGTTTTCCCATGTCATGTACGGGTACATGGCCTTATAATCCATGATATACTATCTATATTGATGGTCATCAATCCCTATGAGTATCTTGAGTCGAGGATAAGCATCGCTAGATCCGGTACCATGAGGTGCACGTCGAGGCTGCGAAGTACTAGCTTGAGATCCTCGGGATGACGATGACGGAGTAGGAGAGGATCTCTGTGGAGAAACCTGGAAGAGGATCATAGTACTCAAGGAAGAAACCACAAAAATCAATAAATAATTGTAGATATATATTTTTTTATTTTCGGATTTAATTAATTACACACCTTTACTTAATAAAAATCACCATAAAATAATGTTTCTTAAGTCCTAAATAAGAGATCCAACTCCATTCATCCGTAATAACATCTCTTAATAAGCACACAAAAATCAAAAGCCCCAAATTTCATGAACAAAAAACCCAATAAATTGTAGATATATTTTTTTTATTTTCGTATTTAATTAATTACACACCTTTACTTAACAAAAATCACCATGAAATAATGTTTCCTAAGTCCTAAACAAGAGATCCAACTCCATTCCTAACATCTCTTAATCACAACAACAACAACAACAAAGCCTTATCCCACAATTAAGTAGGGTCGGCTACATGGATTCTTCGCCTCCATTCAGATCTATCTTGGGTCAATCCCGAGCTTATATCCACAAAACAAAGATCCCTTCGTATGGTCTCATTCCAACACTTCTTGGGCCGTCCCCGCCCTCTCTTAGCCGGCTCAACATCCCAATACTCGCATCTTCTAACTGGTGCATCAGCTGATCTTCTTTGCAAATGACCAAACCATCTTAAGCGGTTTTCTCGCATCTTATCCTCGATCGGAGCAACACCAACTTTCTTTCTGATTGCATCATTCCGAATCCGATCTTTACGCATGTGTCCACACATCCACCTTAGCATTTTCATTTCTGCTACAACCATTCTCTGCACATGTCTATGGTTCACAGGCCAACATCAGGTCTCATGGCTGCTTTGTAAAACTTTCCTTTAATTTTTAAAGGAATTTTCTTATCACAGAGGACAGCAGAGGCTCCTCTCCACTTTAGCCAGCCTGCATTTATTCTATTAGTAACATCTCCATCAATTTTCCCATCATGTTGCAAAATAGATCCCAGATATCTAAAAGAATTTCTCTTCTGAATGTTATCATCACCAATCTTCACCTCAATTTCTTCACCATTGCTTCCATCAAAGGTGCACTCCATATATTCTGTCTTAGCCCTACTTATACGAAATCCTTTACTCTCCAACTCATGTCTCCAGACCTCGAGCTTCTCATTTACTCCATCTCTAGTCTCGTCAATCAACACAATATCATCAGCAAATAACATACACCAAGGTAACTCATCCTGAATGTGACTTGTCAACTCGTCCATAATCAAAGTAAAAAGAAATGGACTCAAAGCTGAACCTTGATGTAAACCAATGTTGATGTCAAAATAGCCAGTCTTCCCAGACGGTGTCCTTACACAAGATAAAGTCCTATCATACATGTCCTTTATGAGGTTAATGTATAGGACAGGCACTTGTCTCTTCTCCAAAACTCTCCACAATATCTCTCATGGGACAGAATCATAAGCCTTCTCCAAATCAATAAAGATCATATGGAGGTTCTTCCTTTTAGCTCTATAAATCTCCATTGTTCTCCTCAACAAATGGATGGCTTCAATAGTTGAGCGACCTGGCATGAATCCGAATTGGTTTTCTTTGACGTTGGAAACTTGCCTCAACCTTCTCTCGATTACACGTTCCCAAATTTTCATAGTGTGACTCATCAGCTTGATACCTCTATAATTTGAACAATTTTGAATGTCTCCTTTATTTTTATAAAGAGGCACCACGATATCCTCCAATCTTCAGGCATTTTCTTGCTTCGCCAAATGACATTGAATAGATTCGTAAGCCAAGTCAAACCGCGCTCACCTAAAACTTTCCATACTTCTACAGGGATGTCATCCGGTCCTACACCTTTCCCAGGTCTCATAACCTTCAAAGCCTCCTCTACTTCCTTTTTTGAATCCGTCTATAGCTTGCACGATTCAAGTAACTTTCACTACTAGCTAGATCACCCAAAGTGATTTCTCAATAAACACAAAAAATCAAAAGCCGCAAATTTCATGACAAAAAACTCAATAAATTGTAGATATATATTTTCATTTTCGGATTTAATTAATTACACACCTTTATTTAACAAAAATCACCATGAAATAATGTTTCCTAACTCCTAAACAAGAGATCCAACTGCATTCATCCATAACATCTCTCAATAAACACACAAAAATCAAAAGCCCCAAATTTCATGAACAAAAAACTCAATAAATTATCGATATATTTTTAATTTTCGGATTTAATTAATTACACACCTTTACTTAACAAAAATCACCATGAAATAAAGTTTCCTAAGTCCTAAACAAGAGATATAACTTCATTCATCCATAACATCTCTTAATAAACACACAAAAATCAAAACCCCAAATTTCATGAACAAAAAACTCAATAAATTGTAGATATATTTTTTTATTTTCGGATTTAATTAATTACACACCTTTACTTGACAAAAATAACCATGAAATAATGTTTCTTAACTCCTAAACAAGAGATCCAACTTCATTCATCCATAACATCTCTTAATAAACACATAAAAATCAAAAGCCCCAAATTTCATGAAAAAAACTAAAAAAATTGTAGATATATTTTTTTATTTTCGGATTTATTACACACCTTTACTTAACAAAAATCACCATGAAATAATGTTTCCTAACTCCTAAATAAGAGATCCAACTCCATTCATCCCAAAGATCACAAAAAAAGAAGATTATGCATCAATTAAGAGAAGATTATACAAAAGAAAGAAGATTATGCATTCCAAATAACCACCATGAACAAAATCCCTAACTAATTTTGTAATTTTATTCATCAATTAAGAGAAGATCATACCTTAAGATACAATGGAAATATGGAGGAAGGGAACCCAAGCTCCTACAACCTTCACCGTCAATATGCACGAAATGGAGGGCGAAATGGCCTTATATAACCGAAAAATGGGACCCCGAAACCTTGCAAATTAAGATTCGCCGACACGATCTTCCATGCTCATAATGCATTTCATTCTTTTCCCTCCATCCATAATAAACATATAAAAAACACAAGCATGGAAAGGCAAGGATGGACGGAGAAAGAGAGAGAGAGCGTGAAAGGCAAGGAGAAAATGTGAAGCGAGTAGGGAGCATGATTGCCAGAGGTCCCTCAGGTTGCATATGTCTCGAGGAGGGTGAGAAGCAATAACTTTGTAAAAAGAAGAGGCGTGGTCGTCCGGTCGGTGAGGGTTGGAGTGCAATGGTGGATGATGGGCATCAACATGTCCGTTACAGACCGAGAAACTCTAAGGCTGGTTCGAGTGAATATTTCATATGTAGAAGGCATGTCCATCTTGTTCATGCTTACCAATATTAGATCATTTGCTCTATTGTAGGAAGGTTGGCTATTGTGAGATGGATTGCGCTGCAACTGGAATCTGTGAAAGACATAACTCACAAGTGGTGGAAAAACCCTCTTAAATCCTTTTTATGCTGGTAGGAGTTGGGCTTTAGACTATGACTATCTTTAGACCATGATAGTCGCGATTGGTTTGGGCTACCTTTGAACCACGACAATTACAATTGGTGTGATGCTTGGTTCCACCTTTGCTAGGGATGTAGTATACCTGGGAGATCATTTAGGCTGAATTTATGGGATAACATAAGAGATTATTGCAAATCGCAAAAGCGTAACACACATAAACGATCAATCAAACAAGCATGAACACACATATTTACAAGATTTACCTATAACTGGGCTACGTACTTGGGCATCCATGATCAATTTTTACTATGTGGAGAAAGAAGAAAGTACAAAGGGTGATTTAAAACACTAACTGTAAACATATATATTAGTTTCCTTTGTATCTCTTTGTTATTTTTATTTCCAACCGTATGCTTTATGTAATTTACCCATAGGCTACTCTCCTATATAAGAGAGCCTAGGGCTGATGGAATAAACATCTCTTCCATTTTTCCCAACATGGTATCAGAGCGACGGTCCTAGATCGGAGTTCTCGAAACCTTAACCCTATCCCTACCCACCCGCGTGCCTCTCTCTCCCTCCGCAGCGCGTGCGCCTATGCGCTCGCCCTCGCGCGCTCGCCCTCGCGCGCCTGCGCGCCCCTGTGCTCTCGCGATTGCACGCTCCAGCGCCTGCGTGCCGGCGTGCTCCAGCGGGCACCTTAGAGCCCTAAGCGTGTGCTCTTGAATAAGCCCTAAAGCGCACACCGTCAACTAAATGGATTTGGTTGCTTGAGGTCTACACATGCAACTAAGCCCGTCTATGTCTGTGTAGACGAATCTTATCTTCAGTCAATCGCTCCAGTCTTCGGTTTCCAGTATGTCAGAAAGAAAGGTGTATATTCCATCTATCGACGCCTTTCGTGGTCCAGCGCCTATTGTAAAGATGGACGGTACGAACTATGAACTGTGGGCGATGCAGTTCATGAGTATGATGAAGTCAACTGGTAAGAAGCACATTCTTACCGAAGAAGAGCCTGCTGAGAAGACTGGAGCCAATGCCTCATGGGAGGCCGATGACGCATACGCCAAAGTCTGGTTATCTGGAACGTTGGCGATCGAGATTGCCAATGATATTCTACATCAGCCCACAGCCAAAGACATGTAGGATATTCTGGCGGCCACATACTCTTAGGCGAAGAATGAGACAAAGATTCTGCAACTCTAGCATGATATATTCACTATAAAGCAGAATGGTCGTCCTCTACATTCACTCTACACATCCCTGCGAGGGATGTTCGAGAAGCTATACAGCTTCATGCCCCTGACAGCCACGCCAGAGCAACAGAAGGCATATCGGAATGCGACTATGGTGGGCGTTTTCCTTGCTGCACTTGATCCAGAGTATGGGGCGACACGATCCCAGATCTTGGCCGATTCTACTATTCCTCCCATGGAGGAAGCCTTTCATAGACTGAGCCGCATCACCGTCCCCTCTATGGCCACGAATCAGAATGCTTCAGCCATGGCCGCCAACAGGGGTCGTGGATTTCATCATCAGACCCGTGGACGTGGACCTCGTGGCAGAGAGGCCGCACTCGGCCAACATGTACCTACTGCCATCGCGTCGGACACAATGAAGACACACGCTACTGTAAGCATGGATTTTCTGCATCTGCACGAGTCACTGAGCAGATAGAGCCTCCATCTGCTGCCACTTTGGATCAGCGGTTCGATGATCTAGTTGCCCGTCTAAGGGGCATTATTCCCCCATCTAGCCCAGCACCCACTACTGAGAGTCAATCTGATGCTGCTGCATCTGCCTCTGCGTCTACCAGTGCATCAGGTAGCATACTTGCATTTACCAGTAGTAGATCAGATACATTACCTTGGATTATGGACTCAGGCGCTACACATCATCTATGTGGCGATCAGAGTTTACTTACAGGATATTCTCAGATTCCTCTAGGCCGAACAATAGTCATTGCCAATGGTACACATTCCTCAATTACTGGTCAGGGGGAGATTAGACTGACATCTTCTATGCAGCTCAAGAATGTGTTACATGCGCCTGATTTTTCAATGAATTTATTATCAATCAGTCAGATTACAAAGGATTTACAATGTCAGGCAATTTTTGATCCATCTTCTCTCATTTTTCAGGACATCCTTACGGGCAACGTGATTGATCGTGGCTATGAGCAAGGAGGCCTCTATCGCCTCAATCAGACTCCTTTTGCTGGAACCTCATCCCTACCTACTGGACCCGTATCTCCTCTGCTGTGGTATCTGCGCTTTGGACATCTACCGCTTCAGAAGTTGCGTCGTGTGTTACCCCAGGGTCTGCCTCACACATCCATCCAATGTGAGGCTTGTCAGTTGGGAAAGCATCACCGGTCTACCTTTCTCATTCGTCCAAGTCGGAGAAGTACCTCCAAGTTTGAGTTATTTCATATTGATATCTGGGGTCCGAGTCGTGTACCTGATCATCAGGGACACATATTTTATATAGTTATTGTGGATGACTTCTCTCGTGTGTCTCTCGTGTGTCATGGGTATTTTTGTTGAAAAATAAATCTGAAGCAGGGAATATTATTATCCATTTTCTTAATGAAATTCATAATGTTTTCTCCACATCTGTTAAAATTGTGAGAAGTGATAATGCACTGGAATTGTGTACTCATGTCCTAGCCAATTACTACTCATCCCAAGGGATTATCCATCAAACATCCTGTGCTTATACCTCTCAACAAAATGGGATCGCTAAAAGGAAACATCGCCACCTACTAGATGTCACAAGATCACTTCTTATACAGAGTCATGCTCCTTATTCTTACTGGGGTGACGCGGTTCTCACAGCATGCTACCTAATTAATCGTATGCCGTCCTCTGTTCTAGGTGAACAGATTCCTTTCTCCCTTATCTTTCCTGGTAAGGATATGTTTTCCCTTACTCCTCGTGTGTTTGGCTCAGTTGCCTTTGTCCACCAGTTGTCTCCCGGTACTGACAAGCTTTCTCCTAGGGCTGTCAAGTGTGTGTTTGTTGGGTACTCCAGAACTCAAAAGGGGTACAAGTGCTTTGATCCATTGCGTAGGCGGTATATTGTTAGTGCAGATGTTACATTTTTTGAATCCGTAATGTATTTTTCATCCTCAGGTGATCAGCAGCTACCTCCAGTTACTACCGATGCCATCTATATGACACCACCACCACAAGTACCACCACCACCACCAGCTCCTTTACCATCATCCGCACCTCCAAGTACTATCCCTGTTTCACCACTACCATTTCATTATACCCGCAGGCCTACTCCAGCTCATGGTCATGACTCATCTCCTAGCTCGCCTAAGGTATGTACTGAAGATATTACTCTTGATGGATCTAATGATATTTCTGAGCAGGATATGTTACAGAGGCCAGATGAGGACACAACCGATTTAGATGTTCCTATTGCTATACGAAAATCGAAGAGGAGCTGTGCCACATATCCTTTAGCAGCTTCTGTGTCATTTGAGCGATTATCTGGGGATTTCAGGAACTTTGTGGTTGCCTTGTCAACTGTAGATATTCCACGGAATTATCAAGATGCTCTGAAGGATAGTAGATGGCGTCTAGCAATGGAGGAAGAAATGGCATCACTTCAATCAAGGGGAACTTGGAGTCTAGTTCCTATACCTGCAGATGTGACCCCAGTGAGCTGCAAGTGGGTATTTACAGTCAAGCAGAATGCAGATGGCAGTATTGACAGATACAAGGCCCGCCTTGTTGCACGTGGCTTTACACAGACATACGGGGTGGATTATCTTGATACATTCTTGCCAGTAGCCCGTCATTCTACCCTACGGATCTTGTTGTCAGTTGCGGTTACTCGAGAGTGGTCGCTATATCAGTTGGATGTGAAGAATGCATTCTTATATGGAGACTTACAGGAGGAAGTCTACATGCAACAACCACCCGATTTTGCTGTTGAGGGGGAGTGTTCTAAGGTGTGCAGACTTCATAAGGCTATCTATGGTCTTAAGCAGAGCCCCAGAGCATGGTTTCAGAATCTCTCAGACCTCTTTGAAAAACAAGGATGCAAACGCTCTAATGCTGATCATTCCTTGTTTGTACAGAAGACTTCAAGAGGTATTATTGCAATCATGGTTTATGTAGATGATATCTTGATTACAGGAGATGATGAACAAGGAATAAAGAAGGCGAAAGAAAAGCCGGGTAGCGAATTTGTCACTAAGGACCTTGGAGTCCTTAGATATTTTCTGGGGCTGGAATTCGCCAGAAATCCGTATGGGCTAGTAATGTCGAAGAGAAAATATGTTACGGACCTGTTGAGTGAAACATGTATGCTTGGGTGCCGGCCTGCTACAACACCAATGGACCCTAGCATGAAGCTATATGATGATGATACAGAGGAGGTGGACAGGAGAAGATACAGACTGGTAGGCATAACTGTTGTATGTCACAATCACTAGGCCCGATATATCCTTTGCAGTGAGTCGTGTGAGCCAGTTCATGGAGCAACCACGTCAGGCCCATATGGATGCTATACATATGATACTCAGGTACCTCGAATCATCTCCAGGTGCAGGTTTGCTATTCAAGAAAGGCAAGGGGATTTCTATCTCAGCATGTGCAGATGCAGACTATGCAGGTTGTCCCAAGGACAGGAAGTCCACCTCTGGGTTTGCAGTCTACGTTGAAGAATCTCTAATCTCATGGAGGAGCAAGAAACAAACGGTGGTAGCCAGGTCTAGTGCTGAATCTGAATATAGGGCTATGGTCCAGGCTATCACATAAATGATGTGGGTAAAGGCTGTGCTTACAGATCTATGTATAGACGTACCACTTCCTATGAACTTAGAATGTGACAATCAGGCAGACTTGTTCATTGCAAACAATCCAGCATTCCATGAGCGAACCAAGCACATTGAGGTTGATTGTCACTTCATACGTGACATGATTCAGAAGGGATTCATTACTACATCTCATGTTACTTCAGAAAATCAAACTGCAGATATATTCACCAAGGCATTACTACGAGGCCCATTCCAGAAGTGTGCGTCCAAGCTGAGCATGATTGATATCTATGCTCCATCTTGAGGGGGAGTGTAAACATATATATTAGTTTCCTTTGTATCTCTTTGTTATTTTTATTTTCAGCCGTATGCTTTATGTAATATACCCATAGGCTACTCTCCTATATAAGAGAGCCTAGGGCTGATGGAATAAACATCTCTTCCATTTTTCCCAACACTAACCCTATTGAGGTTTTGTTAAGAGATATTTTATCTTTCCCTATTTTATGCATCTCTATTTCCTTTAATCTCTATTAGTAATTTGCCCAACATAAGTTCTCCTCTATATATAAGAGAACTCTAGGGTCTCATGATGATATAATTCATTATTTTCTCTCCACATGGTATCAGAGCGATGCTCCTAAATCGAAATCCCCTATACCCTAGAAGCCTTTCCCCACACGTCAACATCTTCCCTCGCCATCGCCATCAATCTGCGCGGACCATCCTCACCGCCTCTCCCTGCCCAATAGCGTCCGATGGCACCCCCATAGAGCCCCACATCGTCCACTAGGATCGATGATGGTATCCTAGGCTGCCCAACACCCCTACACCTCTTTGGGTACAACTGTAGGTGATTCTAGCACCGTTGGCTGCACTCCAACGCCGCTGCCATCCACCATAGCAGCCCCTAGCGCCGTCATCGACTACCCTACCAGCGTAGCCACCTCTTCCTATGGGTTACTTGTCTACATCCTAGCAGCTCCGTGGTGTTTTTGGTTGTCAGATTTTGGGTCGTTACTCCCCAAAAAGGTCTCTGAATGGTCAGATTTTAGGGATTTTCCCTTGAAAATTAGACCTCTTGCTACATCTGTGTGCCCTAGAGCGCGATCTTGGTTGATGGGAACAGTTGTGGCATGAGTCTCCATACGCAACGGATGCCCTATATGTTCATGTAGACACATTTCATCCGGTCTATAACCCTAATCTTAGTCATCAACATCATGTTAGAGAACAAGACTGACATCACATCTTCAGGTGCCTCCATAGGCCCATTGTCAAAATGGATGGGTCCAACTACTACTTTTGGGCCATGCAGTTCATGAGCCTTGTGCAGTCTATGGGAAGAAGCATACCCTGACATAGGAGGAGCCGGCAAACATGACTGAGACCGATGCCACTTGGGAGGTAGATGACATGTACGCGCGAGTCGCTATCCGATACTCTAGTTGTGGAGATAGCCAATGGCATCCTGAATCAGCCCACAACAATGTGGGACATCCTCGCCGCCACCTACTCTCAGGCGAGGAATGAGACGAAGATACTACAACTCCAACATGATATCTCCACGGTCAAGCAAAACAACCGTCAACTTCATACTTTATATACATCTATCTGAAGCATGTTCGAGAAGTTACATATCTTCATGCCTTTTGCAGTAACACCAAAACAACAACATGCATACATGAATGCCACCATGCGTACATTGCTCCTGATTTTTCGATGAATTTATTATTTGTTAAGTTAAATGACCAATGATTTACATTATCGTGCCATTTTTGACGCTTCCTCTCTACTATTTTAAGATATACTCACGGGCTGGATGATTGGTTGTTGTCGTGAGCAAGGGGGCCTCTACAAACTGGTCTAGTCCTTATATGCCGGTGCTTCTTCTATTCCTATTGGGCCTGTCTCCCCTTACATATGGCATTTTTGGTTCGATCATTTTCCTCTGTAGAAATCACTTAGAGTCCTCCCTCATATTTCGTTCAAATTAAATCTATCTTTAGTGCGAAGCTTGCCAGCTTGGGAAGCATTATTGTTCTAGTGATCCTGGTCGTCAGAGTCGTAGCAGTAGTTCTTTATTTGAGTTAGTTCACTTTGATATCTGGGGTCCTAGTTGTGACCCTAACCATCAAGAGCACATGTTTTATCTTTTAGATGATGATTACTCTAGATAATCATGGATTTTTCTTTTGAGAAATAAATATGAGGTTGGGTCTATCATTTAAACCTATATTTATGAAATAAAGAATATTTTCTCTGATATGATCAAGTATGTTCGCTCTGATAATGCTTTAAAGTTTTGTACCACTTAATTATCTCAGTTCTTCATGTCTCAAGGCATTGTACATCAGATGTCTTGCCCGTACACTTCTCAGAAGAACGGTGTCACAGAGTACGAACTCCGTCATCTTCTTGATTTAGTCGGGACTCTTCTCTTCCAGAGTCGTGGTCCCCACTCCTTTCGGGGGATGTTGTTCTCACTGCCTGTTACTTGGTCAACCGGATACCATCTTCTACGTTATGTGAAAAGATTCTTTTCGATTGCGTTTCCTAATAACGACCTTTTCTCGCTAACATAATGTCTTTGGTTCAATGACCTTTGTTCACCATCTGACCTTTGGTCGTGACAAGCTCTCTCCCAGAGCTATCAAGTGTGTCTTTGTGTGACAAATAGGGTGCCGTTGCTTTGATCCAGTTAGATAGAAGTACCACGTTAGTGCTGACATCACCAAGGTTGCAAAAGTCGATACTCGGACGATCGGGTCACTGACTAAGGATTAATCGACAGTCAGGCGACTAAACAAATTTAGTCGGACTTTATTCGGTTATGTTTTTTTTAATTATCTAAGATATATAAATCATTTTATTTACATATATTATTATATATTTACTTAAATTTGTACATTTTTTATACTATCACGATGAAATAAAAGAAACAACTACATTCCAATCGAATATTAAGCATCTTAAATTTAGTCTGCTTTCTAAAAAACCAGAAAAAATAGACCTAGAAAAAACAACTGATTAATCGACCTAGTCAGCAGAGTAAATGGACCTTTTAGTCAGTTTGCCAACTAAAGGCCGACTAGCCTTAGTCGAAATGGCCACCCCACCTTGTAGACTGAACGGATTGACTAAACATGTTAGTCGGTTGTTTTTTACAAGCTTATATGTCACCTTCTCTGAGTTGGTTATGTACTTAGCAAGTGGTTGGACGACTACCTCTGAGTCTGGTGAGGAGGTGCTTGTCCCCCTTACTTCTCCATCACCGCCTTTTCCCTATAGGGGCCTCTATAGTAGGCTGTACGTGAATGGTCGTAGTGAAGCATCATACAGATGGCGGTGTTGATAACTACAAAGCGAGACTTGTGGCTCGAGGGTTCACCCAAACTTATCGGGTGGACTATCAAGATACCTTCTCTCCCATGACTCGTCATTCTACACTTCAGATCCTTCTCTCTATTGATACGTGACTTCTCCTTATCTCAGCTTGTTGTGAGGAATGCATTTTTTTACTCGTGACTTACAAGAGGAAGTCTACATGCATCAACCACATGGTTTTGCTATTGAGGGGGAGTGTCAGAAGGTTTGCGGACTTCATAAGGCTATTTATGGTCTTACGCAGAGTCTCCGAGCATGATTTCAGAAGCTTTCAGACTTGATATAGCAACATGGATCTACGAGATCGATTGCAGATAATTCACTATTTGTTCATAGAACTCAGAGAGGTATCGTTGTTATACTGGTCCATGTTGATGATATCATTGTTATATGAGATGATGTGCATGGTATTCGTGCGGTTAAAGACTTCCTTGGACAACAGTTTGTCACCAAGGACCTTGGCGATTTACGTTACTTCCTTGGGCTTGAGTTTGCCAAGAATCAATAGGGTCTCGTTATGACCAGAGGAAGTATGTTACCGATATTCTCTCTTAGTCATGCATGACAGAATGCAAGCTTGCTACTACTCCTATGGACCTCAACATGAAGCTATATGATGATGATGATGCATAAGAGGTAGAGAAGAGATGATGTAGGAAGCTTGTTAGGAAGTTCATATATGTGACCATCACTGGGCTAGGCATCTCTTTTGCAGTTAACAAAGTTGGCTAGTTTATGGAATAGCCGAGAAAAGAATTTATGGATGCAATATACATGATTCTGAGGTACCTGAAGTCATTTCCTGTTACTGGAATGTTCATTAGCAGAGGGACAACCCTCGTCGTTACAACATGTGCTAATCTAGAGTATGAAGGATGTCCCAAGGACAAGAAATCTACATCAAGTTTTGCAGTGTTCATAAGGATCTCCTTGGTGTCATGGAAGAGCAGGAAAAGTCAGAATACATATTTCTAGCACAAGGGAGCACTTAGATGATGTCGGTCAGATCCGTTTTGACTGACCCATCTATTAATGCACCTCTTCCTATGAATCTACAATGCAACAACCAGGCTGATCTTTTCATTACCAACAACCATGCTTTCCATGAGAGAACCAATCACATTGAGTTTGATTGACACTACACTCATGACATAATTTAGAAGGGCTTTATATATACTTCCAACATCAGCTCACGGGAACAAACATAAGATGTTTTCACCAAGGCTCAAGCAGAGGGCCATTTTAGAAGTATTGTTCCAAGCTAAGCATCATTGCCATCTAGGCTCCGTCTTAAGTGGGAGTGTTGAGAGAGTTTATCTTTCCCTATTTTATGTATTCTTATTTCGTTCCATCCACATCCCTAGATTTCCCTTTATTTTTTCCAAGCTCCTAACCCTAACTTCCATTTTTTACAAGGTGGAAAATTGTAAAAATCCATCTCATTTTCTATCTGAAACACCACATTTTTTATCTTTAACTTATGTACCTACATCTGACTCAAAAGCCTTTTGTTCTTCAAGAACAACTGAAAGAATGGTGAGTGAAGATTATGACTATTCCAAGGCCATCACGGCTCTGCTTGCTTCGACATAGACCTTTCAAATTAAATTCTCTAATAGTGAGAAAAACATGCTAATTTAGAGACTTTTAACCCTTCTTCAGACCAAAGGGAGGGTAGAAGATGATGATACACTTATTCTCTCCCTGAGTATATGTTGCGACCCCAAATCTAAACCCACATCTTCCCAGCTTCGACTTCTTATTCTCCAAGGCAGTTTTAATTTAAAACATACCATGATACAACTTTTGCCAAAGTACCACGGTACTTCTAAGGAACTCTAAAACCATATTGAGGGACTTTTTGATGGCGTATGACAATGTTTCCTACGTAAGTGTCACCCAAGAACAAGTGAGGATAAATCTTTTCTGTCCACTTCGGTAAACAAGGCAAAATACTTGTGAGATCACATTAAGAAAGTAGTCTCCACCTAGGAGCAAAACCATTCGGACTTTAGTTTGAAGTATATCCCAATTGTATAAGCGGATACCCTACATAATTAGATCGACAACATCATCATGCGCTTGCATGAGCTATTTCATGAGGCATGCAAAAGAGTTAGAGATTTTTTAAACAATTGCCCCTATCATGATATTAGAAAGACGAAATTAGTTCAATTATTTTATGGGGAACATACAAAAAAATTGCAAGCCGATGACCATAAATGATGTTGCATTAACACCTCTAGCACTCATGAATCTTGCATGTAGCAACCTTGTAGATAGAAAAATACTGGAATTGCTGACAACACAGATTAAAGAAGAAACAACCTACCACCTTTGAACAGTGTCACATCCTTCCACCTCCATCAACCTTTCTATTTTTTTCAATTAAGGCGATCCAAGCACACCACCTGCATGAATAGGACTGTGTCATCTGCATACTGCAACAAAGGTATGGAGATGTCCTCCTATCGATATCCTCAGATGTACCCTTCCACTATTGTGTAAGTCACAGTTGATTTAATGCATCAAAAAGAATTACAAATGAAAGCACTAGAGGACAACCCTGCTTCACCCCTCTTTGTAGTTGAAAGACTTTTTGCTATAGTTTGCCATTTACCCAGAAAATGTAGGAGACTGTTGTAATGCAATAATTCACCAATGCCATCTAAATCTGTGTGAATACTCGCTTTAAGAGAGATAACTAAATGAATCTCTAGTCAACATGATCATAAGCTTTGGTAAAATCAATTGTCCAAAGAGAACCTTGGACTTACTTCGCTAATCAAACACAATAACCGATGCTGTAACAAGGGTATCCATCATATGCCAACATGGTATAAAGGCAGTGCAAAGGCGGGATAACGTCGCTAAGTACTTCCCTTGGCTGATTTGATAATACCTTGTCAATAATAAGTTATAAAGCACTGGAGAGGGCGATGGGACGGTAATCCCTCAATTTCAAACATATAGACTTTTTATGGAACATAACACTTCTGGAGAGAGAAAGGTACATCCTCAATATCAGCGTTGGGGGGGGGGGGGAGAGGGGACATGCACACCTTCCTTGTGGGGCTCTGGAGCAACCCCCTCGAATAAACCTTAGTATATGGGTCATGTTTACTTTAGGTCTGATTTGTATTGGGAGTTGGAGATTTGCCCATATAGGAGGATCTGTCTATATAATGGTGCCATACAAACCCCCTTATGTTAGGCTTGATCCTCATCCATTGCACTATCGCTCTTGCAATATATAAAGACCGATCCTTCGCCACATCCAAGGACATAGCCCAATTTTGGGCGAACTTAGTAAATCATATGCTACAATTATTTTATGCTTGCTTATCTTCGCATTTGATTTGAATTTTACTTCTGCCCAACATAATTTCTTTATATAATATATATATATATATATATATATAAGCCTATAAAATTTTTCTCTATATGTGCCCCTACAATTTGGCTTGTCTAGTGAGCCTATATCTTAAGTGATATTGCACCTTTTCCTATTCATTTTAGTACATAGAACACATGCACATTTATGGACTTCCTCGAATACAAGGTCCATTAAAAAATAAACTTAATTACGATTATTCTTTGATTTTTTTCATAAATATCATTATAAATATTTGATTTAACTTAAGATATAAATGCTTAAATTACATAAATACATATATTATGAGATTTATCTTATCACATTTTCATTTTCATAATATCTGTATGCCACTTCAAATCATACTTTCAGGATAATATCATACACACTTCCAGAATGTTTTGCAAATTTAAACCATCCAGATATTCAACAGAGATTTTTGTGCATAACTGAAAATCGACCTAGCACAAAAAGCACAAGTGGTGCAGTAGTAGTCAATAAAGAGGGTGGTGGTCCCTCTCAGATGATGCAGTCTACCTAATTGATCCCATTTCTGGTTGATGCTTTGTACACTAAACATGCTTTACACCCTGATAATAATATTAATTCCCCAAGTGTATTTCCACCAACCAGTTAGTTGAAATTGTAGATAGACTACAAAAAATACCTTCCAAAACGTGCAGCCCAATGAAGAGCAGTCCACCCATGTTTATCACGAAAATTTATACCAACTTTACAATCGAGAAGTGGACTCAGAGCCCACACAAATCCCAAACCAGATATCATTTGTATCACACTTTGCTCATCATTTGATAGGAAAGAACATCTTTGTTCTCCATCCCGCCATTTAGATGACAGCCAGTGCTGCAATTTTTCCTTCACAAGCTCTTGTAAAACCCAATACATGGAATCGGACACACTTTCCTTTCCTGCTGAAACAGCCATAATAATTTTGTCCCACTGATTATATTCTAACGAATTCTGAGATGTTATTCTGGATTCAGGATCTCTTTCAAGTTGTTCGCTGCTATATGCACATAGAAGAAAAGCGGCAAGTCTTATTAGCAGCTCCAGTTCTCCAGAGCTCATCAGGGTAGTAGGTCCTGAGAGATCAATCTCAGAAGTGCTTTCAGCATCAGAAATGTATTCAAAATCTCTTACATTGCTGCGGGAACGCCTATTTCCAGATATAACACACAAATTCACCTTTCCAGGGGCATGCTGAGGAGCTTGGCAACACAAAACGCCATTCTGAATGACCTTCACTGAAACTTCAGCATCACCAAATACTGCTACCAAATCTTGATCATTAGGCAGGTTCAGAAAATCTCCCATTATGAAAACCTGAAGAAAAAACATTGCATTTTTTTGAAAAGTACAATAACATTGCATGGAACAAGACACATAAAAAATAGTTTCGATAATCTCAGAGCTGTTGATATTCATCATTATCAACTTGCGAGAACTTGTTTTCTCTTTGAACAATAGGCTATGCTTGGGGGTACGGCAGTTTGGCAAGGTGTGTTTTCATATAAAATTGAGGGCGGAATATTCCAGAGTTATCATTTTAGTTTTGGCTACAAAAAATAACAAGGTACACACATACGAGCCTGAAGATGAAATATCTATAATGATTTATTGAAAATCACAAAAGATAATATTACAGAATTTTTTATATTACGGAAGTTACCAGGCTACGTGAGGTTACATCTCCTTCGGTTTATAATATGAAAAATCAAATCAGCAAAAGCAACAAAAAAGGACGAACTATAATGCATTGCATGCAGCAAGTCAAAGTAGAAAGATAAGGTAAACTTGAGAATTCTGAGTATGTCTGATTATATCTATTAAAGCTTAAACCTGTATTTGTCTTCCAGGAAACTGATTGATCTTTCAGTTGATGTACAATATGAAAGACACTCATTTTGAACAACATTTCATATAAATTCTCATACCAAAAACAGGAAACAGAAATAAGTGACATGGTTAAGAAATATCTGACATGGTTAATGTAGAGTTATATTTATGTCTCTGTACTGTTTTCCTATTTTTCTGTTCTCCTGTCTATCATATGTAGTTTACTCATAGGTCTCTCTCCTATATAAGAGAGCCTAGGGTCCAACGAATAAATAATGTTTCATTCTTTTTCCCAATATGGAATCAGAGCGACAGTCCTAGGCTGGAGTTCTCGTACCCTAACCCTAACCCTACCACACCCGCTGCCACTCCCTTCTCTCGGCGCCACAGCCCCTCTCTCTTCTCTCGGCGCCGCCGCTGCTCTCTTCTCTCGCCGCCGTGCCTCCTCTCCTTTGGGCAGCGGTCGTCGCCGCTGCCCTCTCGTCCAAGCCAGCCGTTGTCGGCCTTCCGCCACCGGACCGGACTGCGTTTCTACCAATCCTAGGTCGGACTGTCGCCTCCGCCGTCTCTCTCTCGTTCTCCTTTGTGGGACCGGCTTCCTCTGCCGTCGGTCCTTTATCTTGCCAACGGATCTCCCTACGACTCTCCTTGGTCATATCGAGGTCCGCTTGTGTTGATGCATTTCATTGCATAAGTCTACACATGCAATCAAATTCCTATATGTCTGTGTAGACATTTATTCATTGGACTACAAAACTCTAGATTTCTTCACCCGCCAGTATGTCAGAGAGCAAGGTTGATATCTCTGCCACATGCGCCTTCAGAGGTCTGTCACCGATTGTCAAGATGGATGGGACGAATTGCAAGCTCTGGGCAATGCAGTTCATGAGCTTAATGAAGTCTACGGGTAAGAAACACATTCTTACAGAGGAAGAGCCGATTGAGAAAACTGAGATTAACACCTCGTGGGAGGCGGATGATGCATATGCCAAGGTTTGGCTTTTAGGTATATTGGCGATAGAGATCGCCAATGATGTGTTACATCAGCCCACCGCCAAGGCGATGTGGGATATCTTCGCTGCTAATTATTCATAGGCGAGGAATGAGACACAGATTCTGTAACTCCAATACGATATTTTTACTATCAAGAGACTGGACGACCCCTTCATTCATTATATATATCCTTACGTGGGATGTTCGAGAAGCTCCACAGTTTCATACCCCTCACATCTACTCATGAGCAACAGAGGACTTATAGGAATGCTATCATGGTTGGTGTATTCTTGGTAGCCCTTGATCCTGAGTATGATGTTGCTAATTCTCATATTCATGCATATGCCACTATTCCTCCCATGGAGGAAACTTTCCGCAGGCTTAGTAGGATCACAGTCCCATCTGCTACTGCCAGTCAGACTTATTTAGCGGTGGCTGCCTCCTGAGGTCGAGGAGTCTCTTCTCGATTTCGTGGACGTGGACCTTGTGGCAGAGGAGGTCGTATTCGTCATGCTGTATTTAATGCCATCGTCCTAGACATATAGAGGATATATGCTACTCCAAGCATGGATTTCCTGCTTCTGCTCGAGTAGCTGAGCAGATTGAGCCTCCGGCTGCTTCCTCTTTAGAGCAAAGATTTGATGACCTTGTAGCACGATTGAGGGACATCGTACCTCCTACTAGTCCCATTACTTCTTCATCGGTCTACGGGAGTCATTCAGTTGTGGCTGCTTCAGCATCTTCTAATACCTCATGTAGTACTTAAGCACTTACTAGCTGTAGTGGATCTGGTGTTATAAAATGGATTATGGACTCCGGTGCTATACATCACTTGTGTGGAGACCATGGAACTTAAAAGGCCGTATCGGCGATATATCGGCGATATATCGCCAATATATCGGTTTCGACGGGGAAGGGGTATCGAAATCACCCAGTATATCCTTTTACAGGGATATCGGTGATATATCGTCGATATATCGATGACATATCGCCATATCGGCTCATATCGATAAAAAATGACTGGATTTAGTACAAAAAATCCTGGATAAAGATCGATATTTCACCGATATCTCTATATATCAATGCTATTATTCATGCAAGATTGATTCCACTACTTATCTAGCGATACCCCGTACTGGTAGGGTATGGTGTGACAGGCAGGTGCATACAATGGCTCTTCAACTTGGAGTATATTTGCAAGTTATTCATGTTGTAAGACTTGAATGAAATCCATTCCGAATACCTACAAGTCAATTCTTCAAAAAAATATCTACAAGTCAAGAATCAACATTAATATCGATAAATTTGAAATGATCGATATATGAGATATAAGCTTCATAAATGACCGATATGCGTGATCTAAGAGTATATTTATAAGTTATTTAGTGATCTAAGAACTTGGATGAACTTCATTTTCAATACACATAGGTTAACAACAACTAACAGTACCAAAGATATGTTCGATATGATCAATATATGCAATATAAGGATCATAATCTTCATAAATGATCTATATTTGTCATCTAAGAGTATATTTGTAAGTTAATTAATGTTATAAGAACTTGAATGGAATCCATTTCCAATATCTATAGGTAAGGAATAAACATTAACAATTATGTTCGATATGACCAATATGCGCGATATATGGGCAATAAATGGCCGATATGTATAACATAAGTGTGTATTTGTAAGTTATTTGTTGTTTTAATATCTTGGATGATCTTAATTTCTGAAAAAACGTCAAAAATGGCTTTTTGAGCCATTTTTGACATTTCCACCGATATCGTCGATATATCGGCGATATATCCCGATATATCCATTTCCAGGCGGACCGAAACGATATCGATATCGATACGATCTTCCTTGGTGGAGACAGAGGTCAACTTACAACATACAAACAGGTTCCTCCAGGACGAACTGTGGCTATATCAGATGAGACTCATTCCCCAATCACTAGACAGTGGGAGATTAGTTTGACACCCTCTATGAGTCTACAGAATGTGTTGCATACACCTGACTTTTCTATGAATTTGTTATCCATTAGTCAGATTATGAAGGATCTACATTGTTGAGTTATTTTTGACCCATCTTTTCTTGTATTGCAGGACATCCTTACATGCAAGATGATTGGGTGTGGTCGTGAGCAGGAAGTATTATGTTAGCGTTTATGTCACCTTTCCGAGTTTGTGATGTACTTTTCTCCTACAGGTGATCGGTTGACTTCCTTAGACCCTGATGATGAAATCTACATGCCACCACGTCCATCATCACCACATTCACCACCATCACCACCACCTTCACCTCCTCATATATCATCAGTCTCCATTGTCCATGTCCCATCGTTGCCGCATCACTATACCCGTCGGCCTGCTTCTGCTCAAGGTGACTATTAGAAAATAGGAATGCAGAAGCGGAATCAAAGAAAAGATAAAGAAATTTAGGAATACCGGGAATTTTACGTGGAACCCTACTCCCTAAGGAGCGGGATGAAACTACGGGAGAAGGTCTCAAAGGGCCATATATTGCATTCAACTTTCTCAATGGATACAGGAGGTTTGGGGCTCCTTATAAAGACTCTTAGAGCCTCCAAGTCCCATCACTGGTGGATTTGGGACTAAACACATGGATGGGGTAAATGGATCCTGAAGGTATCCATTTACCGATCTACAACATAAGAGGCGTACAACCAAATACTCCAACACTCCCCCTCAAGCTGGAGCATGCAATGCTCAGCTTGGACAAACAGAAAGAAACTCAACTCACGCTACATGACACTACAAACAATATCAACTCAATGTGCACAATTGTCGGCTGTTGTCGAGGATGTTGCTTCTCATGACGTGCAGGTGAGGAGGACGAATGGGTTGGAGTGTGAGTCAACTGTATCTCCTCGCCGGAGAGCATGTGCTCTGTACTGCGGCTATCACACTGCAACTGAAAAAGAGTCTCCACCTGGAGAGCTCTGGCCCGCCATTGTAGACAACTGCTCCATCTCTGATAAAGGACCGAACTGAAAAAGCCGTGGAGTGCAATCCCCGTCGGAGTCCATGGTCGTTGGAGAATGGAATCTGAAAGAAGTCTCCTCTCGGAGAACTGGGTCTCTCCCATCTGGTACAGAGAATGGTACTCTACTCTGGAGTCCCTATGAACTACATGAAAACCCTTGCCCACATGGCATAGGAAATGGTCCTCAACTCTGGAGTCCCTATGGCTCACATGAAAACTCTGGCTGAAACAACAAGAATGATGGAGACCACGACAAATGATGGCATACATGTGCACATCGAACTGCAGACTCGGAAAACATCTGAATGTCAAGTCTGAATAACTGATCATCCGTAGAGTCTGGAAACTGGCTGGTATGGAATATCTGTATCTGGAGAATCTGAATAGACTCGTGACTCTACATATACTTCCCTTTTCTCCCGTACTTGTTGGAAACAATGACATCGACAATGTAGGGAGAAGACAAGAAAAATGGGGTAAACAAAACCAAATAAGCCGATTATATTTTTTTTTGGCATTTCTTCTCATAATTTTTTAAACAAAATTTTTTAAGCCATTTCACATCATTTTTTTCAGCTTTCCTTGCAACATTTTTTTCCAGCTATATTTTTTTGTAATAGCCGTAACATAAGCCATTCATTTTTTACGGCTTTTTAAATCCTTCCCTTTTTTTGTTTAAACCAGCCCCTTGGGCATTAACCAGCAGCTAATTTTTTTAAACCATACGACCCAACTTGGGCTCTCAATGATATAGCCCTCTATATATTTTTTAAATAGCTGCAGCCTTAGGGTTCCCATCATGGGAACCCCTTTTCACTCAGACCCTGCCGCCCCACTCGATGGGGCATTCTTGGAGAAGACCTGCGCCGCCTGGAGATCTGCCGCTGAGGAGCACATGCAGAGAGGGAAGGGACTCCGTTGAGATCCATGGTGGTGCCGCCAAGCACCTGGGCTACATCGGGGTCATGCGCCGACAGGGTCATGCGCCAACTGGTGGCGTGGAGGCTCACGAGGTTGCCGCAGCACGTCGCCAGCGAGGCTCGGAGGAACTCCTTGGAGAGGGAACTCGATTGGAGCAACACACTGGTACTCGGATTGGGATGATGGCGATCGGAGCAACGTGCGGCAGGGAGGCCTTGGAGCGGAGCATCGGGCTCCACCTAGAACTTCTGAGATGGCGATCGAAGGGCACTAGGGCACCGTCAGGAGGCGATTTACCTGTGAGAACCTCGCCTGGACGTAGGGCGCAAGGGCAAGAGACACCATTGCAGTCAACAAGAGCAATGAGAACGAGTTTTCTCTCTCATCCTCAAAGAAATGGTGGGCAACCCCGATTCTTCTTTTCCTCCTCGTGAGATAGGGTTCCCCTCCTGGGAACCCATCACTTGCTATTGAACAATGATGGATCATGGAGGGCCCCCAACACTCGTTCAGAAACTGGAGTACTAGGGTTCCATCAGGAGCCCTAGAATTGATTTTAAGAGCGACGACTATATCTGAAGCGATACGTGGACCGTGGATCTAGGGTTTCAGAAAACCCTAGAAATCTTGAACCAAAACTGGAACAAATAATTTTCTTCAACTAATAAATCTCCAAGAACATAGAACCCCAAAAATGAGTCTCGAATGTA
Organism: Ottelia alismoides; assembly: GCA_037367405.1. Taxonomy (NCBI): domain Eukaryota; kingdom Viridiplantae; phylum Streptophyta; class Magnoliopsida; order Alismatales; family Hydrocharitaceae; genus Ottelia; species Ottelia alismoides. Next base: position 106,457 of record JAZKJV010005973.1, read on the forward strand.
AATAAAGATCTTGAAATCCTTGGGAATCGACCCACTCTGATACCATGTTATAAAATAGGAATGCGGAAGCGGAATAAGAGAAAAGATGAAGAAATTTAGGAAGAAGAAAATGCGAGTGGCTTATTCGCTCTGATAACATGTTTAGCTAATTTCTGAACTAACTAACTAATTTATGAAGAAGAAAATGCAAGTGGCTTACCCGTATTCAATGTTCACCTGCTTCCCCTTATCGACAGATGCCCCCTATGCGATGGTCGAGTAGCTAAAGGGGAAGCATCACTAAAGTTCTTTTCAGTCCTATAGTACAGTTTATTCTACTGCTTTTTTTGAGCTTGTTCATCTTGATGTATGGGGCCTAGCTGATATCCTGATCGTCTGGAAAATAGATACTATCTCGCACTTGTGGATGACTTCTCTCATGCTTCGTGGATTTTTTGCCGACAATAAAGCCAATTTTACCACATTATACTACGTTCTATTAATGAAACTAAGACTCAATTTCATTCTCGTTTGAAGACTCTTAGATCTAATGATGCTAAAGAATTCCTTTCATATAATACAGTCTTTTTCTCTACTCAAGGGATAATACATGAAACCACGTGTGCTCATACTTCCCACCAGAATAGGATTGGAGAATGAAAACACCAGCATATTCTTGTTATTGCTCATACCTTAGTTATCACTATTATATTCTATTTATATATCAGGGAGATGAGGTCCTTACTACCATGTTTCCCATCAATCGTATGCCTTACATTTCCCATAGTAAGCAAGTTCTATTAAGGTAGTCTTCCCAAGAAAAGGAGTGTTCCCTATTCCTCCCAAAGTTTTGGGTGTGTGGCCCTTTGTTCACATTTCTAGACCTAGTAAGAACAAATTGGTAGACAAAGTAGTCATATATGTGTTCGTTGGGTACACCAGGAATCAGAAGGGATATCATTACTATGACTCCCAGTCATGAAACATTGCATCAGAGTAGATGTTACATTTTTTAAGGTACTTCCTTTCAATTCCAGGTCCGAAACACATGTGTCTCCACCTCCTCCTATATGTAGGTGTGTGGCTTTTGTTCATATCTTTGATCATGGTAAGGAGAAATAGGCAACCAGAGCAATCAAATATGTGTTCTAAGGATACACTAGAAATCAGAAGGAATATTGTTGCTATGATCCTCACTTACGAAAACATTACATCAGTCTAGATGTTACATTCTTTGAGTCACTTTCCTTCTATTCTAGGTCCAGAATATACGAGTCTCCACCTCTTTTTATCTTAGACACTACTCCTATTCATGTTTCCCAATCCACAAGTCACACCCCTTTTGAACCAACAATACCTCTTCCCGAGGTATGTCCTTCAACTGATGTGTTATGTACTAATGGAATTCCTCCTTCCATAACAAGGCCAGGAGATAGCCAATCAACTGATACAACAGATCTCCCCATAGCACTCAGAAAGGGGACAAGATAATGTACCATGCACCCTATTTCTGCAGCCGTATCCTTTTCAGGCCATAGGCCCTCTTAACAATGGTTTACTGAGGCACTATCTGCCATAAATATCCCTTATAATCACAACGATGCACTTCGTGACTCCAGAGGACGACTGTCAATGGAGAAAGAAATGACTACTCTAGCTTTGCATATGACATGACAACTTGTTGATAAACCTAGTGACAACCAGGTGGTTGGATCCATGTGAGTATTTACAATGAAGTATAAGCTCGATTGATCGATTGCTTATTACATCGCTCACTTAGTCGTCATATGGTTAACTCAAACCTACAATGTTAGATTCTTTGACACTTCTCCCCGATCGCCCGTCTCTCCATAGTATGGGTCATTATGACCAGCAGTACAACTTGATTGGCCTTTGCGTCAACTTGATGGGGGAAGAATGCATTCCTCTATGGTGACCTATAAGAGGTGGTATACATGCATCAACCTCTCGATGTAGAGGCTCGAGTGGAGTGTCAATAGGTTTTCTTACTACACAAAGACATTTATGGACTTAAACAGAGCCTTCGAGCACATTTTCAAATTTTATTAGAGGTCCTACAAAGTCTAGATCTTTCCAGGTCAACAGAGGATTATTCCTTGTTGGTAGAAAAGGAGAACTTGTTTATTCCAGGGAACACTAGGCTCTCTTAGATAGAGGAAGTCTATGGGTAAATTACATAAGGTGGAACAATAAAAAGAAACATAACACATGAGTACATAACTACTAGAAATATCTCTACACTCCCCCTCAAGATGGAGCATAAATTTCAATCATGCTCAACTTAGAAGAGCATTTCTGAGACGGCCCTCCGAGCAACGGCTTGGTAAAGATATATGCAGTCTACTCTCCTGAACTGACATGGGAAGTAGAAATCAAACTCTTGTGAATCATATCCCTGGTATAGTGGCAGTCTACCTCAATATGCTTCGTCCGTTCATGAAATGCGGAATTATTAGCAATAAATAATGCTGCTTGATTGTCACATTGTAGCTGCATGGGTAATGGTACATCGATATGCAGATATGTTAATACGGCTCGAACCCACATCATCTCCGTGCTTGCCTGTGCCATGGCCCTGTACTCAAATTCAACACTAGATCTAGCCACCACTGTCTGTTTCTTGCTTTTCCAAGAAACTAAGGAACTACCAACAAACACTGCGAAACCTGAGGTAGATTTCCGGTTTCTAGGACATCCCGAATAATCTGCATCAGCACATGCAGAGATAGAGAGATTTTCTTCTTTCCTGAACAACAATCCTGCACCTGGAGACGACTTTAGATATCTTAGTATCATATATACAGCATCCATGTGTACCTGTATGGGTTGTTCCATGAACTAACTCACCCGACTAACCGCAAAAGCAATGTCAGGTCTAGTGATAGTAATATAGAGAAATTTTCCCACCATTTCTCTGTATCTTCTTTTGTCAACTTCCTCTGTATCATCTCCATATAACTTCATACTAGGATCCATGGGAGTAGTGGAGGGTCGGCACCCGATCATACCTGTCTCAACAAGCATATCTGTAATATATTTCCTTTGGGTCATCACAAGACCCTGCACATTCTTTGCAAACTCCAATCCCAGAAAGTATCGTAGAGTACCAAGATCCTCAGTCACAAACTGATGGCCTAAAAATGCTTTTGCCATCTTTATCCCCTGCATGCCATCTCCTGCAACAAGTATATCATCAACATATACCATTATAACAACAGTACCTCTGGGAGTCTTCTGGACAAACAAAGAGTGGTCAACATTTGATCTTATGAACCCTTGCTTCTGGATGAGATCTGAAAGCTTCTGAAACCATGCCCGCGGACTCTGTTTAAGACCATATATGGCCTTGTGAAGTCTACACACCATCTGACACTCCCCCTCAGCAGCAAACCCGGAGGCTGCTTCATGTAGACTTCTTCCTGCAGATCCCCATATAAAAAGGCATTTTTAACATCAAGTTGGAATAAAGGCCAATCACGTACCACAACGACTGATAGAAGAACACGTAGTGTGGAATGACGTGCCACCGGAGAAAAGGTGTCCATATAATCCACACCATAGGTCTGAGTGAATCCATGTGCCACTTGTCTCGCTTTGTAGCGATCAAGGCTGCCATCCGCATTATATTTGACGGTGAAGACCCATTTACAACTTACCACAGAAGCTCCTGGAGGAGCGTAACCAAGCTCCACGTACCACGAGACCGCAAGGCAGCCATTTCCTCTTCCATGGCTAACTGCCAGCTGCTGTCTTTCAAGGCATCCTGATAATTCAGTGGTATCTCCACGGTAGATAAGGCAATAACAATGCTATCTCTAGAAATCACCAGTGAGTCGATGGAATGAAACCTGTGAAGCAAGTAGATAAGACGCACATGTCCGCTTAGACTTCCTCAAAGCAATAGGTACATCCAAATCATCTACTGTGTCCACCTGTATGTCATTGTCCTACATTTGTACATTGTCAGTCCCATAGTTACTAATATTACCTGGACATACCTGGGGCGTGGTGGATGAATGATGGCCTCCATGAGCAGGATTCGGATGACGTGTATAAAATTTCGGTAAAGGTAGGATTGGTGGTTGCGGAGGTGGTGGTGGTGATGGTGGTGACGGTGGTGGCACTGCAGGAGTAGGTATGTTATCAGGCTGACGCAGAGGAGGAGGTGGTACATAAACGTCATCATCAGTAGTGGAAGGAGTCATTCGGTCACTTGTAGGCGAAAAATACATCACAGTCTCAAAGAAGGTGACATCGACACTAACATAATATCTTTTGTTCACAGGATCATAGCATCGGTAACCCTTTTGAGTACGAGAGTACCCAAAAAACACACACTTGACAGCCCTAGGTAAGAGCTTATCAATCCCCAGAGTGAGTTGATGGACAAAAGCAACTGAACCAAAAACACGAGGAGTTGGTGAGAACAATTCCTTGTCAGGAAAGACAACAGAAAGAGGAACTTTCTCACCCAACACAAAGGATGGCATACGATTGACCAGATAACATGCCATAAGAACAACGTCACCCAAAAAAGATAGAGGAGCAGATCTATGAATGAGTACAGTTCGAGTTATATCAAGAAGATGACGATGTTTCCTTTCTGCAAACCGTTCTGTTGAGACATGTAAGCACAAGTTGTTTGATGAATAATGCCACGAGACAAGAAGAAACGGGAAAGAGCACGAGTGCAAAATTCTAAGGCATTATCTGTGCGCACAATCTTCACAATAGAAGTAAAAACATTCGAACTTCATTGAAAAGATTTTTGATTACATCCCCCGCTTCAGATTTATTTTTCAATAAAAAGACCAAGACAATCTAGAGAAATCATCAACGACCACTAGGTAAAACCTGTGTCCCTGTTGATCAGGAACACGACTCGGACCCCAAATGTCAACATGCAACAACTCAAAAGGGGAGTGACTGCTCCGAGACTCATGACTAGGGAAAGTAGATCTGTGATGCTTTCCCAACTGACATGCTTCATACTGAAAAGAAGACTTTGGTGAAATCTGGGGCAAGATATGTCGCAACTTTTGAAGAGGGAGATGACCAAAACGCAGATGCCAAGTAAAGGGAGAACCAGATCCACTGGACTGAGACGAGGCACCAGCATAGGAGGTGGGAACCAACCGATAGAGTCCATCCTGCTCACAACCACATCCGATCACCTTGCCCGTTAGAATGTCTTGAAAAATAAGAGACGATGGGTCAAAGATAGCCCGACAATGCAAATCCTTTGTAAGTTGACTAATGGAAAGTAAGTTCATTGAGAAATCTGGAGCATGTAAAACATTCAGTAGTCGCATGGAGGGTGTCAAACTGATCTCCCCCTGTCCAATGATGGGGGAATGAGTCCCATCTGCTATTACTACCGATCTCTCTGGTGAAACCACCCTGTAGGATGTAAACTTATCTCTGTCTCGACAGAGATGATGTGTCACACCTGAGTCCATGATCCATTCCCAAACATCAGAACTGTGACACAATGTAAAGGCATAAACACTACCTTATGTGCTAGCTGTGGCTGACGTGCTGGCAGAGGCTGAAGCTGCTATGTCTGAGTGACCTCCTGGCGAGTCAGTAGTGGTAGGAGGCATGATATCTCGTAGCCTAGCGACAAGATCCTCAAAGCGTTGATCTGAAGTGGATGTCGGTGTAGGCACAACGTGCTCGGCTACACGGGCGGATGCAGTAAAACCATGCTTAGAAGTTAGAATAACATGTATCCTCCGCATGACCCGGGCGGCGACAGAAGGTGCATGGCTGACGGAATCGGCCACCTCGACCATGAGGTCCACGACCACGAATAGAGGAAGATGCACCTCTGCCTCAGGAAGCTGCCATCGCTGAAGGAGGTGGCGTAGTGGCTGTAGAAAGAACCGTGATCCTGCTGATCCGTCGATATACTTCCTCCACTGGAGGAATAGCAGCATCCACCAGTATCTGCGAGCGAGCCGCATCATACTCCGGGTCTAGTGTCGCTAGTAAGACCCCCACCATGGTAGCATTCCGGAACGTCTTCTGCTGCTCAGCGGTCGCCGTCAGGGGAATGATACTATAAAGCTTCTCAAATATCCCTCGTAGGGATGTATACAACGAATGCAACGGCCGACCATTCTGATTGACCGTAAATATATCATGCTGAAGCTGGAGAAAGAGGAATAGTAGCATCCACCAGTATCTACGAGCGAGCCGCATCATACTCCGGGTCTAGTGCCGCTAGTAAGACCCCCACCATGGTAGCATTCCGGAACGTCTTCTGCTGCTCAGCGGTCGCCGTCAGGGGAATGATACTATAAAGCTTCTCAAACATCCCTCGTAGGGATGTATACAACGAATGCAACGGCCGACCATTCTGATTGACCGTAAATATACCATGCTGAAGCTGGAGAATCTTGGTCTCGTTTCTCATCTGCGAGTACGTCGCGGCAAGAATATCCCACATGGCCTTAGCCGTGAGCTGATGGAGGACATCATTGGCAATCTCCATCGTCAGAGTGCCAGAAAGTCAAACCTTGGCATACGAATCATCAGCCTCCCAAGAGGCGTAAATCCTGTCTTCGCTGCCGGCTTATCTTCGGTAATAATATACTTCTTACCGTTGGACTTCATGAGACTCATGAACTGCATCGCCCAGAGCTCGTAGTTCGTCCCATCCATCTTGACTATTGGCTCTGGACCTTTGAAGGCGCCAATGGAGGGTATATCGACTTTGTTTTCTGATATTGTTGCCGGAGACGAAGAACTAGGTTTTGTAGACAGATGAAGAAATGTCTACATGAACATGTAGGGAGTCGAGTGCATATGTAGACTTATGCACTCAAACCCATGAAGAGAAGGAGACGGGGTCATCGCCTAGTGGAGGGGGGGGGGGGGCTATATGGTGTGTGGCGCCGAGAGGAGGGGGCGTTCGGTAGGAGGAAGGGAGGGAGGACGGCAGGAGAGGTGCCGCGCACGAAAGGGAGGGGGCGACGGTGGGGAGAGGAGCAGCGGGGAGGAGGGGTGGCGTCGACGGGATGAGGAGGAGGGAACGGCTGCACCGAAGGAGAGGGGCGGCTAGGATTTAGGATGGAGGCTCTGATACCAGGTTGGTAGAAAATGAGAACTTGTTTATTTCAAGGAACCTTGTGATGACGCTAGTCATGGTTTTTACCCCAAAGGGTTTCCACGTTAAATCTTTTTATACTTTATGGTTGATTGTTTGTTTCCTAGAAATTGAAAAGTGATATGAAACATTTTGTTTGAGTGCTTGTGTTCGTAGTGATCTCAAGCATTACGATTGTTCCATCGAACTTTCCAATCAATACGCAGAATATGGTCGTCATCTCCACAGGAGTGGTTTGAGGTTGAGCACCCAAGTTGCTATCTCAGAGGTCATCACTGAAGTAGGGACTGTCTTAATCAATACATAGTCATGTATGCATGCCTTAATTCATTCAATTATAGGTAAACTTTGCAAAGCATGCACTTCATATTATGAAATCGATGGTCCATAGCATATGAGACTGGCATCAATGATCTGATCAATGGTGTTGACTAGTTTTGTTAGGCTTAATAACCTAAATTACAAAGACTTATAAACGGACTGTTAGTTGGGGAGATGGGGGTAGCCGGGACTTCTATCATTAACAGACGAAAAGTGACTGGTAGTTGCTATTATTAAAAAATCGGAAGCGGAAGTGTAACATGGAAAAAGATAAACAAAATAATAACGGGATTTTACGTGGAACCCTACTCCGTGAGGAGCGGGATGAAACCACGGGAGAAGCCCTCAAAGGGGCGGATACTTCCTTCCTTTTTCTCAATGAGTACAGGAGGTCTGGGGATCCTTATATAGCCTCTCCAGAGCCTCCAAGTCCCACCACTAGGCGGTATGGGACTAAACACTGGATGGGGTAAATGGATCTTCTTCATGATCCATTTACCCTGTTACAACTCAATGTGCGCACACACAAATACTCCAACACTCCCCCTCAAGCTGGAGCATGCAATGCTCAGCTTGGACAAACAGAAATAAACTCAACTCAACGCTACAGGACACTACGGACAATATCAACCCAACGCACACATTGCTGCAGTCGAGGACGTTGCTTCTCATGCCGTGCAGGTGAGGACAAACGGGCTGGAGTGTGAGTCAACTGAATCTCCTCGTCGGAGAGCATGTGCTCTGAACTGCGCCTGTCAGAGTCACTGCAACTGAAAATGAGTCTCCTCGTCGGAGTACTCTGGCCCACCACAATAATGTAGACAACTGCTCCATCTCTGAAAAGGGCCGAACTGAAATGGCTGTGGCTGTGCAATCCTCGTCGGAGTCCACGATCGTTGGAGAATGGAGTCTGAAATAAGTCTCCTCGTCGGAGAACTCGGTCTCTCCCTTCTGGCTCAGAGAATGGTGCACTACTCTGGTATACCTATGATACCACATGAAAACCCTTGCCAACATGGCATAGGGAATGGTCCTCTACTCTGGAGTCCCTATGGCTCACATGAAGACTCTGGCCTACAAAACAAGAATAATGATGGGGACCTCTGAAATGATGGCAACATGTGCTCATCTGAAAATGACCGCATCCATGTGCGTGTCTGAAACTGGAGTCTCTCTCTGGAGATCTCGAAAAACTGGACCTCTCATCATGGAGTGCCTTGAACTTGGACTCTGACCAATCTGTCGAGTCTGAATCTGCGCATCACACTGTGGACTCGGAATCTGAACATCGAGTCTAAAATTGTGCATGGAGAATCTTCATCTGAAACATTGTAGAGTCTGGAAATCTGACCGGTCTGGAGAATCTGCATCTGAATCTGGAAGAAAACCTGTGACTCTACACCATACTCCCCCTTTCTCCCTTACTTGTCGGAAAACATGGGCGTCGACCAAGTTGGGAGAAGACAAGATAGAATGGGGAGAAAACATGAAATTTGCGGCTTCCTTTTTTTATAAGCCGTCATCATCATCATTTTTTTAACATTTTTTTATAAGCCGTTTCAACCGTTTTTTTACGGCTTTTCAGATTTTTTTTTTAATTTGCGTACGGCTTTTTATATGTACGCACCTTTTCTTTTAAGCCGTATCCTCATTTTTTTACGGCTTTCACAAAACTTTTTTTTACTTGCGTACGGCTCTTCGTCTTGTACGCGCCTTTTTTCTCTTCGTCCTCTTTTTTTTTATATAAACTTGCGCAACAAGACAGCCCCCCTCTCTTTTCTTTTCTCTTTTTTCTAAATATCATTCGGCCAAACAGGGCCTTTCAATAACAACAATTCTTTTTTTTTTAAATAAGACTCACCCCTTATTAGGGCTTCCCTCAAGGAACCCCGATGCTCCCCCCGTTGGGGTTTCTTTGTGCGCCGCCATTGCGGTTCCAGATCTAGAGCGCACGCACGGGATGCACGAGGGAGAGCCGCCGCGCGATGGAGGGGTCACCGCCTGGGCGATCTCGGTGCGCCGCCTGGGGATGGGGATCGGGTTTGAGGCCTGGTGATGGAGCTCAGGGGGTTTGCGGCTGGAGACGATAGGGCTTGGGGGGTTTCCAGGGGCTTTGCGACTGTTGCGACGCCTTGTGCGAGCAGGAGACCCCGACCTTGGGCTTGTGCGATGCCCCGATGGGTGCTCCTGCGCCTGTTGGATGCTTGGATCTCGTTCTGAGGGTGGCGGCTGAAACGAGAGGAGCTTTCGCTTGAGAAGATGCTGTTGGCGCACGCACGATGCGCCCGGATTGAAGTATGCACGCTGCCTGTGTATCTCCTGGATGACGCGCGCGGAAGGGAAGATGATTTCTCCAATCGAGATCTGGAGAGGAGGTTTCAGGAAGAGAAATCGTGCCTGGGGTTGTAGCTTCAACGCCGCCTGGAGAGGTGTGCCTGGGCTTCTTCAACTCGTGCTGCCTCTGTCGATTGTGCTTTATGAGAAGCACATCCCCTTGCAAAATCTGAATATGAATAGAAAATCGATGTCGTCCAGATCTAGGGTTCCATCTGAACCCTTGAACAAAACTTGATCGGATAATAGAGGAATAGGAATAATCTTCAAGAACAATTGATAATCGAAATCTCGAACAATAAAGATAAATCTCAAGAACAAATCCTCAAGAATCAAACCCGCTCTGATACCATGTTAAAAAATCGGAAGCGGAAGCGTAACATGGAAAAAGATAAACAAAATAATAACAGCGGGATTTTACGTGGAACCCTACTCCGTGAGGAGCGGGATGAAACCACAGGAGAAGCCCTCATAGGGGCGGATACTTCCTTTCTTTTTCTCAACGAGTACAGGAGGTCTGGGGCTCCTTATATAGCCTCTCCAGAGCCTCCAAGTCCCACCACTAGGCAGTATGGGACTAAACACTGGATGGGGTAAATGGATCTTCTCCATGATCCATTTACCCTGTTACAACTCAATGGGCACACACACGAATACTCCAACAACTATAAAATCCATGGGCAGTGAAACATCGACGGGAATTGACATACATAATATGAGAAGCATGTATTTCTCTATATAAGGTAGAGGTGGGAAAATTATTGCACAAATGCTAAATAAAAGTATACTTGACTGATAATAAAAAACATATCCACACCTCTATTTTATCTAAACAGAGTGTATAAGCAGTTTGCACTGTGTTTCATTAGAGAAGAAATATTATATCCTTGGATAAGGAAGAGTTAAAATAATATTTGTTTTTTTTTAGAATAAACAGTAATGACAATAGAAACATTATATAACCATGGATTTGGGTGAGTAAAAATAATACATGTTTTTGCACAATAAACTAGAAAATTCCTTTTCGATTTACCTCAATATAATTTGGAGTCAAATTCCTAAGTAGTACCTGGGAATTACTTAAATACCCAGGTGCTACGAAATGTTTTTTTTACTCAAAAAATATAGAGGTGTCGCATGTTCAACATGCGACACATCTAAAGTTTTTTTTACCCAAGAACTACATGTATAGCGCATCTTGAATATGTTTTATACATAACGCATATTGGATATGCGATATTGCGGCTAAATAAGCCCCGCGCCTATCGGCCTTGGCATTCCAGGGAATTTGTCACATGTCGCATGTTCGACATGCGACATATGAGAAAATGCCTGGAATATGCAACCCGCGGTCCTGGGCTCTTTCCAGGGAATTTCCTATATGTCGCATGTCCAACATGCGACATATTAGAAGTTCCCTGGAAAATGAGTGGCCACGGTCCTGGGCTCTTTCCAGGGAATTTCCTATATGTCGCATGTCCGACATGCGACATATTAGAAGTTCCCTGGAAAATGAGTGACCAGGCCTGGGACATACGAACTTTTGAAGTTGTGGGTTTGACCATTAGTCATCTTACAACATGTCCGATGGGTGACATGCGACATGTTATAAAAACCCATGAAAAAGCACGACCAATTTCATGTCTGTAATATAAATAGACATCGCATTCACGCATTCAAAGATGTATAGACATTCACCAAAGCAGGCTATGGACACAGACATTCACAACGCAGATAAATAATGTGATCCAGAAAGGAATTCCAAACATTTAATATAAATAGAGTTGTCCACGATTATACATCACATTTTTGTGTCATATAAAAAAGTACAATGATTACAAGTCAACGCTTTTTCCTCCGCTAGTATGTAATCGTGGAATCAGGAGGATGGAATGGTAACAGCCGGTTCGCCTCGTCTATCATGTGGATTTGGGAGGGCTCTGGGACATCTTCCTCGAACGTTGGCATCGGCGGCGACGTTATTGTGCAGTAAGTTGGTTGTGTCTCGGTGGTGTCCAATCCATGCCTCAACGGTGCCTGAGGCGTTGGCAAGTCGTCCCTTGGTCGCTCAGTGGCAGGTGTGAAGAAGTCTCTTTGCGCAAGGTTCTCATCTTCCGCAGCGGCTTCTTCATAGTCCATGGGTTCCGGCACTTGTTCACGCGCCCTACCTCGAACTCTTCCTCTTCCCCGTCCTCTTGCCCTTCCTCGCCTTGCCTCCTCCCTAGCCACATCAGCACACTCTTCATGTAACGTGACCGCATCTGAAAATTGGAACGACAGCCACTCCGTCATTTCCGCCTTCGCTTGTGCCGCAATCACGCGACATTCCTCGTGTCCAATGTCGTACACACGGCTCCACTTGCCTAGCTGCATCCAAGGAAAAAACGTATAAATAAATTAGTAGCATTTTCTTACTTAATTTACCACAAACTTGTAGTTGGAGCACTTACGTTGCTTGCCATGGTTGCACCTAAACGTCCGACAAATCTTCGAGTTATGGTCCGATACCATTGCTCGTATCGGGTGTCGCGAATATCCCGCTGGACCGATTGATACCAACAATTCTATCTTCCCGCTCATCCCAGTGGGCAATATGCAACCAGTGTTTTGCCCTCCAATCTAAATGCACTTTCCCCCTCAAATCAATTGCATGGAGGTCCTAAAAGGTGAAGCAAGGACGTGGAATATCTTGAAGGCCCCCAAATTGTCTCAAGAAACGGTCTGGGTAGTAGTACTCCACAATGTGGAAGTATATCAACGGTACTTCCGCCATCCAAATCCGTTCGCCTTCGAGAGAGTTGGCCGGGAGACGGGCGCGGATGTCATCGGTATATGGAGTCCACAATACCTGAATGTGAAAATTGTTTTTCGATTAGTAATTTTTTTTATATAGGAAAAATTTGTAAATGTAAAATTACCTGGTCGGGTGATTGCATGTCAAAAGCATCCCTGTAAGGTCTCACCACGTGTGTGAGCTGTCTACGATGGGCAAACGCCGTTGCCCAGCGGACTCCTAACGGGCGCCCGTACCATTCTTTGTCGTCCCTCACAACTGGAGTAATGTGGGGAAAATGCTCCCATGCCCATAGCTGAAGGAGTATGATCGAGCCTCCAATCTCCTCGGTCGCCATGTCTGCTGCTAAACATAGGTGCCTGTAAAGATATGCAAGTACTGCTGATCCCCAGCTCAGTGTCCCAGAGGACTCGAAATCATGTAGATGTGGTAGAGCGATAAGTGAAACCAAGGACCCTGACTTGTCCGTGAATAGGACTCCACCAAGCAACTGCAAAATGTAAGCTCGAGCGTGTCTCTGTACTACCAGCTCGTCTGCATCTTCTGGCAACTCTGCAAAATTGGTGGACAGCCAGCTTGCTGACACCCGGCTGCCAACTATGTCTGCGGGCAGTGGCCTAACGCCCAATAATTCCTCGCATGTATCTGCCCATGTCGCTCCAGGTGTCGTCTCCCCAGTAACCGCAGGCCCATCAACTCGCAGCCTCATGATGAATGCAACATCCTGCAAGGTGATAGTAATCTCCCCACTAGGCATGTGGAAGGTGTGCGTCTCGGGTCTCCACCGTTCAACTAACGCAGTCACCAGATGCCAATCCAGGGTAATGAACTCGAGATCTGAAATGCATCCAAATCCTGCTTCGGCTACGTAAGGCAGTAGCCGGTCATCCAAAGGGATCCGACGTACATGGGACTCTCGTCGTCGGCAACGCAACCACGAAGATTCCTACAAGAAAATTGTTAGGAAAAAAATTAAAGGAAGGAAGAAATTAAAATTGCTTACATCGCCAGCCCAAACTCCCCTGGGCCTCGAGGGATGCGATGTAATAATCGGATTTTTTGACTATAGGCATCCAGGTTGAACTTACGGTAAATCAAGTTCAACATCTCCGCGAACGTCATATTAGGCATTAGCACAAAACCCCTTACGTGGGTCGACGATCCGCACATGAGTGTACCACTCAAATGACACATACAATATAACTGCTCCATTCTAACCTAATACGTGACACAACGTACAAGCAAACGTCATACATTCAAGAAATGAAAATATTATACATATTATACAAAAATAAGTCAAGAAAAAATTTTACCAAGTCCAAATCTTCACAACAACCGGTTTGCCCTAGTGGGATGCGGGGGCGGCTACGACGGTGGCAATCAATGAAACCACGGAAAAGGAGTGTTCCGCGGGGCAAGAGTGACCAAAATGAACGTTTTCTAGAGAGGAGGAGATCAAAAATCGCGGGTGGGGCTCTGGGCGTCGAAGGCGGCAGCGGTGGTGGAGGACTGGAACAGCGTGGAAATGCCAAGGCCGATAGGCGCGGGGCTTATTTAGCCGCAATATCGCATATCCAATATGCGTTATGTATAACGCATATTCAAGATGCGCTATACATGTAGTTCTTGGGTAAAAAAAACTTTAGATGTGTCGCATGTTCAACATGCGACACCTCTATATTTTTTGAGTAAAAAAAAAACTTTCTGTAGAACCTGGGTATTTAGCTAATTCCAAGGTACTACTTAGGAATTTGACTCTATAATTTGTATTTAAAGCAGAAATGGATATTATACAGAATTGCATTAACCTTTGTATTCTTCGAGCAATATGCCTGCTCTGGAGAGATCTCACGAATTACAAGAGCATAATTCCCCCAATCATCAAAAGAGTCCAATGCATCTTTCCAAGCAGCATCTGTATTCCTGTCATATTGTATGGAGCCAATTTTACTGGGGATGGCTTCGAGGGTTATTGGTGCAATGGGAATATTGAGGTCCTCTTTATGCTGAAATATAGGCATTCCACGATCTGAGATCTCTAGAATATTTCCATCGTCTTCAGAACTAACAGATCCATTTCCTAAATCAAAATTTATGTTCTGTAATGTGCTTGAATTCTTTAATGTTGTCCAAGGATGTTGATATCTACCGTCAGAAGAAGAGACGGGTATATCCATGCACTGCAGTATGAGAACATATTATGCACAAATGAAGCAACTCAGTATACTAGTGAGATTTTTTCAAATGGATACAACAACAACAACAAAGCCTTTTCCCACAATTAAGTAGGGTCGGCTAATTTTTTCAAATGGATAACATGATAAAAAAATGCGTCATAAAGCTGACAAAATATGAGATCACAGTTTAATGATAATGAAAAAATGAGTAATGACAGCTCAGGGTTTTTCGTAAAAAGAGCACTGATTACTTATTCAAGTATGTAGATGCACTATCATATTGTATCATGCAGGCATAAATGTACCAAATGGTTACTTATGTGCGTCAATATAAATGCATGGAGATTTGTAATGCAGATTTAAACATGCAAATGCAAATAAATTTGTAATGCAAATACAAGGATACATACAGCTATCCTCTCTTCATTCAACTGCTCTTAGCCTCTGACCTCTTCTTTTGGAGTTGGCATGAAAGATGCATCATCTATCTCTCTTCTCCTTATCGCTTCGAGAAATCGCCCTTTGACTATATATATATAGAGAGAGAAGTTTTATTTCATGCCTTTGTATCTTTTATTTTTTTTCTTTTCTCTGTCTACCGCACGTAATTTGCCCATAGGTCTCTCCTTATATAAGAGAACCTAGGGCTCAAGGAATAAACATCTCGTTCTATTTTTTCCAACATGGTATCAGAGCGGCGGTCCTAGACCGGAGCTCCTGTACCGAACCCTAACCCTAATCCCCCACCTTCAAGCCCCTCGCCACCGCCGCCGCCTAGGGCTCCACCTCACGGCCTCGCGGCTCGCCGCCCTGGGCTCTCTGCCTTGTTGTATCTAGTGGCACCGCCACCTCCGTCTCGCTGCACCAGCCCCTCTCGACCCCTCGGGTCCTGCCACCATCTCGGGCCATGTGACCGCTGCACGGACCTCGCAACTGCCCCTCTCTCTAAAGGGGACCCGTCGCAACACCTCTTAATCTAGAGATGTTTCCGTTCCGTTCCTCGGGGGGCTTTCTCCCACAACCCTGACATCCTTCCGCCATCAACACCGCATCTCCGTGTTGATGGGTTTGGTTGTGTAAGTCTACACATGCAACCCAACCTCTTCATGTCAGTGTAGACCAAAATTTTTCTAGTCTACAACCGTAGTTATCTTCGGTCATCATGTCAGAAAACAAGGTAGAGATTCCCACCACAGGCGCTTTCAGAGGTCTTGCGCTTATTGTGAAGATGGATGGGTCGAACTACGAATTATGGGCCATGCAGTTTATGAGCCTAATGAAGTCGATGGGTAAGAAACACATTCTTACCGAGGACGAGCCGACGGAGAAGACAGGGTTGTATGCCTCACGGGAGGTTGATGACGCATATGCTCAGGTCTGGTTGTCTGGTACCATGATTTCAGACATTGCGAACGATGTCTTGCATCAGCCCACTGCCAAAGTCATGTGGGACATTCTTGCTGCCACATATTCACAAGCCAAGAATGAATTTAGAAGCTTCATAGCTTCATGCCCCTCACAACTACTCCAGAGCAGTTGAAGACATACCAAAATGCCATGATGATGGACGTTTTTTTAGCCTCTCTAGACTCACAGTATGAGGCTGCTTCTT
This sequence comes from Ottelia alismoides, assembly GCA_037367405.1. Lineage (NCBI taxonomy): Eukaryota > Viridiplantae > Streptophyta > Magnoliopsida > Alismatales > Hydrocharitaceae > Ottelia > Ottelia alismoides. The sequence continues at coordinate 122,806 of JAZKJV010005973.1, forward strand.
CTCAGATTCTGGCAGATGCTACCATTCCTCCCATGGAGGAGGCCTTTCGGAGATTGAGCCGAATCAACATTTCTAGCCCTGCTCATGTGCCAAATTCTTCTGCTATGGCAACCTCTCGTGGAAGAGATAGCCCATCTCATTTTCGTGGACGAGGACCACGTGGTAGAGGTGGTCATGGCCGTGGACCAGCGTGTACTTACTATCATCGGACTGGTCGTACAGAAGATACAAGCTACTCCAAGCATGGTTTCCCAGCATCTGCCCGCATAGCAGAACAGATTCAGCATCATGGAGCTCCACCCGCAGTAGATCCACGATATGATGAACTTATCTCTCGACTGTAAGATATCATGCCCCAGCCAGTACTCCTCCACCTGTTTCAGAAAGTAGCTTGGACATTGCTGCTACTGCAGAAGTTAGTTCCTCAGGTAGTGCTCATACTTCTAGCTTTTACCAGGGATCAGGTACCTCAGAATGGATTATAGATTCAGGTGCCACACATCATCTATGTGCAGACAGACATCAACTCATATCCTACAAGCGGGTTTCCCCAGGAAGGACAATGGTCATAGAGGATGTGACTCATTCTACCAACACATGACAGGGGGAGATTACCTTGATGCCTTCTATGCAGTTACAGAATGTGCTACATGCCCCCAATTTCTCAATGAATTTACTGTCAATTAGTCAGATTACTAAGGATTTACATTGTCGAACAATATTTGACCCATCATCTCTTGTGTTTCAGGACATTCTCACATGCAATGTGATTGGGTGTGGCCGTGAGCAAGGCGGTTGTATCGACGAGTCCAAACACCCTATGCTGGAGCATCATCTCATTCTACTGGACCTGTCTCTCCTTATCTATGGCATCTGCGCTTTGGTCATCTTCCATTTCAGAAATTGCGTCAAGTCCTTCATCAAATCTCACCTTGATCGTCGTTCAATTGTGAAGCATGTCAGTTAGGGAAGCATCATCGTTTCGTCTTCCCTAGTCGTCAGAGTCGGAGTCGGAGTCGTAGCTCTCCTTTTGAGTTTTTCCATGTAGATATTTGGGGTCCAAGTCGTGTACCTAATCATCAGGGAGACAAGTTTTATTTAGTTGTTGTGGATGATTTTAGTCGTTTGTCTTGAGTTTTCTTGTTAAAGAATAAATCTGAAGCGGGGAATACTATTATGAATTTTTTTAAAGAAGTGCAGAATGCTTTTTCCACCTCTGTAAAAATCGTGCGAACTGATAATGCTCTTGAATTGTGTACCCATATACTATCTCAATTTCTTTTCATCTCACGGCATTCTACATCAAACGTCTTGTGCTTACACGTCCCAACAGAACGGTATCGTAGAAAGAAAGCAATGTCACCTTCTTGATGTCACTCCTACGCTCCTTGTCCAGAGTTGTGCTCCGCACTCATTCTGGGGCGATGCGGTTCTCACAGCATGTTACCTCATTAACCGCATGCCCTCATCAATGTTGGGGGAGATGATACTCTTCTCCCTTGTTTTCCCTGACAAGGAGTTGTTCTCCCTTACCCCTCGTGTTTTTGGGTCCGTTGCGTTCGTCCATCAGTTGTCTCTAGTGATTGACAAGCTCTCTCCTAGAGTTGTCAAATGCGTTTTTGTCAGGTATTCCGGGACTCAAAAGGGTTATCGTTGCCATGATCCTTTACGTCGGAGGTATTATGTCTGTGTAGATGTCACGCTTTTTGAATCAATCATGTTCTTCTCTCCTACAGGCGACATGTTGGCACCATGAAATTCAGATAATGTGATCTATATTCCTCCTCCACCCATGTATCCACCATCAACTCTACCATCACAATCTCCAACACTTCCACCACCACCTCCACCACAATCACCTCCACCAACATTACCTCCTCCCATGTTTTGGTTCCTCCTCTACCACATCAATACAGTCGGCGGCCGACCCTTGCTCATGATCATGGTCAATCATCAAGCATGCCCCAGGTTTGTTCTGACATTACTTCTAATGATGGGTCTGATGGTGTTTCTCAGCAGGGGCTATTTCAGGAAGGGGATGATATAGACGATGGTACAGAAGATGCAGAACTTGATTTGCCTATTGCTCTGAGGAAGCAGAAGCGCTCATGTGCTTCATATCCGATTGCTTCTCATATCACCTTTGAGCGTCAAACATGGGACTTCAGGAGGTTTGCAGTTGCTTTGTCTGCTGTGGACATACCACAGAGTCACAGACTTACCAGGAGGCATTGACAGATAATAGATGGCGTCTGGCTATGGAGGAAGAGATGGAGGCTCTTTAGTTGAGAGGTACTTGGAGCCTTGTTCCAGCTCCTACTGGGGCTTCTATAGTAAGTTGCAAGTGGGTATTTACAGTAAAGCAAAATGCAGATGGTAGCATTGATAGGTACAAGGCCTGACTAGTTGCTCAGGGCTTTACTCAGACGTACGGGGTGGATTATCTTGACACATTTTCTCCAGTTGCTCGTCATTCTACCTTATGGATTCTTTTATCTGTTGCCATGATTCGAGATTGGCCCCTATTTCAAATGGATGTCAAGAATGCTTTTTTGTATGGTGATCTTCAGGAAGAAGTCTACATGCAACCGCCGCAAGGGTTTGGCTATGGAGGAAGAGATGGAGGCTCTTTAGTCAAGAGGTACTTGGAGCCTTGTTCCAGCTCCTACTGGGGCTTCTATAGTAAGTTGCAAGTGGGTATTTACAGTAAAGTAAAATGCAGATGGTAGCATTGATAGGTACAAGGCCTGACTAGTTGCTTAGGGCTTTACTCAGACGTACGGGGTGGATTATCTTGACACATTTTCTCCAGTTGCTCGTCATTCTACCTTATGCATTCTTTATTATGTTGCCGTGATTCGAGATTGGCCCCTATTTCAATTGGATGTCAAGAATGCTTTTTTGTATGGTGATCTTCAGGAAGAAGTCTACATGCAACCGCCGCAAGGGTTTGCTGCTGAGGGGGAGTGTTTACAGGTGCGTAGACTTCATAAGGCAGTCTATGGCCTTAAGCAGAGCCGAGAGCTTGGTTCCAGAAGCTCTCAGATTTGTTTGAGAAGCAAGGGTTCAAACAGTCGAATGCAGATCATTCTCTCTTTGTACAGAGGACTTCTAGAGGTACGACTGTCATTATGGAGTATGTTGATGATATACTTATTACATGAGATGATATGCAAGGAATAAAAAGAGGAAAAGAATTTCTGGGCAGTGAATTTGTTACCAAGGATCTACGAGCGCTTAGACACTTTCTGGGATTGGAATTTGCCAGAAACCAACAAGGGCTTGTGATGACTTAGAGAAAATACGTCATTGACCTGCTAAGTGACATGGGTATGCTTGGATGTCGACCTGCTTCTACACCAATGGATCAAAGCATGAAGATATATGATGAAATAATAATCTTGGAACACAAGATTTAACGTGGAACCCTACTCCCTAAGGAGCGGGATGAAATGACGGGAGAAGCCCTCAAAAGGGCGGATATTGCATTCCTTTTTTCTCATCTGACTACAGGGGTGTGGGGCTCTACATATAACACCCACGGAGTCTCCACATCTCCAAACTGGTAGATGCGGGACTAAACTCTGGATGAGGTAAATGGATCCTGGAGGTATCCATTTACCCATCTACAACATAATAGGCGCACAACCAAATAATCCAACAGGTACTGTCGAGATAATTATGTAGGCGGTGTATCGTTTATTCAATTTTTACTTTTCTGATAACCTCTTATGTAATTTACCCATGGGTCCTCTCTATATAAGAGAGCCTAGGGTTCTATGGAATAGACAGTTTTACTCTTTTTCCACCAACATGGTATCAGAGCCAAAACCCTAACCCTAAAACCTAACCCTTCTCACCGTCGCCCCCCCTCCCCCCCGCTCTCCCTCCTTCTCGGCGATGTCGTTGCCTCCCTCCCATCCTTCTCCCGCCGTCGGGGAGCTCCCTCCACCGCTGGGCCCTCCCTCCATTGCTGGGCCCTCCCTCCACCGCCGGGGACCTCCCTCCACACGGTAGGGGCCCTCCATCACCGGGCTCCCCTCTCCAACGTCGGCACCTACCCTCCCGCCGGTCTCTCTCCCTCCATGGATTTGAGTGTCTAACATCTACATATGCACTCAAATTCTATACAGTTTATGTAGACAATTTTCTTTTGGTCTACGGATCCTAGTTCTTCGTCTCCGCCGACATGTCAGAAAATAATGTCGATATGCCCTCCATAGGCGCGTTCAAAGGTCCCGCGCCAATAGTCAAGATGGATGGGACGAATTATGAGCTTTGGGCGATGCAGTTCATGAGCCTCATGAAGTCGAACGGTAAGAAGCACATCCTTACTGAGGAAGAACCGACAGCGAAGACTGGGATCTATACCTCTTGGGAGGCTGATGATTCATATGCCAAGGTCTGGCTCTCAGGCACGTTGTCGATGGAGATTGCAAATGATGTTCTCCATCAACCCACCGCTAAGGCGATGTGGGACATCCTGGCGACCACTTATTCGCAGGTGCGAAATGAGACGAAGATGTTACAGCTCCAGCATGACATATTCACCATGAAGCATAATGGTCGGCCACTACATTCTTTGTATACATCCTTACGGGGGATGTTTGAGAAACTCTACAGTACTATACCTCTCACGACCACCCCTGAGCAACAGAAGACTTTCCGGAATGCTACCATGGTGGGGGTACTGCTCGCAACTCTTGATCCTGAATATGAGGTTGCCCGATCACAGATACTTGCCGATGCTACCATTCCTCCTATGGAGGAAGTTTACCGGAGGCTTAGGCGCATCTATGTCTCCTCCAGTACTTCTACTCCACCACCTTCGGCGATGGTTGTGTCGTGAGGGAGAGGTGGTCAGTCTTCATTCCGTAGACGTGGACCTTGTGGTCGAGGTGGTCGTTTTCGCCAATCATGCACTTTTTGCTACCACACAGGTCACTCTGAGGATACATGCTATTCTAAGCATGGGTTTCTAGCATCGGTGCGTATAGCCGAGCAGGTTGCATCTCCGTCAACATCCACTTTAGATCACATGTTTGTGGAGCTCGTGGCGCGATTGTGCGATATTATGCCTCCAGCATCTACAGATTCTCCAGGAGGTTCTTCAGATATTGTTGATTCAGCATCTGCCACTACTTCTGCCTCTGCTAGCACCTCAGGTAGTGCTTCTGCTTTTACATCCTGTAATAATATCTCCAATTGGATTATGGATTGCGACACAACACATCATCTTTGCCGCGACAGAGATAGACTTGAGTCATACACAGACATTCCACCAGGACGGTCAGTGATCATAGCTAATGGGACTCATTCCCCCATCGTTGGACAGGGGGAGATTACCTTGTCATCTTCCATGCATTTACAGAATGTTCTACATGCCCCTGATTTTTCCATGAATCTACTGTCTATTAATCAGATTACGAATGATTTGCATTGTCGTGCTATATTTGACCCATCTTCTCTTATATTTCAAGACATACTAACGGGCAATGTGGCTCTGAGCAGGATGGTCTCTATCGTCTGGTTCGGAATTCCTATGCTCGTGCCTCCTCCTACTCAGCCGAATCAGTCTCTCCGTACACCTGGCTTCCACGCTTTGGTCACCTGGCATCTACTTAGTGCTTTCGGTGTGAAGCCTGTCAGTTGGGAAAGCACCATCGAGCTAGCTTCCCTAGTCGTCAGTGTCGGAGCAGTAGCTCTCCGTATGAATTATTTCATGTTGATATTTGGGGTCCGAATCGTGTTCCTCATCATCAGGGACACATGTTTTATCTTGTAGTAGCTGATGACTTCTCTCGTGTGTCGTGGGTTTTTCTAAAGAACAAATCTGAAGCAAGGGATGCTATTAAAAATCTTATAGTTGAAGTGCAGAATGTTTTTTCCTCTCATGTCAAATATGTTCGTATAGACAATGCGTTGGAATTTTGCATTCGCTCTCTCTCCCATTTCTTTTCGGCAAGAGGTATTATTCATCAAATCACATGTGCTTACACATCTCAGCAGAATGGAGTTGCCGAGAGGAAACACCGTCATCTTCTTGATATTACTCGAACCCTGCTTATCCAGAGTTGTGCGCCTATCTCTTTTTGGGGGGATGTTGTTCTTACAGCCTGTTACCTTGTGAATCGTATGCCGTCCTCGGTACTTGGTGAGAAAATTCCTCTCTCTGTTATTTTTCCAGACAAGGAATTATTTTCTCTTACCCTCGTGTCTTTAGTGTTGTTGCTTTTGTTCACCAGTTGTCTCCTGGACTTGACAAACTCTCAGCTAGAGCTATCAAGTGTGTCTTTGTGGGTTACTCTCGGACTCAGAAGGGTTACCGTTGTTATGATCCTGTAAATATGAAATATTTCGTCAGTGCTGATGTTACATTTTTTGAGCCAGTTATGTACTTCTCACCTGCAGGTGACATGTTGGACTCCTCCACATCTAATGACGATGTCTATGTTCCTCCTCCTACTCTGAGTCCACCTCTGCCCATTCATGTCCCGATTGTCACGCCAACGTCATCCCCATCACCACCTCCACCACCACCACAACCACCTATCCCGCCACTACCTAAATACTATACACGTCGGTCAGTTCCTGCTCAGGCTGCACGTCAATCATCCAACACGCCTCAGGTATGTTCAGATGCTATTACTAACGATGGGTCAAATAGAGTGCATGTGCAGGATTCTTCTATGCAGGAGGAATGTGAAACGACGAGTACAATGGATGATGATCTTGATGTCTCTATTGCTATTCGGAAGCAGAAACGTACTTGCACGTCATATCCCCTTGCTTCCCAGGTTTCCTTTCACCGTCTCACAGGGCACTTCCAGAGATTTGTTATGGCCTGGTCTTCCGTGGAGATACCACGGACTTATCAGGATGCTATAAAGGTTGTCTGCTGGCGGTTGGCTATGTTAAACGAAATGGTTGCTTTACAGTCACGGGGTACATGGAGCTTGGTTCCCGCTCCCTCAGGCGTATCTATCGTTAGTTGCAAATGGGTATTCACAGTAAAGTACCACGCAGATGGAAGCCTTGACAGGTACAAGGCAAGGCTTGTGGCAAGAGGCTTCACGTAAACATATGGTGTGGATTATATGGATACATTCTTTCCAGTGGCTCGTCACTCTACTCTTCGCATTCTTCTGTCTGTTGTTGTGGTACGTAACTGGTTCATATTTCAACTTGATGTCAAAAACGCATTCTTATACAACGATCTGCAGGAAGAAGTCTACATGCAGCAGCCACTGGGGTTTGCTACTGAGGGGGAGAATCATATGGTGTGTAGACTTCACAAGGCGATATATAGCCTTAAACAGAGCCCAAGGGCGTGGTTTCAGAAGCTTTCCCATCTAATTGAACGACATGGATTCAAAAGATCAAATGCGGATCACTCATTGTTCATTCAAAAGACTTCTAGAGGTACGGTTGCCATCATGGCATATGTTGATGATATTCTGGTTACAGGAGATGATGCTCAGAGGATAGAGATGGCAAAAACATTTTTGGGCCGTCAGTTTGTGACGAAGGATCTTGGTACCCTATGATACTTTCTGGGGCTGGAGTTTGCCAGGAATGCACAGGGTCTTGTGATGACTCAAAGGAAATATATTACATATTTGCTGGTTGAAACAGGCATGGTTGGATGCAGACCCTCGAGTACTCCCTATGGATACAAGTATGAAATTATATGAGAACGATCTGAGGAGGTTGATAGAAGAAGATATAGAGAAATAGTGGGTAAGCTTCTTTACATCACCATAACTCGACCTGATATTGCCTTTGTAGTAAGTCAAGTGAGCCAGTTCATGGAACAACCAAGACAGATACATATGGATGCCATATATGTGATACTAAGGTATCTTAAGTCTTCTCCAGGCTCAGGATTGCTGTTTAGAAAGGACACAGTTTTATCTATTTCGGCATGTGCGGATGCAGACTATGCGGGATATCCTAAGGATCAAAAGTCTACTTCAGGCTTTGCAGTTTTTGTAGGCAGCTCTCTGGTTTCTTGGAAAAGCAAGAAACAAACCGTTGTGGCTAGATCTAGTGCTGAATCTGAATATAGCGCCATGGCACAAGCAAGCACGGAGATGATGTGGGTTCGAGCTGTGCTAGAAGACTTGCATATAGATGTACCTTTACCCACGCAACTACAGTATGACAACCAAGTTGCTTTGTTCATTGCCAATGATCCAGCCTTTCATGAAAGAACAAAATAAATAGAGGTAGACTGCCACTATACTAGAGATATGATCCAGAAGGGCCTGATTTCTACTTCACATGTTAGTTCAGGGGAGCAGACTGCCGACATCTTCACCAAACCATTTCTCAGAGGACCGTTCCAGAGATGTTCTTCCATGCCGAGCATGATTAATATCTACGCTCCATCTTGAGGGGGAGTATCGAGATAATTATGTAGTCGGTGTATCGTTTATTCTATATTTTTTTCTGATAACCTCTTATGTAATTTACCCATGGGTCCTCTCTACATAAGAGAGCCTAAGGTTCTATGGAATATACAGCTTTACTCTTTTTCCACCAACAGGTACCAAACCAAAATCTTTCAGGTACCGGAGGTCAAAAAAGATGGAGGAGGCCATGCTAACAACGGTTGATAGCGCCAAGGCCAAACAACTTTCAGAACCATGGATAGACGCCATCATCACGGAGAAGCTATCAAGAATGGAGAAGTCCGTTATCAAGAAACATAGGTGCCTTCTAATCATTTTTACTAAGTTGATCATTCATATCAAGCATTGGCGATGAGCCATTAACTCTTATCTTTAAAAAGAAGCCTCTAAGCAAAGATTAAGGGGGGGCTCTAGTTTATGGGGAATTTAGATTAAAAAAATATTTTCCAAAAAAGGGGGAGAGATATTTTAGTTATCTCTTTAAATAATGTTTGGTTTTTAGTCAACTTTTATTATCAGTTTGGATCTTTTTGACTATGTAGAAAAGGGGGAGAAAAGATTGTTTACAAAAAAATGTTTGCTCACACACTGATTATTTTTGCAAAAATAAAATATTTTGGCATCATTAAAAAGGGGGAGACTATGAGTTTATGCATAACTGATTGGATTGTTAGTGCATTAGCATGCATATTTTGATGATAACGAAACTTGTGTGGTTAGCATGTAACAAGCATGGCCTCAATTTTCATCGAAATTCGGTCTAATTTCTGTCGAATACCGATATCTTGTCGACATCGAAATTCGATCGAAATGGCCGAAATGATGGAAATATGAGGGCCCTAGTACAAAAAATGACCGAAATTTCGGTCGAATTTCGAATGAAATTCCACCGAAATTCTGTTTCGGTCGGTCACTGAAATGGTGACCGAAACCGACATTTAGGGCCTTGGTAACAAGGTTAAGAGTGGGAAAGCTACTGGACCAAGAACAAGCTCAAGCTGAGGAGCTCAAGCTTAAGTGAAGAAGAAGCCAAGAAGCTCAAAGGAGGTCAAGGCTGTGGAGCTTCAGCTCAAGCTCAAAGAAGGATCTCAAGATCAGGAAGAAGATGGACTCTTTTCTTTTATTGAGTCTTGCATTCGCATTCCGTAATTGTCTTAGAATGTAAAAGACTTACAATCATCGTGCATATTGCATCTCAACGCTTTAACTTTGAACCTATCTGAATTATAACGGTTATATTACGATCGATCAATTTTTATCTCTAATCGATCATCGTTTTATTTGAATCGATCATCTAAATCCACATGATCAATCATTGCATCAACCGACCTCCTTTGCAAATGGCCAAACCATCTTAAGCGATTTTCTCTCATCTTATCTTCTATCGGAGCCATACCAACTTTCTTCTAATCACGTCATTTGGAATCTGATATTCACACGTATGACCACACATTCACCTTAGCATTCCATTTCTGCTAGTATCATTCTCTGCACATGATCATCTACAACCATCTAGGTAAAATATATGTCCTTGGTGATCTGAGACACGACTAGGACCGTAAACCCCAAAATGAATAAGTTCAAAACTAGAGGAACTACATGACTAATTAGAGAAACGAGATCCGTGATGTTTCCCAAGTTGACATGCCTACCACTGAAATGAATACTCGAGAGAGATGTAAGGAAAATACGGAGCTTCTGCATAAGAAGATGCCAGAATAGATGATGCCAAAGATAGAATGATGCTAGCACTGAAGAAACTTGAGATCCACCCATAAAACAAGATTGAACCAACTTGTAGAACCCCACATGCTCACGGCCACATCCAATCACCATGCTTGTGAGAATATTTTGAAAAACATGACAATTTAGATCTTTAACAATCTAACAGATAGATAAGAGGTATATGGAAAAAATCTGAGGCATAAAAAGCATCCTGCAGCAGGTGCATCGACGGTGTTAACCTAAACTCTCCTTGGACAGCAATGGGAGAGTGACTCCCCTCTGCAATGCAAGACTTGTTGGATGTGAAAGATAAGGATTACATACTTGAGCTTATCAACACATAGATGATGTGAAGCACCTGCGTCTATAATCCAATATGCAACTCTAGCATTATAGTATACTATTGAAGTATAGATTGCACTTGATGTGCAAACAGATGTTGTTGCGTCAGTCGACACATGTGTAGACAGAGTGCGGCTCGTGGAGGGCCCCATGAATTCTCTGTCTGGCAATGACGTATTCATACATTTGGTCAATATGGATAGAAGGATTGTCCACCTACTTAGCAACACGGGGATGCGAAGGGCTATCATGTTTCTGGTAACACATAGCCTTGGCGTAGCCCAGACAACTGCAATACAAGCACTGGGGATGTGGTCTATTGGTGTCTCGACTACAAATACCACGCCCCCATAATGAAAGAGATCCACCTCTTCTGTAAGATGCAGACATGGCAGAGGTCATATGAAAAGCCACGCCTAAAGTGATGGGCGATTGTAGACTTCCTCCATACAAGAAATGGAGGCTTCTGATAATAGTTGAGATCGAGCATCTCCATATCTTGGATCAATGTCAGTCAGGAACACCTCAACCATGGTGGTATTCCTATATAGTTGTTGCTCCAAACTGGTAGTCGGAGGGATATAGCTGTGAGGCTTTTCAAACATCCCTCATAAGCTTGAGTAGAATGTGTGAAGAGGACGAGCAATCTGCTTCATATTGAAGATGTCAAACCAGAGCCAGAGAACTCTGGCTTTATTTCTTCCTTATGAGTATGTGATGGCTAATATATACCACAGAGCCTTGACGGTGGGCTAAGTGATGATGTCATTGGGAATCTTTGTGGTGAGTGTCCCGGAAAGCCAAACAAGGGCCCAAGCATCATCTTGTTTCTAGGAGGCATTGGCGTCAGTCTTATCAATCGGCTCAGGCTCCATTAAAATATACTCCTTGTTGTAGCTCTGCATGATGCTCATATATTACATCGCCCACAACTCATAGTTCATCATATCCATCTTGATTATGTGATGCAGGCCTTTGAATGCCCTGGATGGAGGAGATGTCAATTTTCTTATCAGCCATGATGAAGGAGGGAGCAAAGGATGGATAACACTGATTTGGAACTGATTTCAACTACCCGTTCATGCACAACCTAACACATGATGAGGAAAGAATAATGTTGTGGTTTCATGTGCTACGAGATGCAAGAAAGGCAGCAAGCTGTGGTGACACAACTAGCCATTGAAGGCGACTGGGTGCCATGCTGTGGAAGGAGCAGTTGCAGCGTCACCTGGGACAACTGAATGATATGGAAGAGTGACTAGAGGCGGTTGGGTGCCGAAGAGGGCATATGGTTCCACAGAGCCGAGGTTCGAGGGTCGCGGATGGGGTGGGGGTGCTAGGTGTTGTTGGAGAGAGAAAGAGAGGTAGTCGGCGGGCAGAGTAGGGTTCAAAGGGGAACAAGAGCTCCAGTCTAGGACCGTCACTCTGATACCATGTGGAAGAAGGTATGCGAGTTGATTATTATGAGTCCTGAGGTGTCCTTTATATAGTGAGGAAACTCTAGAGCGACAAAGAGGCCACATGTCGTACATAGAAAGGGAAATAAATATAGAGATAAATAACACTAGCATTTCCTTCAACAAGAAGTGTATTAGAATGGTCTAGGACTTGATGCTCTAACACCATGGTGAAGTTACGGCTCTATTTCATAAGAGTAGAGCCCATGTAGTCTCTTATATAGTAGCAGCCAATTGGACAATTACATAGAAAACGAAGAAACATAAAATGACTACAAACAAAAAGGTCCTAGCAGCCAATATTTTATCGTTGACTTTCCAAGCTAAACATGCATGCTATTTTTTTAGGAGAATGCATGACATTTATGCTCGACTTCGATGAGGGGGGAGATGGGGGTTGCTAAGAAAATAAAGAGTTTGATAGGGCTTTCAAACTTCATGGACTTTATTAACTTCATGTTTCCAATCCTCTCCACATAAAGAGGCCTGATAGTTAATCTATAAGGAATGAATGATCCTATATCTTTAATCATTCTTAGTACATTACATTGATAAAACAGTCAAAAATTGGACCTCAGTTGAGCATACTCTGCAACTAATACCAAGTTAATAAAGCAAAGATTTCCAGGACCATGATCAACATTTCCTCACATTTTCTGCTGCATCAACAAGCTCGTGATCAATCCCATGAGGCATATCCCTAAAACCAGATTCCTCTGAGCTTTCCCGAAGATGATGCCTTCCTGCTGAGGAAGTTTGATGAAGTGATTGAAATGATTGATTCATAATGCCACCTAAATACAAATAATAAGTTAGCATTTAGCATATTCTTTTTACAAAATAAATTATTCGGTGACATGCAAAAAACTAGAAATGTCAATAGATTATTCAACAAATATAGGTTAACAGGTAAGCATTAGAGAAAACATATAGCACTATTTCAGTGATGGCCTCAAAAATTGCACTCAAGCCACTAGTTTCATAATCGAGAACAATATCTAGACTTCTACAGTTGTGACCTTGGGTTGGACATAGGATGTGATAGTTCTTTCGCTTACACAATTTGGAGTTATACCGTTTTCAAGCTGAAGCTTGCTCTCATCATTCAGATCTGGAGTTAATAAGGTAATGTGGATTGGTGGAGTTTCATTTAATTCATGTATGTTGTCTCTCTTGATTTCATGTGATTCACATGAATTTGGCACAAGTTTGATGGCGGTTTTGATTTCTATATTTCATGCTTTTTCAGATTTGAGTTCCATAACGTCATAAAAGGTAAAAACTTGCTGAAACTTTTGTAAAGAAGTTCGATGTTGGGAATGTCGTTCAAGGTCAAGGCCCTCTGGATCTATTTATGTAGTTCATAGGTGGTTGTTCCCCCCCCCCTTCTTACACCCACACATCCACACACACAAATGATTTTTTTACATCACGATAGCAACGACCAAGAATTTGCAATAGTGATAACAGAAATTATAACCTCCAAAGAGGTCTAAAGACCATTGTGGCCGCATAGTTTTTCCCTCGGCTTTAGAGTGGGGTTTCATATTTTGTTGATGTGTTCCCTTGTGTAGTTAGATTCAAGGTGTCAGTCTGTCAGAGCTTCATTATGCATATGGATCAAAGTTTCTGTTCATTCTTCTCAATGCAGTGTGGATTTCATTGATCCCACCATTACCTTGGTTCATCCCTCATTAGATATCTGGTCTTTGTCATCACAAGGTTCTCACCACGGCAAAACCACCAGTTCCAAGGGCAGTGATAGTGCTTTAAAAAATTGAAAAAGATAAAGGCCATGAGCCCAAAATGGTACACACTCAACGTGAATATATTGGTAATAAAAAAATTATAGGGATCAAGTCGCGTAGAGAGCCTTGGCATGTTCTACAATATTTTCTGCATGGTACTGATCCTATCTGAAAACCGCCCCATCACGCCAACTATATCGCCCACATAATAGCAAGAGGTCCCATATACCCAGCCTGAGAAATGGAACAAGCGGACTCAAAGGTGGTCCAAACTCCTTCTGTACTCGTGAAGTCCACCCAACCCTCTGTGGAACTCTCCGGACCTCCCTAGAAAAAGCATAGGAAAAGAAAAGATGTACGACGTCCTCACAAGCGTCCAACTTTGCTCAACTATGATGCCAAATCCAAGGTTGAGGAAGCAATGCAAAATCAAAGAGCAGCAACCATGGGTTTGCTCAGACCCATTCCCACCCATTTCTTTGAAGTGAGATTTTTTACCGGCCAACTGCAGCTTCAAAATTTATTGTTTCTGATTCAACGGGTCTCTGGTACTGCTTCTTCAAAGAGTTGCTGCTGTTTTATTGAGACCTCCTCAACTCATGAGACACCCTTTGATGGTGCAGCTCTTCTGATCAATCTACACTACTATAAATGTTTTAAGTGCCTATGCGGATGTCTTTTACCAAAGCTGAAAAAAGGTCATGCGGATGTGTGGAAAGTCGTGAAATGAAAAGTTGCATTCATCGTAGCCTTAGAGCTCTCTTATATAGGAGAAAAGCTCTACGGGAGAATTACATAAAGTAGACTGAAGAAATAGAAAAAATATAAAATAAAGACACAGAGATATAAGTATCTCAACACTCCCCCTCAAGCTGGAGCATATATATCTATCATGCTCAGCTTGGAATAGTAACGGTGAAAAAGACCCCTTGCAAGAGCTTTGGTAAACATATCTGCAATCCCATCGCCTGAAGCAATATGAGAAGTGGAGATGACTCCCTTCTGAATCAAATCACAGGTGTAATGACAGTCAACTTCAATGTTCTTTGTTCTTTTATGGAAGGCTGGATTATTAGCTATGAATAGAGCTGCTTGATTATCACAATTGAGGTGCATAGGAAGAGGCACCTCAATAGCTAGGTCAGTCAGGATGGAGTTGACACACATCATTTCCGTGCTCTCTTAGGCCATGGCCCTATACTCTGATTCAGCACTAGATCTACCTACAACCGTTTGTTTCTTACTTTTCCATGAAACCAGCGAGCTACCAACAAATACAATAAACCTGAAGTGGACTTCCTGTCCTTGGGGCACCCAAAGTAGTTTGCATCTGTACATCCAGTAACTGTGAGAGACGTATCTCGTCTGAATAAAAGGCCTGCACCTGGAGAAGACTCCAGATACCTCAAGATCATGTTAACTGCATCCATGTGAGCCTGCCTGGATTGCTCCATAAACTGGCCGACTCTACTAATAACAAATGATATAGCAGGCCTGGTAATAGTAACATACAACTTCCCTACTAGCTCTATGTATCGTCTCTTATCCACCTCCTTAGAGTCATCATCATAGAGCCTAGCACTAGGATCCATTGGAGTAGTAGCAGGTCTGCATCCTATCATGCATGTCTCAGATAAAAGATCAGTGACATATTTCCTTTACGTCAATACCATACCATGCTGATTTCTTGCAAACTCTAGGCCAAGAAAGTAGCGCAGCTTGCCAAGGTCCTTGGTCACAAACTGTCATCCAAGGAAATCCTTAGCTGCCCGAATGCTCTGTCCATCGCTGCAGTAACAATAATGTCATCAACATGAACCAAAATAGCAATGATACCTCTCTGGGTTCTCCTAACAAAAAGAGAATGATCTACGGTGGATCTGACAAACCCCTTCTGCTCAATCAACTGTGAGAGCTTCTGAAACAAAGCCCTTAGACTCTGCTTAAGGCCACATATGGCCTTATGAAGTCGGCACACCATACTGGACTCCCTCTCAGCAACAAACCCTGGTGGTTGTTGTATGTAAACCTCCTCCTGCAGGTCTCCATACAAGAATGCATTATTGACATCTAATTGGAAAAACGGCCAGTCACGTACCACAATAACAATAAAAACCCGCAGTTTAAAATGACGCGCAACTGGAGAGAAGGTATCCCGGTAATCCACCCCATAGGTTTGGGTGAACCCACGAGCAACCGATCTGACTTTATATATGTCCGCAGTACCATCAGCTCTTTGTTTCACAGTGAACACCCACTTGTTGCCAACAACAGATGCACCTGGAGGAGCATGTACAATACTCCACGTACCACAAGATTGTAAGGTTGCTACCTCCTCCTTCATCGCCAGACTCCACTGACTATTCTGCAATGCCTCCTGGGCCGATAGGCCTACAATAAACCTCTGAAAGCCAAACATGGAAAGTGGAGTTCTCGTGATGCCTACAACTTCATGCTCGGAAATCCCACTACTAATGATAGAAATTTCCAGGTCGACCGGGAAAAGAGCCTAATGTGAAATTCGTCTTTTTAGGGATGATAAGGCACATAGGTATAATTATGTAGTGAAAATAGAGTCCTCTTATTCTCTAGCTTGAGCGGATGAGCCAAGAGGTCCTAGGCGTGAAGTTGTATTATACCTCTTTGAGGTTCAAATAGTAAGGAGTCAGTATACATATTTAAGATGGAATTCGTGAATGTGTTAAATCCTCGGAAAGCTGTGCTAGGGAAACATGGGAAGCAAGAGGATGCATAATGCATGCACGCCTTTACTTCCGAAGAGCAATAGTGATTCAACATCCTTAGAAGGTGTATCATCCAAGACATCATGCACCTCAAGCTGCATATGCAAATCACCAGTACCATTAGTAGAAATCAAATGCTAAGTGTGGAAGATGATGAAAGAATGAAAAGGAATTATATTATTCAAGGGGTTTAGGGTTTCTTATATAACATGAAACCCTAGAGAGATCAAAGAGAAAATATATAAATGCTCCTAAGATACTCCTAGCATATAGAATATTCCTAGCACATAGAATATTCTCCTGTAGAATATTCCTAACACATAGAATGTTCTCCTAACAAATATACTCCTAGCACAAAATATTCTCCTAACACTCCCCTCAAGTTGGAGCATATCTGTTGATCACGCCCAACTTGGAATTCATCAATGAGAGACGCTTCTTTGGTAGTGCTTTCGTGAATATATCTGCAAGTTGAAGGTATGTGGAGATATGAGGAAATCTTGCCTCCTCGTACCGCATCTTGAATGAAGTGACAGTCAACTTCAATGTGCTTAGTCCGCTCATGAAATACCGGATTGGTGGCAATGTATGTAGCATACTTGTTATCACAATATAAAGCTACAGGAGTAGTAACATGAAGTCCAAGCTCCTGTAAAAAGGAGACAAGCCAGGTAATCTCACAAGTGGTATGAGCCATTGCCCTATATTCTGCCTATGCACTCGATCTAGCAACCACAGTCTGCTTCTTGCTTCGCCATGTCACAAGGTTGCCACCAACAAACATAGCATAGCATGTAATGGATCGTCAATCCTCAGGTGAACTGGCATAATCTGCATCTGCATAAGCGGTGTCATTAGTGTGACCATTGACCCTGTAGAAGAGGCATCGCCCCAGAGATTCCTTCAAATATCGAAGGATCGGAATAACATCCTGCCAATGACTGTAAAGAGGTCTCTCCAGATGGCGGTTGACTCCGCTCACAGCATACGCTATATCAGGCCGAGTAACGGTGAGTTGGATCAGTTTGCCTACAAGGCTTCTATATCGTATAGTATCCTCAAACTCGGGATCATCGGATGTAGCATGTTTCCGTACCTCTGCTGGGATGCCAGATGGTTTACATCCTAGTAAACCGGCCTCTGTAAGAATATCCAGGCAGTATTTCCGTTGTGATAGATGTAATCCTTTTACAGTGTGTATCACCTCAATACCGAGGAAGTATCGGAGTTGACCAAGGTCCTTGGTGACAAATACCTTCTGGAGAAAGGCATTGGTCTGTAGAATGTCTCTGTCATCATCACCAGTAACCACTATATCATCTACATAGACAGCAAGTATCACCGTGCAGTGGATCGTCGTCTAGTAAACACAAAATAATCAGATATTGTCCTGTGGAAGCCAAGAGAGCTTATCTCGGTAGTAAGTATGTTAAACCAAGCTCGTGGACTATGCTTTTGACCATAAATGGTCTTACGGAGTCGGCACACATACTCCCCCTCGACGGAGTAACCCGATGGCTGCATCATATAGACCTCCTCTTCAAGGTCACTGTATAGAAATGCATTCTTTACAACGAGCTGAAAAATTGGCCAATTCTTGTGAGCTGCAACAGAGAAAATAGTGCGAATTGAACCCATCCTAGCTACAGGAGAAAACGTCTCAAAGTAATCAACTCCATAAGTCTGAGTAAATCCCTTCGCCACAAGCCTGGCCTTTATCCTGTCAATAGAACCATCAGGAGACTGTTTGGTCGTGAAGATCCATCGGCATGTAACAGGCTTGACACCTGTTAGACACAGCACAAGATCCCATGTGCTCCTGGATGTAAGCGTGTCCATCTCCTCATCCATGGCTTTTTTCCAACCATTGTCCTGCAATGCACTGTAATGATCACGGGGAATAGTAATAGCCATAAGAGCATCTGTAAACCACTTGTCACAACTGGATAGACTGTCAGTGGAAGTAAAATGTGACACAGGATGTATAGTACATTGCCTTTTTGTCCGGCGTAGAGCTATAGGTAGTTCTTGTGGAGCATCCGAAGCTACAGTGGTGAGGACATTGGAAGATGGTACATCATCCTGCAAATAAGGAATAGGTAACGGTACAGGTTCAGAATGACTAGTATGTTTTCTTTTGTAAACAGTGGGTGGTGATGGGGCCTGTTTGGTTGCCAGGGTACCCCGGGGTACCCTGGCATACCCCTGGCTCCAATCCTACATTCCTGGGTTGGGATTACTTGTATTGGCCAACAATTTCTTTGGTATAATGGTTTTTAACCTTGTTCAAATACACTTATTAACATAAAAAATATATTGTAATCATTAAAAAAGTTAATATAACACATAATCAATGTCACATTACATCACAATTATCATTCCAACCATCCCAACCCTCCAAACATCTACTATTCACAGGAGGATACCCCAGCCCAACCCAGTCCAACCCAATAACCAAACAGGCCCCAATGGTATGTCGCTGACAAACTCAGTAAAATAACTAGTCTGTTCAAAGAAAGTGACGTCTGCAGAAATGTAGTAACGATGACTTGCAGGGTCGTAGTACCTGTACCCCTTTTTGGTATGAGAATATCTAAGAAAAACACACTTGATAGCACGAGGAGACAATTTATCTATGGTCTGAAAATTGTGTACGAAGGCAATGCAACCAAAAATTCTCAATGGAAGTGGAAAAGGTTCCTCGTCAGGATACAAGAGTGAGAAAGGAGTTAGCCCCTTGAGGACTGAGGACGGGACCCTATTGATGAGGTAGGTAGCAGTAAGAATGGCATCCCCCTAGTGGGTTTTGGGAACCTTAATGTGAGTAAACAGGATACGAGCAATGTCTAAAAGGTGACGAAGCTTCCTTTCCGCTACCCCGTTTTGTTGTGAGGTATATGGATAGGAGGTCTGGTGAAGGGTCCCCTGAGTGGCAAAGAAAGATATCAAATCCTGCTGATTGAACTCAAAAGCATTGTCAGTCCTGATAGTCTGAATACATTTAGAGAAAGACGTTTTAATAAGCTGAAAAAAAAGACCTGACAATGTTATTAATTTCGGAACGCTCCTTGATCAGATAGACCCAAGAAGACCTGATGTAATCATCTACAAAAACAACAAAGTATCTATGACCGGCAATAATACGAACAAGACAAGATCCCCAGATATCACAATGGATCAAAGAGAAAGGTAATGATCGATATGGCAGTCCTAGATGGAAAAGAAGCACGATGGTTTTTGCCGAACTGGCATGCTTCACACTCAAAAGGTTTCAGAGATGACAATCCGGGAAACATATGAGAAAGAGCTTTGGTAGATGGGTGGCCAAGCCGTAAGTGCCATAGTAATGGGTCAGCTGACACAGAGGTAGCACCTGCAAAAGTTGTATCAACAGGGATATCAAGATAGTAAAGATCGTTCTTCTCATGTCCCCCACCAAAAATCAGAATCGTCCGGATGTCCTGAAAATAGCAATGGAACTCATCAAAAATCACTCGACAATTCAATTCAACACATAGCTTATGAACAGATAGTAGACTTAGAGGAAAACCCGGTGCACAGTAAATGCCAATGAGCCTGAGCTTGGAGAACTTCATAGTTCCAACGGTCGTAATAGGAGAATGAGCACTGTTTGCTACCCGAACGGACTTCACAGTGGAAGATGGTTGAGACGAGGTCAAAAAACTGCCTTCTCCATTCAAGTGAGTAGACGCACCAGAGTCAATAATCCATGTTGGTGCTAGTACAGAAGTAGAGTTGGCTACAGTATCTGTAGTAACTAGGTGTGTGATAGCAGTACTTGCTATGGGAGTAGAGTTCTGCAGAACCTTTAGCAGAAGTTGTGGAGTTGTTTTAATCACGCATGATAGATGTTGTCAAGTTGCTTGGAGGCGTTGCTAGATGGAGGTAATGGTGTCGCGATTTCATATGGTATCGCGATTCGGAAGTTCTTGGTGATGGCAGATTAGAGCAAATCTAGTGTTAAGCAGAACTTGGGCGATCTTCTAGTTTCCAGCGATATTATCTTATAGCAATTCTAGAACCAATTGTGCAGAGATTTTGGACCAAGCCTAATTAATTAGGCAGCAATATCTAATCGCTCTGATCGCCCTTCTCTAATTTCTTAGGGCAATTCTGGACTTGGGCGGAGGTTCCAGAACTAATGTCTCTTGGTTGATTCCAACACTTGGTAGATTCCAGAACTTGGTTGATTCCAGAGATTTGTTGATTCTAGAACTCATGACGGTGGTTCAAGAACTTGGCTGATTCCAACAGAACTTTTGGCAGACATTTTCAGAAATCGCATAAGTATAGCATATTACGATGGTGTGTTAGAAATAGTCTATTATATGCAGAAGCTTCACATCCAAAAGATGCTTTCGGTAGCGCAAGTTGCGAGATGCGTTGGAGATTGTGTGCTCAGGGAGGTGCTTCTTATCTCCAAGAGACGGAGCTTAACACGACACAGCATGGAGGCATGGAGCGTAGGGGCCTAGGAGACCCCTTTGACGGTGGCGCAAGAGCTTGGAGAAGGCCTTGGGCCGCGTGCAGTGGGCGGAGTGTCTAGTTGTCGTGACGGTGTTGGTTTTGGGGCTTGAGGTGGCAGCGGGATTTAGGTCAGAACTCCGATCTAGGACCGTTGCTCTGATACCATGTGGAAGATGATGAAAGAATGAAAAGGACTTATATTATTCAAGGGGTATAGGGTTTCTTATATAGCATGAAACCCTAAAGAACTTAAAGGAGAAAATACATAAATGCTCCTAAGAATGTACACCTAGCATAAAGAATATTCCTAGCACATAGAATATTCTCCTGTAGAATATTCCTAACACATAGAATATTCTCCTAACAAATATACTCCTAGCACAGAATATTCTCCTAACACTACGAACATACCCTGGGCATGTTGGATGATGGAGGAGGCACATGAGCACAAGGTCGACGCTGGTAAACCTGCGGAAAGAAGGTATGCGTGGCAGGCGGAGGTGGAGGTGGTGGTGATGGAGGAGGAGGTGATAGTGTAGACGAGATCGGAGGTAGAGGCATATAGACCTCTTCTCCATTCTTCAAAATAAATCGATAGATTTCTCATTTGATATTTAAGCGACAATATTAATATACTTTCCAAAAGCATATATTAATATCTCGAAATTTTGTGTCTTATTTCATAAACAAGATGACCATGCATGGAATCCATTTTGATCCCAAATTACTCATGAGTGAGTTATTTCTCCCAGTTCATCAATTATGAACCTGTATGATTCCTTTGAGAGATCATACATCTCATATATCTTAATATGCACATTAACGCGTCATTATATGGACATTAACTAGGTCACCAACCTATTTGTCTGTCAAATGTGCATACTCAAGCATATAGATGCATATCAATCTTAGGTCAAAGAATGTGTACATGATCGTGACAGTTACAATTCAGGTCTTAGTTTATCTTGACCTCATCAAGTCAACTCTTTGATTGATTATTCCAACACTTTTGAATCTCTATTCCTATGTAGAGGACAAGCATCAAGAAGTCGGTTGGAAATCAGCTTACAGAGAAAGATTGCCATCTCTTTTTCAGATTGGAGATCATTATTGAATATCATATGTTTGAAGTCAGATATGCCCTCCCAGCAGCATGGTATACAATATGGTCATGCTAAATAACTCTAATTGTACAAATCATTTTAGATGGACATTATAAACAATAATTTTCATTGCATTAATGGGTCGCCGACTTAATGGTCTAGTGGTAGTACAGTGTGTCTAACACACAAAAAGACCAGGGTTCAAATCCCACTCTTGCAGGGGTTGCGTTAGGTAGTCGACGGCCAGTGTAAAAAATAGTCGAATCTTTCAACATGGATTTGAGCAAGAATCCATGTAGCCGACCCTACTTATAGTGGGAGAAGGCTTAGCACTTTTTTTTAATGGGTTGCCAAGGGCTTACAAATCCAACACTTATCCCATTGTCATTGTACAGGTCACTCTGAAGACACAAGCTATAAGAAGCATGGATACTGTAACATCCGGATCCTAACAAACCCGAACTCGACTCGAACAAGGTCCGTTTAACCAAATAAAGTTGTCAGTCGACATTAGATGACTCAAAACGATCAATTGATCGCGAATCAAAAGTCGTTCGGGCGAAATCGACTAAAAATCGGTCGCACCGTAATGCGTGTCCGAAAAACCACGACACAAATTCCGAAACAACAAAATGAACCGAGACTGTCTAAAAATACGATTTGACAAAATAAGACAAACGGAATCGACCGTTCGTCAATCGGAGATCGTTTGACTTTTTAATTCACAAAATTTAACCCCAAACCGAAACCGTATCTCGGAAATTTCAGGCATCCAAACCCGACCGAAAGTATACCAATATCATAGTCATTTTGATCGTCGTTCAGAGACGATCAAATTGAGATGTCACACGTCGAAATCCGACACCCGATACACGAATACGGTAAATTTTAAGTATGTCAAGTAAGTAGAGAATCTGGTTTCAAAAAGATATAATAAATTTTTTTTTTAAAAAAAAAGGTAGCAGACTGCTGGAAAAAAAATCCAGCAGCCTCCACTTGCACCCCCAAACTTTTTTTCACTTGGTTTTTACTCCTATCACCACTTGGTTGTGTTATATTCTCCATTTGGCCCTTTTTCTTTCTCCATTTGTCAATACATAAAGCCCTATCCTTATTATATAAACACCCAACACACAACCCTTCCTTCCCCTATTTCCCATTCCAATTCTCTCCCCATATCCAACGCCACTTCTTCTTTCTTTTCCCCAACGACACCCAATTCCTCTCTTTTAAAACTTTGGCTGAAACCTGTTGTATATCTTCTTCTTTCCTTAGATCTCCAGCTCTCTTTTCCATCTTCGAAATTTGTTGCAACAACAAGTACTACTGTTGTCCAGAAATTGTACAAGTCCATACTCCTGACCAATTGCTACTGGAAACTTCTCAAGATCTACAAGCTCCTGGAGCCTTGGATCTGCTCCTGGACTCTTGAAATTGCTACATGCATGTAGTGATCTCCCAATTAGGAGATCAAAAAGGTACATTCCTATCCCCTCCTCCTTGCTGCCAAACATGTACAGTTCCTAGCCATTTTCTTGCTGCCATTCCACTTTTTCCTCTAGCTGCTCCTACATGTAAGAATGATAATAATAACAAAATCATATCTACTTCCAAATCATAGCAGTTTCGAGTTCATGTTAAAATGTAATTGATTTTGTTCTCGATGAATATATGATGGTACTGTAGGATTCTTTTGGATCACCCCATTAGACTCGACTCAAGACTGTATCCTTTATTCTGTGTGAATATTTTGAAACTTACTTGACATTGAAAACAAATAACCTATCAAGCTTATTAACATTCAATAGACTTTGTTTTGCGGATACGATTGTTATGATTATTACTTGTTTTGTATGGTTGGTGTTGGAAGCTTATGATTAAGATGCGGTGTCACTGATGTGGAAATCACGTAGATTCAAACTTTTCTGCAGGGTTTGCAGTGAATTCCATTTGATAATAATTACAATCTATTATTTTTTTAAAAGCGGTGAAGTTATCTCTATCTGAGTGCAGGTGTTATTTCCCTCTATTTTGTTTTGGTATACCCTTTCAAGTGGAGTTTGCACTCTTGGATAGTCTCTGCTCATATCAAGTATTAAGATGATTCCTCTATCCAGCCAACCCTTTTAGCTAGAGACTGGAGTTGGTATCCTCATAAAATTCTGTTCATATCTTACAATAAAACAAAATTTTTCTCCAGTTATTTGAAGTTTAAACAAAAGAAAAGAGTAATAATAGAAATCAAAAGGGAATATGGTTTAAAGGGTGCACGTAACCTTGGATTTTTTTAGGGTTGCTTTGCTTTTTCTTTATTGATTGAAAAAAAATACGGATCTAATGAAGAGTTCCTTACTAAAAATGTGTTAACTATTTGATTGGGTAACCACATCATAGATCTGTGCAATAAAGATGGTCTCCTCGTCTAGTTCCTTCCTATAGAATTATTAAAGTCAAGTCAAGTATACTCTTGGAATAATTCTCTACTCTTAAGATTATACGTGGGTTTGGCAAGAAGTGCAGATTTGGTTTATATATATACAACAACAACAACAAAGCCTTTTCCCACAATTAAGTAGGGTCGGCTACATGGATTCTTCGCCTCCATTCAGATCTATCTTGGGTCAATCTCGGACTTATATCCAAAAAACTAAGATCCCTTCGTATAGTCTCTTTCCAACACTTTTTGGGCCGTCCTCGCCCTCTCTTAGCCGGCTCAACATCCCAACACTCGCATCTCCTAACCGGTGCATCAGTTGACCTTCTTTGCAAATGACCAAACCATCTTAAGCGGTTTTCTCGCATCTTATCCTCGATCGGAGCTACACCAACTTTATTTCTGATTGCATCATTTCGAATCCGATCTTTACGTGTATGTCCACACATCCATCTTAGCATTTTCATTTCTGCTACAGCCATTCTCTGCACATGTCTATGGTTCACAGGCCAACATTCAGAACCATAAAGCATAACAGGTCTCACGGCTGCTTTGTAAAACTTTCCTTTAAGCACATGTTGGTTTATATATATACCCATAGATTTTTTTTTATAACTAGAAAATTACCAATATTATCATTCTTAAGCCATCTTAGACTTCTTGACAAAACATGTTGAACTGGAACAACGAAGATTAGGAGATTTAAGAAGGTGATTTTCTAATATCTAATCATTCTTTAAAATTACCAACACTTCAGCTTTGGTAATACTATGCTTACAAAGAAATGAAGGTAAAATAGTAAATGCTAATATGTGAACCTAATGACTATTGATCATCAAGGTTATGTCAATGAGCAAATGCAAGAATCACTTTAAATTTTGATATCTATTAAGACTCATATAAGGAGTACTTTGATTTATAAAGCCTACCACCCCAAGATAATGAGAAAGTGAACACGTAATAAAGTACATCTACATAGTTGATGGTTAAGCAGTAATGATTGATAATTAATAGTGCCAGTCATGGTGACTTTTACACATGACCGTGCGAGGGCACGGTGACCCTCAACTGGGCGAGAGATAGGAAGCCCAGTTAGGGCAGCGGCCGCTAAATGCGGGGGTATAGGATCCCAGTCTTTTTCACGGTTTTTACGCGAGCTCGCAGTGTTTTTACGTCTCGTTGGGATCCCGACTTTTGACTAGTTCTGCTGATCCTTTTGTTTTAGGATACCCATGCAGGGATCCTTGGTTTTCAGTTTTACGTACAAGCTCGTTTTCCTGTACTAGTCGGGCCGTTTTTCTAGAGTGACTTTTCCGGAGAGTCTCTCTCACCCGTCTCAGTGGCATATTTTTGGAGTAGACCTATCCCTCTATTGGACCGCACTTCCATATAGAGGGCGAGACGGAAGAGCCATTTGTAGGCTGCCTTACCGCTTGAGTTTTACTTTAGCCAACAGACTTGGCGATTCTACATCCAGATCATCCATATCTATATCTACATCATGTAGAATTACATCTGAGAAAGTTGCAATTGAGGTTTGGAGGGATTACAATTAAAATTGAGTAGATCGAAGTGACTATAATCTGATTCGAAATCCCTATAAGCTAGTGGACGTGTTGGGAACTTAGTTAGGATGCATTATACAACACCGCATGCCTATGGAGGCACCCCAACCCTAAGGCACTCCCCACGTCTTAGAGTCATAGTGTGAGGTCACACACAGACCAAGACCACAGACTATCCACTAGACTTAAAATTTTAAATAAAATCAAGAAATCTTTCCAATCTCAACTTTCCCATCATCAAGATCCACAAATATGATCTATGAATAATATATGCGAACTTTTGATCAATCAATTACTATATAATTATATTATGTATGAGAAATGTTAGGATAAAGGCTGACCATGGAAGGTGCTTACTAGAAATTTGGAAACCTTTTACATACGCAAGTAGAAAGAAATTTAAGTTGTTTCTGCCTTTCTACTTGCTTGCTTTTGAACATATTAAATGCCTGTTTATTTTTTAAGTTTTTGGGAGGTACCAGTGCCCGTTGACGCCTCTTGTTTCCTAACATGTTTTGGCATGCAAAAAGGACTTGATGCTCAGTAGCGATTGATGATTCCAGGCTGTTGGGAAAACTGATCGTTCTATTATTCAAAGGAACCCTAGGCTCTCTTATATAGGGAGAGACCTCACAGGTAAAGTACATAGTAGTCCAGAGAGAAATAAAAAATTATGAACATGTACATAGCATATAATAATATCTATCTCTATACTCCCCCTCAAGGTGGAGCATAGATGTCTATCATGCTCAGCTTGGAAGAACATCTCTGAAAAGGTCCTCTGAGCAATGGCTTGGTGAATACGTCAGCAGTGTGATCCCCTGAGCTCACGTGAGCTGTAGATATTAATCCTCTCTGGATCAAATCTCTAGTGTAGTGGCAATCGACCTCAATATGTTTGGTTCTTTCATGAAACGCTGGATTGTTGGCAATAAACAAGGCCGCCTGATTGTCACACTGAAGCTGCATGGGTAGAGGTACGGCTACATGTAGATCCTCTAGTACAGATCGAACCCACATCATCTCTGTGCTTGCTTGTGCCATGGCCTTATATTCGGATTCAGCACTGGACCTTGCCACAACAGTTTGTTTCTTGCTCTTCCAAGAAACCAGAGAGCTCCCAACAAAGACTGCAAATCCTGAGGTTGATTTTCGATCCTTAGGGCATCATGCATAATCAGCATCTGAGCATGTTGAGATAGATAGATCTGTGCCCTTTCGAAACAGTAACCCCGAATCTGGAGAAGACTTCAGATACCTCAGTATCATGTATATGGCATCCATATGGACTTGTCTTGGTTGCTCCATAAATTGACTCACCCTGCTTACTGCAAAGGCAATATCGGGACGAGTTATGGTAATATAAAGAAGTTTACGCACCATTTCTCTATATCTCCTCTTGTCTACTTCATCTATGTCATCATCATACCGCTTCATGCTTGGATCCATGGGAATACTTGATGGTTTGCATCCAGCCATGCCTGTTTCAGTCAAGAAATCTGTAATGTACTTCCTTTGGGTCATTACCAGACCCTGTGCATTCCTGGCGAATTCCAACCCCAGAAAATATCTTAGGGTTCCAAGATCCTTCGTGACGAACTGACGGCCTAGGAATGCCTTCGCCCTTTCTATGCCCTGAATATCATCTCCTGTAACCAGAATGTCATCAACATAGACCATGATAACAACCGTACCTACCGATGACTTCTAAACAAACAACGAGTGGTCTGCATTCGACCTCTTGAATCCCTGTCGTTCTATCAGAGTGGAAAGCTTCTGGAACCACGCTCGTGGACTCTGTTTGAGGCCATAAATTGTCTTGCGAAGTCTACACACCATATGCTTCTCCCCCTCAGCAATAAACCTTGGTGGTCGCTGCATGTAGACTTCCTCCTGCAGATCTCCATACAAAAAGGCATTTTTGACATCCAGTTGAGATATACTCCAGTCACGTACCACAGCAACTGATAAGAGAATGCGAAGAGTAGAATGACGAGCCACTGGAGAGAATGTATCCATATAATCCACGCCATAGGTTTGTGTAAAACCTCGTGCAACAAGCCGTGCTTTGTATCGATCTAAACTGCCATCAGCATGGTATTTAACTGTGAATACCCGCGTACAGCTCACAATAGATGCATCAGGAGGAGCAATAACTAAGGTCCATGTGCCACGAGACTGTAAGGCACGCATCTCATCATCCATAGCCTTTCTCCAGCAATCAATCTTCATAGCTTCCTGGTAGGTCCGTGGTATGTCCACGGAAGATAAAGCTGCAGCAAATCTCAGAAAGTCGTCAGTGAAGCGATGAAAAGCACCTGTGAAGCAACTGGATAAGAAGTACATGTCCGCTTCTGCTTCCGGATAGCAATAGGAAGATCAAGATCATCTTCCACTGTACTGGATGGTGTAGTCTCCTCCTGCAATGAAGAATCATGCACATGTACCATGTCTGACCCGTCAGTAGTAATGCCATCTGAACATACCTGAGGCATGATGGATGTCTGACGTGTAGCCTGAGCAGGACCTGACCGACGCGTATAAAATTTTGGTAAAGGTATAATAGGAGGTCGAAGAGGTAGTGGAGGTGGAGGTGGTGGTGGTGGTGAGGACGACGTAGAAACAGGAATGGACTCAGGTGAACTCAGAGTAGGAGGTGGAGGGACATAGACATCATCGTTGGTAGTGGATGGTACCAGTCTGTCGCCTGCAGGGGAAAAATACATAACAGACTCAAAGAATGTGACATCAGCACTGACAAAGTATTTCTTGTTTATGGGATCATAACACCGATAGCCCTTCTGAGTCCTAGAGTAACCAACAAAGACACATTTGATAGCTCTAGGAGAGAGTTTGTCAAGTCCAGGAGTCAGAAGATGAACAAATGCCACAGTATTTGGGCACGCCGTTGGCGCTGGGGAGGACTCGGATCTGCGATTGGCTGAGGGTGGTGGAGAAGGTGGAGGCAAGGTTATCGGGTTGGAAGGCCGCGGTTCTCTCGAGGGGTGGCAGATTGATTCTTCTGAAATCCGTCCTTTCCTCCATTCCCATCTATCTTCTCTCCAACCGTAAGATGCCAAAGGGGATACGGGCGCGGCTGGACAAGCGGATGCGCTCCTTCTTGTGGGGTAATAGTGCGGGCGGTAACATGGGGATCCACTTGGTGGGGTGGGAGGATATCTTGCTTCAGAAGAACAACGGGGGCCTGGGGGTGAAGTCGCTGGAGCAAATGAACGAGGCGCTTTTGCTTAAGTGAGCTAGCAGGATCTGGGGCCCGGGGGATGACCTCGTTTGCACGGTGATCCGTAAGATCTACGGCGTGAGGGGTGCCCCGCCCTCGTTGACGGCCGTTCTCAACGCCCCGACTCCTTTCTGGCGGGACGTGGTGAAGACTTTTGTAAACAACATCGCACTTTTTAGACCGATTCTCGGGAGGGGGGACTCTTTCTCTTTTTGGACTGACTATTGGTCGGGGGGAGGGTCCCCCGGTTGTTTGCGCTTGCTGGAGAGAAGTCCTGCTCGGTTGCGGAGTGTTGGGCTGATGGGCTCTGGTGCCCAACCTTTACCGCCATCCTCCTGACCAGAGCTTCGACGATTTCCTGGCCTTGCTGGAGGCCGTGCGGGAGGTGGGGCCGCGTGGTGGGGGCCGAGATCATTGGAGTTGGAAAGAGGGATCTTTCTCGGTCAGGGGGGCCTATGGTGCCATCTCCAGGCCTCCGCCGGCCAGCTCCGACATGCTTATCAGAGACTGCACTATTATTTGGGCTCTCAGGCTTCCTGAGAGAATTGGTATCTTCCTTTGGTTGCTCAGGATAAAGAGAATGATGGCGCGGGATAGGTGCACCAGGCTTCTGGGAGTTCTTTCAGACAGGTGCTTGATTTGTAATGCTGTGATCGAATCGGTGGAACATCTTTTTTTCTCATGCCCCTTGGTATCTCAACTATGGCAGGAGATGGGCTCAGACTGGTGCCGCAGCGACGACTTCCAAGCTTTTTGGGACTCGGTCCACGCCAATACCAACAGGCCAAGGAGAGAGCGGTTGTACCCCATGACCATTCTCTGGGCGATGTGGCAGGGGAGAAACGACTTACTGTTCTCGGGTCAGCGTTTTTACAAGGAAAATGTGGGGGTGTTCGCTAATCGCTTGATAGACGAATGGGTCATGTAACGGTTTGGGCGTAGTTGGCTTTTGTTTTTCAAACTTTGTTCCCCTTTGGTTTTGATTAATAAACTTGGGGTGGACACCATCGAGTGTTTCCCCCTACCTTTTAGACTTCAAAAAAAATGCCACAGTACCAAAGACACGAGGAGTAAGTGAGAATAATTCCTTGTCAGGAAAAATGATAGATAGAGGAATTTTCTCACCAAGAACAGAAGATGGCATACGATTGATTAGGTAGCAAGCGGTAAGAACAGCATCCCCCAGAATGAAATAGGAGCACGACTCTGAATCAGTAGGGTACTAGTAATGTCAAGAAGGTGGCGATGCTTTCTTTCTGCTACGCCATTTTGCTGGGATGTGTAAGCACAAGTTGTTTGGTGAATAATGCCCTTTGATGAAATAAACTGAGAGAGGGACCGTATGCAAAATTCTAGAGCATTATCTGTACGAACATATTTGACAGTAGAAGAAAACACATTTTGCACTTCATTGATCAAATTCTTAATCACATCGCCTGCTTCAGATTTATTCTTCAAAAGGAAGACCCAAGAAACACGAGAAAAATCATCCACTACCACAAGATAAAATCTGTGTCCCTGATGATCGGGTACACGACTTGGACCCCATATATCTATGTGAAACAACTCGAATGGGGAGCTACTGTTCCGACTCTGACGACTAGGAAAGCTCGACCGATGATGCTTTTCCAACTGACGCGCTTCACAGCGAAAGGAAGAACTGGGAGAGATCTGAGGCAGAAGATGTCGCATTTTCTAGAGCGGGAGATGACCAAAACGGAGATGCCAGATGTATGGAGAAACTGGTCTGGCAGAATGAGAAGAGACGCCAGCATAAGAATTCTGGACTAGTCGATATAGACCATTCTGCTCAGAGCCACAACCAATCACCCTGCTTGTTAGTATGTCCTGAAAAATAAGAGAAGACAGGTCAAATATAGCACGACAATGCAAATTGTTGGAGTATTTGGTAGTGCACCTATTGAGTTGTAGGTGGGTAAATGGATACCTCCAGGATCCATTTACCCCATCCAGTGGTTTAGTCCCACATTGTCCAGTGGTGGGACTTGGAGGCCCAGTGGAGGTTATATAAGGAACCCCAGGCCTCCTGTAACAGATGAGAAAAAGCAATGCATAACACACCCCTTTGAGGGCTTCTCCCGTGGTTTCATCCTGCTCCTCACGGAGTAGGGTTCCACGTAAATCTCGTTGTTCTTATTTCCTTTATCTTTATCCATTTTTTCACTTCCGCTTCCGATTTTCTAACATGGTATCAGAGCAGGTTCTATTCTCGAGGATTTTATCTTTTATTTGTTGTATTCGAGATTCATTTTTTGTGTTTTAAATCCGGAAGAGTATTCATATTCGTCCATTGTCTAAAGATCTGTATGATATGTTCTAAGTTTGAGGGTTTGAGATATGGGGGTTTTTTTAACCCTAAAAGCTGCCGCATTTTCTCTCGGTTCTGGCGAGAGGCTGTGATCTCTTCCAGCCGCAAAGCCGCTGCAGCCAGCAACTTCCAGCACGCGGCCCATCAAACCACGCGCGAAGCCTCCTGGTATCACGCGTGAAGCCTCCAAGCAAACAGCTTCTTCCCAGGCACATCAGGAAGTGCCCTTCACGATCTAACAGGCGATGCACCTTACCTCCATCGACCATGCGGCTAACCCAACGCCGCAAAGCCACAGGCGAGCACCCCCAAGCCCTCTTCCAGATCCATTGGCGGCGGCACCCGCCCAGATCCGTTGGCGGCTCGAACCCCAGCGCGAGAGAGAAAGCGCTCTGCCCCTTCCAGCGCACGAGCTCCTTCCCCAGCGACGCCCTCATCTTCTCCATCGAGGGGCGTCGGCGCCCTCTTAACTCCACGCGCTAGCAGCAACCAGCAAGGGTTGGTCTTCCATCACCAGCCCGCCGACGCCAAGAGGCGCCGCCTCCAGCCGAGCCCAGGATCCAACGCGACCTTTCCCCGCACGCCTCCAGGAGGACCCCCCCCCTCGATTTCCTATCTTCATCGCAAGGCGATTCCGCCTCCTCCTTGCCGCCCTTCTTCAGCACGACTCCCGCTAAGCGCAGGAGCAACCATCGCTCGGCGCAACCAGGCGGAGGAGCAACCATCGCTCGGCGCAACAAGCACGCGAGAACCCATTTCTGCCCTTGAACTTCAGGCGGAGGCCCTGTAGGCTGATGTTGCAGTTCCCCGTGTGGGAACCCTAGAGATGGGGGCGGCGATCCCGTAAGCTCCCCCACCCTTTGGCAGCGGCGGTTCACATGAAGGGTTCCGCTGGGAACCCTAATAGCGGCGCACGTTTCCTTCGGACCTGAGCGGGTCCTATGTCTCTTTATTAAAAATTTTTACCACGTAACCCAAAGTGGGTGAGATTTGAGCCCAGACATAAAAAAAGGGGTGGCTCAATCAGGTTTAAAAAAAAAAAGAAATTGAGTAAAAAAAGGAAAAAGAAAAAGGCGCGTACAAAATGAAGAGCCGTACGCAAGTCTAGAAAAAAAAAAGTTTGCGAAAGTTGAGAAAAAAAAGATTAACGGCCTTAAAAAAATGTTTAAAAAAAAGGAGCCATAAAAAAATTGAAATGGCCAAATGTTATCCATGTTTTTGAGATGCCGAAAATTTTGTGATCGCTTATTGGGTTATGTTATTTTCCCCACGTCATTGTCTTCTCCCAACTTTGTCGGTGTTCATTTTCTGACAAGTATGGGAGAAAGGGGGAGTATATGTAGAGTCACAGGTCTTCTTCCAGCCATATTCGGATGTTCCAGATTCACATGTAGAGACCATTCAGATTCCAGACTCTACAGTTGTTCAGACTCGATGATATTTCCGAGTCTCCAGTTTCAGACACGCATATGATTGCGGTCATTTTCAGATGAGCATATGTTGCCATCATTTGTTCGTGGTCCCCATCATTCTTGTTGTTGTTCGGCCAGAGTTTTCATGTGAGCCATAGGGACTCCAGAGCAGAGAACCATTCCCTATGCCATGTTGACAAGGATTTTCATGTGGTATCATAGGTACACCAGAGCAGTGCACCATTCTCTGAGCCAGATGGGAGAGGCCCAGTTCTCCAACGAGGAGACTTCAGGCGCAATTTCAGACTCGATGGTCAGATTCCGAGTCTTCAGTTGACTCACACTCCAGCCCGTTCGTCCTCCTCACCTGCACGGCATGAGAAGCACCGTCCTCGACTGCAGCAAGTGCGCGCTGGGTTGATATTGTCCGTAGTGTCCTGTAGTGTGAGTTGAGTTTCTTTCTGTTTGTATGTTCAAGCTGAGCACTGCATGCTCCAGCTTGAGGGGGAGTGTTGGAGTATTTGGTAGTGCGCATATTGAGTTGTAGATGGGTAAATGGATACCTCCAGGATCCATTTACCCCATCCAGTGGTTTAGTCCTACATTGTCCAGTGGTGGGACTTGGAGGCCCAGTGGAGGCTATATAAGGAGCCCCAGGCCTCCTGTAACAGATGAGAAAAAGCAATGCATAACACACCCCTTTGAGGCTTCTCCCGTGGTTTCATCCCGCTCCTCACGGAGTAGGGTTCCACGTAAATCCTGTTGTTCTTATTTCCTTTATCTTTATCCATGTTTTCACTTCCGCTTCCGATTTTCTAACACAAATCCTTCGTAATCTGACTAATAGACAACAGGTTCATCGAGAACTCAGGAGCATGTAGGACATTCTGTAAATGCATAGTAGAAGATAGAAAGACCTCCCCCTATCCAACAAGGGGGGAATGAGTACCATATGCAATCTGTACTGAGCGGCCATGGGGTATGTCCCTGTAGGACTCAAGTCTCTCTCGATCTCGGCAGAGATGATGTGTGGCACCAGAATCTATAATCCAATCAGAGATATCATGTGAAGATGTAAATGCAGTAGTACTACATGAGGTACTAGCAACAGCAGAGGAACTGGCAGATGCTGTAGCAACAATATCTGAAGGTCCACCAGAAGAATCACCAGATGATTGTGGCATAATGTCACGTAGACGTGCCACAAGTTCCTCGAAACGATTGTCTGCAGTAGATGCCAATTGGGGCTGAGAATGCTCTGCTACACGTGCCGATGCTGGGAAACCATGCTTAGAGTAGCATGACTCCTCCGAGTGGCCTGTGCGGTGACAGTATGAACACGGCTGACGAAAACGACCACCCCTACCCTGGGGTCCACGTCCACGACCACGGCCAGAAGAGTGACCACCTCTCCCACGCGATACTGCCATCGTCGATGGGGGTGGAGTAGATGAGCTGGAAGGAACTGATATGCGACTGAGTCTCCTGTAAACATCCTCCATCGGAGGAATAACTGCATCAACCAAAATCTGAGAGCGGGCGGCCTCATACTCAGGATCTAGGGCCGCAAGTAGAACACCCACTATGGTGGCATTCCGAAATGTCTTCTGTTTCTCAGGAGTCGCTGTGAGTGGAATGGTACTGTATAGCTTCTCAAACATCCCCCTCAGGGATGTGTACAAGGAGTGAAGAGGTATGTCGTTCTGCATCATTGTGAATATATCATGTTGAAGCTGTAACATCTTGGTCTCATTTCGCACCTGGGAATATATAGCAGCCAGAATATCCCACATTGCCTTGGTAGTGGGTTGATGGAGGACATCATTGGCAATCTCCATCGACAGTGTTCCTGACAACCAGACCTTGGCATACGAATTATCAGCCTCCCACGAGGCATATATCCATGTCTTCTCTGCTGGCTCATCCTCAGTAAGAATGTGCTTCTTACCGTTCGACTTCATGAGACTCATGAACTGCATCGCCCAGAGCTCATAGTTGGACCCATCCATCTTCACTATTGGCGTTGGACCTTTGAACGCGCCTATGGAGGGCATGTCAACCTTTGATTCTGACGTATCCCGCTGGAGAAGAACTAGGGTATGTAGACAAAGTGATAGATGTCTACACAGACTGCATAGGATTCGAGTGTGTATGTAGATGTTATGCACTCAAATCCATATAACTGGAGGAAGAGACGATGACGAGCACGCCGGGGATCGGCTAGGGCACGCCGGAAGGTCGGCTAGGGCACGCTTTGGAGCACCGGGAATTGGCCAGGGCCGCCGGGGGGATTGGTGGCTGGACTGGGGGTCACCGGGGGGTTGGCGGCGTTACTGGGAGCTGTCGGGTGGGTTGGCGGCGAGACTGGGGACCGTCGGGGGGGTTGGCGGTGATACTAGAGACCGCCGAGTGTGAGTTGGCGGGGATCAGGGACCGCTGGGGTGGTTGGCGGGGATCCGAGTAAGCGGCGGCGGCGGGAATAGAAGAAAGAGGAGAGAGGGCGGCAGGTGGGGAGAGGCGGCGGGTGGGGAGCCCTAGGGCTTGGGCTCTGATACCATGTTGGAAAACTGATCGTTCTATATTTCAAAGGAACCCTAGGCTCTCTTATATAGGGAGAGACCTCACGGGTAAAGTACATAATAGTCCAGAGAGAAATGAAAAATTAAGAATAGGTACATAGCATATAATAACATCTATCTCTACACAGGCGATAGGGTATATACCAGACGGTATGTTCCTTTTTGTTTCTGTTTTCTTTTCCCTTCTGTATATATATATTTTGGGACACAGGTATGAATGAACTGTCGACTCTGATGTACATTTGTATATATTATGAAAATGAATGAAATAAAATTTTGGTGGTAATTTTCTTATTGAATATGATGAATGTGGTCGGAATGTCATGTGCAATTATTGCAGCGCGAAAAATTTTCCCGTAAATTCATACTTTTAACGCGATGCCAATGAATGTAATATTGCGAATGCAGCGTAAACGGATACCCGAATCCGAGGGAGTTCACAGTTTGGTATCAGAGCAGTGGTACCCCGATACACACATTCGCAGTATTTCAATTCCGATCGCATTAAGTTCTTGGATAGCGACAGTCTTCTGACTTGTCATGAATCCAAGAAGAGAAATATGCCATTCAAATTCAATTACCAAAGATGCCACCGATTTCACAATTTTCATATTATATCCCAAGAAGAGAAAAAGCATATATTATAAGTATCTCCAAATGGTACTTTTATGACTAATTATGGTTCTCATGCAGAGCTATGGCATCTCGACCGGGATAGGAGACGGCTGACCAGCTGGCACAGATGCTGACCGCTCTCACTGACCTTCAACAGTAACAGGCTGCTATGAGAGGCCAGCAGGATCAGATTTTGGCTCAGCAGACAGAGATTGCTGACAGACAGACGGATATAGAGATGAGATTTGAGGATCTATCAGATTCGACCTACCGTCCATCTCACGACGGCACATGCCGGGACCAGCGACAGTCGATAGACATACAACAGCCTCATTTCGACGATCCACTTGAGGAGATACCTGAGCATGAAGCAGATAATGGAGACTATGACAGGGACCAAGACCCTGTCGACTTTGCTGATGAGGATGCACACGAGTATTCCGCCATTTACAGGCACCAGTCCATCTTCACTTCCTACCAGCGGGCAAATGTGCCCTTGTTCGAGGGCACAGGTACATCAGATGTTGCTGAGCAGTAACTCAAGAGAGTGATGAAGGTGCTCAGGATGATTCACGTGCCACGAGACACATGGCTATCTTTCATGGAGTATTCATTGATAGACTTTGCCGAGAGATGGTGGGATGCTGTAGTATCTGAGTTAGGCCGAGAGCCTACATGGGACGATTTCGAGACGAGGTTCAGAGCTCACTTCTTTTTAACGAAGTAGAAGGAGTTCCAGCGCCGACTTTTTGCAGAGCTTCGTCAGGAACAGATGACAGCCAGAGATTACTTTATCCGATACACAGAGCTGTCACGACATACAGGAGCAGCTGGCGCATTTCCAGAGGAGAATCTGGAAAAGTTCATTAGCGGCATGCGAGAGGAGGTACATGAGAAGCTGGCTGGACTACACATCACATCCATCTACGAGGCTACCGATGCAGCGGAGAAGTTCGAGGACATCAGAGGGAGATGTTTCAGGAGCTCGTCTAGAGCAGCGCCTAGACCACGATGATCTTTGGACCGATATGTTGACCGTTTCAACCGCAGCGGTCAGCCAGACGTTTCCGACCTACAGGTTCGACTTTCTCAGGCAATGCTCGCTCTCATCTCCATCGACTACTTTAGGAGGAGCACTAGCTGGACGTGGCACAGTATCCGCTCGACCATCTGGGTCACAGCGAACAGACAGACCACCTACAGGACCAGCCCGGAGAATAGACACAGCCACTCCACCTACCAGGCCAGTCCGATGCTATCGATGTCACGAGTGGCGACATTATCGATCACAGTGCCCACAGGCTTCTTACGAGCCTCGCCCACATCCACAGTCGTCGCAGCCTCAGGCACCGCGTTCAGGGAGTTTCCAGTGCAGGAATTCCAACTTTAGGCGACAACAGCAGAGACAGACGCAGAGTGTGGCAGGTTCCAGTGTTGCATCAGCCGAGCAGGTGCAGTTACATGCAGTTACAAAGGAGCACGCACATTCAGTCGCTACTGTGGTGAAAGGTATGGTCTCAGTCTTGGGCCACCTTTCCATGTTTTATTTGATTCTGGTGCGACGCATTCTTTTCTTGTTTCGAGGCTACTAGCTTCTTTAGGTAGAGTCGCAGAGACTCTCTCTTCTCCATATCACATCCGAGGGCCAGGAGGCCAGTTGTTTATCATTTCCCTGGTAGTCAGGCACTTGCCCGTACTGAATGGCGGTCACGAGATGATCGCATATTGTCTACTTCTACAGCTTGATGAGTTCGACTTGATTTTGGGTATGGATTGGTTATTTGCTCATCATGCACTTGTTGATTGCTTTAGGAAGACAGATGCCTTCAGGATTCCAGATCTACCCGAGTTCACTTTTGAGGGTACTATACATGACTCCACAATGGAGTACATTTCGGTGTTGCGAGCTCAGCGACTTGTTGATCAGGGTTGTGGTTCATATCTTGCATTTGTTCGGGAGGTATCTGATCAGGAGCCGATGGTACATGACATCCGAGCAGTATCAGACTACCTAGATGAGTTTCCTGATGAGCTACCAGGATTACCTCCTGAGAGAGAGGTCGAGTTCGAGATCACAATACTACCAGATACACAGCTGATCTCGATGGCTCCTTACCGTATGGCACCAGCTGAGTTGAGAGAGCTAAAGGTGCAATCGCAGGAGTTACTTGACTTGGGATTCGTGAGGCCGAGCACTTCACCTTGGGGTGCTCCGGTTCTATTTTTCAGGAAAAGGATGGATCCATGAGGTTATGCATTGATTATCGGCAGCTGGACAAAAGGACGGTGAAGAACCGTTATCCTTTGCCGCGCATCGATGATTTGTTCGACCAGCTCCAGGGATCTTTAGTTTTCTCGAAGATCGATCTTCGTTCAAGCTATCATCAGCTGAGGATTCGAGAGTTTGATATTCCGAAGACAGCCTTCAGGACTCGCTATGGACACTATGAGTTTGTGGTGATGTCGTTTGGGCTCACCAATGCACCTGCAACTTGCATGGATATGATGAACCGGATCTTTCATCCATACTTGGACAAATTTGTGGTGGTATTCATTGATGATGTGCTCATATATTCTCATAATAAATGGAATCATGCGAATGATCTACGGATTGTCTTGGATACATTACGGGAGCACAAGTTGTATGCCAAGTTGAACAAGTGTGAGTTCTGGTTATCCCAGGTCTCATTTCTAAGGCATGTCATTTGTGGAGCAGGCATCGCAGTTGATCCTGCGAAAATTGATGCAGTCATGTCTTGGGAGCAGCCCAAGACAGTTACTCAAATTCGAAGCTTCCTTGGACTAGCAGGCTATTACAGAAGCTTCGTCAGTGGATTTTCACGCATTGTTCGCCCTTCGACACGATTGACGCATAAAGGAGTCCCATTTATTTGGGACGATTCATGTGAGCAGGCCTTCAGTATACTGAAGGAGAGATTGACTACGACACATATTCTTGCTCTTCCTTCAGGCACTCAGGACTATGCAGTCTACACAGATGCATCTGGAGAAGGTCTAGGAGCAGTATTGATGCAAAGAGGTCAGGTGATTGCTTACGCATCGCGTCAGTTGAGACCGCATGAGCAGAATTACCCCACACGACTTGAAGTTGGCGGCAGTTGTCTTCGCCCTGAAGATCTGGCGCCACTATCTATATGGGGTGAATTTCGAGATTTTTACTGACCACAAGAGTCTGAAGTATATTTTTGGTCAGAAGGAGCTGAACATGAGACAGCGAAGGTGTCTCGAGTTACTGAAGGATTATGATTGCACGATCTCTTACCATCCCGGTAAGGGAAACGTGGTGGTTGATGCACTTAGCAGGAGAGCTCATGCTGAGGGTACGGCAAACTGGTTATATACATGGGATATGCTCGCAGATTTGACTGATTGGCATCCACAGGAGAGCGCATACATTTCCACAGCCATACCTCCACGATTCAGCAGTTTGTGGGATCGCATCGTCGAAGGCCAGAAGACAGATCCTTGGATTCGAGATAGATATATGCACGCCGTCAATGATGATGTTGATAATTTTGTTGTGATGAAATCTATTTTATGAAAGGCAGGACGAGTCGTTGTGCCCAACGATGAGCAGTTGCGCAAAGATATTCTTGATGAAGCACACAGTTCACGATTATCTATTCATCCAGGCAGCACCAAGATGTATCGTGATCTGCGTCGACATTTTTGGTGGGATGGAATGAAGCACGATGTGGCGCAGCATGTCAGCAGATGTATGACCTTTCAGATGGTCAAGGTTGAGCACATAAGACCATCAGGATTACTGCAGTCTCTCTCCATTCCCGAGTGGAAATAGAAGAGCATTTATATGGATTTTGTCACAGGCTTGAAGAAGACACCGGATGGCCATGATTCCATTTGGGTCGTTGTTGATAGGTTGACCAACTCAGCACATTTCATACCTGTCAACACAACTTACACTCCATCAAGATTGGTCAAGCTCTATGTGCAGAATATCATCAGGCTACATGGTATATCACGAGAGGTGGCGTCTGACAGGGATTCGAGATTTATATCGCACTATTGGCATCAGTTTATGTCAGCACTACAGATAGAGCTGAAGATGAGTTCTGCATATCATCCACAGACCGACGGTCAAAGTGAGCGCACCATTCAGACGCTCGAGGATTTGCTACGAGCATGCACTTTGGAGTGGAAAGGGTCCTGGAAGGATCATCTACCATTAGTGGAATTCACATACAACAACGGCTATCAGTCCAATATAGGCATGGCACCATTCGAAGCCCTATACGGGCGGAGATGTCTCACTCCTCTCAGTTGGCGTGAGGTTGGTGATCATGCTCTATATTCCGTGGATCTCCTAGAGGAGACTGCGAGGGTTGTTGATCTTGTGAGATGTAGGCTTCTGACGGCACAGAGTCGCCAGAAGAGCTATGCATACCGTCGGAGGAGATTTGGAGTTTCAGGTATCCAATCTTCTTCTCTTTCCTTTATTACAAAATTAACTTAATCTAATATTAATGACATTCCTATCAATTATAGGTTAGAGATTTGATATTTTTGCGAGTATCTCCCATGAAGGAAATACAGAGATTCAGTGTTCGTGGCAAGCTGGCGCCGCGATATGTTGGACCTTTTGAGATTCTGGCTCGTGTAGGGAAGGTTGCATATCGAGCAGCCATTCCTCAACATCTATCAGCTATTCACGATGTCTTCCATGTATCCAACTTGTAGAAGTATGTGCACAACCCTCGACACGTCATCAGTTATGAGAATCTTGATGTGGAACCAGACTTGACATTCGAGGAGAGGCTGGTACAGATACTTGACCATGCCGTGAAGAAGCTTCGCAGCAAAGAGATTCCATTGGTCAAGGTGTTGTGGCACCGACACAACGTCGAAGAGGTGACGTGGGAGACCGAAGTCGACATGCGGGCATGATACCCGCAGCTTTTCTGAGGTAAAATCAAAACAAGCTTTTGTAATTAGATATATGTTAAAATATATGGCTTGTTTTCTCTTTGAGGTTTTTATGGGTTTAAAACCCTTTGAGGTTTTTATTGCCATATGAAATTACAAACACATAATGACCTTAACTCGAGTCTCGAGGATGAGACTCCCTTTGAGGCTTTTATAATTATAACATCTGGATCCTAACAAACCCAAACTCGACTCGAATAAGGTCCGTTTAACCCAATAAAATTGTCAGTCGACATTAGATGACTCAAAACGATCAATTGATCGTGAATCAAAAGTCGTTTGGGCGAAATCGACCAAAAATCGATCGCACCGTAATGCATGTCCGAAAAAGCCGCAACACAAATTCAGAAACCGCAAAACGAACCGAGACCGTCTAAAAATAGGACCAACGGAATCGACAGTTCGTCAGTCGGAGATCGTTTGACATTTTAAATTCACAAAATTTAAC
Organism: Ottelia alismoides; assembly: GCA_037367405.1. NCBI lineage: Eukaryota > Viridiplantae > Streptophyta > Magnoliopsida > Alismatales > Hydrocharitaceae > Ottelia > Ottelia alismoides. Next base: position 164,415 of record JAZKJV010005973.1, read on the forward strand.
CTCAAACCGAAACCGTATCTCGGAAATTCCGGGCATCCAAACCCGACCGAAAGTATACCAATATTATACTCATTTTGATCGTCGTTCAGAGACGATCAAATCGAGATGTCATATGTCGAAATCTGACACCCGATACGCGAATACGGTAAATTTTAAGTATGTCAAGGAGAGAATTTGGTTTCAAAAAATGTAATAATTTTTTTTTTAAAAAAAAAAGGTAGCACTGTTGGAAAAAAAAATCCAACAACCTCCACTTGTATCCCCAAACTTTTTTCCACTTGGTTTTTACTCCCACCACCACTTGGTTGTGTTATATTCTCCATTTGGCCCTTTTTCTTTCTCCATTTGTCAATACATAAAGCCCTATCCTTATTATATAAACACCCAACACACAACCCTTCCCCTATTTCCCATTCCAATTCCCTCCCCATATCCAACGCCACTTCTTCTTTCTTTTCCCCTATGACACCCAGTTCCTCTCTTTTAAAACTTTGGTTGAAACCTGTTGTATATCTTCTTCTTTCCTTAGATCTCCAGCTCTCTTTTCCATCTTCGAAATTTCTTTCAACAACAAGTACTACTGCTGTCCAGAAATTGTACAAGTCCATATTCCTAACCAATTGCAACAACAAGTACTGCTGCTCTCTTTGAAAACTTTGGTAATACTATGCTTACCAAGAAATGAAGGTAAAATAGTAAATGCTAATATGTGAACCTAATGACTATTGATCATTAAGGTTATGTCAATGGGCAAATGCAAGAATCACTTTAAATTTTGATAACTAGTAAGACTCGTATAAGGAGTACTTTGATTTATAAAGCCTACCACCCCAAGATAATGAGAAAGTGAACATGTAATCAAGTACATCTACATAGTTGATGGTTAAGCAGTAATGACTGATAATTAATAGTGTCGGTCATGGTAACTTTTACACCTGACCGTGCGAGGGTGTGGTGACCCTCAACTGGGCGGGATATAGGAAGCTCAGTTAGGGCAGCAGCCGCTAAATGCGCGGGTCTAGGATCCCAGTCTTTTCATGGTTTTTACGCGAGATCGCAGTGTTTTTACATCTCGTTGGGATCCCGACTTCTGACCAGTTCCGCTGACCCTTTTGTTTTAGGATACCCATGCGGGAGATCCTTGGTTTTCAGTTTTACGTACAAGCTCGTTTGCTTGTACTAGTCGGGCCATTTTTCTAGAGTAACTTTTCCGGAGAGTCTCTCTCACCCGTCTCAGTGGCATAGTCTTAGAGTAGACCTATCCCTCTATTGGACCGCATTTCCAATTAGAGGACGAGACGGAAGAGTCATTTGTAGGCTACCTCACCGCTTGAGTTTTACTTTCGCCAACAGACTTGGCGATTCTACATGCAGATCATCCATATCTATATCTACATCATATAGAATTACATCTGAGACAGTTGCAATTGAGGTTTGGAGGGATTACAATTAAAATTGAGTAGATCGAAGTGACTATAATCTAATTCAAAATCCCTATAAGCTAGTGGACGTGTTGAGAACTTAGTTAGGATGCATTATACAACACTGCATGCCTACGGAGGCACCCCAACCCTAAGGCACTCCCCACGTCTTAGAGTCATAGTGTGAGGTCACACACAGACGAAGACCACAGACTATCCACTAGACTTAAGAATTTAAATAAAATCAAGAAATCTTTCCAATCTCAACTTTCCCGTCATCAAGATCCACAAATATGATCTCTGAATAATATGTGTACTTTTGATCAATCAATATAATTATGTTATGTATGGGAAATGTTGGGATAATGGCTGCTCATGGAAGGTGCTTACTAGAAATTTGGAAACCTTTTACATACGCAAGTAGAAAGAAATTTAAGTTGTTTCTACCTTTCTACTTGCTTGCTTTTGAACATATTAAATGCATGTTTATTTTTTTAAGTTTTTGAGAGGTAGCAGCGCCCGCTGACACCTCTTCTTTCCTAACATGTTTTGACATGCAAAAAAGGTATGCTGCTCAGTAGCGATAGATGATTCCAGGCGATAGGGTATATACCAGACGGTATGTTCCTTTTTATTTCAGTTTTCTTTTCTCTTTTGTATATATATATATATTGGGACACATGTATGAATGAACTGTCGACTTTGATGTTCATTTGTAAATATTATGAAAATGAATGAAATAAAATTTTGGTTGCAATTGTCTTATTGAATCTGATGAATGTGGTTGGAATGTCATGTGCAATTATTGCAGCGTGAAAAATTTCCCCGTCAATTCATACTTTTAATGCGATGCCAATGAATGTAATATTGCGAATGCAGCGTAAACGGATACCTGGATCCGAGGGAGTTCACAGATATCCCGCATCTGCTCGTGTGACAAAGCAAATTGAACCTTAAGACACTCCGGCTCCTCAGGCAAATCCATGTCTTGATGATATAATATCTCGTCTGAGGGAGATAACAACTCATGTTGACGGCACCACTACAGGTTTCTCAGATGTCACGGTTGCTGCTAGAGCCTTTTCGAGCTCCTGAGGTATAGCATATGTTTTTACCAGTTGTAGCAGGGCAGATATGATAGAGTGGATCATGAACTCTGGTGTTTCTCACCATCTGTGTTGAGACAGAGCACAATTTTGTTTTTACAGATCTATAACCCCTGGTATATGGGTCGACATTGTGAACGTGGTTTACTTACCCATCACAAGACAAGGGGAGGTGCATTTGACGCTATCCATGCGTCTGCAAAATGTTATACGCTCCTTACTTACAGATGAACTTGCATTCAATTAGTCAGATCACGAAGAATATGTATTGTCGTGCCATTTATACCCCTCTTCTCTTTTGTTTCAGGACATACTAATGAGTAGGGTGATTTGATGCGGTTGTGCCCAGCGAAAGCTCTACAGACTGGTCCAGTCTCCTCATGCTGGTAGCTCTACTATTCCTACTGGACCAGTCTCACCATACTTGTGGCATCTTCGTTTTGGCCACCTTCCTCTGCAGAAGCTATGCCATGTCCTCCCACAGATCTCCACATGATCTTCCTTCCAATGCAAGGCTTGTTTGCTTGGGAAGCATCATCGCTCTTCTTTCCCTGGTCGTCAGAGTCGTAGTACTCAGTTATTTAAGCTTATTCACTTAGATATTTGAGGTAGCAGTTATGTTCCTGATCACTAGGGACACCGATTTTACCTTGTTGCTATGGATGACTATTCTAGACTTTCTTAGGTCTTTTTGTTAAAAAACAAGTCTGAGGCTAGGTCTGTCATTAAATCATTTATTAACAAAATAAAGAACATTTTCGATGTATTGTTAAGTTTTTACGCTCTGACAATGCTTTAGAGTTCTGTACATTATAACTATCCGATTTCTTCAAATATCTAGGCATTGTACACCAGACATTGTGTGCTTATACATCACAGCAGAACGGTGTTGTCGAACACAAACACCGACATTTACTTGATGTGACCCTTTGATCCAATATTGTGATACTGTTTCTGGGTTAATGTAGTTCTCATTGCTTACTACTTGGTGAACCGCATGTCATCTTTTATTTTAGGGGAAAGGTTCCTTTCTCGAATGTGTTTGCCGAGGACCTCTTCTCTTTTACACCTCGAGTACTTGGTTGTGTTGCTTTTATTCACAATCTGATGTCTGGTCGTGACAAGCTCTCCCCTCGAGCTGTCAAATATGCCTTCGTAGGCTACTCTCATACCCAGAAGGGGTATTGTTGTTTTGATCCACTTCGACGGAAATACTTTGTCAGGGTCGATGTCACCTTCTTTGAGTCAGTTATGTATTTCTCTCCTACATGTGACATGTTACTCTAGCTAACTCAGGTGAGGAGGTATACATGCCTCCTATGCATGCACTACCTCCACTACCTCTGCCACCTCCAGTACCTACACCTGCTCCGGTGGCTGCCCTTGGGCCGCCACACAATACCTTGACTCAGTTTTACCACGTATGTTTACTCGCAGGTCTCACACTATTCCTCATGCTCATGAGCCTTCCCCATCATTCAATGCATCCCTGGTATGTAATGGGCATATTGTTTCTACTGATGGCACTACTTAGTTGCCAGTGCAATAGGAGTCTTTACAGGATGTGCAGGTGCCCTCTCAAGAGGATAGTTTATAGCTTCCGGAGATGGCATATGATATTGATGTGCCTATAGCTCTGCGAAAGAGGATCCGTACTTGTGCTACATATTCTCCTGTAGCCCATGTTTCCTTGAGCTGACTCTTAGAGGACTTCATGAGATTTGTTGTGGTGCTATCAGTCATGGATATACCATGGACATATCAGGAGGCCACACAAGACAGTCAGTGACATCTTGCCATGGAGGAGGAGACGGACACGTTACAATCGCATGGCACTTGGAGCATTGTTACAACTCCTACAGGATCATCTGTTGTTGGATACAAGTGGGTGATTATGGTGAAGCACCGAGCAGATGACAGTGTAGATCGCTACAAGACGAGACTTGTAGCAAGTGGGTCCACCTAGATATATGGGGTGGACTATTAGGATATCTTCTCTCTAGTGGCTAGGTATTCTACATTGCATATTCTTCTTTCTGTTGCAGTACCATGGGATTGGCCCCCCTATTAACTAGATGTGAAGAATGCATTTATCTATGATGAGCTACAGGATGAGGTCTACATACAGCAACCACTTGGGTTCGCTGCTGAGGTGAAGTATCAGAAGGTTTGCATGCTTCACAAGGCAATATATGGCCTTAAGCAGAGTCCAAGAGCACGGTTCCAGAAGCTCTCAGATCTGATAGAGCAATAGAGGTTCATGAGATCGATTGCTAATCCTTCATTGTTTGTTCAGAAGTCTCGTAGAGGTACAGTTGGCATACTTGTTTATGGTGATAATTTTATTGTTACAGGAGATGATGAGCAAAGCATCCAAAATGCTAAGAATTTTCTAGGTCAATAGTTTGTAACCAAGGACCTTGGCAGACTACGTTACCTCCTTGGTTTGGAGTTCACTAGGAACCAGCAAGGTCTTGTGATGACCTAGAGGAAGTATGTTACAAATCTTCTCTTTGAGACATGCATAACAGATTGCATGCCTACCACTACTCCTATGGACCTGAGCATGAAGTTGTATGATGATGGCACTTAGGAGGCAGATAAGAGGAGGTACAAGGAGCTCGTTGGGAAGCTCCTATATATGACCATCACCATGCGAGATATATCCTTTGCAGTAAGCAAAGTGAGTCAATTTATGGAGCAGCCTAGATTGGCACATATGGATATAGTTCATATGATTATGAGATATCTAAAGACCTCACCTGACACTGGTCTTCTATTCAGTAGAGGGACATCCCTTACAGTTACAGCTTGTGCATATGCGGATTATGCGGGGTGTCCCAAGGATAGGAAGTCTACTTCTAGCTTTGCAATGTTCATAAGGAGTTCCTTGGTGTCACTGAAGAGCGAGAAGCAGACAGTGGTTGTCAGATCCAGTGCAGAATCAGAATACAGGGCCATGTCACAGGCAAGTACAGAGATGATGTGGGCCAGATTTGTTCTTACTGACCAAACAGTTGAGGTGCCTCTTCCCATGCACTGAATATGACAATCAGGTTGCTCTCTTCATTGCCAACAACCCAGCCTTCCATGAGAGGATTAAGCATATCGAGGTAGACTATCATTACACTTGAGACATGATTCAGAAGAGCTTCATCTCCACCACTCATGTTAGTTCAGGAGATCATACATCAGACGTGCTCACCAAGGCCTTAGCTAGAGCGCCTTTCCATAGATGTTGTTCCAAGCTGAGCATGATTGATATCTACGCTCCAGCTTGAGGGGGAGTGTTGAGATATTTGTTATATTTTATCTCTTTTATGTATTCTTTATTCTTTCAGTCTTCTTTATGTAATGTGCACAACGGATCTCTCCTCTTTATAAGAGAACCTTAGGGTCTCGTGAATAACAACTTATTATTTTCTTCCAACAGGAACTTTAAAGGCATTTCAATCAAAAGCAGGAAATAGACTTAAGATCTAGTTTTTTCTTATGTTTTAAACAACTGTGACACATTGACTTTCACGAGCTATAAAAGTTGTGTTTAGGATTATTCTTTGTAATCAGCATTAAAAAAACTGAGGAAAAAGAGTATGAAATCGAGAAGACACCTACCAAGTAACTTGCATGTATTCATTATATAAAAAATTTACACATACCGAAAATTCTTGAAACTTTTGGCATATTCAATTACATGTTACATATGTGTTCTATCACCCCGGAAGATGCAACCGCTCCACACAATCCAAACGACCCATAGGATAGTAGCCACCCAAAGCTTTGGTGGGGCTACTCCCATGACCAAGAACATCCAGGGTCTCCCAGAATTCGATCCAGTCAACTATCAAAACCCTCTCCACATGAGTCGCATCCCATACCTCAACAAAAAGCATCCAAAGAATAAATGCTCAATGCTCTCCTCCTCTTCCGGACAATGCTCACAAGGGGTTATCACACCAGGGAAAGAACCGGAATCATCTCTCAGCAATCATAAGATGATCCCTCCTCAAAAGCCAAATTGAAAGTTGGACCCGTAATAGTATTTTCCAACTCCATACATCGATAAATCGATTAGAAACAAGCATCGAATCCAAAACTTCCAACTGGTAGAAAGCCCTATACGCCTTCCATAGAATGAACCATCCATCAAACCAGGACCGATGATCCACAGAGCCGCCCAGCTGTAATAATCCCAGGTCTCCTGCTTCGTCTCTTGCAAATGGACAACATTTGCCTTCCAACCCTCTAGAAGTACACCCACCATTCTCCTCTTATACGCATGGCCAAGGCCATGTACATTCCAAGAGACAATCTTCATTTAGCAACAAAGAGGGACGCCACCGCCAACAACACCCCCACGCAACATGTTATCTTTCCTCACTTCTCAGGCTTCTCCCCAAAAACAAAGCATCTCATTGGCTCATAACTCTCAATGCACGTATCATCCACCTGCACTTCTACATGCACCTCCTCGTCAATAATCTCCATCAAAGACATACCCATCAAATGTAGCCAAGGGCCTAACAATCTTTGCTTGCGACAACAGACAAACACCTTCCAGCGGTCTTCATTACAGATGGCAAGGGCAAACAACATCGGTCCTCGATGCTGACAGGCCCACTTCTATCGTACCTTGAAACGTATATCCACAAAAACACAACATAAGAAGCCACCGTCGAGTGCTTCCCCCTCTTTTGAGCTTCAAAAAAAAACACAACATAAGAAGCCACAATCTCCATCGAAGGGTCAAACGAGGACACATCCATCATTTCGAATAAGCTCTCCTTCGAGCTTTCATGCTCAGGGCAGAAAAGATATTAGGACCACTAGTAAATGGTGGTGGCAAGCATTCAAACAACAACAAGTAAAAAGAGATATGACCTACCACATTCACAACCTAAAAAACCTGACCGCCAGTGCACCGATCAACCACAATCATTGCAACAATGCCATCTAATGGTCCGAGTCATCTGAGACAATCTCAATCACCTTAGAAAAACTAGGCAACACCATCTGGAAATAGTCAAGTCGTCGTGAAGTGAACGGTATACTAGCACATAGAAAGTCATGTTGTCTTGGCAAGGTAACTCCCCATCCTTGAAACGAATCCTTCTCCACACAACTCTAGAAATCCAAGCATCAAGCGCCAGTAAAATCCTTTACTATAAGGCAGAGAGTCCATGCACACAAGCAGAAAAAGGCTCCAGGGGGATAACATCACCCAGGAAATGGTCAAAAAAAGAACCCAAGGCACCTCCCTATCTTCTCCATCAAACCACCACAAGCCAACAAAGCAATAAAACGTGAAGAATGTTGATGTTGATGCCTCAACACATCAGCAATCTCATGTGGACGCGAACAAATCTCCTCTACAAAGTGCGAATTTCGAGGGGTCCTTGGTGTATCATTTGAGGGATCCCAGATGTTGCACGGTGGTCTCCTTTGCCCCCAAGGTAGGGATCACCGAAGGCCACCGTATCCTACGAATCTTGCAATCACGACGCCATTATTCCCGAAATCCACAGTAAAGCAACGAAAGTTGGTGATCGGAGATGCTGAAAACCCCGCCAAGATCTATGACGATGCACCACCTCCCATGCATCTTCATCAATCGTAGGACAACCTCCTCGCCTCTCAACATATGGTGCAGTAGTGATGATAGGCCTCAAAGTGGCATTAGTGTCATAAAGGTCCGCAACAACCGCACCACAAAAGCCCCTAGGATCTCCAGAAGAGCTCTTGGAATAACCACACGACACCCAAGTCGGGACAAAAGGTCCATGTGGAGCCCCAGAAGCCAGTGCGCAACCCTAGCAAGTTCGGATGGAGTCCCAGCGAGCCTCAGCAGCAAGGGTGGAGCCCCAACGTGCCTGGGCGAAACCCCTACGGAGAAAACGCTCCAAGAGGCCCTGGTGGTGCATCTTTTCCAAGAACCCAAGATCGGACCATAAAGGCCCAGCATCATGAGTGAGAAGCCCCACAACCCCGAGCACCACCTCCCAACCTCCCTCTGACTCCCTCACTCTTATGGAGGCACTCAAGTGTAGCCCTCACGTGCCACCTGCTACTCTTCCGAACGGTGGCAAAGATTCGAACTGTGAAGTGTGTCATCTTTCCAAACACCATAAAGCACCTTCTCATGTTTCCGAAAATAAAAGTAGCTCAACTTTTTCATCAGTTTATTCAAATGTCTGGGACCCATTTACATTTGATACAAGTCAGGATACACTTATTCTATCACATTTCTTCATGACTGCCCAGAAGTATTTTGTTTATCTGATGAAGAGAAAATCAGGTAGTCCACAAATTGGTAGATATTTCTGTAAAATGTTGGAAAATCAGTTTCAAACGAATACGAAGAACATTCACCGAATGATAAAACAACTATTTTTATGGAGAGATGAGACCTTAGGCCTCTTTATATAAGGAAAAGGCAAAAAAGACCCCTAAAGGGGTACAACACATATCATGTAACTCTTCGCTTAAGGATGGAGTGGATATATCAACCATGCTCATTTTCTTAAAATGTCTCACAAACTGAATGCATGTACGAGGATAGGTAAGCATGTTAGTAGATGATCCTCAGACGTCACACTAGAGCTGCGCAATGACCCTTCATATCTAGTCCCTAGTTAATGACAAACAATTTTCAAATGTTGGGACTTGTGAGACTTGTGAGATGTTACTAAATTGCGTAAGAAAATCTCTTGGTCTAAAAAATGAAAAGGGGGTCGTTGAGCACCTAATCGCTATGTCATAATAGATCCGAACACTTGTGTAACATCCGGGTTCCAATCAAACCCGAACCCGACCCGATTAGGGTTCGTATAACTTAATAAAGTTATTAGACAATTTTAAATAACTTAAAACGATCAATTGATCGTGAATCAAAAGTTGTTCGAGCGAAATCAATCAAAAATCGATCGCATCGTAATGCGTGCCCAAAAAAGCCGCGACGTAATTTCAGAAACCGCGAAACAAACCGACACCGTCATAAAATCTGATTCGACGAAACAAGACCAAGGGAATCGACCGTTCGTCAATCGGAGGTCGGTTGATATTTTTAAAATCACAATTTAACCCTAAACCGACATCGTATCTTGAAAATCTCGGGCATTCAAATCCAATCAAAAGTATATCAATATTATACTCACATTGATCACCATTTGGACGGTCAAAACGAGCCATTTTTCATCAAAATCGGATAGTCGAGGTGCGAGTACGATCAACTTTTGTATGTCAAATAAATGGAAAAAAAGTATAAAAATAAAAATTTATTTATTTTTATACATACAGGTTGCCTGCCAGCATGCTTTACAGGACAGCCATTTGGCTTCCTATCTTTCTCCACTTGGCAATTAACAATGCCCTCCTCATTGTTATATAAACTCATATTTCCCCTTCAAAAATCCCAGCCAAGAAAGCCCCAATTTCCCAAAATTCCAGCCGTGAGAAGAGACCCAAAACCCCTTGACCTTCTCCTCATATCCCCCAAAATTACCACCAGCCCTTTCCATCGAAAGAGCCACTCTCCTCATCTCCTTCTTGCAGCATGTGCTGTTGCCAAAGCTCTCAACCAAGCAACTGCTACTGCAGCAACTACTGCTACAGCCAAGACTTGGACTGCTCCAAAAAGGCCCCCAGCTGCTGTTGATGCCTTAGAGTCTGCATAGCCACTGCATGTTAGTGATTCTGCTCCAAAACTCGGAGAAAAATCTAAATAGGTACAAACCCATTTCCACACCTCCTTGTTGCCAAGCATGAGTATTTAGGTTCTCTAAATCTGTTATATATATGAATAATGCTCTCATTCCCTTCTTTCACTTGATTGTTTGGAGAAATCTTAAGAGTCTTGGGTTTAATGCAAAGTTATGTTGTTATGATTATTAACTTTAGTCTTTAAGAAATTGTAATAATCAATTAAAATCCTAGTGTTGAAATGTTTGGAAATCAATATATATATATGATTCATTGATAAAGATATAGTCATAGTATATTATTTGGAAATAAAGATTTATTGGAAATCAGGACTCTGTTGATTTCAATATGTTAAGTAACTAATAGTATAATATAATTCATTAAATAAGAGATATGTAAGGGTAAGCACCCTGTATATGCCTCATCTGAAATTGATTTTTGCTAGATCTGTTGGGCAGTTTCCACCATCTCCTTTGGTTATGAAGAAGATTTTTAAAATGATCCCTCTTATATTGGACCTTTTTTGGAAAAAAAATGGAGAATGGTGTGGTTCTCTATATTTATTTGGAATAATATATATATATATATATATCCAGCGGCTAGACACTGGCTATGTCTTCCTTCTGGTGCTTCCAGGAAGAAAGGAGGGCGAGGAAAGGAGTGACCTATCAAAGGAGGGGTGGGCATTTAGAGCCTTTCACTATGGAATGAACAGTTTGATTAAAACGAATTTTTTTTGTTTGTGTTGGGAAAATGTGGCTACTCCATCATTTTAAATATCAAATTTTACCATAGAAGCCTATGTGCACTTAGGTTGTTGGTGGTTGTTATTGCATATGGATGCAAAGGTTGCTGTATAAAAAAAAGTTAATAAAAACGGCAAGCCTTACTGTGGTGAAGGATGTTACTGACATGCAACAATAGTGAGATTCATGTTGATATACTCATCTTGACACTATCTTGCATTATTCCTTAATATCTTTAGAAAATTTATTATACAATGTAAGGATATATTTTCTTATCAAGTATAATTCTATTATAATTGATTTTATTTCGAATGATAATTCTTTGGATGGTAATGTGGCCAGTAGAGTGTTGATTATCAAGACAACCATCCGTAACCTTAAGCCTTTTGTCTGGGGTCCTAATGACTGTGGGTTCATGTTATTAATAATGCAAGAAATTGATAAAGTTTTTAAAAAAGGACGTTGCTAAATATATAAACATATAATAATTTTTGGACAACAAGACGTTATTACTGTAATTGGTACATTCCAGTTATGAAATCAGGAAATTATAAAGGGAGTTTTATTTAAATCCAAATACAAGTGGATTCCAAGAGATTATCTCCCGGGGAAGAGGGATATTGTCCTCTGCGAAGGATTAGATAAAAGAGGAGTTGTTTGAATTTCAAAGAAAATTTCCACATAGAACGCCTGAATTTACTCATATTTAGACGATAGGAATTGGATCCGTAATCAAATATCTCCAAAAGGTCTTGAATCAGTAATGTCAAATATTTAGCTGGTCATAGTGACCCTTACACTTGATCGTGCGAGGGCACGGTGACCCTTAACTGGGCAGAAGATAGGAAACCTAGATCGGGCAGTGGCCGCCAAATACGCGGGTCTAGGATCACAGTCCTTTTCACGGTTTTTACGCGAGCTCGCAGTGCTTTACGCCTCGTTGGGATCCCGACTTTTGACCAATCCGCTGACCCCTCTGTTTTAAGATACCCATGCGCGGGATCCTCGATTTTCAGTTTTTCTCGTACGAGCTTGTTTTCCCGTACTAGTCGGGCCGGTTTTCTAGAGTGACTTTTCCGAAGAGTCTCTCTCACCTGTCTCTGGGGCGTAGTTTTGGAGTTAGACATTTCCCTCTATTGGACCACACTTCCAATTAGAGGGCGAGACGGAAGAGCCTCTTAGGAGGCTACCTCACAGCTTGAGTTTCAATTACTTTTTCGCCAATAGGTTTGGCGAAATTACATCTAAAATCATCTGTGGTAACATTTGGGGGAGTTTCAGTTGAACTAAGAGAGAAGTATTATAGATCTTGTCTTGAATAGAGTTGTTTTGAATAGAGCTGTTTCAATTACTTTTTCGCTAATAGGTTGTTTTGAATAAAGTTGACTATAATTAAGTTAAGTGAACGTGTTGGGAACTTAGTTAGGATGCATTATACAACACCGCATGCCTACGGAGGCACGCCAACCCTAAGTTACTTTTCATGCCTTAGAGTCATAGTGTGAGGTCACACACTGACCAAGAACATAGACTATCTACTTAACTTAAGAATTTAAATAAAATCAAGAGTCATTCAAAACCTAAATCGTCCTCATTATAAAAATCCATATTTAAGAATTCTAAATAACAAGACATTAATAGTTATATGTATATATATACATATGAGTCATCAACTATTACATACATATATAATGTTATAAGGCAATTAGGGAAATTATTACACATGTCGTTAACTACTATATAATAATATGACATATGCGAGGTAATGAGAAAAGTTGAAGCATACATCACTGTAGCATGAAAACTTCTTTTTCAAAACAAGTACTTGTAACTTATAGTTGTTATACCTTTCTACTTGTTTCTTTTGTATCCATGTTAAATATCTGCTTATTTTATACTATGAAATATGGGTGTACCAATGCTCCTGATACATCTTCTTCCTACCATGTTTTGGCAGATAAGGAACCTGCAACACAGTAGCAGGTTGATGACTTCCGGTGATCGTGTATATACCCGACGGTATAGTTTCTTTTGGCTCAGTTTCTTTTGTTGTAGTTTTTGGTTCTGTTATAATGTAAAATGCCTTTCTTTTTCTTCGGAATATGTTGGGATATATGAATGTATTATTAGCTCTCATGTACATGTTGTATATATTATGAAAGATAATGAAAAAAAATTTTGGTGGCATGTATTTGTTGAATCTGTGGTGATGAATGTGGTTGGAATGTCATGCAATAGCAATAGCATCGTGAAAAATTTTCCATGTTTTTCAATACTTTGTGCGATCACATGTGAATGTAGTAGTGTGAATGTTTCGTAAACGGGTACATGGATCCTAAGGGCGCCACAGTTTGGTATCAGAGCTGTGGTACCCAGATACGCACATTCGTAGTATTACAATTCCGATCGCATTAAGTCCTCAGATAACGACAGTCTTCTGACTTGTCGTGAGTACGAGAAGGGAAATATGACATTCGAATTCAATCACCACAAATATCACCAGTTTCATTAATTTTCATATTATATCCTAAGAAGAGAAAAAACATATATGATAAGTATCTGCGAATGGCACTTTTTATGACTAAAAAATGGTTTCTATGCAGAGCCATGGCATCCCGACCAGGACAAGAGACGACTGACCAGCTAGCACGCATATTGACTGCTCTCACCGACCTCCAGCAGCAGCAGGTTGCTATGAGAGGCCAGCAGGACCAGATTCTAACACAACAAACTGAGATTGCAGACCGACAGACTGATATAGAGATGAGATTTGAGGAGTTGTCAGATTCCACCTACCGTCCATCTCATGACGGCACACGCCAGGACCTGCGACAGTCGGTAGAGGTACAACAACCTTATTTCGATGATCCACTTGAGGAGGATGGAGACTTTGACAGGGAACATGACCTTGTTGACTTTGCAAATGAGTAAGCACATGAGTACTCCGCCATCCACAGACATCAGTCAGTGTTCACTTCCTACCAGCAGGCCAATATGCCCATGTTCGAGGGCATCGGTATGTCAGATGTTGCTGAGCAGTGACTCAAGAGGGTGATGAAGGTGCTGAGGATGATTCACGTGCCACGAGACATGTGGCTATCTTTCATGGAGTATTCACTGACAAACTTCGCCGAGAGATGGTGGGATGCTGTATTTTCTGAGTTAGGCCGAGAGCCTACATGGGATGATTTTGAGACGAGGTTCAGATCCCACTTCTTTTCTGCGAAGTGGAAGGAGTCCCAGCGCCGACTTTTTGCAGAGCTTCGTCATAGACCGATGACGGCTAGAGACTACTTCGTCAGATATACTGAGCTGTCTCGACACACTCCAGCAGCTGCTGCATTTCCATAGGAGAATCTGGAAAAGTTCATCAGAGGCATGAGGGAAGAAGTGCAGGAGAAGCTGGCTGGACTACACATCACTTCCATCTCTGAGGCTACTGACACAGCGGAGAAGTTTGAGGATATCCGAGAGCGACGATTTGGAAGCTCATCTGGAGCAGCACATAGACCACAGTGATCTTTTGGGCCGATTCGTCGACCATTTTAGTAGCAGAGTTAAGCTAGGTGTTTCCGAGCTACAGGTTCGTCATTCTCAAGCAGTACTCGCTCATCTCCATCGACTACTTTAAGAGGAGCACTAGCTGGACGTGACACATATTCCGCTCGACCATTTGCGTCCCAACAAGCAGACAGACTCCCAGCAGGACCGCTCGGAGAGCAGACACGACCACTCCATCTCCTCGGTCAGTCCGATGCTACTTGTGTCATGAATAGGGACATTACCGACATCAGTGTCCCCAGAGATCTGGTGAGTTTCAGCCACAGCATTCACAGTCGCAGCCTCAGGCACAGCGTTCAGGGAATTCCCATGGCAGGAACTCCAATTTCAGGAGGCAGCATCAGAGACAGACACAGAGAGTGGTAGGTTCCAGTACTGCACCAGCTAGATAGGGTCAGCTACACGCAGTGACCGAGGAACAGATACGTTCAGCAGCTACTGTGGTGAAAGGTATGGTCTCAGTCTTGGGCCGACCTTTTCATGTTTTATTTGATTCTGGAGTGAAACATTCTTTCCTTGCTTCGAGACTACTAGCTTCTTTAAGTAGAGTCGCAGATACTCTATCTTCTCCATATCACATCCGAAGGCCAGGTAGCCAGTTGTTCATCATTTCACTGACAGTCAGGCACTTTCCAGTACTGATTGACGGTCACAAGATGATCGCAGATTGTCTACTCCTACAGCTTGACGAGTTTGACTTGATTTTGGGTATGGATTGGTTATCTGCTCATCATGCTCTTATTGATTGCTTTAGGAAGACAGTTGTCTTCAGGATTTCGGATTTACCCGAGTTGACTTTTGAGGGTACTTTTCATGACTCCAAAATGGAGTACATTTCTGTTTGCGAGCTCAACGACTTGTTGATCAGGGTTGCGATTCTTATCCAGCATTTGTTCAAGAGGTATCTGATCATGAACCGATGACACAAGACATCAGAATAGTATCTGAATATCCAGATGTTTTTCCTGATGAGCTACCAGGATTACCTCCTGAGAGAAAGATCGAGTTCGAGATTACTTTGCTATCAGATACACAGCCGATCTCGATGGCTCCTTACCGCATGGCACCAGCTGAGTTGAGAGAGCTGAAGGTGCAGTTGCAGGAGTTACTTGATTTGGAATTTGTGAGTTCGAGCACTTCACATTGAGGTGCTCCGATTTCATTTGTCAGAAAAAAGGATGGATCCATGAGATTATGCATCGATTAAAGGCAACTGAACAAGAAAACGGTGAAGATTCGTTATCCTTTGCCACGTATCGATGATTTATTCGATCAGCTCCAGGGATCTTCAGTGTTCTCGAAGATTGATCTTCGTTCAGGCTACCATCAACTGAGGATTCGAGAGTCTAATATTCCGAAGACCGCTTTCAGGACTCGCTATGGACACTACGAGTTTATGGTGATGCTGTTTGGACTCACCAATGCACCTGCAGCATTCATGGATATGATGAACCGTATCTTTGGTCCATACTTGGACAAATTGGTGGTAGTATTCATTGATGATGTGCTCATATATTCTCGGAATAAATGGGATCATGAGAATGATCTAAGGATTGTTTTGAACACATTACGAGAGCACAAGCTATATGCCAAGTTGAGCAAATGTGAGTTTTGGTTATCCCAGGTCTCATTTCTAGGGCATGTCATTTCTGGGGCAGGTATTACGGTTGATCCTGCAAAGATAGAGGCAGTCATATCTTGGGAGCAGCCCAAGACAGTTACTCAGATTCGGAGCTTCCTTGGATTAGCGGGCTATTACAGACGCTTTGTCAGCAGATTTTCACGCATTGTTCGCCCTTTGACGTGATTGACACAGAAGGGAGTTCCATTCATTTGGGACAATTCTTGTGAGCAGGCCTTCAGGACATTGAAGGAGAGGTTGACTA
The DNA here is from genome assembly GCA_037367405.1 of Ottelia alismoides. NCBI lineage: Eukaryota > Viridiplantae > Streptophyta > Magnoliopsida > Alismatales > Hydrocharitaceae > Ottelia > Ottelia alismoides. The sequence continues at coordinate 180,833 of JAZKJV010005973.1, forward strand.
CAACACATATTCTTGCCCTTCCTTCAGGTACTCAAGACTACATAGTCTACACAGATGCATCTGGAGAAGGTCTAAGAGCGGTATTGATGCAAAGAGCCACGTGATTGCATACGCATCAGGATAGTTGAGACCGCGTGAGCGGAATTACCCTACACATGACTTGGAGTTGGCGGCAGTAGTCTTCGTCTTGAAGATCTGGCGTCACTATCTTTATGGGGTGACTTTCGAGATTTTCACGGATCACAAGAGCCTGAAGTACATATTTGATTAGAAAGAGCTGAACATGAGACAGCGAAGGTGGCTCGAGTTACTGAAGGATTATGACTGCACGATCTCTTACCATCCCGGTAAGGGAAACGTGGAGGCTGATGCACTTAGCATGAGAGCTCATGCAGATGGTACGACGAACTGGCTATATTCATGGGATATGCTCACATCTTTGACCAATTGGCATCCTCAGGAGAGCGCATCTATTTCTAGCGACGTACCTCCATGATTCAGCAGTTTGTGGGGTCGCATCGTCGAAGGCCAGAAGACAGATCCATGGATTCGAGATAGATACATGCGTGTCGTCAAGGACGAGGTTGATGATTTTGTTGTAACGGAATCTATTTTATGGAAGGCAAGACGGGTCGTTATGCCCAACAGCGAGCAGCTACATAGAGACATACTTGATGAGACACACAATTCATGGTTATCTATCCATCCAGGCAGCACAAAAATATACCGTGATCTGCGCTGACATTTCTGGTGAGATGTAATGAAGCGCGATGTGGCGCAACATATCAGCAGATGCATGACCCGTCAGATGGTCACAAGAGACCACCAGGATTACTGCAGTCTCTCCCCATTCCCGAGTGGAAGTCGGAGAGCATTTCTATAGATTTCGTCACGGGATTGCCAAAGACACCAAGTTGCAATGATTCTATTTGGGTCGTTGTTGATTGATTGACCAAGTCAGTCCATTTCATATCTGTCAACACGACTTACACTCCATCCAGATTGGCCAAGCTATATGTGCAGAACATCATCAGGCTACATGGTATACCACGCGAGGTGGTGTCTGATAGGGATTTGAGGTTTACATCGCACTATTGGCATCAGTTAACAGAGTTGAGGATGAGTTCTACTTATCATCCGTAGACAGATGGGCAGAGTGAGCGCACCATTCAGATACTTGAGGATTTTCTACGTTCATGCACTTTGGAGTGGAAAGGGTCCTGTAAGGACCATCTGCCCTTGGTAGAATTTACGTACAACAACAGTCATCATTCCAGTATCGCCATGACACCATTCGAAGCCCTATACGAGCGGAGATGCCTCACACCTCTCAGTTGGCGTAAGGTAGGTGATCATACTCTTTACTTCGTAGATCTCCTGGAGGAGACCGCGAAGGCTGTTGATCTTGTGAGACGGAGGCTTCTGACGGCACAGAGCCGTCAGAAAAGCTATGCAGATCGTCGGAGAAGAGATTTGGAGTTTTAGGTATCCAATCTTCTTCTCTTTCTACTATTACAAATTTAGCTTAATCTCATACTAATGACATTCCTATAAATTACAAGTTGGAGATTGGGTATTTCTCCGCGTATCTCCTATGAAGGGAAACAAAGATTCGGTGTTCGCGGCAAACTAGCATCGCGATACATTGGAGCATTTGAGATTCTGGCTCGTGTGGGGAAGGTAGCATACCGAGTAGACCTTCCTCCACATCTTTCAGCGATCGACGATGTATTTCATGTGTCCATCCTGAGAAAGTATGTGCACGATCCTCGAAACATCATCAACTACGAGAAGTTAGATGTGGAGCCCGATTTGACATATGAGGAGAGACCAGTGCAGATACTAGAGAGCACTGTGAAGAAGCTTCGCAACAAAGAGATTCCTCTGGTCAAGGTGTTGTGGCATCCATTGTTTTTAAAAACGTGCCTCGAGGCGTTGAGGTGTACGCCTCGAGGCGTTTTTCAAGGAAAAATGCCTCGAGGCTATAGCTTCATCCGGCCTCAGTGAGGCGTGCGCCTCGAGGCTTATGAGGCGCGCCTCGAGGCGCTGCCTCATATATGTGATGTTTTTTTAAATTTTTCTGCAATATTTTTCCATTTCTTTTTAATTGTGAGCTTTTCATCTTTCGTAGACAAGTATTTCCAAGTTTTAAGCTCACGATTCATTGAAATGCATTTTTTAAAATTTGTTAACATATTAAGCTTATTTTTACTTTGTTATGCATGTTTTTTTATAAATCAACACGAACAAAGAATTGAGTCTTGAGTCCTTAAATCTAATGCCTCTACTCTTTAGTATGAATTAAGCATAAATGCTTTATTAAAATGTTTGGATGCAAGTCCCCTACTTTGACCTAACAACAACAACAAAGCCTTTTCTCATAATTAAGTAGGGTCGGCTACATGGATTCTTCGCCTCCATTCAGATCTATCTCGGGTCAATCCCGGGCTTATATCCACAAAACAAAGATCCCTTCGTATGGTCTCTTTCCAACACTTCTTGGGTCGTCCCGCCCTCTCTTAGTCGGCTCAACATCCCAACACTCGCATCTCCTAACTGGTGCATCAGCTGATCTTCTTTGCAAATGACCAAACCATCTTAAGCGGTTTTCTCGCATCTTATCCTCGATCGGAGCAACACCAACTTTCTTTCTGATTGCATCATTCTGAATCCGATATTTACGTGTGTGTCCACACATCCACCTTAGCATTTTCATTTCTGCTACAGCCATTCTCTGCACATGTCTATGGTTCACAGGCCAACATTCAGATCCATAGAGCATAGCAGGTCTCACGGCTGCTTTGTAAAACTTTCCTTTAATTTTTAAAGGAATTTTCTTATCACAGAGAACAGCAGAGGCTCCCCTCCACTTTAGCCAACCTGCATTTATTCTATTAGTAACATCTCCATCAATTTTCCCATCATGTTGCAAAATAGATCCCAGATATCTAAAAGAATCTCTCTTCTGAATATTATCATCACCAATCTTCACCTCAATTCCTTCATCATTGCTTCCATCAAAGGTACACTCCATATATTCTGTCTTAGCCCTACTTATACGAAATCCTTTATTCTCCAATTCATGTCTCCTACTTTGACCTAAATTTTGAAAAATATATATTGTAAACATGTCTCATCTTTTCGTCTATTCAATCGGGACTAAATTAATTCAAATCAAAGCATGCATGAACAAAAATGATCATAACATGCAATATTCAAGTATTTTATCCCCCAATCATTATGGTAAAGTAAAAAATGATCACAGATTCAGAGCTTACTCTATTATCCTTCTCAATTGAATGACGTGTATCTCACCTAATTTTGAAAATTGTATGTTCCATCTAGTCCCTTTAGTTAAATTTTATTCAAAACTTTAAATTTTGCGGAGAGTTACCCATTATAGTGCTTACATATCCATATTCACTTGACTCCTTACAGATTTAGAGTTTAAAAAGAGAGAGTTATATAACAACTTGGATGTTTAAACCATGATGTTAGCTTTGAATTATCGTGGAGTTATGTATTTAATCATAACTATTTAATTTTTAGAATTTGAAAATTGTAATTACGATTAATTATTATATTTTATGAAAAATTTTCGTTCACGAGTGAGGCTTCGCCTTGAGGCTTACGTCTCGAGGCAATACTAGGAAAACGCCTCGATACGCCTCACGTTTTTTAAAACCTTGGTGGCACCGACACGGCGTCGAAGAAGCGACGTGGGAGACTGAAGTTGACATGTGGGCATGATACCTGTAGCTTTTCTCATGTAATCATTAAAACAAGCATAATTAATTATTTACATATTAAAAGGATATGGCTTGTTTTCCCTTTGAGGTTTTTATGGGTTCAAAACCCTTCGAGATTTTTATGGTCTAAAGAAATCCAAACAAGACCCAAAGTAACCTTAACTCGAGTCTCGAGGACGAGACTCCCTTTGAGGTTTTTATATTTGTAACATCTAGGTCCTAATCAAACCCGAACCCGACCCGATTAGGGTCCGTATAACTCGATAAAGTTATTAGACAATTTTAAATAACTTAAAACGATCAATTGATCGTAAATCAAAAGTCATTCGGGCAAAATCAAACAAAAATCGGTCGCATCGTAATGCGTGTCCGAAAAGCCGCGACGTAATTTTGGAAACAGTGAAACAAACCGAGACAGTCATAAAATCCGATTCGAGGAAACAAGACCAACGAAATCGACCGTTCGTCAATCGAAGGTCGGTTGATATTTTTAAAATCACAAATTTAACCCCAAACCGAAATCGTATCTCGAAAATCTCGGGCATTCAAATTCGATCAAAAGTATATCAATATTATACTCATATTGATCACCATTCTGAGACGGTCAAAACGAACCATTTTTCATCAAAATCGGAGAATCGAGATGCGAGTACGATCAACTTTTGTATGTCAAATAAATGAAAAAAAGTATAAAAATTTAAATTTAATTTTTTTTATATATACAGGCTGCATGCTTGTATGCTTTACAGGACAGCCATTCGGCTTCCTATCTTTCTCCACTTGGCAATTAACAATGCCCTCCTCATTGTTATATAAACTCATACTTTCCCTTCAAAATCCCCAGCCAAGAAAGCCCCAATTTCCCAAAATTCCAGCCGTGAGAAGAGACCCAAAACCCCTTGACCTTCTCCTCAAATCCCCCAAAACTTCCTCCAACACTTTCCACCAAAAGAGCCACTCTCCTCATCTCCTTCTTGCTGCATTTGCTGCTGCCAAAGCTCTCAACCAAGCTACTACCACTGCAGCAACTACTACTACAGCCATAACTTGGACTGCTCCAAAGAGACCCCAGCTGCTGTTGATGCCCTATTAGAGTCTGCATAGCCACTGCATGTTAGTGATTCTGCTCCAAAACTTGGAGAAAAATCTAAATAGGTACAAACCCAATTCCACACCTCCTTGCTGCCATGCATGAGTATTTAGATTCCGTAATTCTGTTATATATATGAAACATGCTCTCATTCCCTTCTTTCATTTAATTATTTGGAGAAATCTTAAGAGTCTTGGGTTTAATGCAAAGTTATGTTGTTATGATTATTAACTTTAGTCTTTAAGAAATTGTAATAATTAATTAAAATCCTACTGTTGAAATGTTTGGAAATCAATATATATATATGATTCATTGATAAAGATATAGTCATAGTATATTATTTGAAAATAAAGATTTATTGGAAATCAGGACTTCGTTGATTTCATTATGTTAAGTAACTAATAGGGTAATATAATTCATTAAATAAGAGATAAGTAATGGGTAAGCACCCCGTATATGCCTCATCTGAAATTGATTTTTGCTGGATCTGTTGGGCAGTTTCCACCATTTCCTTTAGTTGTGAAGAAGATTTTTAAAATGATCCCTCTTATATTGGACATTTTTTGGAAAAAATTGGAGAATGGTGCTGTTCTCTATATTTATTTGGAATAAAATATATATATATATATATATCCAGCGGCTAGATACTGGCTCTGTCTTCTTTCTGGTGCTTCCAGGAAGAAAGGAGGGCAAGGAAAGGAGTGACCTATCAAAGGAGGGGTGGGCATTTAGAGCCTTTCACTATGGAATGAACAGTTTGATTAAAACGAAATCTTTTTTATTTGTGTTGGGAAAATGTGGCTACTTCATCATTTTAAATATCAAATTTTACCATAGAAGCCTATGTGCACTTAGGTTGTTGGTGGTTGTTATTGCATATGGATGCAAAGGTTGCTGTATAAAAAAAAGTTGATAAAAACGGCAAGCCTTACTGTGGTGAAGGAGGTTACTGATATGCAACAATAGTGAGATCCATGTTGATATACTCATCTTGACACTATCTTGCATTATTCCTTAATATCTTTAGAAAATTTATTATACAATGTAAGGATATATTTTCTTATCAAATATAATTCTATTATAATTGATTTTATTTCGAATGATAATTCTTTGGATGGTAATGTGGCCCGTAGAGTGTTGATTATCAAGACAACCATCCGTAATCTTAAGCCTTTTGTCTGGCGGTCCTAATGACTGTGGATTCATGTTATTAATAATGCAAGAAATTGATAAAGTTTTTAAAAAAGGACGTTGATAAATATATAAACATATAATAATTTGGGATGTTTACACTCATAACCTTGAGTAATTTCGTAATAACATTCATAACCATGCATAATCGTGAATTACATGAGAAACCCCGAGTAATGCTTAACTCTTACATGACATAACCCTGTGTTATGTTCCATTTGAGATTTCAATATATTTGACGGTTTTCGTTTGAAAAAAGACAAGATTGCCCCTAATGCTCATTCTTATTTACAAATCATGCCATAATTCTATCTCTGTCACTTTAGAGGTGCTGACGGTCGTACACCCGCAAGAGCATCCGCCTCCTAACGCCGCAAGCCGTCCGCGCCTCCTGGCTGCACACCCCCCGGACACCGCCTGCAACCGCACCCCCCCCCCTGTCGACCTTTGCAAGCAACTCCCTGTCGTCGTCGACCTATGCAAGCCCCCCACACCCACCCCTGTCGACCTCTGCAAGCCCACCCTCCCACCTCGATTCGGTCGCGTCGCCGTTGAACTCTGCAATCCCTGCACATAACCACCTTGGTCGACACCCCCCACCCGCATCTCTGCCCCTCCCCTCCCCCACGACCTCCGGAAACCCAACACCCCCCACCTACACCTCTGCCCCTCCCCTCCCCCATGACCTCCGGAAACCCAACACCCCCCACCCAAACCTCTGCCCCTCCCCTCCCCACGACCTCCGGAAACCCAACACCCCCACCCGCACCTCTGCCCCTCCCCTCCCCCACGACCTCCGGAAACCCAACACCCCCCACCCGCACCTCTGTTGCCTGCAAGCTGCCTTTTCGCCCGCAAGCCCGCATCTGCCGTCCAGCCAAAGCACCCCCCTCCGGTCAGTCTGTAAGCCCCTTCCCCTCCCGCTTCATGTAAGCCCGTCGAAAACTGAAGCCCAACGTACCGCCCTCCAGAGAAACCACACTTTAGTACCACCTCCAGCAAAGCCGCCCCAGCCGAATCCTCCCTCTAGTGAAGCCCTCTCGTGTCGCCAGCCTCCAGCAAAGTCCCCTTGGACGTTGCCCTAGCATAAGCCCCCCCCCCCGTGCCGCCCTCTAGTGAAACCACCCCCTGGTGCCGCCTCCAACACTGCAACACTGCAACGCGTCGAAATCTGCAGGCCCCCCATCGTCGCCGACCTCTGCTTGGCCCCCTCCTCTGCAAGCCAGCCCCCCGCACGTCAAACTCGGCATCCCTGCAAGAAAAAAGGATGTGATATTTTTTTATTTAGATTATTTTTAGTCGTTAGATCATTCATGGGTTAGATTAACTCAATCATCTGGTTTAGTTAACGAAGCAAAGTAACGGAATGTTATGGATGTAAGACGGCACACTTATTCAGGGTCATGAGCATAATTCACGATTATGCAGGGTTATGAATGTTATTACGAAATTACTCAAGGTTATGGGTGTAAAAATCCCTAATAATTTTTGGAGCAACAACACGTTGTTATTACAGTAATTGGTACATTCCACTTATGAAATCAGGAAATTAAAAAGGGAGTTTTATTTAAATCCAAATACAAGTGACTTCTAAGAGATTATCTCCCGAGGAAGAGGGATATTGTCCTCTGTGATGGATTAGATAAAAGAGTTGTTTGAATTTCAAAGAAAATTTCTACATACAACGCCCGAATTTACTCATATTGAGACGATAGGAATTGGATATGTAAATAAATATATCCGAAAGGTCTTGAATCAGTAATGTCAAATATTAGCCGGTCATAGTGACCCTTACACTTGACCGTGCGAGGGCGTGGTGACCCTCAACTGGGCAGAAGATAGGAAGCCCAGATCGGGCAGCGACCGCCAAATGCATGGGTCTAGGATCCCAATCCTTTTCACGATTTTTATGCGAAGCTCACAATGTTTTTACGCCTCGTTGGGATCCAGACTTTTGACCACTCAGCTGGCCCCTCTGTTTTAGGATACCTATACGGGGGATCCTTGGTTCATTTTTTCTCGTAGGAGCTCGTTTGCCCGTACTAGTCGAGCCAGTTTTCTAGAGTGACTTTTCCGGAGAGTCTCTCTCACCCGTCTTTGGGGCGTAGTTTTGGAGTAGATCTTTCCCTCTATTGGACCGCACTGCCAATTAGAGGGCGAGACGGAAGAGCCTCTTAGGAGGCTACCTCACCACTTGAGTTTTATTTACTTTTTCGCCAATAGGTTTGACGATATTACATCTAAAATCATCTAGGATTACATTTGAGGGAGTTTCAGTTGAACTCAGAGAGAAGTATTATAGATCTTGTTTAAGAGAGGAAGTTGAGTATAGGTTTTTTTGAATAGAGTTAACTATAATTAAGTTAAGTGGACGTGTTAGGAACTTAGTTAGGATGCATTATACAACACCGCATGCCTACGGAGGCACCCCAACCCTAAGGCACTTTTTCATGCCTTAGAGTCAGAGTATGAGGTCACACACTGACCAAGACCACAGACTATCTACTTAACTTAAGAATTTAGATAAAATCAAGAGTCATTCAAAACCTAAATCTTCCTCATTATAAAAATCCATATTTAAGAATTCTAAATAATAAGACATTAATAGTTATATGTGTATATATATATACATATGAGTCATCAACTATTACATGTATATATATAATGTTATAAGGCAATTAAAGAGATTATTACACATGTCATTACCTACTATATAATAATGTGACATATGGGAGGTAATGGGAAAACTTGAAGCATCCATCACTGTAGCATGAAAAGTTCTTTTTCAAAACAAGTAGTTATAACTTTTAGTTGTTATACCTTTCTACTTATTTCTTTTGTATGCATGTTAAATGCATGCTTATTTTATAATATGAAATATGGGTGTAGCAGCGCTCGCTGATACCTCTTCTTCCTACCATGTTTTGGCATGCAAGGAACCTGCAACAAAGTAGCAGGTTGATGACTTCTGGTGATCGTGTATATACCCGATGATATGGCTTCTTTTGGCTCAGTTTCTTTTATTGTAGTTTTTGAAACTGTTATAATGTAAAATGTCTTTCTTTCTCTTCGGAATATGTTGAGATATATGAATGTACTATCTGCTCTCATGTACATGTTGTATATATTATGAAAGATAATGAAATGAAATTTTGGTGGCATGTCTTTGTCGAATCTGTGGTGATGAATGTGGTTGGAATGTCATATGCAATAGCAATAGCATCCTGAAAAATTTTCCCTGTTCTTCAATACTTTGTGCGATCACATGTGAATGTAGTAGTGCGAATGTTTCGTAAACGAGTACCCGGATCCTAAGGACACCACAACTTGCTTCTTTCTTTGCTTGTCGATTGATTCGAAAAGAAAGCAAGCTTCACATCAAAGAGACCATACGTGGATAATGAAGAACTATAAGACTGAATTACCTGAGACACCTATGCCCATATGAAATATCGAAGCCACCCATTAATAGTAATGGAACTCTGTGCAATGTATCCTCCCGTGAGGAGAGTGACCACCCCTTGATCACTTACAGTACCCCAAACATTCAATTGCTTTGTGGAGTAGGGGTTGGTTGACACGGAACCGGGAGAGTTTATTAAAGACAACCCCTTGGGGGTATTTTCATATTTTCTATTCACATTACTCTTTGGCCATAGCCACTACTCATCACAACACCTCTATCATAGCACAATTCTCGAGAGCATGTGTAGGATTTAATTTTTAGTTCAATATTGGTTCGAGTTGGCAGTCGGATCTTTCAATGTGGATTTGATAAGAATCATGTAGCCAACCCCACTTTAAGTGGGAGAAGCCTTTACCATTGGTTCGAATTTGGGATTTGGTTTTATGGGGCTAAAAAGCTTGACATCACATCTATCAATTGAGAAAGCAAATACAAATTATCCAGTCCTTTGGACTTCTATGTGGTTGGAAAAATACGTGGTTTTGCATATAAAATCCCTGCAGAAGTCCATTCAACTATTAAGACACAAAGTTTTATAATATAGAAAACTAATATCTATCACTTGAAATCATAGTATGTTTATCTGGACCATTCATGCTCAAGAATAGACTACTTAAATTAAAATAGGAAGAAGATTCTACTTGCAAAGAATATACTAGCAAATGAAAAACAAAACCTTTTAGCATAAGACAATAAACTCATTTGATTCATGTTTAGCTAAGAAACTGCTATATAAACAACAAAAGTCGGAAACTTAATTTAGAGACAAATTCCTAAATATTGGTCATGAAAATAAAAGTCCACATATATGGTCCAAAAGATATTAATTCCCTAAATAGTGCGCAATTTAAAAATGCGATATGTAAATTGCATTTTAAAAATGCAATATTAGTACAACTTTTTGAAGTTGTGCTGTCTTATGATTATCGCACTAACAAGACAAAAGTGCTTTTGATATCGCGTCTTGTGAATGTGATATTCAACTATTCCCAAATTCTTGGAAGACTAGGAACATTTTATAACAGTAATGTCGCATTTTCAAAAGTGAATGTGATATTAGATCACTAATCAGGGAATTTAAATCTTTTGGACCATATATGTAGAATTTTTAAGAGAACATTATTTAAGAATTTGTCTTTAAATTAAAATGTCAAGCAAAGCTTTTGGAAGATATGCGTCACTTTAGTTGAAACCTAGTTCATGAAACCCCGCATTAGATGGGGAATGAAACTCTGGAATATTTGCACCATCAATTCCTTTTTTGAAGTTGATGACTTCATATGAAGTGGAAGTAATAGCTCCAACCATTCCGCCGGAAATTCCTGAAACGTTTTCTGAGTCTGTGCAGCATTGACTATTTTTAACGTTGAATCTGACAGAACTATCTTCCTCTGCAAAGCATGTAGCAGGCAATCTGTCTGGCTTATAAATGCATCTTCCCTACAAGGAATCAAAAGACATTTATCACTTCGAAAATTGTATATCCAATATTGATTGGATATTAATATCATACACACCTCCAGACACTTCACTCCAAAGATATCTAGTCAATTTTTTAGATGATCCGAATTGTACATACGATGATACGAAGCACTTCGAACTTGTAAAGCAATCTCACTCCAGAGATATCTAGTTAAATTTTTAATATTCACAACTGGACAGACCGCATAAAAGAAGTTTATAAAACTTAATAATAGACTACAATAACTGAATCTAAGAGGGTGGATAATTAGATAATTATATCTCAATGCATAAAACAACACAATCACTACAACATCGTACCAATGTCTCAAGTGAAAGATTTATGGAATCAGTACAAAGTACCAATGACACAAAGTCCTAACTGCACGATTGAAAGATTTATGGAATCGGTACATGAAAATTCTAAAAAAAGTAACGCAAATTCATCAAGCAATCTATTTTTCATGCAATCAGCAGGAGATCCAACAGACTTGCAGTTCAAACAACGTCGTACGTGGAAACAATTCCTGAAAGAAACCAAAATGCTTTACATGTCATAGAGGCAATTTCGATGATTTAATTAAAGGGATTTTTACCCAACTTTGTAAATAACATTCTCGACCTTCGAAAGAACGTAAGCCCCCCCCTCGACCATGTAAACTTACTAACTCTTACCCCATGAACCCTGCAGTTAACTCCCATCCATTGGACTGGTAAAACTAACCAGATTCCGTTAGTTTCTTATATATAATACCCATTTCATTTTGCAAAAATTAGAATGACTGCCCTTTTCCCTTTCCCCCCCTCACCCTCCTCCTCACCTCCATTTCCCCAGCCAAAACCATTTCCGTCCATCTCCTCGACCTCTGCCTCTTCCTCCTACGGCCGACCCTCCACCTCCTCCCCTCCTCCGAGATCGATGGCTGCGACGACGCGCAGGCCCTGCATCTTGCGGATGAGCACGCAGCTGTCGGTGCGGGTGCAGCCTTCGAGGATGGCGACCTTGAAGCCAAGGGAGAGAAGCTTGCGGGCAGCAGTGAGGCCGGCGAGATCGGCCCCGGCGATGATGGTGGTGGACCAGCATAGGGGTGGGAAGAGTGGGGCCACCATACGACGTCGAGGATGGGCTTTGAGAGGATGAAGTTGATGTAGCCGTGGTAGAGGAGGAAGGTGAAGGCGGAGCAGGAGATCCCCCCTCCTACCCCGCCTCCACCCGCAGCAGGAGCTCTCCCCCTAGCCGCCTCCTCCTCCTCCACTTCCGCCCGCAGCAAGAGCACGCCCCCCCCCAGCCACCTCCTCCTCGTCCCCTAATTCCTCTGCCTCTGCACTCTCCACCACCTCCTCCCCTTGTTCCTCCGCCCTTCTAATGTCGAAGGAGAGTTTCAATGTATTTATTTAGTAGCAATAAATATTTGATTAATCGATTCAAGAATTCATCTCGAAAAAAATTTTGAAAAAAATTTTCGTGATTGGAAGACATGGTTTATACGTGAAATAGAAAATTTTGTGATTTGGTAGACGGATGGAGATGTGGTGAAGAGAGAGAAAATAAAGAGAGGAGGAAGAAGAAGAGGAGTAGAGGAAGAAGATGAAGAGGAAGAAGGGTATGAGGAGGTGGAAGATCCACCATCTAATGCACTATAGTTAAATAAACTCATCTTTTTTTGAAAAGGGAAAGAGTAGCATCCCAAATTAGGATCCACCTTAAAAGGTGTATATTAAAAAGGAAAAAAAGAAGTATAATGTGCTATAAAGTATTACATTCTCCATAATGAACATAGCATTGTACAGTGTTCAATGGCATTCTCAGTGTAACAGGTTTGTCCCCCAAAAATGGCACTGTATCTAGCACACCAAATTGCCCAAAGGAGCGCAAAAGGGAAAGCACTATCTTTGTGGCCATAATCACAGACCGATCTGACTCCTCTCCAGAAACCAACGCAGTCCTGACCATCCACCCATGAGATGCTCGCTTTGCTCTAAATCTGAGATGATGGACATGAGAAGAACAGATGGTTCATGTCCTCCATCGTCACCCCACATCTGACACAAAGATCAACCTCCACACCCAACACCTGCGGCCCAGCCTCTTGCGAACCTGTGTGAGTATTCTGCCAAGCCAGAGAAGCCAGAGAAATATCTTGATACGGTTTGGCACCCTGCTTCTCCAAATCAACCTATTATAATTAGCAACCTCCTCATCCACCTCTAAACTGGCCTCCACCAAAAAATGATATGCCTTCTTCATCAAGAATCTCTCATCTCCCCAAACAAAATGATCTCTGCCAGCCGTCGGTCCCTCCATCCGCGCCAATTCCGCCTACAATTCTAAGAAATCCTCAACCTTTGATGCAACAAGACCGAAGAGAAAGATGGAGACAAAGACCCATGTGCCTAGACTTATCGCACCACCTCCTCATTGTTCCCGGCCAGTTGCATGAGGCGCAAGAAGCACTTGCCCAACGCTCCATCCTTCGTACAATCATCATGCTAGAAACAAAATCCAGACCATCTCCAAGAATCTGGTTCAGCTTCAATCCCGGCTCTGGGATCACCTTGGCGATCCCCTTCCACAATGATGACGATAACCGGTCTGGAACAACTGCCAACGACGAGGACACCCCATAAAGTAAAAGTAATGATAGGATCTGTTGATAAGATGGGGCAAGTTTACGGGGTCAAGGGAGGAATATCGATATTCAACGATCGAGAAGGTAATTTACAAAGTTTATAGGGTTCGTGGGGTAGAAATCCCTAACGATAAAGAGATTTTTACAATTGTCATTCCACACCATACAGCTACCACTCATGATGTCCCTACAAAACATTCGCTTTTACACATGCCCCATGCCATTATCATTCACAAAGATTCAAAGGCCTCTGATATATTGTGGGAGTGTAAAGAATGAGGCAAATTCCTTAATAGTGTCTCGAGATTACATAAATCCATGGGTACTTCACAATGTTTTTTACTTTACTATCGTATTAGTGTCGCAGGCCCTAAATGTGCCACTGGATATTGCATTTTATTTATACGACATACGCCGGTACATGTCAGACATGCAATATGCATCAAAGTACCTGGAAAGGAAAGCTCCCTACGATGTGGGACTCCACGACACTTCTCTGCTCACTCGACGCGGAGATTTCATTCGGGCAATACTATCTTAGGCTTCCCCAGCTACTCCCTCTCTGCCATTGCGCCACCTCCTCGCTTCCAAATTGTCGACGTCGCATCTCCCGAACTCCGGAGACTTTTGGCGCAACAACCTTCTTACCATCATTTGTGTACTAGTGGTTTTGTTTTAGGCATGTCGCAAGCAATATCAACAGTGTATTCAAGAACGGCTCTATGAAGGTGTTGGTACATGCTGCAACTCTATAGATGCCTACTAGGAAGTTTGCTTATTTCATGAGAAAATTTCAGGAATGGAACCCGGATGCAGGTAAAATGGTTTTCCACTCATGATTGTCGTAGGGAGTGGTGGACTTTAGCTTATGATGGTGAATATAGGCTCAGGGAGACACCAAAGGTCTCTGGAGTCTGGGAGATACGGTGTCGACAAGAGGGAAGCGATGAGTCGGCGCTATGGAGAAGAGGGTAGGGAAGCGCAAGGTAGTCTCGGCCAAATAGAAGCTCCGCGTCGAGTAAGCAGGGAAGTGTCGTGGAGTCATGTGTCGTAGGAACTTAAACATCCATGGGTTTTGGCACATATCGCATGTCTGACATGCGACAAATGTATGTCGCATAAACAAAATGCGATATCCAATGGTGCACTTAGGGTGTGTGAGACTATTGCGATACTAAAGTAAATAAAACAGTATGAGTATCCAAAACTTTATGTAATCCCAAGATACTACTAAGGAATTTACCTCTATAAAGAATAGCATATTCATCATGCTAGCTTGCTCGAATTACATGAAATCTGACATTTATTTCTTCCTTATGCTTGTTTGCATCTAATTTATTCGCACATATTGTATCAAAGTATAATATAAACTCCGAATTAATATTTTTTAGACAAAAGAGGGGGTAATACGTAAAGGTCCCCAGGTTATAGTAGCGAACTAACAAAAGTTACAGAAGTTTGAGGAGAGTCTTAGCATGATGAACTACATTCTCTAAACTAAAATGTTCCTCCACAAAAATTCACTCCAATCGATCTCAGGTGAATAGTAGTGGGACCAAATATAGTAACTCCGAAAAAGTCTCCACATTTGGATGTCCAGTCATGATGCATCCAGGTCTACCCAAACAAACTTCGCCTTGTCACAAACTAAGAAAAGACGATCCACCGTCTCGACTCCCCCTCACAACCACACATAGACACACACACACACATAAGGGCAGCTCACTAAAGCAGATTTTCATCCACTGCTCTTTCATTATCAACCTTATGCACCGAAAAAGACACAGAAAAAACCTTAACCCATTGTGGAGCATGCATGTCCTAAACGAGTCGGTAATCATGGATAAACTCTCATGGTATGGGAGCTGCGGGTGTGTTCATTGCATGATACATCGTCTCACCATAAATTAACCATCTTACCATCTCCAATGATCTCGAGTAGTGTACAATGAACCTCATCAACTCCAAAAAGTCTAGAAAGCGTTGATCAGAGAAATCAGTGTGAAATGTTGGGAGCCAAGCTCCATAACCCTGTTTCTCGTTATTCCACTCTACGTGTTCTTCTTTCAGTTGTTGTGGTATGTGATTGTCCCTTATATCAGCTAGATGTTAAAATACATGTTTTGTATGGATATCTCCTGGAGGAAGTATACATGTAACAGGCTCCGGGGTTTGTGGTTGAGGGGGAGTGTCAGCAGGTTTGTAGATTTCATAAAGCCATATATGGTCTTAAGCAGTGTCCAAGGGCATGATTTCAGAAGCTCTCGAATCTGATTGAAAGATAGGAGTTTAAGAGGTCAAATGCAGATCATTCACTATTTGTGCAGAGAACACCAGAGGTACCATTGCTATCATGGTATATGTTGATGATATACTTGTTACAGGAGATGATGTGCAGGGGATAAAGAAGGCAAAAGAATTTCTAGGTCATCAGTTTGTTACTAAGAATCTTGGCACCCTAAGGTATTTCTTAAAGTTAGAGTTCGCTAGGAATACGCAGAGTCTTGAGATGACCCAAAGGAAGTATCTTACAGACATGCTTGTTGAGACAGGAATGATTGGTTGTCGACCCTCTACTACTCCTGTGGATCCTACCATGAGGTTGTATGATGATGATATAGATGGGGTTGACAGAAGGATATATAGAGTTGGTGGGAAAGCATCTCTATGCTACTATCACTAGACCTGATATCGCTTTTGCAGTGAGTCGGGTGAGTCAGTTCATGGAGCAACCCTGTCAGGTACACATGGATGCCATATATATGATATTGAGGTATCTAAAATCTTCTCCAGGTGTATGTCTACTATTCAGGAAAGGAGCAACTCTTTCGGTCTCTGCATGTGTTGATGCTGACTACGCAGGGTGTCCTAAGGACAGAAAGTCTACTTCGGGCTTCGCGGTGTTTGTTGGTAGTTCTTTTATTTCTTGGAAAAGAAAGAAACAAACAGTTGTTGCTAGGTCAAGTGTTGAATCTGAGTATAGGGTTATGGCACAAGCAAGCACAGAGAAGATGTGGGTTCGAGCAGTGCTAGCAGATTTGCATATAGATGTACTTTTACCAATGCAGTTACAATGCGATAATCAAGTTGTCCTATTCATTGCAAACTGTTAGAAAATGTGAATGCGGAAGCGTATTAGAATAATAAAGATAGAATATTGAACAGCGGGATTTAACGTGGAATCCTACTCCTTAAGGAGCGGGATGAAAGCACGGGAGAATGCCTCAAAGGGTTGATGTATGCATTGCACTTTCTAACTGGATACAGAGGGTGAGGGGCTTCTTATATAGCTCTCACTGAGTCTCCGCATCTCACAACTGGTGGATGTGGGACTAAAGACTTGGATGTGGTAAATGGATCCTGGAGTGATCCATTTACCCATCTACAGCTCAAGTGACGCATATAACAAATACTCTTACACTCCCCCTCAAGCTGGAGCATGCAATGCTCAGCTTGGACAAACAGAAAGAAATCTCAACTCACAATACAAGACACTACATACAATATCAACTCAACACGCACAACTGTCGGTTGTTGTCGAGGATGTTGCTTCTCATGCCGTGCAGGTGAGAAGGAACACTGGGCTGGAGTGAGTCAAACTGAGTGTGCTCTAAATGCGCCTATCAGAGCCATTGAAACTGGATGAGCCTCCACGTGGAGAACTCTGGCCCGTCATATATAGAATACTAGATCATGTGGACAACTGCTCCATCTCTGAAGAGCCGAACTGGAAAAGTCGTGAGATATCCTCGTTGGAGTCCACGATCTCTAGAGAATGGAGTCTGAAAAGTCTCCACGTCGGAGAACCGGGTCTCTCCCATACTAGCTCAGAGAATGGGATCTCGACTCTGGAGTCCCTATGAAACCACATGAAAACCCTAGCCCACATAGCATAGGGAATGGGATCTCTACTCTGGAGTCCCTATGGATCACATGAAAACCCTAGCCGATAAAACAAGAATGATGTGGACCACAAACAATGATGGCATACATGTGCACATCTAAAAGAGGACTCGGAACCAATCGGCGAGTCTGAAACTGTGCATCATACTGTGGACTCGAAATATGAACATCGAGTCTGAAATTGCGCATGGAGACTCTTCATCTGCAAAACTGTAGAGCCTGGAAATCTGGTCGGTCTGGAATCTGACATCTGTATCGGGAACAGACCTGTGACTCTACACAATACTCCACCTTTCTCCCAGACTGGTCGGAAAACAATGACGTCGACCATGTTAAGAGAAGACAAGATAATGGGAAAAATAAAACCAAATAAGCTGAGACGTTTTTTTCCGGCTTTTCTCAATCAAATTTTTTCTTTTTTTTCTCGGTCTATTTCATTCCTTTCTTTCAATAGTCATTACCTCCTTTTTTTAAATAAGCCGTTGACATTTTTACGGCTTTCCCCATTTTTTTCGTACAATTTTTAAAAACATATCTTGGCCAAAACAAGGCACAAAACTGTGACCTTCCCAATTTTTTCTTTTAACAGGCCACCCCTTTTTTTCTTCGATCACTCTTCTTCTGTTTTTTTAAATAAACAACAGCCCTTGGCTTGCTTTCTTCCTCTCTTTTTTTGTACACTCTCCCCATTTTTCTGAATCCACGACGGGTTTTTTCTTCAGCCCTTTTAATTGGCCCAAAATCTCACAGTCGAAATTTTTTTAATAACAGGGGCCGTCGACTAGGGTTCCCACCATCTCTTCACTGTTGCTGCTGGAGGGCCTCTGCCTTGAGGTGACGCTGCCTGGGGAAGGACGCAAGGAGGTACGGTTGCCGTTGGAGTGCTGCTGCAGGAGCCCACTATCTAGGAGAGTCGGCCGGAGTAGAGTGTGGAAAAGGGGGTTTCGTATGGGGCAGAAGGTTTCCTCTCCCCCGATTTCTTGTTGCTGTCGAGATGAATGAGAGCGAAGGGGGTAGCGCGAGCGCCTGGAGGAATGTTCTATTCCTCCTGGAGATGCACCTGGAGGGCATCTGGAGGTCGCGAGGGAGAACGTGAAGATATCGCGTCGCCTGCGCGTTCGAGCTTGGAGGGTGCACCTCCTGCTAAAGATGCTCGAGGAGGCGGGGCGCCGCCACCGCCTGGAGGAGCAACAGGAGCATCGGGCTCCACCTTGAACAATAATCGAGTGGCTTGGGCACCGCCTGGAAGATGTGGATCGTGAGGAAGCCGCCTCGATCCAGGCATGTCATCCTTCCAGGATTTCTTGAGATGCTGGATGCCGAGGAAGGGCTTGTTGATGACGATGTTGCTACTGTACGATGTTGCTACTGTATGATGTTGTATTCCGTAAAAGAACGGAGCATATTGAGGTAGACTTCCATTATACGAGAGATATGATTCAGAATGGCTTGATTTCTATCTCTCATGTCAGTTCAGGAGATCAAACGGCATATATTTTTATCAAAGCTTTGCTCAGAGGACCGTTTCATAAGTGTTCTTCCAAGCTGAGCATGATTGACATCTATGCTCCATCTTGAGGGGGAGTGTAGAGATATATCTATATTTTCTGTATCTTTTCATTTATTTTATTTCTTAATGTCCGTCTTATGTAATTTACCCATAGGTCCCAACAGTGGAAAAGCAAGAAGCAAAAAGTTGTTGTCAGATCTAGCACAGAGTCCGAGTACAGAGCTATGGCTCAAAGGAGCAGAGATGATGTGGGTTAGGTCAGTTTTAATTGATCTCACCATTGAGGTACCTCTTTCCATGCAGGTCCAATGTGACAATCAAGAAACTCTATTTATTGCCAACAATCCAGCATTACACGAGAGAACCATGCATATTGAGGTGGATTGCCACTATACCAGAGATATGATACAGAAGGGACTCATATCCACCTCCCATGTTACTTCAGGAGATCAAACTGCTGACATATTCACCAAAGCATTTGATCGAGGTCCATTTCAGAGATGTTATTCCAAGCTGAGCTAAATAGATATATTGCTCCAGCTTGAGGGGGAGTGTTGAGATACTTCATACTTGTATTCTTTTATTACTTTCTCTTATTTATGTTTCTCTCTGTCCATCGTACGTAATTTACCCTAGGGCTTTCTCCTATATAAGAGAGCCTTAGGGTGTGTTTGGTTGGCGGGTTAAGACGGGTTAAACTGGTAGAGGGTAACCCGTTTTTGGATTTTGGTGTTTGGATAGAGGGTTAAATTGGGGGTAGGTTAGAAGTGGGTTTGGGGTGATATGTTTGTATTGAAGTTCGAAAAAGTGAGTAGTTATTGTGATGTGATTGTATTGAAGTTTGAAAAAGTGAGTAGAAGTAGAGTAGTTTATAATTTTTATATGATATGATGGTATAATATATTTTTTTTATAGGATTGATGATGTAAAATTGATTTATTTAATTTTTAAAAAAAGAAATAAAGTGGGGCCCACGGGGAGAGAGGAGAATTTGGGTTAAGGGGGGTAAACTCCCCTAACCCGCAGGTAACCCGTCATCCAAACGGTACCTTAGGGTCTCTATGAATGCATCTTATTCTATTCACTCCACAGACATAGAGAGGTATGTTGTCATTTCGATTTATATTGACGACATCATTGTTACAGGAGATGACTTATAGGGTATCAATGAGGCTAAGGATTTCTTTGGGCAACAATTTCTCACCAAGGACCTTAGCAAACTACGATACTTCATCGGACTTGAGTTTCCCATGAACCAGAGAGGTCTTTTGATGACCCAAAGGAAGTATGTTACAGATGTCCTCCTAAAGACAGGGATGTCAGAATGCAGACCTACCACTACTCCCATGGATCCTAGCATGAAGCTATATAATGATGATACGTATGAGGTGGACAAGAAGAGATACAATGAGCTAGTTGGGAAGCTTTTCTACGTGACTATTACCATGTGATATATCTCCTTTGTAGTGAGCAAAGTCAGTCAGTTTATGGAGCAACCACGACAAGCTCACATGGATGCACTTTACATGATCCTAAAGTATCTGAAGTCTTCTCTAGGTACAGGATTGCTAATTAGCAGAGGGACATCTCTTGCAATCATAGCTTGTGGAGATGTTGATTAAGGATGCCTTAAGGACAGAAAGTCTACCTAGGGTTTTGCAATTTTCACAGAGTTCTTTAGTCCCATGAAAAAGCAAGAAGCATATTGTAGTTGCTAGATTTAGTGTTGAGTCCGAATACAAAGCCATGGCACATGAGCATTGAAATGATGTGAATCAAATCTGTTCTGACGACCAAGCTACTAACATGCCTCTTCCCATACAGTTGATTAGCGACAATCAGGTTGCTCTATTCAACAACAATATAGCTTTCCATGAGAAGACCAAACATATTGAGGCAGATTGCCAATACACATGAGATGTCATACTTATGTGTTTTATCTCTACTTCTCATGTTAACTCAGGGAAACAAACAGTTGAGGTTTTCACCAAGGTCCTAGCAAGGAGCCCATTCCAGAAGTGTTATTCCAAGCTAAGCACGACTGACATCTATGCTCCATAGTGAGGGGGAGTATTGAGAGTTATTTGTATTTATCAATTTTTCAAAATTAAAAACGCATGTAAGGTTCCAAAAGACCCACCTCAAAAATCAATTACTGAATTGTGAAGCAAAAATTATATATTGGTTGATCATATCTGATACAGTGCTTTGCAATGATCAAGTACATTTCATAATAAAAGGATCGAATGCGAAGAATGTTATCATTCCTAGCCAACCATATATCCCATATATGTGCAAATGAAACCGTAGAGTCCTGAGAGTTCCCACAAAACACTCTGATCGATCTCCAAAAAGAGTCAATGTTTCTCATCTGAAGCCATTGGATGTTGGCATGCTCCCAAATCTGTGCAAGTAGATGCAACTAAAGAAGACATGTTCCAAGTCATCTACACCGTCGCCAAACCTAGGACATGCTACATCTCCATTCCTAAGAAGCAAGTTCCTATATTACCTAGTATGGATTCGGCCATGCCTCAGCATCTATAAAAACACCTTGATCTGAGGAGGGATCTATGCCTTCCAAACAAACATGTATTCTTGTATCATCTTATCCTGCATCGCCTCCTGATACCGTGAATATCTTGCGTGCCTTCTTGATGGAGAAATGACCATTCGACCATATCTAGCGATCCTTGCCATTTATTGGGCCCTCAAAATCAGCCAACTCAATAGATAAGTACATAAAGTCACCCAGCCTCTGCTCATAAAAATCCAACACAAAAGATAGAGCCCAAGTACCAAGGTTGTAAAAGTCGGTAGTCGGTATTCGGTCGGTTGGGTCACTGACTAAGGATTAATCGACAGTCGAGTGACTAATCGGATTTAGTCGGACTTTAATCGGCTTTGAAGTTTATGATTATTTTAAATATATAACTCATTTTTATACATATATGTACATTGATTCTGTACATTTTTATACTACCATAATAAAATAAAAGAAGTAGATGAATTTAAATACAACATTAAGCATATGATAATAAGTTTGCTTATAAAAAACAAAACATTAAAAGGTATCTCCAAGCAAAAATCGATCGATTAGTGTACCTAGTCGGAATTAGTGAATACTCGATCAGCCACTCCACTGACTAGACTAGTCAGACCTATTAGTCGGGCCAGTCGGGCGACTTTTACAACACTGCCAAGTACCATTAGACCATGTCTGTGCCACAGTGATGTCACGATCGCTCACCAACCCAAATAGTTTGGGGAAACGTGTCGCAAGGGAACACATACCAAGCCAATCATCCAACCTGAAATGGAATGAATTTCCACAACTCACCATGGGAGTTAGCATTTGCCTCATATCTGCAAGAGTTTCGAAATACCCTGCCAAAGAGAGAAAGGTAACCACTTAGGCGAAGCCGTCATATGAGCATCAATCCAGTATATATGTCGGGCTACTCTGCATACTACATCTTCACACTCTTACCCCACATTCTAAGAATCCATAGCCAAAATTTTCATAGCCTCCAACCGCAACATTCCAAGACCCCCATCTTTTTTGCTTTGGTAATAATGTCCCAAGAAATAAGATGTACACCATTTCTTTCCTACTTAGAATCCACACATAAGAAACACATCATGATCGCCTCTATTCGAGTTAGTATGCCTACTGGTATTCACCTCGTGGAGCAGTAGAAGATGAGGATAGCCAAAAGGACATGCTTAAGGACCAATCTCCTGCCTCTGAACAAATAGACCGCCTTCCAGCTGAAAGACGACTTCTCCCTATTCATGTGAAGCCCTGAAGTATCACCAAAGATGTCCATAATGTGTAATGTCCATTTTTCTAGCTTCACCTCTCCTTCAATGAAGACAATAATATCATCGGCATGCTAAAGGATGGGAATATATACGTCCACAATTGTAACCTAGGCAAAGAGTACCTTCAAAAGCCAACCTCATCATTACCGTTAAGGTGTTCGTAATTAGTACAAAAAATGAGAGGTGTTAATGGGCATCCTTGTCTAACAACCCTCTGTGGTTGAAAGAAGCCCCCTTCAGGGCGGCCAATCACAAGCACCGAATATGATACCGTCATAATACATCTCTTCATCCATGTCATCCAATCGTCCGAAAAACATCTTCGTAACGCCTTGGAGAAGTCAACCTTCCAAGAGAGGCATCTTCTGCAACTTCTTTTCTAATTCAAGACTATCTTTGACGTGAGCACTAACTCATCACCTATCAATCTGTCAAGCACAAATGCAGTCTGTCTATAAGAAATAATGGAGTCGAACACCTCCCAAAGCCGGTTCACCAACACCTTTGCAAAGATAAGACATTGCATTTGACAAGGCTATCAGTCTAAAGTCTTCCACTCATGTCACCCACTTCCCTCTTAGGTAGTAAGAAGAGGAGGGCCTCACTAAGTCTCTCGAAACCAGAGTTCCCAAATCTGAATTATCGTAAAGCTTCCATGAGGTCATCGTTCACTAGCTCCCAAAACTCTCTGAAGAACATGACAAAGAAGCTATTCGGACCAGGTGCTCCATCTGCATTAAGTTAGAAGACCGCATTTTTAATCTCATGTACTACCCACCCACCTGTGTGGGTTTCGGGCTTTCTAGCCAAATATGCCTTTTGTTGAAGGTCGTTCGAGCAGCATGGATAAAGTCCCTCACCAAATTGTTTTCCTGCTCTTGTGAACTGGGTTTCACTCACCTACCTAACCATTCCCAACTTTCCGTCGAACATCTACTCAAGAAGTGGAAATGCATGACCAGAGATCTCACAACCTCCTCGTCGTGAACTAGTTGTCCATCAACCATCCGTGAATGAATAAGATTCTGTCTTCGCTTTCCATTTGCCATCATATAGAAAAATGACAGTTTGCATCACCCTCCCTAAAGTCATCGCTGCATCGATCTCTACTTCCAGACCACCCCTAATTTTTTATCTTCTACATGGATGATCCGCATGTGCTCATTTTGCTCTTCTTTCTCCTAAGCCAATGGCTCTATCATTTTCAAAGTCGTCCAACCTAGTAACCACCTCCTGCAATATGATACACCTGCTACGACATAGGGTCTTGATGTTCATGTTATGCGTCATCAACTGCTCTTTAAGATGTCTCATCTTAGATGCAAGGCAGAAAATGGTCGACCTGTTGGATATCCGAAGTTCCTCCACCATCTCACAGAAGCTATCATCCAAAAGCCAAAAGTGCACGAATCTAAAATATTATTTTATAGGGATTTTTACCCGGCAAACCCTATAAACTTTGCCAATCACCTCCACGACCTTTGAAACAACCTAATTCCTCCTTCGATCCCGTAAACTTGCCAACGCTTACCCCATGAACCCTGCGGGTAATATGTTTTAAGCCCGTGAGGGTTCTTAAGGTAATTTACAAGGTCGATGGGGTAATTACGTTGTGCAAAAAGTCGTAGAGGCATTTTAAAACATTTATAGGGTCTGCTAGGTAAAAATCCCTATTTTATATGTGTCGAGCATACGTAAAAGAGGCGTATGACCAGAACGTGCTCGTAGAAGCATTGCAATGCCAACCCCAACCTCCATCATCAACTCTCGAACTGCGCTTCTTTTCTCTAGGTGCCCCAGACCTTTGACATTCCGTGTAAAGATCTTTATTTAGTAATTAGTGAAGACCCTCATGGTGGAATCACTCCCAAACAATCCAACAACATTATGGATTCCTCACTGGCATTGTAGCCCCCACCATGTGGCCCTTGTGTTGTAGATATGCCAGCGGTCGCCAAAAGAATCTTCCGCATATCACCCCCCAATGTACTTGAGTGTCGCCTCATCCTTCATAACAGTTGCCTCTATTCCCTTATAGGCAAGAAGGCATATGATCCCTTACCCAACATCCATCTACCTATAGGTCTAGACACCCAATATTTCGAGGAAAAACCCCCTTTCATGTTTGTTTTCAACAACACAAGTGGGTGTCCTCGAAATCCCCATAACTTGTTCTGTACTTCAATAGTTATTGTGTCATCAAGTTATTGATTCTGGGGCAATCCATAGCCCCTTTGAACCCATGCGACCTTCTAGTTCCTACTTGATGTTTGTTGTTCTAGGTTTCTCTCGACGAAGGCAACCCCTCTGTTGCTTGCAAACTGAAGCCCTCCACTGGAGTCGACAAATATTTAGGCCCAACCAGTAATTTTGGTCAGGAGTGTGAGCATTCTCTTGTTCTGAAAATGGGCCATTTATCATAGGCCCATTCGAAAGCTCGTTTAAATCCTGTGGAGAGAAAATAATGAGTTGCTTACTCATGAGATCCTATGGTTCTCTTATATAGAGGAGAAACCTGTTGGAAAAATTACATAAAGTAGACAAAAAGAAAAGAGAATACAAAAGAAATATAAGATAACTAATATTTCAACACTCCACCTCAAGCTGGAGCGTAGATATGAATCATGCTCAAGCTTGGAAAAGAATCTCTAGGATGGCCCTTTGGTTGTTTGATCTCCTGAGCTAACGTGAGTGGTGGAGATGAAACCCTTATGAATCATGTCCCGAGTATAGTGACAATCTACCTCGATATGTTTGGTCCACATCATCTATGTATTGTTGTGTGCTATGGCTATGTACTCTGATTATGCACTGGATCTAGCGACCATCGTCTGCTTCTTGCTCTTCCATGACACTAAGGAACTCTCTATGAACACAACAAAGCCAGAGGTGGACTTCAAGTCCTTGGGACACCCCGCATAATCTACAGCATGAATGAATAAGCTCAAAAAAATGACTACTACTACGACTCCGATGACCAGGGAAAGAAGAGTGGTGATGTTTCCCAACCTGACAAGCGTCACACTAGAAGGAAGAGCGCATGGAAATTTGTGGTAGGACACGACACAACTTCTGTAAAGGAAGGTGGCCAAACAAAGATACCACAAGTAAGGTGAGATTGATCCAATGGAAACTGTAGAGGCACCGGCACTAGGAGACCAGACCAGTCTGTAGAGCCCATGTTGCTAATAGCCACATCCAATTACCCTGCCCGTGAGTATATCCTGAAACACAAGAGAAAAGGGGCAAAAATGGCATGACAAGGTAGTCCATTTGTGATCTGGCTAATAGAAAGAAAATTCATCTGAAAATCAGGAGCATATATAACATTTTACAGGTGCATGGATGGTGTCAAATGCACCTCCCCTATCTTGTAATGGGTAAGTAAACCACGATCGCAATGATGACCTATCTACCTGGGGGTATAAATCTGTAAGAATTGAATTGTCCTCTATCTCCATACAAATTGTGAGAAACACCAGAGTCCATGATCCACTCTGTCATATTTGCCCTGCTACAACAGGTAAAAGCATAGGCTACACCTGAGGAACTCGATGATGCTCTAGCAGCGGCTGCAATATCTGAGGAACATGTAGTAGTGCTGGCAGCATGAGTCATTATCTCCTTCAGACATGAGATAATATCATCAAGGCGTGAATCTATGTGAGGAGTTGAACTGTCTGGAAGCTCAATTTGCTCGTATGGAAATTATCTGGAGGCTTAATTTGCTCGACCACACGAGCAGATGCAGGGTATCCATGCTTTTAATAGCATGTATCCTCAGAATGACATGGACGGTGGTAATAGGTGCAAGGGCCACGCTGACGTCCATCTCCTCTGTCACGGGGACCATGCCGTCTAAACTGTATAGAACCTCCCATACCGCGAGATGCAGCCAGCGTTGAGGAGGTCTATTTGGAGGAAGGTGGTGAGACAAGTAGCATGATGAAGTGACTGTAAGCCTCCTCCATTGGAGGCATGGTTGCGCCTGTAAGAATCTGTGTACATGTTGCCTCGTATTCTGGATTCAAAGTTGCCACGAGAACTCCAACCATCTTGGAGTTCCTGTATACCATCTGATGCTAAGTAGATGTGGTAACAGGCACAAAGCTATGGAGTTTCTCAAACATGCCGCGAAGCGAATAATAGAATGTATGCAGAGGACGACCACTCTGCTTGGTCATGTAGATATCGAATTGTAGCTGGAGAATCTTGGCCTCATTCTTCGCTTGGGTATACATAGCTGCCAGAATATCCTATGGGCTAGTCCACAATGTCATTGACGAGCTCTGTGGTAAGAGTCCTAGAGAACCAAACACGTGCATACACGTCATCTTGCTTCCACGAAGTATTCTCCCCAGTCTTATTCATCGGCTCTGGCTTTGTCAGAATGTGCTCCTTATTATTGCACTGCATAAGAGTCAAGAACTACATGGACCACAACTCACAGTTGGCCCCACCCATCTTCACAATGGGAGTTGGGCCCTTGAAGGTACCGGACGAAGAGAAGATGTCACCCTTGTTCTCTAACATGATGAAAAGAAGATCGAAACTAAACTCGATAAGGGTAGTAGATCGATCCGAGCGAGTCTACATAATCATAGAAAGGATTGGTTGTACGTATAGACTCATACAACCATATGCGTCAATCCTCGATCCGTGCTAGGGCCGGAAAAGGTGATTTACAAGTCTAAAATCATCTTTCCCAATCAAAATCATACTGATCAGCAACTCTGGATGGCGACAAAGAGGATCGGAGAGGCCCTCGGGGGCCTAGCGATGGCCAAGGGGGGCCTTAAGGGTGTCGGTGGGGGCGCAGATGACCAAAACAACATCTAATTGGGGCTAGGGAGGGTCTACGATGAACATTGGAGTTACGCGATGGCCCCAACGGCGGATGTAGTGGTAGCGACTGTGTAGCAGCAACGACGGATGCGGGCCCATGGAGGCATGGAGGCATGTGCAAGGGCCCCCCTTTGAGGGGTTGTGATCAGCACACGGCAGGTGGCGGCGGTGGGTAGCATGCGTGACATGGAGAGGGTCGATGGGTGGAGGCTAGGGCACGGATGGGGTACAAGAACTCCAGTCTAGGACTATCGCTCTGATACCATTGAGAGAGAAAATAATGAGTTGCTTATTCATGAGGCCATAGGATTCTTTTATACAGAGGAGAAACATGTTGAAAAAATTGCATAAAGTACATAAAAAGAAAAGAGAATACATAAAAGAAATAAAAGATAACTAATAACTCAACAGATTATGAATACACAAAGGCTCGCTGCTCTGAATATCATCTAACACGAGTTTCATGGCCCTCAGCTTTCCTCGCTCCTGATCTGAACTGTCCATTGTAATCGGATCCCCAACCACGCATGCATCCGCAAGCAAGATGTCTTTGAACGAGGAGTGTATCTCCTTGGGAAAGGACTTATGTTCAGTGCAGAAGGAAACAACGTCCTCTGGAAGCTTCTGAGCCAGAAGGCCAAGGGACACGACTTCTCGCATTCCCACTGGAGCACTTCGTTGATTAGCCTCCTCTTCGATGATCAGGAGTTCCTCCATCACGACCTGGAAGATGGCATTCCCTACGGCAAGTTATAGTTATGCGAGAGGCGATGAACCATGCACAACGACTTCAACAATAACAGCTTTACCCTCCCCCTTCCGTAAGCCATCGAAAATGATGGCGATAATCTTCCCAAAGCCTGTAAGAAATTTCTCCGGTGATGCAAGGTCTTCTGAGCGTAGGGAAATCCCTTCTAGCAATACAAGGTGGCAGGTCATTAACTGAGCAGTACCATACATGAGCACCAATCTCCACCACTGGAAACTATCGGTTGATATCTTCTTTTATTACTCATCCAATAGGATGTGAACCTCTGAGGTTGATAATCCCCGCGCACAATCCAGCACCCCTTTAAGGTGGAAGACATCTCCTCTGAAGGTCTCACCAACCCTCCTACATATGTCCTACATGGATTCGAAGATGCATATTGAGTGGGATGATCCCATACCAATTAAGATTGAACCGATCGTTGGGCAACACTTATCTTCATCAGGCTTACACATCTTTCCCGGCCTTGTCTTACAAACCCTAGCACGATGACCAACACCACCATATTAGTAGCATCTAATCATGTTCTTGTAAGTCGCCGCAATGTGCAAGCATCCTCCACATCAGAAGCATCACAATTCTCCATCCACTTTTTCTTTCCTTTTCACTATAATCTCGAGGTGTTTCCCGTGAGAATCCATCTTGTAAATCGATCTCCATTCAAGTTGAGTTGTCTATCTTCGTGAAACAATGCACGCTCACTTCGCGTCGCACCAGAATATATGAGAGCTTGGTGATTCTGAACTTTCTCCTAGATCGTGTTCCAATCATACTCTCGCATGTTTCTAGTCACAGCCATCTCATGTTCCAATCGTACTCTCTACTCTCCCCAAATTTCTTATGTCTATCTTATGTAGTTTACCCTTTACGGCTTCTCCCCTCTATATAAGAGAGCCTAATGACCTATGAATAATCATTCATTCATTCATTAGTTTCTCCACAAATCTAATTAATTTTCATTCATTTATCTTTAAATCAGAATCATTAAAATCCACCATGTTTCATCATTCCTTCGAAAAGGAAGTGTCGTGGTATATAATCTATTACGATCAAATCAATCTAGAGTATTCCCGATACTCAAGCTTCATTTATACTGGAAGACTTTGATTAAACCGAAGTTCAAATCCATGTTCGGTTGTCTCCTTAAAGGGCTTATCAATAGTATTGAGAGAGAGTTTATGTTTTCCTATTCTTGTATCTTATTTCCTTTCGTCTCTATTATGTAATTTCCTATAAGAAAGCTCTAGGGCCCTTTGATAATGCATCTTATTATTTTTTTTCCACAAGGTATCAGAGCGACGGTCCTAGACCAGAGCATGTGGCATTCTTGTGTCATATTGCGATAGTGGGTCTAGTTGTCATGCAACTCCTTGTATTCGTGTAATCTTTTCTGCAGTGCCACCAATATGTGAACTAATGAATCGTAGTCAAATGTTCACAGTCGACAAATCTCCATTGTTCTGCAACCATTTTTCTAAACCATTTCTCCTATAGCCAGATTTTTCGAATATGGACATAGACAATGGTGCAACACCCTCCCTCAAATGTCATATGATTGGTATGTGATCATATCTAATCTCGAGCGAATAGAGATAGAGGTAAGGGAGAAGCCTCAAAAAGTTCAACTGCCCCCCAAGAAGTGCTCCAATATCTACATGCGTACTCGCTCCTTTCCTTTTCCCAATGCCCTCTAGCAACCTGCTTACTCTCTCCCTTCCTTTTTCCCTCTCCCTTCATCTATTTTTCCCTCCTATACCTAGACTTGACCTTGCCTCCAATTTCCCTTTTGCTAAATTTGCATTCCATACATTTCATCTTGTTTGGAAAAATAGAGAAGATGATTATTTCATGGAACCCTATCCTCTCTTATATAGAGGAGAGGCCTGGGTAAATTACATAAGATAGACATGAAGAAATATAAATAAGAAACTAATACTCAGAGTACACAGAATTATCTCTAACTCCCTCTTAATATGGAGCATAGATGTCAATCATGCTCAGCTTGGAAGAATACTTCTGAGATGGCCCTCTGAGTAGTGCCTTGGTAAAGATGCATGTCGTTTGCCCTCTTGTGTTGACATGGGAGGTAGAAATTAAGCCCTTCCGAATCATGTCTCTAGTATAATGGCAGTCTACTTCAATATGCTTCGTTCTTTCAAGGAATGTAGGATTGTTTGCAATGAACAGAGCAGCTTGATTATCACATTGTAACTGCATGGGTAGAGGTACATTTATATACAAGTCTGCTAGTACTGTTCAAACCCACATTATTTCTGTACTTGCTTGTGCCATAGCCCTATACTCCGATTCTGCACTTGATCTAGCCACCACCGTTTGTTTCTTACTTTTCCAAGAAATAAGAGAACTGCCAACGAATATTGCATAGCCAGACGTAGACTTACTGTCCTTAGAACATCATGCATAGACTGCATCAGCACATGCAGAAACAGAAAGAGTTGCTCCTTTCCTGAATAATAATCCTGCACCTGGAGAAGACTTTAGATATTCCAGTATCATGTATATAGCATCCATATGTACATGTCGGAGCTGCTCCATGAAATGGCTCACCCGACTCACTGCAAATGTGATGTCAGGTCTAGTAATAGTAACGTATAGGAGCTTCCCCACCATCTCTCTATATCTCCTCTTGTCAACCTCTTCTATATCATCATCATATAGTTTCATGCTAGGATCTATAGGAGCAGTGGATGGTCGACAATCAATCATGCATGTCTCAGCAAGCATATCTATAACATACTTCCTTTGGGTCATCATAAGACCCTCCGCAAACCTAGCAAATTCTAACCCTAGGAAATACCTTAGGGTGCCCAAATCCTTCGTAACAAACTAATGACCCATAAATTCTTTTGCCATTTTTATCCCCTGCACATCATCTCCTATAATGAAAATATCATCCACATAAGCCATGATACCAACAGTACCTCTAGGCGTCTTCTGCACAAATAGTGAGTGGTCTGCATTTGATCTCTTGAACCCCTACTTTTCCACCAACTCCGAGAGCTTCTGAAACCAAGCCCTTGGGCTTTGCTTAAGGCCATATATTGCCCTATGGAGTCTACAAACCTGCTGACACTCCCCCTCAGCAACAAACCCTGGAGGCTACTGCATGTAGACTTCCTCCTATACATCTCCATACAAAAATGCATTTTTAACATCTAACTGAAACAAGGGCCAACCACGTACCACAACAATTGAAAGGACCCGTAAAGTGGAGTGGAGTGCAACGGGAGAGAATGTGTCCATATAGTCCACAATGTAGGTCTGAGTAAATCTGCGAGCCACTAATCTTGCCTTGTAACAATCAAGGTTACCATCCGCATGGTGTTTAACAGTAAACACCCATTTGCAACTGACAACAGAGGCTCCAGGAGGAGCAGACACCAAACTCTAGGTACCACATGATTGCAGGGCAGCCATCTCTTTCTCCATAGCTAGTCGCCAGTGAATATCGTTCAGGGCCTCCTGGTAATTCCGTGGAATAGCCACGGCTGATAGCGCAACTGCAAATCTCTAAAAGTCCCCTGTCAAACGATGAAAGGACACCTAGGATGCAAGGGGATAAGAGGCACAAGTACGTTTTTGCTTCCGTAAAGCGCTAGGTACATCCAAGTCATCGATAGCATCAGCCAAGTGTGGGCTAGTCTCCTGCAAAGATCCTTACACATATATATCTCCAGACCCATCATTAGAATCATGTTATCAAAACAAACCTGAGGCGTGCTGGATGACGACTGATTACAATGAGCAGAGACAGGTCTACGGTATAGAATTTTGGTAATTGTGGAACAATGTGGGACTGGGTAGAAGGTGGTGGTGGTGGCGGTGGTGGGGGTGTTGGTACAACAGACACAGGCGGAGGAGAAGACAAAGACGTGGGAGGAGGTGGCATGTAAACCTCATCATCAGAGTCTGATGGTACCAACCTGTCTCCTGTAGGGGAGAAAAACATCACAAACTCAAAAAAAAGTGACATCAACACTGATATAATATTTCCTGCGCAAAGGATCATAACATCGATATTCCTTCTGGGTCCTAGAGTACCCAACAAACACACATTTGACAACCCTAGGAGAGAGCTTGTCAAGACTTGTAGCCAACTGGTGTACGAATGCAACAGAAACAAAAACACAAGGAGTAAGTGAGAATAACCCCTTATCAAGAAAAACAATGAAGCAAGGAGTATTCTCATCCAAAACAGACGAATGCATGTGATTCACCAGGTAACACACCGTAAGGACAGCATCACCCCAAAATAAATGTGGGGCACGATTCTGAATAAGAAGTGTCCGAGTGATATCAAGTAAATGGTGATGCTTTCGCTCTGTAACACCATTTTGCTGAGAAGTGTAAGTACATGTTTGATGAATAATGCCATGGGATGAAAAGAAATGGGATAGAGTACGTGTACAGAATTCCAAAGCATTATCTATTCTCACAAAATTCACAGAAGAAGAGAAGACATTTTGCACTTCATTGATAAAAATTTTGATCATATCCTCTGCTCTGCTTCAGAATAATTTTTTAATAAGAAAACCCGTGACAAACGAGAGTAATCATCAACTGCAACAAGATAAAACATGTGTCCCTGATGATCAGGAACACGACTCGGACCCCAAATGTCAACATGAAATAATTCAAAAGGGGAGCTACTTCTCTGATTTTGCACCTAGAGAAAGTCAACCGATGATGCTTCCCCAACTGATAAGCTTCACATTGGAAGGAAGACCCTGGTGAGATCTGCGGTAAGATATGCCACATCTTCTAGAGAGGGAGATGACAAAAACATAGATGCCAAGTGAAGGGAGAGACTGGTCCAGTTGAAATAAAGGACGCGCCTGCATAGGGTGTTCGGACCAATCGATAAAGACTGCCTTGCTCATGGACACACCCAATCACCATGCCCGTAAGAATGTCCTGAAAAACAAGAGATGATGGGTCAGAGATAGTGCGACAATGCAAATCCTTAGTAATTTGACTGATAGATAACAAATTCATAGAAAAATCAGGGCATGTAACACGTTCTGCAGACGCATTGAAAGTGTCAAAGTAATCTCCTCTGTCCTGTGATTAGGGAATGAGTCCCATCGGTTATCACCATAGCTCTTCCTGGGGGAGCCTGTCTATATGTTGTAAGCTGACCTTTATCTCCGCGTAAATGGTGTGTCGCCCCAGAGTCCATAATCCACTCTGTAATCTCATATCCATAACATGATGTAAAGGCATAAATACTTCCTGAGGTGCTGACCGTAGCAGAAGTATTGGCGGAGACTGAAGCAACGATATCGGAATAGCCTCCTGGAGATGGTGAAGGAGGCATGATATCTCGCAGTCTTGTCACGAAGTCATCAAATCTACGATCTGAAGTGGGATCAGCGAAAGACTTAGCCTATTCCGCTACATGGGTTGATGCTGGGAAACCATGCTTAGAGTAGTATGTCTCCTTGGTATGACCTGGGCAATGGCAAAACGTGCAGGGCTGACGAATGTGACCTCTACCACGAGGTCCTAGGCCGTGAAAAGAAGAAGAGCCTCCTCTGCCTTAGGAGGTTGCCATCGTCGAAGAGGTCTTACTAGTTGTAGTGGATGGAACAGTGATCATGATGAGCCGGCGGAAAGCTTCCGCCATAGGAGGAATAGTAGCATCCGCAAGAATTTGAAAGCAAGCAGCATCATATTCAGGATCCAGGGCTGCTAGGAATACACCAACCATAGTAGCATTCTTATGTCTTTTGCTGCTCCGAATAGCCGTGAGTGGCATCAAGCTATGGAGTTTCTCAAACATCCCACGCAAGGATGTATACAGTGAATGGAGAGGCCGATCGTTCTGTTTGATAGTGAATATGTCGTGCTGAAATTGAAGGATCTTGGTTTCGTTCCTCGCCTGAGAGTAAGTGGTTGCAAGGATGTCCCACATAGCCTTAGCAGTGGGCTGATGTAACACATCATTGGCGATCTCTATCGTCAATGTCCCTAAAAGCAAGACTTTGGCATATGCATCATCCGCCTCTCACGAGGCATTAACAGTCTTCTCCACCGGCTCCTCCTCGGTAAGAATGTGCTTCTCACCATTCGATTTCATAAGGCTCGTGAACTGCATAGCCCAAAGCTCATAGTTCGTCCCGTCCATTTTGACAATAGGCGTTGGACCTCTGAAATCGCATGTGACGGGTACAACGACTTTGTTCTCGAACATATTGCCAGATGTAGAAGACTAGTGTTTTGTAGACCAAAGAGTGAATGTCTACACAAACATACGTGGACTTGAATGCATATGTAGACTTATGTACCCAAATCCATCAAGTAGATGGAGAGACCGACGATGACGATGGAGCGGCTAGAAAGCAAGTCACGCACGGAGGCGCTGCATGCGCAAGGGAAGCACGTTGGGCACTGCGAGGTGGCACGCGAGATGGCGAACGGTGACACGCGAGGGCATGCGAAGCAGCGCGTGCTGATGCGCGGTAGCACACGAGGGCACGCAAGACGGCGCGGGTGATGCACGGTGGAGCAGCGGCGCGCGAGAGGCGGTGCCCGTGGCCAGCACGCGAGGATGGGCGGCACGCGTACGGAGACGAGGGCGGAGCGTGAGGTTAGGTTAGTGTTTTGGGTACGAGAGCTCCGGCCTAGGACCGCCGCTCTGATACCATGTTGGGAAAAATAGAGAAGATGATATTCCATGGAACCCTAGGCTCTCTTATATAGAGAGGCCTATGGGTAAATTACATAAGATAAGACAGACATGAAGAAATAAAAATAAGAAACTAATACCCATAGTACATAGAATTATCTCTACACATCTCAATTCTAATTTTAAACCCATTTCACACCAGACTCCATGCATCCTTCCTGTTTCTTAATAAGCCTAAAGAAGACTATCTGAAGCATATAGTCACCATATCCATTCAGTCTATATGTTGATTCCATATCTTTTCTAGTCCACAAAGATAAAATTAATCGAACAATGTAACAAGGTGGAATCTTTGTTGCAGAGCAAAATATAAATTAAAGCTGAATTCCAGTATGCTGAAGATGACAATTTAAGAGAAAATTTTGTGATTTGCTGGATCAATGTATTCAAAACAACAAGAACGCAATTGAATACATTGTCTTTACAAATATTAAATACGGTTATCATCATATTTCTGTCTGAGTAAATCATAACACGAACCTCAGAAACTTCTCTGTAGTGCACGAGAACAATGTGTTCAAATTCTCTGCAAGAAAAGAACCAAGTAAATTAACAAATTTCAACAGCAAAAAAATAGCAACCAGGTATAGGAAAAATAGAGGGAGGAAATTTGATACATGAAAGAACGACTGTGTAAAATATATGGATAAACCTACATCCTACATACAACTATATCGATGTACAAAAAATACATTTCAAAAGCATTTCCCATCAGTCAACAGGCCACTTGCACAGTTCAAAATCCAGTAGTAGGGCTTAGTCATGCTCCGGTACCATGTACAAAATCAAGAAACGAAAAAAGTAGTTAACTGGTGGTTGGATATTTCCACATAATGCCAACTACTGCGAGCTCAATGATTCCATACTGTAGAATCAACTGCGACATATCACCCACACATGCACCTTCTCACTCCTCAATCATCATCTTGCAAGCAGATTACTACTAGATATTCGGGAGCTGGAACTTGTCTACGCAAGCGAGTATAGGCCTTGGACCTCGTGGGTGGAGTATGTAGCGTAGTAATATTAATATAATAAGCATGATGGCGACAAATATAATCTGTTGAAATTCTATAGATTTGTGGGCCTATTTTTCTTACTGTTCATGTACCTTAATGATATCGTTTCCCCATGAGGATGGGGAAGTGGTGATAGGCCTAAACAAGTATTACATACATCATTTAATCCTTGAGAGGAACATTATAAAGATCTAATCCCATTAAATCCTCCTGCGGATTACTGGATTAGGGAGATCATCATGACCATCTCAGATCATGTAAGTTCTGGTGTTCTAGTTTGTGTTCCTTACTGGTTCAATGGAAGTTGATTGAATGGTTCTTTTTAATACTATTGGTCATGTTCCTCAAACAATCATGTCCTTGAAAATCCTATGATATATTGCATCTACAATGGAGGATAGAAAAGCCACAGGTAATCATCTAAAGGCAATGCATTAACTGAGGCTTAAAAAAAGAAAGAGGTAGCATGAGTTGCCTAAAAATATAAGAGGTACAGAAGCCCTTGAGATGAACTCTCTTGAACCCTAAGAGGAATCAAAGCAAAATAAGGGAACGCAACGGAAAAGCTCAATTCCATACAAGGCAGAAGCACCCTCGAGATGCACATGATAGATGATGGGTGCCATTGAGGGCAGAAGGATATGAAGGCCGTGTAGCAGCCCCAGACAAGAGACATTTGTGTGACTAGAGATGTTGTGCGAGAAAAATCACTATGCATCCTCGGCAGCAATGACTTTCCTCTGAGTTTAAGTTACATGTGATTGAAAAAGAAACGTCGCAGATATTAAAAATAATGCTTCCAATGGCAGTGCTCTGATGGTGATGGATTCCAGAGAATAAATCCTCGGTTGAAGAATGTTGCGAGTAGCTGAAGCAAATACGCACAAACATGATCAAACAAGCAAATGCAAACACGCAGATTTACAAGGTTCACACGCAACTGAGCTACATTCTTGGATGATGTCGATTTATTTCACTATTCTTGGAGAATAAAATAAAGAGGATGCAGGGAACCTTAACTCTATGGATTTTATATAGCACTCTCGATTAAAAAAATATCAGATACAAATGGATCCAATAATCCATATACAAAATTCATTTCGGGATGGGGGCGTTGCCCCCTGTAACACCCGCAAAAGGGGACGCACTTGCTCCCGCCTACCCCCCACCCCCTCAAGCTCGTTGACCAGGCAGCGAGACCCTAGTGATGGTAAGGTTACGTGCGGCGGTGGGGTAGCATATGAGGGTTCTTTAACTTGGTTCATCAGATAGGATTCAAGGCATATCAACCATCTCCACATTGAATTGAATCCTCTGATAAGCTTGCCCAAGCTTTGTTGCCGCAAGTCCCTCCTTGGGGCTACTACCAATTGTCAACATTGAGCAAGTCCAAATAATGTTTGAACTTAATCTCAAGAACTGTCTTTATGAACATATCGAGAACATATCGACTGGATTATCTATTGTACCCTTTACATAATCACCAAATTCCCTAAGTTAATTCGATGTTTTTAATTGTAGCACATGAATCTAAGATTAAAAACCACACAAAAATTATCAAATATTGTTGTGTAGGAAATGATATGAAATACACACCACAATTAGCTCTTGAAATTAATGTTTAAAATCAAGCTCACAATTACTCTAACCAATCTCCAACTAAAAGCCAATTTAAGCTCAAATTTCAATGTATAGCAATAATGCTCCAAATCATAAGTCCCTACTTCACTTAATTAACTTATGCAATCCAACCAGGGAATTAAATCCTCAAATCAGGAGATCAAGCCTAAAATAATAAACTAGGTGAATCAAGCTTTCCAAAAACTATTTATTTGCAAAGATTGGATCTATATGCAATTTATGTCAAGTTAAACAATCAAGGCAAATCAAGGAACTTATCTCATTAATATTTAATTTTCCATAAGTCTAAACAGAGCAATCATTATATAATCATAAAGCTTTAAACTAGCTTTCAAACGAGACTAATTTCATGCAATTTGGAGTAGAAATGCTCAAGATATAAACACAAGAGTTCATGGTCTTAATGGTAATAAAAAATAACCAAAACAATTAAAAACTAAAAAACAAAGTGCTGTGGGCTTATCTGCAAATAATTAAACCCGTAGGGGGTTCTCTGTAAAACACCCAAAGGCAGCCCCTTTTTACAAATGAGCAGAGGAGCCTAGGTGCAATTTGCCCAGGTTGATCATGTGGTTGGCATGTGGCAGGACTGGAGCATAATTATGGCAAAGATGGGGCCTGCATTGCAAAATGGCCACCCATGTGCCTCCTTCACGTAAGGGTGAGGTGGCTGGATGCTAGGAGCCGGGGCTCAGCATGGCGAGACAGGGAGGCCCGAGTGAACATCGGTGGATCCGAGCCTGGCAAAGTGGAGGGAGGTTTGGATGGGGTCCTAGCATAGTCAAATCAAGGAGATCCAACAGTCCAAGGCTAACGACGGGCGAGCAGTTGAGATGAACTCCTGCGAGTTGATCGATTAATCAGGGTGTGGCGTGGGTTGCTGGATCAGACCCGAGATCGGTACCTGCTCCTACTCCTACTCCGAGTACGGTGGCGACGGGGTTGAGCTCCGGTAAGCTCTCCTGAGCTCCTCTAAGGGCGTGTTGCTCGGCTGAAGGTCCTGAAGGCTCGAGGAAGCTTTGGCGAAGACAGGGATGATGCTTCAAAGCTGTTGCGAGGTACGGAGTGGCATGGCAGTACGGGCTCGTCGGAGAAGGAGACCGATACAGGTGTCTAGCATCCGATCTGTGAAGCAAAGGGTACATGTAGGCGTGAGCATAGCCAACGAAGCGAGATGGAGGGTGAACGAAGGTCTTGTCGGGCTGGAGAAGGGGAGGGACCTGGTGGGTCTCCTCTTGTGCAAGAAGATATGGCCGGAGGCGGAGAAGGTGTGACAGGATAGGGAGGTGGTGAACGAGGTATGTGCGAAAATCAAGGAGATGTGGCGGAGTCGTCAGGTTGGTCCAAAGGACCGGAGGTGGACGGATTACAACAAATAAAACAAGAGGAATGAAAGATAGACGAAGATCATGACTATCTAGAGCAAAGGTGGAGGTGTTTCGCCTAGGATCGGAGCTCGAAGGTGTACTCATGGGTCGTTGCTCAAACACCGATAGTGTGGCGAGCTCAAGCAGCAGCTTGGAGAGGTGTTGAAACAAGGCGGAGCTCGCGTATCACCCCGGCGAGAGAGGGGTCATCACTAAACCTCTCGATTCCACTGATGTCACTTAAGAAGGGGAGGGGGCTCTCGCTGGTAGAGATTAATCAGAAATGGTGACAAGGAGGAGGTTTTACGGTGGTCGATGATTGGTTGAAGGTTGCAGGTTGATGCAAACTGGAAATCGGCGTCGACGAAAATAATAATTTTTTATGGTGGATTTTTGGTAGAAGAAAAGAGAGGGGTTGAGAAGAAGAACACGCCGGAATGCGCGAGGTTGGAGGAGAAGAGACGCGGAGATCGCGAGGGGAGAGAGGGAGGAAAGGAGATAAAATCTCAAATTTTAATAATACTTGACTGAATAAAACTCTGGACCCTCATCCCTTTATATAGGAGGGATGACATTACAAAAATAGAAAACTAATTTAATTTGACTACTAATTTATCCTAATTGGACTCTAACTAATTAACCGACCAAATTTAAAATCAAATCTACGAATAAATGTTGGAGATCACAGGCGATCTCAATTATTTAATTAGAGATACGATAATTTAAATAAACGTAAATAAAATTGACCATTAAAATTTAGGGATTTTTACCCGGCAGACCCTATAAACTTTGCCAATTACCTCCACGACCTTCGAAACAACCTAATTCCCCCCTCGACCCCCTAAACTTGCCAACTCTTACCCCAGGAACCCTACGGGTAACCTGTTTGAAGCTCGTGGGGGTCCTTGGGGTAATTTACAGGGTCGATGGGGTAATTACGTTGTGCAAAAGGTCGTAGAGGTAATTGGCAAAGTTTATAGGGTCTGCCGGGTAAAAATCTGTAAAATTTAACTAAAATTCGGCCCTATAATTTGAGGTCGCGCTGCATCAACTCTCCTCCGCTTTAAAAATTCGTCTCCCGACGAATTGCTTGATGTAGATGCGGCGTTGGAGAAATCGTCTTTGAAATTGTAGCCTGCAATTAGATCCTTTTCAACGTTACGTTTGTAGTTCTTTCCAATTGAAGGGCAACTCTGCAATTTCCGTACCCCTTCATTCTTTTTTTTCTTTCCTATTCCTTTTGATCTTTCTGCAAACAGGGGTTTTAGGAAATTTTATTTTGCAATTTTTCCCAAGTGATCTCCAGTCCCCACAGTCGTGGGATTCACATCCCGTATTCTTCGGGCCACCCGTTAGGGTTCGCCCATGTATATCGCCTCCACGATGGTGGCTCGTAGATCGGCGCTGGCAGCGGGCTTCGTGTGGCTGTCGCGGCAGCTGGAGAAAGGGCAGGGCACGGGGCGGGGGCCGGGTGCAGAGCTGTAGGCGCAGGTGACGCCTCTGTTGAGTGTGGGGTTGTCGAGTGCGGGGTTGTCGTCGGCGGGCGTGATAGGTGAAGCGGCGGGCGGCGAAGGCGAGCGGGAGGGGGAGGGCACAGCGCGGGGCTCTGGGAAGGAAACACAGGCACGGGCGGCGGGGCTCTGGCGGCGAAGGAGAGAAGGAGGAGGGAACCCGCGGGCGCTGGAGGGGCGGGGAATGGGGCCGGAGGCAGCGATGGCATGGAGGAGCCACAGGCAGGGGTGTGGGGCGGCGAGAAGGGGGTGCGGGCGGGAGGGCTGGGATGGCTGGCGTGCGGGGCGGCGTGGGCTGGGGAATAGCGGGAGGAGGAGGGGGTGGGGCCCCGCGCTGGGTGGGGTGGTTAGCGCGTGGGTGGGTGCGGAATATCGCGGGGAGAGGTGATGGGGGGTTTGCTGGCGGCGAGGGCTGGCCGGGAGGAGGAGGCACAGGCGCGAGGGGGAAGGTGTTGGCTGGTATTGGAGTTGCAGGGGCTACGAGGGGTGGCGCGGGAGGTTGTGGCATGGTTAGACGAAGTAGCGGAGATGGGGATGGTGGGGAAGTTACCTGGGGTGGCTGGGGTCGTCCCGGGTCGGTCGAAGGTACCAACGGAACCGATTCCGGTGGCGAAATAGGATCTGGAAGGTGCTGGACAGCGGGCAAATCGTCTTCCACGGTGAGTTTTTCTTCGTTAAAACTTGCGGCATGACTGGGCGTCGCGGAAGGCCTCAAAGTTAGCCATTAGATCTCGAAACATGGCATGGAAGTTGGTTTGCAAATCACGTAGAATGTGCTCCGTCTCTTTGTTGCAGGCGTCGAGGGCAAGGATGGCTCGTCGTTTTTGTTCGGATGAACGATGCCGGTGCGAGCGTCTGGACAGATCGTCAGATCGTGAGGACGATCTGTAGGCCACGCTCTGATACCAAATGATGCAAACTGGAAATCGGCGTCGACGAAAATAATAATTTTTTACGGTGGATTTTTGGTAGAAGAAAAGAGAGGGGTTGAGAAGAAGAACACGCCGGAATGCGCGAGGTTGGAGGAGAAGAGATGCGGAGATCGCGAGGGGAGAGAGGGAGGAAAGGAGATAAAATCTCAAATTTTAATAATACTTGACTGAATAAAACTCTGGACCCTCATCCCTTTATATAGGAGGGATGACATTACAAAAATAGAAAACTAATTTAATTTGACCACTAATTTATCCTAATTGGACTCTAACTAATTAACCGACCAAATTTAAAATCAAATCTACGAATAATGTTGGAGATCACAGGCGATCTCAATTATTTAATTAGAGATACGATAATTTAAATAAACGTAAATAAAATTGACCATTAAAACTTAACTAAAATTCGGCCCTATAATTTGAGGTCGCGCTCGCGCTGCATCACAGGTGTGGCCGGTAACGGTAGAGGGGTGTAATGGCTGATGAAAGGGGGTTATATGCAATGGGTGTAATGGATGAGGTTAGTGGGCTTTCAAATGTTGAGTAACGGTTGCAGATGAGAAGGCTGAAATGGTCGACGGGATGTCGGAGATGGAAGGCAGTCATTGGAGGTTGAAGACTGCCTGGTGGTTGTTGGATTGGGAGAGAGAGAGAGAGAGGAGTAGCTTAGATGGAGCCATGTAGACAAAAAATGCAGGGCTCATCACTGTTGGATCTGGGGAGCCAATGGTGCCTGAAAGAGCGAGTGAGGAGTGATGATGGTTGTTGGATCAACAGGATCCAAGGGCCCAGAAGAGAGGCAAGTGGAGAAGACACTCAGGTCGCGTGGCGCGCCCAGAGGCGGAGGTGGAGGAGACTGCAGTGCAGTTTGGGAATCAGCTGATGTAGAAGATGGAGGTGGAGGAACAACAACATCCTCGCCAGACGTAGTATTGGACAACCTGTCACATGTAGGAAAGAAATACATAATAGAATCAAAGATCGTGATATCAGCGCTCACATAATATCGTCGTCCTACAGGATCAA
Source organism: Ottelia alismoides (assembly GCA_037367405.1). Taxonomy (NCBI): domain Eukaryota; kingdom Viridiplantae; phylum Streptophyta; class Magnoliopsida; order Alismatales; family Hydrocharitaceae; genus Ottelia; species Ottelia alismoides. The sequence goes on from JAZKJV010005973.1 coordinate 223,477, forward strand.
AACATCTATACCCTTTTTGGGTACGAGAATAACCAACAAAAACGCATTTGATAGCTCTAGGCGAGAGCTTGTCACGACCAGGAGTGAAATTATGGACAAATGCCATTAAACCAAAGACTCTGGGAGTGAGAGAGAAAATTTCCTTCTCGGGAAACGCAATTAAGAAGGGAACCTTCTCCCCAAGAATAGTGGACGGCATGCGATTCACCAAGTAGCAAGCAGTGAGAACAACATCCCCCTAGAAAGAATGAGGGGTACGACTATGGATCAAAAGTGTTCTTGTGACATCAAGAAGGTGACGATGTTTACATTCAGCCACACCGTTCTGTTGAGAAGTATAATTGCAAGAACTCCGATGAACTATACCGAGAGACCTAAGAAATTCAGATAAGTGTAATGTGGAAAACTCCACAGCATTGTATGTACGTATGAACTTCACATTAGCAGAGAATATATTTTTAACTTCAATAAGAAAGGTTTTAATGATAGCACCAGCTTCAGACTTATGTTTTAACAAGAAAAACCAAGATAGTCTAGAAAAATCATCCACAACAACCATATAAAAACGATGTCCCTGATGATCAGGGACACGACTCGGATCCCAAATATCAAAATGAAACAACTCAAAGGAGTGACTACTGTAACGACTCGGGCGACTCGGAAAAGAGGAGCGATGGTGCTTCCCAAGCTGACGGGCTTCACAATCCAGAGTAGTACGAGGTGATATCTGCGGTAGCATATGACACATCTTCTGTAGTAGAAGGTGGCCAAATCGAAGATGTCACGTGAAGGGAGAAACATATCCTGAAGGTAGAGTAGCAATGCCAGCACAAGGTGGTATGGCAAGCTTATACAATCCTCGTTGTTCACGGTCATGACCAATCACCCCGCCAGTTAGTATGTCCTGAAACACAAAAGAAGAGGGATCAAAGATGGCAAGGCAATGTAAATCTTTTGTAAATTGACTAATGAACAAAAGATTCATCTGGAAGTCTGGAACATATAAGACATTCTGAAGATGCATAGAGGGGGCTAGAACAATCTCCCCGTGACCAACAATGGGTAGACGAACTCCATAGGTAGACGAACTCCAGCGCATGGAGGACTTTCTTCATCTCCTGGATTTCCTCAGTCGGTTTGGGAGGCCATCCAATGGGGTGGATCACTGGATTTGGAAGGGCTCTCCCTTCTCGGTTAAGAAGGCGTATGGAGCTATTTGTCGTCCGCCTCCGTCTCCCTCGGATATCGTCACTCGTAACTGCGATTTTCTCTGGGCTATGGGATTGCTTGGGAGGATTGGTTTCTTCTTGTGGTAATTTAGGAGGAAGCGTATTATGACTTGTGATAGATGCTCTAAGTTTTTCGAGGGTGTCTCCGACCGTTGTTTGCTATGTGGAACTAAAATTGAAATGCTGGACCATTTTTCTTTCGATGCCGCATTACAGCATCTATCTGGGATCATGTGGGGTTGGATTGGTTGTGGCACTTCGACTTTGATTCTTTTTGGATCTCTCTTTATGGTGCACGCAAAAGACAGAAGAGGGAGATTCTGCTTCCGGTGGCTGTTCTTTGGGCCATCTGGCCTGCTCACAATGCGAATCTGTTTTCGGGGATGTGTTTTTATTGTGAAAATGTCAGCTACCATTAAAAGCAATTGCTTGAATCTTGGCTTTTGTAAGCAGGTCTATTATTTTTATAATATTAATTTAATGGGGCGGGCACCTATGCGTGATTTCTCCCTTTTCTGATTTCAAAAAAAAATGGGTAGACGAACTCCATTGGCAATAACCATAGATCTGCCAAGTGGGATAGATCTGTATGTATTGAACTGCGTCCGATCTCCAGAGTCCACGCATATGATGTGACGCTCCAGAATCCATAATCCAATTAGTCAAATCTAAACTGCTACTACTTGTAAACACAGAAGGAGTACCTGATGAACTAGACGATGCTCTGGCAGTGGCTGCGGCATCTGTGGAACCTAGAGTCGGAGTCGTAGGAGTGCTCATCATGTTTCGAAGTCTGGAGACAATATCATCGAAACGTGGATCCAGAGTAGGCGCACTAAAATGCTTAGTCTGCTCAGCAACACGTGTCGACGCTGGATATCCATGCTTCTGAAAGCATGTCTCCTCAGAGTGACAAGGACGATGGCAATGGGAACAAGGACCACGGTGTCGGTCGCCTCCTCGACCTTGAGGTCCACGGCCACGAAATTGGGATGACCCCCCCGCCACGAGTAGTTGCCATAGCAGAAGGAGTCGTCTGGACCGTAGTAGTGGATGTGGTAGTAATCCTTCTCAATCACTTGTAGACTTCCTCCATCGACAGTATCGTCTCTCCAGTCAGAAGTTGAGTACGAGCGGCATCGTACTCTGAGTTAAGAGATGACAAGGAAACTCCTATCATGGTGGCATTCTGATATGCATGTTGTTGTTCAGTGCTAATGGTAATAGGAATGAAGCTGTTTAGTTGCTCAAACATGCCTCTCGGATGAGAGAAGTGTGCGTGGAGCGATCGACCATTCTATTTGGTCGAGAAAATGTCGAACTGCAGTTGAAGAATCTTGCTCTTATTCTTTGCTTGCCCGTATGTGTCTGCCAATATATCCTACATAGCCTTTGCAGTTGGCTGGTTAACAATATCATTAGCGATCTCCGGGGTAAGTGTCCAAGAGAGCCAGATACGAGCATAGGCATCGTATTGCTTCCATAATGCATTCGCCCCAGTCTTGTCCGCCAGCTCCGAATCAGTCAGAATCTGTTCCTTGTTATGGCATTGCATTAGGGTACGAAACTACATGGACCATAACTCGTAGTTGGTCCTGTCCATCTTCACGATAGGTGCCGAGCATTTGAAGGCACCGGAAGAGGAGAAAACATCACCCTTGTTTTCTGACATTGTACCAAGAAGCCAAGACGCGGAACAACTGAGGAGTATATCACAGGAATAAAAAAGCATCTACAGAACCATAGGAGGGATTAGTTGTATCTGTAGACTCATACAACCATCCCTAAGTCTTCGTGCGAGGTCTAGAGCCGCACAACAAGATAGAAATCAGAAGATATCACGAACTGTGAACTAGAATAGATGTCGGATCAGCACGAAAGTCCCTCGCGACGACCCACAGGGTGTGCTTGGACCCCTTCCTCGGCGGGACAGGCGGCAGGAGCAACTTGCGGCAGCACGGGAGGCCCCTGCAGTGACGGGAGGGTGTTGGGGCGTGTAAGGCCCCTGCAGTGACGCGCGGCGGTGCTGGAGGATGAGGCAGCACTGGGGGGTAGGGGTAGGGTTTAGGGTGGGATATGGGAATCCCGGTATAGGACCGTTGCTCTGATACCATGGTGGGAGAAAAATGACTCATATTCATAGAATAGACCGAGGGCTCTCTTGTATAGGAGAAAATCCCTTGGGTTAATTATACGATGAGTACATAAAGAAAATATAAAAACATAAATGATACTGAGAGATATATTTATCTCAACAGCGTCGAACTTTCCATTCTGTTATCCCCAAATTTACTTAGAGGTATACAGACAAGAAGCCCGATGAAGTGTTCCCTAGAGGTAAAGAAAGAAACTGTCATGTTGGATAAACTCAAGAGTATTGTCAGACTATACAGTTTGAACACAAGTAGAGAAATATGTTTTGATAAATTGAAAGTACTTGACAATTTTATTAATCTATGATTGTTTCTTTAATAGAACGACCCAAAAAATCTGTTATAATCATTTGTAAAGGCCACAAAATATCTATGACCACTCAAAGTGACGACCGGACAAGGTCCCCAAACATTACAATGAACTAAAGCAAAACATAAAGTCCGACATGACTCAACCCTAGGGGGAAAAAAGGTTTGGTGATGTTTGCCAAACTGACAGTGCCTCGCGCTCGAACAGCTTCAATAAAGAAAGTTCAGAGATGTCATGGATAGGGATTTAGTAAAGGTATGCCCAAATCGTACATGTCAGCGAAACAGATCAGTGGAGATGGAAGAAACACCAGCAAAAGTAGAATCTGAAGGGGTGCCACGACAAAAGATGTCATTCTTTGCATATCCCCCACCAAAAATCATCATTGGCCGGATGTACTGAAAATAACAGTAGAGCTCGTCAGAAATTACATGGCAATTAAGCTCAACAGAAAGCTTATGAATATGAACAGACAGAAAGCTCAAGGGAAAGTCAGAAGCACAATGAATTACACTGAGTCGGAGCTTAAAGGAAAACTAACTTGTTCCAACAGTAGTAATAGGGAAATCGACCCTGTTAACAACCCGAATCGACTTCATAGTGCAAGAGGTTGGGAAGAGGTCAGCAAGCTATCTTTTCCTGTCAGATAAATAGAGGCACTAGAGTCAATAATCCAAGCAGGAGTTGTAGTAGAGGTTGAGTTGGTTGTGATACCTGAAGTACTAGTCGGATGCAGTAGGAGTAGTCTCACTAGAAAACATCGTTGGTAGTAAATACACTGTAGATAACCAAAGTCGTTTCCATGACCTCGTCTGGAGTCAAGGCTATGGCCCGAGTCACGGCCACGACCAGAGTTGCAGCCCCGACCACCATGAAAGTTGTATCGACCACCACTTCCAGATGAATCAAGGTAGGTAGAGTTCTCTGCAGGATGCAGAGAGGAGGAACGACCCAGCCACTTCTAGCGAGATTACTAGAAGTGGCAAGGTATCTTGATGTAAGAAATTGTTCATTCATCGTCTAATAACGTAAATGTAATCCAGCAAGAAATCTGTAAACTTGCCATTCGGACCTCTCTTTCCCCTGTTTAGTGCAACAAGCAGGCTGAAAGATGGCTAGCTCCTCATAAAGACTTGTGAGGAGCTAATAGTATTTCACAAGAGTAGACTCTCCCTGAGATACAGACCAGATCCATATAGTATATATATACAAGACAGGACTTGGTCGTCCACTACGAATAAGTCTGAGCTAGTTCATCCCACATGTCTTTAGCAGTATCCTTGTACAGGAGGTTGCCACAATATGAGATTCCACGTTGTTGGTCATCAACGTCATGACCTGATAATTATCTCCAAGACATGACTCCTAATCCTTGTTAGTTTCTTCGAGAGGATCCTTCATAAGGATAGATTCTTCCTCTGGCCACCAATGAATACCTTAAAAGTACGAGAACAAATAACATGGTTTTCAGTGTTCTTGAGTTTGATAGTAGTTCCTTGTACCATCATAGATGATGTAGTGTATAGGGGTTTGGTCTCGCTAGGAATGGATGCCATGACGGTAAGAGGGAGAGCTTGGCAAGGCAAGGAAGCCCCTAGCATCAACTCGATAGCGCAAAGAAGCCCTTGGAGGCAACCTTACAGTGTAAAGAAGCCCATGGGGCCGACCTGGTAGGGCAAATAAGCCCCTGGCAGCGAGCTTAGGTGCTCCACGAAGAAGCAGGGAACCCCGCGGCAAGCTTAGATGTTGCGATGAAGCCCTAGGGCCCTTGGTTAGTGATGGTGTCGACCTTGGAAGAGAACAACGGCCCCTACTGGAGATCGAAGGACTAGAAAAAGCTGTAACAGTTACTACCGAGAGGCCTTAAACCACAGTTAACCTTCGCATGAGGTCTGTAGATGCCTCGGGACATGTGTCGTCAAGGAAAATGAAGATCAGATCTCATGTGCGACTGAAAGGGGGGAAGAATCGGGTTGGAGGTGGCGATAGGGTGGTTAGGTACGAGCCTCGATTAGGTACAGTTGCTCTAATACCATGTGAAGAAGATGATGAGAATGAATTACTTGTATTATTCAAGGGGTCTAGGTTTCTTGTATAGCGTGAAACTCTAGAGAAACAAATGAGTAAATTATATAAAAGGTCTCAAAGGGATTACATGACTCAATAATTAGAAGAAGAGATATAGTTCAATAATTAAATATTTCTAACATGTCTAATACTTAACATTCTGTTTATCCCTTGTACAGGTAAATAGAAACACTAATAGGAAATCTAACTTAATGGTTTATCACACGTTTATTCCTCATCCTGCCGAAACCTTCCACTTATCCCCCCTACAAGTAAATAGAAATGTTGATAGGAAACCCAACTTTATGGTTTATCACACACTTATCTCTCATCCTACCTAAATTAACATAATAAATGAGCTCTCTAGCTTTTTTTGAAGAGAAAGGGTGACATCCCAAGATGGGACCCACCGCATCCTACATTAATACTAAAAGAAATAATACATCATGTTGCATGACTCCATGACATGCCAAGTGCCCTACAATGTTCAAAGTACATTTTCATAGTAAAATAATTGCCAACGAAAGATGACTTCATTTCTACCATACCAAATCACCCACAATATCGCAAAAGGATAGGAGGTGTCCCCATGATTGATGCAGCGTGAACTCGACACATCGAGCCGTCTTTTTAATTAAATTATGATCGTTAATTTTATTTACGTTTTTTTTAATTGTCACAATTTTAATTTAAATAAAGAGATCGTGTGTGATCTCAATTCGAATTTTAAATTTGTCGGTTAATTAGTTAGAGTCCAATTAGGATAAATTAGTGGTCAATTTGAATTTGGATTCTATTTTGTAATCTCATCCCTCCTATATAAAGGGATGGTGGTCCATTATTTTTAGTCAGTCAAGTATTAAGAAAATTTGAGTTTATCTCATTATCTCTCTCTATCTCTCCTCTCTCCTCCCGCGATCTCCGCGTTCTTCTCCCTCAACCTCTCGTATTCCCGACGAGTTCTTCTTCTCAACCCCTCTCTTTTCTTCTACCAAAAATCCACCATAAAAAATTATTATTTTCGTCGACGCCGATTTCCAGTTTGCATCATTTGGTATCAGAGCATGTCATTTAGGTCGTCCTCACGACCTAACGATCCGTCCAGGCGCTCGCACCGGCATCATCGTTCATCCGAACAAACGCGACGAGTCATCTCCACCATCGACGCCTACAACAAGGAGACGGAGCACATGCTACGTGACTTGCAAACCAACTTCCATTCCATGTTTCGAGATCTAATGGCTAACTTTGAGGCCTTCCGCGACGCCCAATCAAAGCCTCCAACCGTCGAAGCCGTTGCCGCGAAGTTAGACGAAGAAAACGTCGCTGCGAATGAAAATCCGGCCGCTGTCCAGGAGATCCCAGATCTGATTCCGCCACCGAAATCGATTCCGCTGCCCCCTCCGGCTATCCCGACACCACCCCAGCCGTTACAGGTACCCCCTCCTGCTGCACCCTCATCTCCGCAACCCCTTCCCCTACAGCTCGTCCACGCCAGCGCCTCGCGCCCTACCCTCCCCCTCCCGTGCGCACCCAACGCTCCCAGTCCTCCGCACACCCGTGCGCATCACCACCCGCACCCCCCCTCGGGCCCGCAATCACCCTGTGCATCACCGCCAACTCCTCTTCCCCTGCCTCCCCCACACCGCTCGGCCTCGCCACCCGTGACCTACCCTTTTCCCTACAGGCCAAGCCACCACGCCCACAACCCCCGCACCGTCGCCCCCAAGCCCCATCCGAGCCGCCTGCGCCTCCGCCCCCCTCTCCCTCTCGCAGCCCTCCCCAGGACCCCCCCTCCTCCTCCCGCTACCCCGCGGCCCCTCCCTCGCCATCCCCCCTTCCCACAGCAGCCGCCTCCCCAAATCGATAAACCCCTGGCGACCCCCCAGTGCCCGTGTCCTCCCGCGCCAAGGCCCTGACGAACCCCACCTCCCCGCAAAGCCGCACCGGCCCCGCCCGCGAGACCACCGCCCCAACCAGCGCCATCGAGAAGTCGCCGCCGCCAACCTGTCGGAGAACCCCTGCCGCGCTCCCGCGCATAAAAAGAAGGCCCGAACCCTAACCGAACCGAGATTGGCGGAACACGCGTTCCTGGGAGTGAGGAAATTGATTTGGAAAAATTACCAAAGGGACCCCCCTGACATGAGTTTTTATTTAAAGGGAAGAGTTAAAGGCCACTCTCTCAATATGTATTTAATTGAAGGGGTAGAAAATTGCAGAGATGCCCTCCAATTGGGAAAAACTACAAACGTAATATTGAAAAGAGTCTAATTGCAAGCTACAATTTCAAAGACAATTTCTCCAACACGCATCTACATCAAGCAATTCGTCGGGAGACGAATTTTTAAAGCGGAGGAGAGTTGATGCAGCGTGAACTCGACACATCGGGCCGTCTTTTTAATTAAATTATGGTCGTTAATTTTATTTACGTTTTTTTAGTTGTCGCAATTTTAATTTAAATAAAGAGATCGTGTGTGATCTCAATTCGAATTTTAAATTTGTCGGTTAATTAGTTAGAGTCCAATTAGGATAAATTAGTGGTCAATTTGAATTTGGATTCTATTTTTGTAATCCCATCCCTCCTATATAAAGGGATGGTGGTCCATTATTTTTAGTCAGTCAAGTATTAAGAAAATTTGAGTTTATCTCATTATCTCTCTCTCTATCTCTCCTCTCTCCTCCCGCGATCTCCGCGTTCTTCTCCCTCAACCTCTCGTATTCCCAACGAGTTCTTCTTCTCAACCCCTCTCTTTTCTTCTACCAAAAATCTACCATAAAAAATTATTATTTTCGTCGACGCCGATTTCCAGTTTGCATCAATGATCGTTGTCGTACATCGATTTAATGCATCTCCAAAAGTTAGAGCCACCATCCATCCTTAGCCATGGAATATTGACTCTCCTCCAAACATGTGATGAGTAAGAGCACAGAAAGCAAGGATGCAAAAATCGGTTCAGGCAGTCGTTTAAACGACCGTTTAGACTCATTCAGCCCTCGACCGCATCGATTACCTTTAATCGGCTATGTAAACGGTCGGACCGCTTAAACGGATGTAATCGGTCGTTTACACGTTGTTTAAGCATTTGCATTTTGCATTAGGATATACATAAACCCCCTTTGACCCGATTCATTTAAAACCCAAAAATTCCAAAACCCCCCATCGCACCCTCATACCCCCGACTCCTTTCACCCGATAGCCCTAACCTCCAAAACCCATCGCCTCCCACCGTGACCAGCGCATAGCCTCGCTGCCCGCCGCCTCCAGCTGCTCTGGTTCATCGGCGAGCCTCCTTCGAAGCCCCCGTGGTCGTGGTCCTCGCTTAGCCTCGCCGTCGCCGCCGTCCTCGCCTTGCCTCGCCGCCGACGTGGACCTCGCCTCACCTCATTTAGAGTAATGAGGAAATATTTGAGGACGAGGATGAAGATGAGGATGAAGATGAAGCACCGATGTTTGGTGACGACTCTGATGAAGAATGACATTGGTTTCATTTAGTTTTTGATGAAAGAATGCGATGCCTTTCTATTTATTGTTATCCAAGACTTTTTGGAACATTGCTATGGATTGTAGTTTATAATTGTTTATGTTGCATGTTTTGGCATTTGGTTGTGGATTCTACTTGATTATGCTATCTACTTTGACATGTCACGTTTGGATGAAGAAGTCATTGAAATTGACAATATCTGATCAATGTTGTGAATATGTGATTATATTTTTATAGTTCGTTTATACTTTTTTATTAATTATATATATGCAATATTTTTTATTAATTTAAAAATGTAAAACCACATAAACTATTTAATTTCCGTTTAAACTCATGCATACTGCTTAATCAGTAATTGTTGGAGTATTTGATTGTGCATCATATGAGTTGTAGGAGGGTAATGGATACCTCCAGGATCCATTTACCCCATCCCAGTTGTTTAGTCCCACATCTACCAGTGGTGGGACTTGGAGGCTCTGTGGAGGCTATATAAGGTGCCCCAAACCTCTTGTATCAGATGAGAAAAAAGAATGCAATATCCGTCCCTTTGTGGGCTTCTCCCGTGGTTTCATACTGCTCCTCACGGAGTAGGGTTCCACGTAAAATCCTGATGTTCTTATTGTTCTTTATCTTTTTCCATGTTACGCTTCCGCATTCTCTATTTTCTAACATGGTATCAGAGCGGGTCGATTCTCGAGGATTTCATGTTTTTCATTTGTTCGAGATTCGAGTTTTTGATGTGATTGAATATTAATATTCATAAAGTTCGTGTTTAAATCTGTTCAAGCTTGTCCAAGATATTCTAGGGTTTTTCTCCAGAAACCCTAATCTATAGGATCATCAGGCGGCACGCGAAGGTTCAGCCGTGGTCCAGCGGCCCTTCATTGACATCGCGCGCATCTTCATCACGAGCATCACGACCAATAGGCACAGGAGGCTCCAGGAGAAACAAAGCCCTTCCCCTGCGCACGAAGCCTTTGCGCGCAAAGCTCCTGCGTGCGAACCCCCCTGCAACCACGCGCAGTGGCGCGTTGCTACTCGTTGTGCGGATCCAGCCGCACCATCGACCGAGGCGAACTCCATCTTAGCCGCACCTCTCAGGCGGCGATCTTCCAGACTGAGCATCTCCTGGCTCGTGCGGCAACATCGACCAAGCAGCGCCCTTACGCATTACACCTGCAGTGATATCCTTCACCGCAGGTGACTCCATCCAAAGCGCAAGGCGGCAAGGACCCCCCTCCCGAAGCCGCCCATCGACCTCCTGCCCTTGCGGGCTCCCTAGCAGATGCACTCTACTCCAGCGGGCGGCAACCTTTGGCCTCGCACCCCAGGAGAACCCAGGCGGGCGGCAACCATTGGCGGTGGTGCTCGATCACCTGCGACCCTCCGAGGAACCCTTCAGCGGTGATCCTCTCCTTGCACAACCCCGCCCAAATCACCCTCTCCAGGCGACACTGTTGTAGGCGGCGCTACCGCTCTGTGCTCCCTTGGTGGCGGAGTTTGAAGAGGGTTTCCCACGTTGGGAACCCTAAGTTCGTAGCGGGCCCCTTTTTAAAAGAACATTTTGTTTTTAAGGGCTATTTGAGCCCAAGTGGGCATATTATTTGCGGAAAAAAATTGGGGAGAGAGGCCAGTAAAAAAAAGGAGGATGTGTGTCAAAAAATGAATGAAAAAAATGAATTTTCGAAGAAAAAAAAGGCGCGTACATACAGTAAAAAGCCGTACGCTAAAGTTCAAAAAAATGTTTTCACGGCTATAAAAAATTAAAAAAATGGAATAGTCGGAAAAAAAGGGAAAATATGCAAGAAAAGCCGAAGAAAAATATGTGGTCGGGTTATTTTTATTTTCTCCCCAATTTTCTGTATCATTATTGTCTTCTCCCAACTTAATAGGCATCCATGTTTTCCGACAAGTATGGGAGAAAGGAGGAGTATTGTGTAGAGTCACAGGTCCGAGTCAGATACAGATTTTCCAGACTCTATATTACAGACCAAGTCAGATTTTCAGACTCTACAAATTTTCAGATGAAGATTCTTCATGCGCAAGATTCAGACTCGACGTTCAGATTCCGAGTCCGCAGGTGTGATGCGCAGATTCAGACTCGACATTCAGATTGGTCAGAGTCCAAGTTCGAGGAACTCCATGTTGAGGCCCATTTTCGAGTTCTCCGGAGAGAGAATTTCAGACACGCACGAGTTTGCGATCATTTTCAAATGAGCACATATATGCCATCAATTCAGAGGTCCCCATCCTTTCTTGTTTTCGGCCAGAGTTTTCATGTGAGCCATAAGGACTCCAGAGTAGAGGACCATTCCCTACGCCATGTTGGTAAGGGTTTTCATGTGGTATCATAGGGACACCTGAGTAGTGTACCATTCTCTGTGCCAAATGGGAGAGACCCAGTTCTCCGATGAGGAGACTATTTCAGTATCTATTCTCCAGCGACCATAGACTCCGACGAGAATTGCACAGCCACGACCCTTTTTCAGTTCGGCCCTTTTTCAGAGATGGAGGAGTTGTCCACATTATTGTGACGGGTCAGAGTACTTCGACGAGGAGACTCATTCCAGTTGCAGTGACTCTGACAGGCGCAGTTCAGAGCACATGCTCTCCGACGAGGAGATTCAGCAGACTCACACTCCAGCCCGTTCATCCTCCTCATCTGCACGGCATGAGAAGCAACGTCCTCGACAGCAGCAGTTGTGCGCGTTGGATTGATATTGTTCGTAGTGTCCTGTAGCATGAGTTGAGTTTCTTTCTGTTTGTTTGTCCAAGCTGAGCATTGCATGCTCCAGCTTGAGGGAGAGTGTTGGAGTATTTGATTGTGCTCCATATGAGTTGTAGGAGGGTAATGGATACCTCCAGGATCCATTTACCCCATCCCAGTTGTTTAGTCCCACATCTACCAATGGTGGGACTTGGAGGCTCTGTGGAGGCTATATAAGGAGCCCCAGACCTCCTGTATCAGATGAGAAAAAGGAATGTAATATCTGCCCCTTTAAGGGCTTCTCCCGTGGTTTCATCCCGCTCCTCACGGAGTAGGGTTCCACGTAAAATCCTGATGTTCTTATTGTTATTTATCTTTTTCCATGTTATGCTTCCGCATTCTCTATTTTCTAACAGTAATCAATGACCCTACTGACTGTATACCGCATATCATTTTTTGCAACCTTGACGAAAAAAATAGATAATCCAAGTCTTCCGCCTCCATCTCACCTATGCCGCAACTACGATCATCAACGAGTAAACTGGCCCCGATGACTCTTGGTTAGGACCCTGTCAAGTCTAACCAGACACAGAAAGACCTTGCCTCTATTCAGTACTCTACTCCTCCGGATGATTCTAGTGTCAAGTCTCACATCATCATGCACCATAACACCATCCTCTACGAAGAAGCGGTATGTCTTCTTCAACGTGAACCTCCCATCCCCACACACAAAATAATCACTGTCAGCTGACGGTCTCTTCAATTGTGCTAACTCACTCTACAATCTTAAAAGCTCCTCCAGTCTCTGATCTGATAACACAGAAGAGAAAGGTGTCCATGTTCCATGCTCCCATGTTTTACGGACCGACCCCTCTCTGTTACTTGCCAGACCAAAGAGGCATTGGAAACGCTCCCCCAGTATATAGTCACCCATCCAGTCCTCTAGCCAAAATCTAAACTTCTCCACATTCCCAAGGACAGGTCACATCTTAATAGGCATTTCTAAAAGGATCCTAACAATATCCTGCCACAACGAGGATGGAGCACATACCTGGACGCTCTCCAAGGACCCAGTAATCACATAGTCTCTCCTCAGGAGTGACAAATAACGTCACCTGAGCTCCCCCACGGTCGCACCACCCACTTCTCGTAAGTGCATTATTCATTCATTCCACTCTCAACACTCCCAACACTCCTTCTTTGAACTCGTAATCTTTCCCCAATCTACCAGATGGATCCCCTTCTTCTCTTTCCTCCTATCGGATCAGAAAAATCTTCTCATCATAGATTCATCTTCATGCAAAATCCAGTTGGTAGCAATCTCGTGGAACAGAAGAAAATCAGAATAGCCGACAGTACATGTTTCAAAAGAACCAACTTACACCCCTTAGAAAGCATAGCCACCTTCCAACCCGCCATCCTCCCTTCCGGTCTGTCCCAGAAATTTACAATTCATTTCGAATTAGCCTTAAATTATTGAGCCCTAACTCTTAGAAACTAGAAACTGCCAGCGAAACTACTCTGGGATTTGAAAATTCAGAGAGTAAGATTCATATCAAACCGAAATATGTAAATAACATATTATGTGTCTATTAGAACTAAAATTACTAGTATTTGCATGGAGAAAAGTTGCACACGATAAGTATCAAAACGGAGCAACAATGATAAATCCCATTTGAAACAGCTACCCACAAGCATGGCATATACAAATTTTATGAATGCGCAGCACAATCAATCATAGAAAAAAAATCGAACTTACTGGTCTAGCAACCAATAGCACCGCCTCCGGAAGTAAGGATTTTTCTCCCCGCGGGCATAATAACAATTTAAAGCAGTAACATTCCCAACCTTGATAAATGAACAGAAATACCCTGTTAATAAAATATATTTTGGGCTTCAATTTACAGCAAGAGGCAGATTATAAGGAGCAGTGACATCAAGCTATTGGCAATATACTAATATTTATTAGTAGAAAAATTACTAGGTTTAGTTGTACAAATCATTCAATCAATTAAAATTTTGATAAGCATACTTCAAAAAAAACGGTAAACATTTTTTAGGCCAAAGCATATGTTGTAGTCATGTCAGCTCCCGATTATATAGTAGGGCAGTTCCTTCTGATTGAGGAAAGACTTCCAGCCCTTGTGATCAGGATAGGTCCCCGTCCCCCACCACCACCCCAAATGATTTTAAGCCTATAAAATTTGGTATTGTATAGCAATTGGTTCAAACCCATTACTCATGCTCATGTTAAGCACGCATCTATAGACAACATTCTCCACGCAATACCTTGAACCTCCAAGAAACCAAGTTGGTTAACGTAGCCGAAATGCGCATACCACCAACATTGGAACATCCAATATGTGCAACACTTTAGAACGATCAATACTGGTATATACTCCTCTGAAAGCCCTCAAAAGAGCAGTCAAACCAAGATATACTCACATTTGTTTAAATCAATTATGTAGACTAGCGGAGGAGATAAAGTATCTGCATCTTCTTTATCCATCCATTTAAAGGTCTGAAAATCAAACCAGTCATAACACCGGCCATGTATCATTTTGGGTTTTCACGGTTGAGTCAATGGACCAACCTATCGAACTAGTGATGACATAACTAACGAGTATAAATAGAAAAGATCGTATCGTTATGTTATCAGTTTGGTTGGTATGGTTCAACCATGTCGAATCTAGTTTGACTTATGTTTCATACAAATAAATATGCATTATGCTACCTCATAAAATTAAATTAAATGTATATTTTAGAATTCATGTAAAGACATATATGTCATGTCTAAACTGAATAATTTTATAAAGAAAACCCGTTAAAAATTTATCAAGACTAACCTTGATAAAGATCTCTGACATCAAATACAAGCTTTCTTAATTAAGGGGAGATTAGCCTTCTTTATGATATTTTGTTTCAGGAGAACAATATTCCTACGGATGTCAATCTGGGGCCATGGCCTCAAATTTCAGCGAAATTCGGTCGAATTTCTGTCGAATATCGATATCCAGTCGAAATCGAAATTCGACCGAAATGACCGAAATGACCGAAATACTAAATCCGTCGCATTTAAGGACCAAAACACATCCCATTTACTTATGCATGGGTTTGGGTTTTAAACTTACTATCCATGCGGGTGCGGGTATGGGTGTGGGTTTGCATTTGTCATTGTCTTGTTGGTACCCCACCATGCACCAACCCTGAATAAAAAATATAAATATAGATGTGTGTTGCATTTTAGTCAAACTGGTCAATCCATTTCATATTTAATAAGGTATTGATCTACATATATAAAAATACAACATAATTTTCTCCTCTCAATCCATTTACTTATATTCAACTATATTTTTGTATCTTTGATAAATAAAAATTACCAACCCAAAAACCTATTATATATAAAACTTTAATATTCCCCACACATTGAACATCTTTATGTACCATCATGTTACATGATCTCTCTTTGTTTAATCTATGTGTGAAAATTGTATGTACATTTATGAAGAGATTAAGATTTTACTATGTCAAATATGTGGGTACCCATTGGTTGCACAGGTATCTGCCGGGTATACGTGTATCCGCTAGAAATATGCCGGGTATATGGGTATCCGCTAGAAATTACTCATTTAATAAATAGGCAGGTAGTGATTTCATAAATGGGTACGGGTTTGGGAATATTGATATCCACCACAAACTCGATCCGCTGGCATATATTTCTAGTAGAATGCAATCTAAATAAATTGCAAAATTATATAAAAATGATATAGAGACATTTCAAAACCAAAATGCAGGTTTGACACAATATCAAAACAAGCTAGATAAAATATAAAATGAACGCATTCAAAGTTCATACTTCAAAAACGTGAAATCTAAACTGAATTAAAATCATGGCTCTAAATGTCGATTTCGTCGGGCGTTTTGCCGGCTTGGGAAAACAACATATCGCCAACATGTCGCCGACATTTCATCAATATTTCGTCCATATTTCATCAAGTCTATCAAAAATGGGAAAATGCACATAATTTTTTACTTTTTCAGGAAATTAAGATTTCTAATGTGTTTTAATCAATAAATAAGACATAAATGTATACTTATTTGCTAAAATAAACTTCTAAAGACATGTTTTGTATTAGCATTGTCATCATCATAATCATTGCACAATAATCATTGCACAAGATGATAGCAATATTCCGTAAGGCATGCAGTAAGAAGTTTAGTTATCTAGAATGCAAAAATAAGTCCAAATAATAAATAATAGTCACAAACTCAAATAAGTTGAAATAATAAAATAAAAAACATATATCAAACACAAGCACACTAAGTATCATATTAGCTACATATGTCATGAACTTGTTTGAGAATCTCAAGATGCCTTAAATCCGACACATTATAGAGATTATTATGCAACCTTGATGTTAACAGTCAAAGGTCGTCATCTAGACGGGGTCTTGCTGCCCAGTCCACGAGATTGAGGGGAGTATAGGGGGGAGAAAGTACACCCCTCTTGTGGGGGGCTCAAAGACAACGCCCCTTAAACATTATCTAATTTCACATTTACATGTATAATATAGATTATAATAACATATATGTTCAATAGGAAGGAAACTTGGGTGAAATGGGGGTAAAATTCGACCACATTTCTCTTCAAAATTGAAGAGAAATGGCCTCATAGCGTCGACATATTGGCGATATATCACTGACACCAAAGAAAGGGCATCAACCCCCCTTTCGATATCACTAAGTCGATAATATCGAAATATCTTTTATAATATCGGTGATTCCAAAATATCGACGAATTTTGCATTTTTTGCGTCATGATTAAAATTACATCTTGTAGAAAACGACATTGTGGAAGTGTAATCAGAGATAAAGATAAAAAAACATGAAAGAACATCGGGATTTTACATGAAACCCTATTCCATAAGGAGCAGGATGAAATCGAGGGTGAAGGCCTCTCAAGGGAGAGATAATATGTTACCTCTCTCTACAAGGATACAGAAGGTGTGGCACTTCTTATATAGCCCCACCATAATTATCAAGCCCACTAATACACTATGTCGGACTAACATAAGTGTATGTAGTAATTGAACCTTGAAGGGATAAAATTACGCACCTATGAACGCATACTCTAACAATCCCCCTCAAGCTGGAGCATGCAATGCTCAGCTTAAAATAATAGAAAGAAAGCACTCACTCACATAATACAAAACACTACAGACACTATCAACTCAACGCGTACTCTGTTGGTTGTCTGTTGAGGACATTGCTTCTCATGTCATGCTGGTGAGGAGGAAATGTAGGGTTGGACTGGAGTGAGTCACCTCGTTGGAGAGCATGTGCTCTGTACTATGTAGAGTCACCTGAACTGAAATGAGTCTCCTCGTCGGAGAATGTTTGCTCTGTACTGCGGAGAGTCACCTTAATCGAATTGAGTCTCCTCGTCGGAGAACTCTCGCCCGCAAGTACTCCATCTCTCTGAATGGCCAAATTGAAGAAAGATGTGGGAATATCCTCGTCGAAATTCATGTTCATTGGAGATGGAGGCTGAGCTGAGATCCTTACCAGAGAACCTAAAAAAATTGGGTTTGTCCCATACTGGCTCAGAGAATGAGATCTTTAGTCCCTATGGATCTCTCTGTATAGAGAAACTATCATCGGTCTCTATCATACATTGTCCACATGAAAACCATGAGGCCAAATCAAGAGTATGGGGAACTCTCACATAATACCCCCTTTCTCCCATACTTGTCGGAAAATAGGATGCTCGACCAAGTTGGGAGAAGAATTGAAGATGGGGAAAACAAAATCAATTTCATCATCATTATCCCTTTTTCCAATAAGACATTCTCTTTTTTTCGATTTTTCTCTCCTTTTTTTCTCCGCAAGGCTTTTTTTGTTTGATAGACTTTTCATCCTCAATCAAGAATCCCATTTAAAGCACTATGGTAATGTTGCTCCTCTCTTTTTTTGCTGGCGATTTTTTAATTGGCCTCGCACCCTTTTTTCTTTCTCAAAAATAATAGCACATTAGACCTTAAATGAAGGTACGACCTGTTGGAGGAAATGAACTTCTTAATCATTCATGAGACCCCAAGGATCTCTTATATAAGAGAAAAGTCCTGGGTAAATAGCATGAGAGGTACATAAAGAAAATAAAATAAGAAATAACACCAAAGATGTACAGTAATCTCAACACTCCCCCTCAAGCTGGAGCATATATGTCTATCATGCTCAGCTTAGAACAACATCTTTGGAATAGGCCTCTAGTAAGAGCTTTGGTGAATATATCAGAAGTCCGATCTCCCGTAGAAACATGAGAGGTGGATATGAGATCCTTTTGGATCATGTCTCTAGTATAGTGGCAATCCACCTCTATATGCTTTATACATTCATGGAATGCAGGATTATTTGCAAAAAAAAAATGCCGTCTGATTGTCACATAGAAGCTACATAGGAAGAGGTACATCAACTGCAAGATCTGCCAAAATCGACCTCACCCACATCATCTCTGTGCTTCCCTGGGCCATGGCCTTGTATTCAGACTCTGCACTAGATCTAGCAATCACTGTCTGCTTCTTACTTTTTCTATGACACGAGTGAGCTGCCAACAAAAATAGCATAACCAGAAGTAGACTTCCTGTCCTTAGGGCATTATGCATAATCTGCGTCTGCACATGCCGTTACATCAAGAGAAGTTCCTCTGCTTAATATAAGACCACTACCCAGTGAAGAATCCAAATATTTCAAAATCATATAGATAGCATCCATATGAACCTTCCTAGGCTGCTCCATGAACAGGCTCATCTTGCTCACAGCAAAGAATATATCTGGTCTGGTGATGGTAGTATATAGAAGCTTCCCAACCAGCTCTCTGTATCTGCTCTGATCTACCTCCTCAGTATTATCATTACATAGTCTCATACATGGATCCATAGGAGTAGTAGCAGGCTTGCACCCTGTTATGCATGTCTTTAGAAGAAGATCAGTAACAAACTTCCTTTGGGTCATCACAAGACCACGCTGGTTCCTGGCAAACTCTAATCTAAGGAAGTATCGAAGATTGCCAAGGTCCTTGGTCACAAACTGCTGACCTAGGAACTCCTGGCCACCTGAATGCCCTTCTCATCATCACCCGTGACAATAATATCATCAACATAGACGAGAATAGTAACAATACCTTATGTGTCCTCCGAACAAAAAGTGAGTGATCCGTAGTGGATCGGGCAAACTCTTGATGCTTTATCAACTCTGAAAGCTTCTGGTACCAAGCTCTGGAACTCTGCTTCATGCCGTAGATCGCCTTGTGGAGCCTACACACCTTCTGAGACTCCCCCTCAGCAGCAAACTCTGGTGGTTGCTACATATAAACCTCCTCCTGTAGATCTCCATAAAGAAACGTGTTAGAAAATCGGAAGCGGAAGCGAACATGGAATAAAGATAATAAAAGAAAAGAACAGCGGGATTTTACGTGGAACCCTACTCCGTGAGGAGCGGGATGAAACCACGGGAGAAGCCCTCAAAGGGGCATGCTATGCATTTCTTTTTCTCAATGGATACAGGAGGTCTGGGGCTCCTTATATAGCCTCTCCAGAGCCTCCAAGTCCCACCGCTGGACGATGTGGGACTAAACACTGGATGGGGTAAATGGATTTTCTCCAGGATCCATTTACCCTGCTACAACTCAATAGGCGCATACAACTTATACTCCAACACTCCCCCTCAAGCTGGAGCATGCAATGCTCAGCTTGGACAAACAGAAATAAACTCAACTCAACGCTACAGGACACTACGGACAATATCAACCCAACGCGCACATGCTGCAGTCGAGGACGTTGCTTCTCATGCCGTGCAGGTGAGGAGGACGAACAGGCTGGAGTGTGAGTCAACTGAAGACTCAAAATCTGACCATCGAGTCTGAAACTGCGCCTGAAGTCTCCTCGTCGGAGAACTGAGTCTCTCCCATCTGGCTCAGAGAATGGTGCACTGCTCTGGTGTACCTATGATAGCACATGAAAACCCTTGCCCTCAAGGGAATGGTCCTCTGTTCTGGAGTCCCTATGGCTCACATGAAAACTCTGGCCGAACAACAACAAGAATGATGGGGACCGCGAAACAAATGATGGCAACTTATGCTCATCTGAAAAATGACCGCAAACTCGTGCGTGTCTGAAACTGGACTCGGATCAATCGTCGAGTCTGAACAACTGTAGAGTCTGGAATCTGAATGGTCTGGAAACTGGTATCTGAATCTGGATCTGGAATACAAGACATGTGACTCTACGTATATACTCCCCCTTTCTCCCATACTTGTCGGAAAATGAAATTGACCAAGTTGGGAGAAGACAAGATAAATAGGGGGTACATAAAACATGAATATCCTCGAAACATTTCTTACGGCTTTTCCTTTTTTTTTAAGCCGTCTTTCCTTTTTTTGCGATTTTTTTAAGCCGTTCAAACCTTTTTTTACGGCTTTGCAAATCCTTTTTTTTCAATTTTTTTTTAAAATTATACGGCCACATTGGCCCAACAACATTGCAGCCCCTCCTTTTTTTTTCACAATCATCAGCCCCCACATGGGCTCAATAGCAAACTCATGATGGTTTTTTTTAACACACGTTCTCCCCTCTTTTTTTTACTTGGGCATTCAAACAGTCGCTCCCTTTTTTTTAAATATAACTGCCCCCCTCTCTCGATTTTACGCCCAAGTGGGCCTTACAATAAAACGCAAAAATTTTTTTTTAAAAGCCGGGCCTATGAGCCCTAGGGTTCCAACGCTGGGAACCCTCCTTCAAAGCCGCCGCCCGTGAGGTGAATGGAGGGCTTCTGGTAGCTGCAAGGGTTCCATCGGGGAACCCCTCACCAGGGAGAAGAGTTGCTGGAGCGCCGCTAGGTGCTGCTGGAGGGTGGCGATCGAGCATCGCCGCAAGGGTTCCGGGGAACTTCTCACCGAGCCGCGAGGGAGATGCGACGCAGGAGGGTGTCGCACTGCGGGCTTGCCGCATGATGGGGTCTCGCCTCTGGAGAGATCGCACGAGAGGGCTTGCGACTCCGCCTGGTCTTTCGCCGTTGCCAGGAGGAGCGGGATTGTTGTCATCTTCGTGGCATAAACTGGAGCTTGCCGCCTGAAACTTCTTCGCGGCATAGAGTATTACCGTGTATTGTTATCATCTTCCCCGTGAGATCGTTGCCTTAAATCGTAGGATCTGCAGGCTGCGTGTTGAGATACTGGTAGGACACCAGATGACCTTGCAAGTTTGGGCCTTGGCGCTTTGCCGCAAGGACAGCCTACGCTTGAAGACGCGATATGCGTCAAGGGGCACTGCCAGGAGATTGTGCCCACAGAGTTGTTGGAAAAAGCGCGTTGCTGAGCCGCCTAGGGTTCTGGATCATCATCTAGGATTTCAAAGAACCCAACAAAAATTCTCTCGAACAAAATATAAATATAAACAGTACGCAGATCTTCATAAATACATCTTCAGCGTCAACTCGAAGCTCGAATAAAATAAGAACACGAAATCCTCGAGAATCGAACCCACTCTGATACCATGTTAGAAAATCGGAAGCGGAAGCGAACATGGAATAAAGATAATAAAAGAAAAGAACAGCGGGATTTTACGTGGAACCCTACTCCGTGAGGAGCGGGATGAAACCACGGGAGAAGCCCTCAAAGGGGCATGCTATGCATTTCTTTTTCTCAATGGATACAGGAGGTCTGGGGCTCCTTATATAGCCTCTCCAGAGCCTCCAAGTCCCACCGCTAGACGATGTGGGACTAAACACTGGATGGGGTAAATGGATCTCCTCCAGGATCCATTTACCCTGCTACAACTCAATAGGTGCATACAACTTATACTCCAACAAAACGCATTCTTCACATCAAGTTGGTAAAGAGGCCAGTCCCGTGAAACGATAACTGATAAGAGAATGTGTAATGTTGAGTGTCTGGCCACTGGAGAGAAGGTATCATGATAATCCACCCCATAAGTCTGGGTGAATTCACGTGTTGTGCTACACGCCTTGCATTATAGCGATCCACACTACCATCTGCTCGCTGTTCACTGTAACTATACATTTACACCCAACAACAGATGCACCTGGAGGGGCAGAAACAATACTCCAGGTACCACGAGACTGCAAAAGCAGCCATCTCCTCCATGGCAAGTTGCCAACTGCTATCTTGTATGACCTCCTGATATGTTCATGGATAGTAATAGATGAAAGGCCCATAACAAACCTCTTGTACTCCTCTGAAAGATGGTCCAAGGAAATATGCGCAGCTATACGTAGCATAGTTGTGACGAGGCTTCCTCAACAAGGCAATAGGTACATCGAGGTCATCAGCCTCTCCGTTCTCTAGTAACAGCTCCTCCCGTGTAGTATCCTGTGGATCAAGCATAACACCAGTGCCATCAGTAGAAACAATGTGTTCACTACATACCTGGGGCGCGTGGGATGAAGGGGAAGGCGCAAAAGCAGAGGGGCGAGTAGAGGACCTGCGAATGTAAAACTGATGTACGAACTGAGTCATGGTAAAAGGAGATGGAGGAGGTGGAGGTGACTGAGACTCAACATGAGGAGTTCTTGGTGGAGATGACGGAGGTGGTGGAACAAATATGTCCTCACCAGAGTCAGCATTAGGCAACCTGTCACCTGTAGGAAAAAAATACATAATAGACTCAAAAAAATGTGACATCAGCACTCACATAATATTTTCTCCCAACAGGATCAAAACATTTATACCTGTTAGAAAATCGGAAGCGGAAGCGAAACATGGAAAAGATAAATAATAAGAACAGAACAACGGGATTTTACGTGGAACCCTACTCCGTGAGGAGCGGGATGAAACCACGGGAGAAGCCCTCAACGGGGCGTGTTTGTCTATTGACTTTCTCAATGAGTACAGGAGGTCTGGGGCTCCTTATATAGCCTCTCCAGAGCCTCCAAGTCCCACCACTAGACGATGTGGGACTAAACAACTGGGTGGGGTAAATGGATCTTCTCCAGGATCCATTTACCCTGCTACAACTCAATGGGCGCATACACGAATACTCCAACACTCCCCCTCAAGCTGGAGCATGCAATGCTCAGCTTGGACAAACAGACAGAAACTCAACTCAACGCTACAAGACACTACGGACAATATCAACCCAACGCGCACATTGCTGCAGTCGAGGACGTTGCTTCTCATGCCGTGCAGGTGAGGAGGACGAACGGGCTGGAGTGTGAGTCAACTGAAGACTCGGAACCTGACCATCGAGTCTGAACTTGCGCCTGAAGTCTCCTCGTCGGAGAACTGGGTCTCTCCCATCTGGCTCAGAGAATGGTGCACTGCTCTGGTGTACCTATGATACCACATGAAAATCCTTGCCCTCAAGGAAATGGTCCTCTGCTCTGGAGTCGCTATGGTTCACATGAAGACTCTGGCCTGACAACAAGAAGAATGATGGGGACCTCTGACAATGATGGCAACATATGCTCATCTGACAATGACCGCAAAATCGTGCGTGTCTGAAACTGGAGACTCGGAAACAATGATCGTCGAGTCTGAACAACTGTAGAGTCTGATCAACTGGCTGGTCTGGAGACTAGCATCTGAATCTGGATCTGGAAGAATAGAACAGACCTGTGACTCTACATATACTCCCCCTTTCTCCCATACTTGTCGGAACATGAACATCGACAAAGTTGGGAGAGGACAAGATAAATAGGGGTAAACATGAAACTTGCGGCTTTTTTTTCATTTTTTTAAGCCGTCAATCTATTTTTTTTTCATTCATTTTTTTAGCCGTTCAACTCTACCTTTTTTTTACGGCTTTTTTTTTCATCTTTTTTTTGGTGTGCATACAACTTTTCTTTGTATGCGACTCTTTCAATTTTTTTTTACCATGCGTACGGTTTTTTTCTTGTTGTACGCACCTCTCTTTTTTTCGACATTTTTTTTTCTCATTTCCTCCTCTTTTTTTTTAATTCCCCCGCACCTTTTTTTTTTGCTTCGGCTCATTGGATCCGAACAGCAGGATCCCTCCTCTTTCTCTCTTTTTTTTTGGGTATACTGACGGCCCACTTGGGCCCAAAGACAGCCCCTAACTTAGCCGCTGGAGGCATGGGCCTCAAAAAGTTTTTTTTTAATAAATGCGCATGCTTGGGGCCCTTGGTTAGGGTTCCACTTGGGGGAACCAAAAATTTACCGCCGCCGTCGATAAGCTCCCGCGAGGGAGAACTGGGAATCGCACCGCCTTTGGGCTCTTCGTGCCTGGAGGTCGGGATCGACGCCGCCTGGCTGGAGAGGATCGCACGATCTCGTGCGAGATGGCTGCAGCGCCTGGAGTCGCGAGAGGAGAAGCGCCGCGCGCGCGCCGCCTGCTGTTGTCGCCTGGGATATGAAGGGCCGATGGGGCTCGAAGGTGCCGCCACGATGGAGGAGAAAAGCGGCGAGGGCACGGGCCCGCCGCCGCCTGGAGGCGCACACGGAGATGCCGCCATGTCGATCTGCTGGTCTCCCGCCTCGCCTGGAATGGTGGGGGCATCGCCTGCGCCTTGGAAGACCGGCACCTACTGCTCGGGCTAGAGGTTTCGCCAGGAACGGGGTGGGCGATAGGGCACGCGAGGACGCCGCCTGTGCTTGGGGCCTTCACGCGCCTAGAAATACGAGGGAGAAATCGGGCTGCTGCGTTGCCGTAGATCTGCATTCCCATGGGTGTCACCATAGATCTGCGTGTGCGTGGAGGGAGATCTGTGCGCCAAGACCTCCGCATATGGAGCGGATGAAGATCCTACTGGAAGAGGATGATCACGCAAGCAGCGGAGGTGGCTGCGACTACAACACAATCTGATTTTGCAGAATATAGGGTTTTAGAAACCCATAAGAAAATATCTGCCGATCACAAACCTAATAATCTGATAATAATTTTCATCGAACAATTCTTCAACGAACAATTCTTCAAGAACAAGAACTCCAGAGAAACAGATCTCGAATAAAACATAAAGAGCACACAAAAACTCCTCGAGAATCGACCCGCTCTGATACCATGTTAGAAAATCGGAAGCGGAAGCGAAACATGGAAAAGATAAATAATAAGAACAGAACAACGGGATTTTACGTGGAACCCTACTCCGTGAGGAGCGGGATGAAACCACGGGAGAAGCCCTCAACGGGGCGTGTTTGTCTATTGACTTTCTCAATGAGTACAGGAGGTCTGGGGCTCCTTATATAGCCTCTCCAGAGCCTCCAAGTCCCACCACTAGACGATGTGGGACTAAACAACTGGGTGGGGTAAATGGATCTTCTCCAGGATCCATTTACCCTGCTACAACTCAATGGGCGCATACACGAATACTCCAACAATACCCTTATTGGGTACGAGAATAACCAACAAACACACATTTAACAGCTCTAGGAGAGAGCTTGTCACGACCAAGAGTAAAATTGTGGACAAAAGCCATAGATCCAAAGACTCTGGGGGTAAGTGAGAATAAGTCCTTAGGAAATGCAATCAAGAAAGGAACTTTTTCTCCAAGCATAGTAGACGGCATGTGGTTCACCAAGTAACATGCAGTGAGAACCGCATCACCCCAGAATGAATGAGGAGCTCGACTCTGAATCAAAAGAGTCCTCGTGATATCCAAAAGGTGATGGTGGTTGCGTTCAGCAAAACCAATCTGTTGCAAAGTGTAAGCACACGAAGTCTGATGAACAACACCAATAGATCTGAAAAAGTCAGACAATTGTAAAGTAGAAAACTCCAAGGCATTGTCAGTGCGAATAAATTTCACATTAGCAGAAAAAATGTTCTTAGTCTCAATAAGAAAGGATTTAATAACAGGACCAGCTTCAAACTTATTCTTTAACAGAAAAACCCAAGATGATCTAGAAAAATCATCCGCAGCAACCATATAGAACCGATGTCCGTGATGATCAGGAACACGACTAGGACCTCAGATATCAAAGTAAACCAACTCAAACAGTTGACTACTATGATGACTATGACGACTCGGAAAGGAGGAACGATGGTGCTTCCCAAGCTGACATGCCTCACACTCCAAAGTAGTACGAGTAGAGATCTGTGGGAGGACATGACACAGCTTCTGCAGAGGAAGGTGTCTAAAGCGAAGATGGCACATGAAAGGAGAAACCGAACTAGAAGGGATAGTAGCAACACCAGCACACGGAGGCCGAACCAGTCTGTAAAGTCCTCTCTGCTCACGACCACATCCAATCACCCTGCCCATGAGTATGTCATGAAACACAAGAGAAGAAGGGTCAAATATGGCACGACAATGTAAATTTTTTGTAATCCGGCTAATAGACAAAAGATTCATCTAAAAAGCTAGAGCATGTAAGACATTCTGCAGACGCATCGAGGGAGTAAGAACAATCTCCCC
The DNA here is from genome assembly GCA_037367405.1 of Ottelia alismoides. NCBI lineage: Eukaryota > Viridiplantae > Streptophyta > Magnoliopsida > Alismatales > Hydrocharitaceae > Ottelia > Ottelia alismoides. The sequence goes on from JAZKJV010005973.1 coordinate 249,810, forward strand.
TTGTCCAACAACGGGTAGATAAATCCCATTGACAGTCACAACTTATCTACCAAGAGGAATAGACATGTACAAAGTAAACTGTGCTCGATCGCCACACATATGATGAGATGCTCCAGAGTCCATGATCCAGTCGAACAAATCTGAACTGCTAGTACTGGTAAGTGCATAAGCAATGCTTGATGAACTCGAGGAAGCTTTGGCAGCGTGTGCAATAGGGGTGCACATGGATCGGATTGGATCGGATTTTAGCCTAATCCATGTCCAATCCAACCTTAACGGATTTTAACATTTTTCAATCACATCCAATCCATCAAATTTTGGAATCTAGACCAATCCAATCCATCAGATTACGGATTGGATCGGATTTTCTATACTCACATATTTCTGCTTGGTAGTGAACCCAATAATGTTTGTATTTTATAGCATACTAGCCTTTGACTTTTGAATTTGACTTCAAAATTGATAAATGGATAGATATATTGAAAAGAATATTTAAAGAATACACAATCAAATTAAAGTCAAAAGATTCCATTAATCCATTACAAAAAGTTGAAGGCCACACGATGAAACTAAATGATTATATTGAATTTAATATCTAAGTTTCTTTTTTATTAATGGTGCATTAGTATATTAATTCGCAGATGATTTCCAATATATGATTCAAATATGAACTATGCAAGTTATCGAATGTGGATGCAAAAACTAGTTAGATCTCGGGGCAAGAGGACTAGATTACGAGGATACGGGCATCCACCTTTGACAGAAAAACCTTGATCAACCATTGAAAGATAGGGGCCAAAAACTATGACGAACCCATGACGTTCTTTGTAAGGATATTGATGAAATCCTGTTGAATTTAGACTGTTAAGCTATGTCAAAATCAAAACACTTCCAAGAACACCTTTCAAGGCACTATAAAATATCATCAACATACAAAAATCATAAAATATTCACATTCGATTGGGTATCCAAGACAAAATCAAGTTAATATAACCCACCAATTAGACATCATACCTCTCATTTATAATAGACTTGAAATGGAATTTATTTGTCAGATTACAGTCAAAATATGTAATTTTCTAGAAAACACAAATCAAGTTTGTATATCAATTTAAAAAGGAAAAGAATTCAAGTATGTTTGTTCTTACATGATGTGGTACATCTCAATATATAGCTGATATAGTTTCATACACGGGTAGGTAGCATGCTGGAACAAGCAAAAGGCACAAGAATAAAAAAATGCATGTAGTAAGCCATTATCCCAAATATATTTTCTTTTAAAGGAGATCAACCGAGTTACAATGCGCTCAAGGCAAATGGTATCTCATCGGAGAGGGACGACATTGTGTGAGACATGTGACGATATCATAAGGGAGGACGACACTGTTGTACTAGAGGGGGGCAGTCTTGTGTAGGAGAGGAGGCATCAAAATGGACCTAGAGGGAGAGGGAACTAATAGTTAGATGTTGGCGATTGAGAGTGAAATGAAAGGGGGAGGGAATCGGAGGGGAATGGCCAAAGAGGGTTCACAACATTACAAGTTATAATCATACTTTATTATTTTTTAAATTAGCATTTGATTTTCAAGAGAAAGAGATGGAGGTGGTAACATGACTTGTATCCAACAAATATGCGATGAATGACATTGATTATAGCTTTATGGGAAATTACGGTTGGGTGAAAATAAATATTCTGTATGTATTGCATTTATGTATGTAAATATATAAATATATATTAAAGGATTAGCGGATTGGATCGGATCGGATTTTGATAATGATCCGATCCAATCCATACTTAAACGGATTTTAAAAAATCCAATCCAATCCGTTAAAATGATAAAACCAATCCAATCCATAACATCGGATTGGATTGGATTACAAATTTTGCCCGATCCATGTGCACTCCTAGTGTGCAATATCTGAAGATCCTGCAGTCAAAGTGGTAGGAGTAGTCATCATCTCTCGCAGTCTGGAAACAATATCATCAAAACGTGTATCATGATCAAAAGCGAGAGTAAGAGTAGGCTCGGCCTGCTCAGCAACACGGGCACGCACGGGATACCCATGATTCAGATAGCATGTCTCCTTAGAATGACCGGGACGGTGGCAATGTGAACATGGGCCACGTTGTCGTCCGCCTACTCGACCACGTGGTCCTCAGCCGCGAAACTGTGAAGGACCCCATCTGCCACGAGAAGCTGCCATAGCAGAGGGAGTCTAAGCCACGATAGTAGATGAAGTAGTGATCCTACTCAGCCTCTTGTAGACCTCCTCCATTGGAGGTATCGTCTCTCCAGTAAGTAGTTTAGTATGTGCTGCATCGTACTCGGAGTCAAGGGATGACAGAAAAACGCATGTCATAGTGGCATTCCGATATGTTTGTTGATGATGCTCAGTGATGATAGTAATAGGCATGAAACTATGCAGACGCTCAAACATGCCTCTAAAATGGTAGAAGTGTGTATAAAGAGGTCTACCATTTTGCTTGGTCGAGAAAATATAATACTGCAACTGTAGAATCTTGATCTCATTCTTTGCCTGCCCATATGTATCTGCCAAGATGTCCCACATAGCCTTTGTTGTGGGTTGATTGACAATATCATTGGCAATCTCCGTGGCGAGTGCCACGGAAAGCCAAATGCGAGCATAGGCATCATCTTTCTTCCAAGAAGCATTAGCCCCAGTTTTGTCCACCGGCTCTGAATCCGTCAGAATGTGCTCCTTGTTATGGCACTGCATAAGGGTGTGAAACTGCATGGACCACAACTCGTAGTCGGTCTCATCCATCTTTACGATGGGAGCCAGGCCCTTAAAGACATCGGACGATGAAAAAACATCACCCTTGTTTTCTGATATGGTAGAAAGAACGTCAATATCCGGAACAAAACTGAGGGGTAGACTGTTTTGAGTGAGTCTACACAATCATATGGAGGATTGGTTGTATCTATAGACTCATACAACCATCCTCATCACTTGTTGTTGTGGCCTAGAGTCAGAAGACGTGAATTAAATGTTGAAAATCACGAAAGCCGAGCAAAATTAAACCCTACAGACGGTCAAACTACAGTCTGCCTGCGAACCGGGAAGCAAACCGGCGGCAGGAAAGGCTGAGTCACCAACGATGGCGACCGATTGATGTTACGCTGCTGGTGAGCAACCACTAGGCGCTAAGGGGAGGGGTTCCGCGCATGGGAGAGGGGGTTGCGCTAGGTCAGGGGGTCTCGCGGAAGGGAGGGATCGCCGCATGAGAGCAGGGGGTTGCGTTGGGGGCGTCGGGGAAGAGGTGGGTGGCCGACGGCGTGGGGAGGGAGGTAGCTTGCCACCGCCGGCGCGGGAGAGGGGGTGTAGAGTTAGGGTTAGGGTAGTACACGGGAATCCCGGTCTAGGACCGTTGCTCCGATACCATGTTGGAGGAAATGAATTTCTTAATCATTCATGAGACTCCAGGGCTCTCTTATGTAGGAGAAAAGCCCTGGGTAAATAGCATATGAGGTACATAAAGAAAATAAAATAAGAAATAACACCAAAGATGTATAGTAATCTCAACACGACTCAATGGGTCTGAGGAGAGAAATAAAAAATAAGGTTCCCCTTTTTCTAGATACATAGCAGACCCCCTTTTTTTTCTTTTTTTTTGGCCAGCCTCTTTCTCCTTTTAAATGAAGTGGGGCATCGGGCTCCTATTTCTTATGTACCTCTAGGGTTCCTCGAAGGGAACCTATCGCCATCACCTCGACTCTAAAGATGTAACAATGTTGGAGTCGTTACCAAAGGGAGAGGTGCGTACAGGAGATGCTTCGAACTGGTAGAGCCCTAATAGGCATTGGCGGAGAAGAGACCTAGTAGGCGGCGACGCCTGGGCTTGCGAGATGATCAGAGTAGAAGGAGAGGGAGCACATACTGGAGTTGATCGAATAAGATGTGTGCACGTTGAGAGCATGCCAATGCGAGGACTGTCGCAAGGGGTGGGGGTAGCTGGTGTTTCACGGTGTGCTATCGATATGGGGACCTGGAGGTGATGCTCCAGACTCAGGTTCGTCGTCGCCAACGTCGATTTCGATGGGAGTTGCCGAATATAAGTGAGTGACGAAGATGGAGAAGCACATATCTCCTTTCCCCTTGGACTAGTACAGTAGCCCGGGGAAGAAACCTTTGTTTGCAAGGAAGTACAGCCTCTGATGGAGCTTTCTCTTTTGCATTGTGTGGAGATGGATGGGAATTGTAGGATACTGCAACTTGATCTTCAATTGCTAGCCAGAACTAGGATTTCAGGAATCGTTCAATCCCTTGTAGAATAAAGGTTCCAGGAACCTTAAACAAACTGTGGAAAAAAATTTATCGAATCTCGAGAATAACTATCTTCAGAACTTGAACAAATCTCAAATATGAATAAAATAATATTCAAACAAAATTCTAAAATCGAACTTGCTCTGATACAATGTAGGAAATGGCAATGCAGGATCGTAGTCAAAGATAGAGATAAATAACCATGAAGCAACACCGGGATTTTATGTGGAACCATACTCCATAAGGACAGTCTTAGACCAAAGCGACCGCGAACCGCGCCACCAGGGTCGCCAACCAGACAACAGTTGACGGGCGCGCCCGCAATTCCAATGGTGGCTAGTTGCACAACCATTGTCCGGTAAACTCCCAGTCAGCAATCGCTGTGACACCTCCTGTGACTCCCAACTGCCTAGACTGTTACATTTCGATTCGTCATCTTCAAGAGAGGTATATCCTCACAAACTTCTTTTGAGGTTTTTTCTCTTTTTTAATCTACTTTTTTATATGATTATAATGGGTCACAACTCCTAAGGCAAAGCCCGTGGTTTCCACCTCATCTATTGTGGTACATGTGGCTTCTATCAAACTCAAGAGTGCAAAGAACTACGTACTCTGGTCTCAATCTTTCAAGGTGTTAATTGGAAGTCAGAAGAAACTTAATGACAAAAAGGAAAGGTGTCAACGGGCATCCCTACCGGACCCCTCTCCACGCCAGAAAAATCCACCCATCAATCTATAATTCACCAAAACTGAATAAGAAGCAGCCTTAATGTGCCGCTTTATCCACCCAATCCACTCATCAGGAAAACCTTGATGCAACCGTGATGCCCGATGAAAAGCCATCAACATAATCATAAGCTTTGGAAATTTTCACCTTCCACAACAAAGCCTTTAACCTTCCTCGAGTGCAAATCAGCCACGATATTCAATGCCACCACCACCCCATCTACAATGAGCCATCCACGGATGAAAGTCGACTGCTTGGGAGCATGATGGAGTCTAACACCCCACATAGTTAATTCACAATAACCTTCCTGAGAGTGCTTATAGATCGCAATAGGGGAGAATAGTAGTATTCAATTTTTTATGGAACTTTAAATACTTTGTGGAATTTAAATAGCATTGACAAGAAAATAGATTTCAACCATAACCCCAAAGACGTTTATGTAGAAACCCAAGTGGGTGAAAACCACGACCCAAATTTTTCTGACTTAGGATTTCCATTACTCAAGCTGATTAATTCCTTCACTATTCTGAATTATTTGCACAGATAACTCAACCATTTACAATGCTCTGGGATCAAACACTAATATGCTTTACAACCTTGGATCACCACACCAAGGTCAACACCATCAAATTAAATGTCGTGGCAACATCAAGTATGGATAGAATTCAACTATCCTCTGATCTTATTAGATGGGCAAACTCATATTGTCCATGAAATCTACATACTTGAATCTGGCATCAAGATTTCCTTCGGAAAGAGTTATCTCGAAAAGCGGTATAGTAACTTTTGTTATATCATTAGCAAAGATACATTGCTAAGCAGTTATATCAAGTAGAGCACAAGCAATAACAATATCTCTGACATAAATAGCATAGGTGAATACAATAATATCACTTGGGAAATTATCACCAGCAGTGTCGGTGCTTGTCGAAAGTATATCTAACTGGTAATCGAGGAGCTTGAAAACTTGGAGGCAATCGAACGCTAACTTTGATATCTCTTCCAAATCTGAATAATGGTGCAGCTCTCGAAACTTGAAATCTATCTAAGAATGCTTAAGAATCTTGAAGAGAATAGGAAGAAGGAGAGAGTAGAATAGCTCTAGAAGAAATTATTTTGTTGATGTGAGTTGTGGTGTGCCTTCTAACAATGGATATGGGATCCTTTATATGATAATAGGGTCGAACTTATGAAAATATGATCATTGGAGACAAAATTGATAATAAATCATGAATATATTATCACGTTAATCAATCAATACTAGAAAAGTTGATTAATGAGGAAAGTTTGAACGATCAAGTCAACTTTAGTTGATCAATCAAAATTAGTTGCTGAAAAAGTTGTGGAGATAAACTTAAAAAGCGACCAATCAAGGCTCTCAACTGATTGATAAGGAAGTGGTTGATTAGGCTCAACAGGCTGGTAGATCAAATCAAACATGTAACAAAATCAATTAAGATTGTAAGGTGATCGATCAGGTCAAGTTCTTGAGATTCATCTAAGTTGGTCCAGATTAGGAAAGTTCTACTGACACTCTCAAGCTCTCGACTAGATACAAACAATATAATAAACTTTGATACAATTTCATTACATAATTATAACAAGAATGTGAAACTCCATGTCTTTAATGCTGTAATATCTTCTTACATAGTTCAAAGAACATGTAAACATGCAAGTCAAAGAAACATGCATTGCGAGAGACTTGCAATAAGTGTGTTTCATCGTTAAAAGCAAAATAATAAGAGAATAAGCACAATCTAGGTAGAGAAATTAAGAACTAACATTCCCCCCTTTTAATGATGGCAAAACATTTGCTTAAGTTTTAGAAAGAATATGCATTAAAAAGATTAAAACTCATTTTTTACGGTTGATGAGTCACACTATGGGTCTGTTTGGTTGCAGGGTTGGACAGAGTTGGGTTGGGCAGGAGTACCCCTGTGAATAGTAAACTGTGAGAAGGAGAACCCTGTTTGGTTGCAGGGCCAGCCCGGGTTGGGCCAAGCCAACCCTGCCCAACCCTGCAACCAAACGAGCCCTGTGAAATTTTTTTTTTTTTTGAAAGCAGAACGATTCGGGGGAGACACGTGGTGGTGTTCGCCCCAATTTTATTAAAAATGAGAAGAGGGAGATGGGAAGAGAGGTACAAAGTGATACAAGCACCCGGGATCAAGAGGATCCCTGTCAAAATCACAGTCCACAACCCCAACAATCACACGCGACTACAGCATCACCGGAGCATCCACTCATTCAGAAGTAACTCCACATGCGCTAAAACGTTTTCCCTGTACCACCTTTGGCCCCTGAAAATCTTGGCGTTCCTAGCGAGCCATAAAGCCCAGATGCAAGCAAGGGGGCGGAGCAACTCCCCTCTTTGCCGATCCGCACGAGAGCGCAAAGTGATCCAGAACGATTCGGCCGAAGAAGCGTCCACCCAAGATACATTGAGGCCCTCCCAAATGGAGGTAGAATACGGACAACAGAAGAACAGATGTTGCAAGGTCTCCATCTCGCCGGTACACAGCACACAATCCATGGAGCCATCCCCCGATAGGAACATAGCACATCTATCTCGGGTCAGTACCCTACCGCGGCGCAGTAGCCACAAGAAAAAAGCCACCTTCTCCGGCAAGTTTAAGGTCCACAGCCATCCCAGATCATTGCAAAGTGGGGTACGATCGGAGATTGGTTGATGGGAGATGACCTTGAATGCCCGCCTCGAGGTGAAGGCGCCGTCACGCCAGATCCAGTGATCCCTTCCATTGGATGGTGTTGGCGCATCCCTAAGCTGCTGCAGGAGACGTAAGAGGTCATCGAAGCGTTCGTCGGAGTGGTTGGCCGCAAAGCAAGGGAACCAGCTGCCCCCGGCCCAAGCGGAAGCCACCGTAGCACCAGAGTTAGCCGCCAAGGCACAGAGGCGAGGGAAGGAGCTACCGAGTGTGGCGTCTCCCGCCCAAGCATCGTGCCAAAAAAGGAAGGAGTTTCCATCACCCAGCACCCGCTTGAACAGATGAGAAAACCGCCTAGCCGCCGAGGCGATTCCCCTCCAAAAAGACGTCCCAGAACGCAAAGCGTCTACATCTCGCAGCATGTCCACCCCGATAAAGAGAATGTCACGTAGCATAGAGGGAAAGAAGCCAGAGGCGGCACCCCAAAGCTTGCTGACCCATTTAAGCATGAGAGCATCGTTTACCAGATCCAGGCTACGAATCCCGAGCCCACCATCGCACTTCCTTTTCGCCACATCCTTCCATGCCACCAGATGGATGCCCCGCGACGCGGAGCCCCTTCTTCCCCATAGAAATGTCCGCATAAGGCCCTCGAGCCTCCTCCTGATCCCCACCGGAATGGCCCAATTCGACAAAAAATAGATTGGAATGGCGGCCAGAACCGACCTGATGAGCACAAGACGCCCACCCCTGGAAAGCATCGCCGCACCCCAACCAGTAAGCCTTCTCTCCGCCTTATCCATGACCCTGTTCCAATGGGACAATCTCGCCCTTCTCGCGCCCAGAGGTAGGCCCAGGTAATCGATTGGAAGAGTAGAGGGGGAGCACCCCAGAATCATGCCACAAGCCGCCGCATATCGATCATCCCAAGCGAAAGGGATCAACTTGGATTTGGAGTGATTGATTCGTAACCCCGAGAGCTCGCTAAAGATGGCAAAGGTGACAGCCATTCCTTTAACCGCCTCCAGACCCCCCTCTATGAAGGCGATTGTGTCGTCCGTATACTGGAGTGTAGGACAGTTGCTGAAGTTACACGAGAAGCCGGATGAGAAGCCCCTCGCGATCACCCGATCCGCCATTCTCGGGAGAACGTCAGCGGCAATGACGAAGAGCATGGGTGCCAGGGGGCATCCCTGCCGTAAACCCCTCCTAGGTTGAAACCGGCTACCAACGAAACGTCCATTCAACATGGTCGAAAAGGATGCCGTAGAAACGCATCGGCGCATCCAGGAGATCCAAATACTTGGGAATCCGCGAGCACGCAGCACAGACCAAAGGAAGCTCCAGTCCAATGAGTCATATGCCTTTGCGAAGTCGACCTTCCAAAGAAAGCCGCGTTTCTCCCGTCTCACCCAGCTTTCAACCATCTCAGATGCAAGGGCCGACACATCGGAGATCGAGCGGCCGGGGATGAATGCCACCTGTGATGGATGTATCAGAAATTCTAAAAGTACCGCCAGTCTCCTCGCAAGCACTTTCGCAACAATCAAGTATAGAGCATTCGAGATTGCAATAGGGCGATAGTCATCAATAGCAGTTGGAGATTGAGATTTCGGGATTAGAACAATAAGAGCCCTATTAATCCCATCGAAGCCAAAATTCCCCGAAGAGAATTCCACGACAACCTCCCAAACATCATGTCCCACCACATCCCAAAAATCCTTGTAGAAGGCTATAGGGAAGCCATCGGGGCCCGGCGAGGCATCGACATTGAGATCCCATACAGCAGCCTTTAATTCGTCGATGGAGAAGCCGCGTGTCAGCTCCGCACATTGCGAGGAGGAAAGGATAGGAACATCCTCCCCCAGCCAGCGCCAGCGCCTAGGTAAACGAACCGAAGAGAAGTCCCTGAAGTATTCCGTCACCGCATTCCCAATCGCGTCCTCACCCACCACCTCGCGCCCCCCAACTGACATGGAGTGAACCAGATTTGACCGCTTCCTGTTTGAAGCCGTTCTGTGAAAGAAGGAGGAGTTTGCGTCGCCTTCTTTGATCCACCTCAACTTCGCACACTGTCGCCATTCCGTGACCCTCTTCCTCTCCTCCTTCTCAACCGTAGCCATCGCCGCCGACCTGGAAGCCAACTCGTCATCACGGAGCTCCCTCAGCCCCTCCAAGGAGTCCAGCTCGCTGACGATAGCCTCTGCCTCCTTCCTTGCCGCAAGCCTAGCCTCCCGCGATCTTTTCTTGAAGTGGGACAGGACGCCCCTCAGCCGCTCTAGCTTCTTGCGGAGCCTGATCACCGCCGATCGACCTTCGCAAGGTTCCGCCCAAGAGGAAGCCACCAGCACGCGGAAATCCTCCTCAAGCAACCAACATCTTTCGTACCTGAAGAGCCCTGCCCGTGGGGAAGACACTTGTGACTCCCAGACGATCGGAGAATGGTCGGAAAACGCGCGAGGACGCGAGAGGACCGACGCCAAAGGGAATAGATCCATGAAGGCCGTGGACGCGAAAAACCTATCAATGCATGATTTCGAAGAAGAGTTCCTCCATGTGAACCTGACGTCCGTCGCCGTTAAGTCCTGTAGAGCCAAGTCATTGACGAAAGCCTTGAACTCCGCCGAGCCCGGGTCCGAACCCCCCCTGAACCGGGGTCTATCCGTCGAACGGAGCGTGACATTAAAATCTCCTCCGATAAGCCAAGGCAGCCCCGCGTAGCTCACGGAGGCGTTGCGAAGCTCCTCCCAGAGCTCCTTCCTTCTCGCCGCGTCGCAAGGGCCGTAGGCGCAAGAGAGAAGGAAGGAGAGAGAGTCGTCCTTCCTGGAGAGCAGGACCGAGATGGAGTGGTTTCCCTTGACAGCAGAGACAAGGGAGAACCGAGAAGACTTCCAGGCGATAAGCACCCCTCCCGCACTCCCCGCCGCAGGGAGAGCAGAGAACTGATCAAGATCCCCTGCCCTGAGGGAGCGCCAAACATCATCGTCCAAAGAGGCCAGCTTGGTTTCTTGAAGGAGGACAGCGTCGCACCCCCATTCCTTGAATCTGGAGTCCAGGGTATTTCTCTTAGCCGCATCCCCCATCCCCCGAACGTTCCAGGAGAGGACCTTCATTTAGCAACCTCGTTGAGACCCCCTGAAGGTACCACCCCCGCCGCTTCCGCCACCGCCTCTTCGAAGGACAGGCAAGTGTGGTGCTCCCTAGACCGCGACCTCGCGGTCCGTCTTCTTCTGTAGCGTTTGCAAGATCTCTTCGACGATTCGATTGGTGGAGCCATGTCAACGAGGGACTCCGGGTCCCCCACCGTAGTCGAAACCCCATGAGAGCCCCCCACCACTGCCGAAGCCCCAGCCTGAGGCGCTGAAGACTCCGACCCAGCCTGATGCGCAGAAGACTCCAGGTGGTGGTCGATAGACAAAGAGCCTGAGTGCGGTGCAAGGAGCAAAGAAGATGAAAGGAGCAGGGCGCCCTGGTCCGGCTGCTGGAGAAAGTCCAGAGGGAGGCCCGAATCCGAAGGTGCACCCGCCCGACCCGGGCCAGAGGATGGATCCGGCTGCGGAAGAAGGTCCAGAGGGTGGACCGAATCCGAAAGAGCACTCGCCTGACCCGGGGCAAAGGATGGATCCGCGCTGGAGAAATGGATCAGGGCTGCGTCAGCAACCCGAGGTACAGATTGACGCATGGCTCCGAATGATGATGAAGTGGCACGCCCAAGAATGGAAGCGCCAGGAGAGAAGATCCGAAAGGCAGAGGCTTGCGACCCCACCGAGAATGTCAAATCCGCACCGAAAGTCGTGCATCTACCCTCCACATCATCCCAACCGCCTGCCACGTCCCCCCGCGTACTCCCGAGGGCGGCTACCATGCAACGATGCCATGCGGTGGGATGGCCTTCACGTACATCAGGGGGAGAGGGCCTTACGTAAACATCATAGCAAGGCGCACCCTCGAGAGGCGCCCCCAGCTGCGGCGAGAATAACGATGCCAACCCCCACCGTGGCTGCGACTCCTCGGAAAACGAAACGAGGCTGTTGCCGGTCTCCCCCACCGGAGCCCGCCGCTCCGGCAGGGAGGGAGGCGGCGGAGGTTGCACCACAGAGAACTCAATTCTACAGAAGAATCTTCCCAAATTTAACACTTCAAAGAACACCTGCCCTACCGCCCTGTCCAGGAATGCCTTGTTGCACTCCATAAGGATCTTCGTTGCCTCAGGATCATCTCCAGGTGCTAGGCCGTCGCTGGTAACGGCCAGCACCTCACCCCACCTTCTTAGAGGACGCTGAAGGCAATGAACGGATCTAGATAAGAAAGGGACCCCCCTGACCTCAGCAACGCAAACCTCCAGGTTGGAGCAGGCACCGTCTGCGAAGCGCAGATCCCTCCAAACGATCCCTCCATGCGGTCCTGCTCGGATCAGTCGGGAACGCTGGTCCCCAAGAAGACCTCTAACGCCGCATCTTTTCGAACCCAGCAGGAACAGGTCTCCCGAGAAGCTCGTCCCCAGAAGCTCAAGAAGACTGTTGCCCACCTCCTCCAAGGAGAGGCACCGGTCGAGGAAGACCCCTACCAGCACCCGACCTTGGCGCGCCACACCAGCCCCCCCTTCCGAATGAGCTGCACCCCCCGCTCCCCCCGTCCCCTCCATCGAGGCGCTCCCTTCGAACTGCACCCTCCGCCCCCCCCTTCCGAATGAACTGCACCCCCCGCTCCCCCCGCTCCCAGAAGCACCCACCACCCTCCCAACTTCGAACTGCACCCTTGACGTGGGAGCAGCAAGTTTGTGAAAGCCATCTCTCCCTGAGCACCCGTCACCTTCCGCCGAAGAACGCGGTCCTCTCCCCGCGACCACCTGCGCGAAAGACCTGGATGCAGAGCTCGAGGCAAAACCTTCTGCATGCAGCCCCCCCGAGCCAGCAGCATTCCCTCGAAGTGAATGGCCACCGAGAGAGAAACCGACAGCCCCCCGAGGTTGTGCACCACACCCCGCTTGCTTGTGCCCAAGGCCACCGCAAGAAAAGCATCGAGGCCTTGCCGCACAGACCGAAGCCAAGTGGCCCTTTACCCCACACCGCCAGCATGTGCGACCAAGCTTCTTGTGAGAGACCGTCACCCAAGCTGGATCCTTTAGAAGCTTCTCCTCCCCTTCGGCAGCCACGAACTGGGGGCTGACTTCCTGTGAGGACGAAGCGCAGCCCTTCCCCTTGTCCCTCTCGGTAGGAACAAAGTGCACGATCGCCTTCCCCGTCGCCCTTGGAGTCGCCCTCTGAGTCGCCCTCTGAGTTGCCATCGCCCTGTGAAAATTTGGAAAGGTGTGATCGAAAGAAGGTTGAGGCAAGTTTCCAAAGTAAAAGAAAACTAATTCGGATTCATGCCAGGTTGCTCAACTATTGAAGCCATCCATTTGTTGAGGAGAACAATGGATATTTATAGAGCTAAAAGAAAGAACCTCCATATGATTTTTATTGATTTAGAGAAGGCTTATGATTCTGTCCCACGTGAGATATTGTGAAGAGTTTTGAAGAAGAGACAAGTACATGTCCTATACTCTAACCTCATAAAGGATATGTATGATAGGGCTTCATCTTGTGTAAGGATCCAGTCTAGGAAGACTGATTATTTTGACATAGGCATTGGTTTACATCAAGGTTCAATTTGAGTCCAATTCTTTTTATTTTGATTATGCACGAGTTGACAAGTCACATTCAGGATGAGATACCTTGGAGTATGTTATTTGTTGATGATTTGTGTCGATTAATGAGACTAGAAATGGAGTAAATGAGAAGCTTGAGGTCCGGAGACATGCATTAGAGACTAAAGGATTTCGTATAAATAGGGCTAAGACTGAATATATGAAGTGCCCTTTTGATGGAAGCAATGATGAAGGAATCAAGGTGAAGATTGGTGACGATAACATTCAGAAGAGATATTCTTTTAGATACATGGGATCTATTGTGCAACATGATGGGGAAATTGATGGAGATGTTACTAATAGAATAAATGCATGATGGTTAAAGTGGAGAGGAGCCTTTGTTGTTCTCTGTGATAAAAAAAATCCTTCAAAAATCAAAGAAAAGTTCTACAAAGCAGTTGTAAGACCTACTATGCTCTATGGATATAAATGTTGTCCTGTGAACCATAGACATGTGCAGAGAATGATAAAACGGAAATGAAAATGCTAAGGTGGATGTGTGGACACACACGTAAAGATCGGATTTGGAATAGTGCAATCAGAAGGAAAGTTGGTGTTGCTCCAATCAACGATAAGATGCGAGAAAATTGCTTAAGGTGGTTTGGTCATTTACAAAGGAGGTCAGTTGATACACCGATTAGGAGATGTGAGTTTTGGGATGTTGAGTCGGCTAAGAGAGGACGAGGACGACCCAAGAAGTGTTGGAATGAGAGTATACGAAGGAATCTTAGTTTTTGGATATAAGCCCGAGATTGACCCAAGATAGATCTGAATGGAGGCAAAGAATCCATGTAGCCGACCTTACTTAACTGTGGGAAAAGGCTTTGTTGTTGTTCTTTATCCCACTAAATACATGAGGAATAAATTAAGTCCAAATTTTAATTCTAAATTTTAATTCTTCCCCTTTTAAAACTTTAAAAGAACAAGTTAATTTTTGCAATTTAACTCTTCTTTTATACAAATAAACTTAAACACTTTAACTTTTTCTCTCCCACATTTTGTAATCGATAAAAAACTAGAGAAAGACAAGAGAGATTAACTTAAAAAGACATGGAATACCTTTAGTTAATAAGTAACTCATACAAAATGGTTGTGGGCACAAACTATGTTCCATACAAGAAAGAACGAAACAATGAACACGAAAGATCTACGAGACTACAAACGAAACAACGAACAAGAAAATTCTGTGAGACTACTCAAGTCACCATAAATGGGATCGTAGTCGTTATCGTCATATCCACGAGGAGAGAGATGAGGACGAGATCACTTATTTTCTTCGATGGTTTGATGACAAGTGCTACTACCATAGCCAAAGGAGTCGTCGTCATCTTATTTCCTTCCATTTGTTCCATAACAATGTGCTTGCCTCAAGAAAGAGCAATAGAATGAGAAGATTGCTGAGAAATGTAAGCTCTCAAGGGAGGAGGAGGTTGCCTAGGTCGAGACGAGGAGGATGAAGGCTTCTTTTTTACATTAAGTGAGAGGTTGTAGAGTTCATTTGCTTGAGTATTGGCAAACTCAATGTACTCATTTGTCCAATGAACCATATTAATGTTGTGGATCATCATCATGTGAGCATTCTCATGTGTTTTGTGGAAGAGGGAGAATGCATCAATCATGTCATGCTGGTCAAAAGAGTCATCAAAGTGAGGTGATAATCACGATACGCCCAAGTTCGGTCCTACTAGGATTATTTGAGACGGGAGAGAAGAACGAGCATACCCTCGGAACTACGGTGCGGGTGTAGGTGGGAAAGGTCTAGGTTGAGACAACTGGGGTGGAGGTAGAAGGTTGTCGTCAGAGTCACAACTGCACTTCATCGCTTCGAGGCCAAAGGGCTTGACTCGATTGATGAGGTGAGGATCCTCGGGCTAAGGGATGGAGAAGTGGCAGTGAAGACGAGGGATGAGTATCTCAAGTGAGAGGTGGTGCGACGGAGGGGTCGCAAAGATCGATAAAATATAATGACATCAATTAAATTGATGTTCATTCACAAAGGTATAGATCAAAACTAACATGTCGTGGGTGACATGCGAGAGGTTGGTGGTCTTGAACTTAGAGTTCTAGAAAAAGACAGTTGAAAAATCAAGAGAGGGGTCAACAGTGAGGAGCGACCAAAGGTCAGCCTTCAACAAGGCCCGGCAAAGAGAGGAGGAATTCATGACAATCATCACAAGAAATCTTCATTAAGAGATCACCAATGGTTCGCCCTACATTGGGACAATCAAGTACGTGATGCATTATCAAAGCATACATGACAAATATGTGTCGGTGGACGGTAGTACGAAGATGATATGCAGTAAAGTTACTGATATCGGTCAAGTTCGTATAGAACTTCGTAATAGAGTAGGGTGAGATGGAGTCTACGAAGAAGCCAAGGGTAGTAGAGGTAAAAGTATTTATCGAAGAATTGGTACAACCGGTTGTAGTGGAAGAGATTAGCGTAGGTAGTAGGGAAATGATCTCGTTAGACTAGTTAAAAGATGGGACGACAAGTTAAGAGGGTCGGTTTGGAGTTGTGCAGAAGTTGGTCACATAAGGCCAAGGACAGAGGTCCACTAGCGAAGGTTTAATCATGGGATGAAATCTATTGTCATAGGTGATCTAAGGGGTAGGAGAAGGGAATTCTGTAAAAAGAACATAGAAACTAAACTTTTGAGTCTCGGGAAAACTAAAAATAACACAGAAAAACAAAGTAAATAGTGCATGGTTACATCTTTGATCGATCAACAAGTCTGACTTGATCGATCTGGAGTCGACTGATCAATCAGGCAGAGGTTGAAGGGTGGGTTTTTCTCTGAGTTCTGGTGGGTAGAGGTTGTTACAAGGAACGTATAGTATTTATAGGACCAGCTAGGGCATCCTATTAGGGTCTAGTGAAGAACAAATGCCTAATAAAGAGATTTGATGGGATTTAACATAAATCCTAAGGGACTTTTGGTATATATAGGACCAGGCGGAGTGTCCTATTATGGTTTGGTGAAGAAATAAATGCCTAATAAAGAGATTTGGTAAGATTTGACATATCTATCATCGCATACCTGTATGTCTTTTCAATCATAGATATCTCTAGAAAGCATCTCACTAGTCACTATGTGCATAATTATATGAAGGTTAAACCCCTAAAAGAAAGTAGCTAACTATGGCTCATTCCCAAATTGCATTTGTATCGTATTTGCTTTATATATATATATATATATATGTGGGTTAAATGGGGCTGCCCCTTGATGGGAGCTAACTTGGCTCTCCCCGCCCCATTTTTCCTATTTTTTTATTTTTTTTTGAAAATTACTTCCGTGGATTTTCATTAATATATGCTTATATTATGTCATTCAAATTTCGTGCAAAACAAAGATTCCTATGGCCTCCATCCAGATGGGTCGATTTTAGCAATTCTGTTACTGTTAAAAAATGATTGTGTGGATGGAGGCCGTAGGAGTCTCTGTTTCACACGAAATTCGAATGACATAATATAGGGATATAGTGATGAAATTTCACGGAAGAAATTTTCAAAAAAAATAAAAAAAATGGGAAAAATGGGGCGGGAGGGAGCAACCCCATTTAACCATGTGTGTGTATATGGAACTTCTAGAAGGCAATAGTGAAATAATTTTCCAACAATGGGCAACCATTCTAGATATAGGCATCATAAATCTAAAATTCAGTATCTTGGACATATTCCTGGTCGACGATTATGCTGTCCATAGAGACGCCAACACCCCTTTCGTAGAGAGATTATGCAACACTTCATGCATGAACTGAGAAACAAGAGTAGACATGATCCAATACTTCACTAACATATTGGCATGCTTCCAGGACAAGTGTTGTCCTTTTACTGCATAGTCGATTATATACTAATTTTTTCTTTCTAAGATTTGGGAGTTTGCAGTCAAATAGCATGTAGTTATTACGAATATAAAGAGAATTTTCACCAATGAAGTTCTTAGGAACATAAAACTCCCCAACTTAATTAACATATACTTTCATATCAAATTACCATTAACCCAAAAAATGCAGGATTACATAAAGTGCATATCCACGAAAAAAGGACTAATTGATCAGCGCACCCATGGACTATTGTCTTATAAACAGGCAGGAGATTTGACATATGAAAAATAATGCAACTACAAAACTTGGCGGAGAAATTTCTAAGATAAGAACCTTAAGATGTTCATGTGCCTCTGCAGTTCTTCCATTCTTCTTTTTCTGCCATGCATATCCGTCTTTACGAAAGAATCTGTGCACCCTCTTGTTAAAGAGTAAGATTGACCCACCTTCATCGCAATTACAATAACTCAGTATTTGCCCATAGATTAAAATCAAATAGTCTACAGTCTAATAAAGCTCAAAGCAAAAGGAGATTACTAGCGGGTTGGTTTGGAGTCACTGGAGCAATTCCAAATTCCTCATGATTTTGTAATATGTACAAGACTTCAGAAGGTTCCAACCATCGATAATGCGCATCTTGTCGCAGCTTTTCAATATCAAAACCTGAAAATGAATGAAGATCCAAATGACAAGTCTAAAATAACATGAAATTCAGGTCATTTACCGTACACCAACTAGATAGGGCTTGTTTCTCTTTTTCCCAAAATAATAGAAGCCAAAGTTACTGAATAAAAGACAGCTAAGTTTAGGTAGACCTCTCACTAACTGGGAGAATTGCATTTTTGAAACACCTCTAGTATCTTGCACAATGTGTGATTGGAATTTTGGCATATGATTGGTCTTCCTCATCAATAAGACCAACGTTATTGGACTATACACTCCTTGGCACATCTCCATTCCAAAACCCAACAGTATCAGACAACATAGACTTTGCAACAAGATGCTTTAATGGAATGCGAACACTAACAACAACTAACTATATAAGAGTTTGCATTCTAAAAACAAAACACACATCCAAAGCACCCAATTTCCACTTATCAAGTTCAACAAGCATGGGATCAGCCATACCCAATTTAAAACGCATGCTTTCAAACGAAAACAGCAAAGATGAGTAAGCAAGCTCATATCCAGAAAAACCCTAGTAGGAATAGAATGCCTCAACTATTTTAAACGTTTGAGAATTCGCACCCTAAAATAAAACCTAGCCTCAGAAACACCCAAGGTCCAGTTATTAAATCCAATAAGACACGCACTAGCTCCCAACATTGATAGTAAAGAAGATGAGTAAATTAGCACCCAAATGAGCAGAACGGGGGGGGGGGGGGGGGGGGTGAAGGAGGGATGGCACCCTTACCACCTTTCATCATGTTGGAACCCGATTAAAAAACTATTGCCATCAATTCCCAATAGTAATAAAAGCATAAGAACGCCTCAGATCACTGCAATCGGGTGAGGGGAGTGGTGAGGGTTCGAAGTGCGGAATCCGCTGGAGGAGAAAGTATATCGTGGCGGAAAGAGGCGAGGTGGCAAAGTGGCCAACTAAGATTATTAATTATTCCCAGTTGAAACACTTTCTAATTACGATGCAGGTTTCCATATTTTTTTGATAGGCAAAGAGGCGATTCGAAGACTCGTGTCAGTAAAGGAGACTTTCGAGGAGACTATGAGGGTGAAGCGCCACAGTGATCGTGACTTCTAAGTTCTAACGCCCTTATAATATAATAATTATCCAAATAATAATTTGTGGGGGAGAATGTCTACCCTTCCTGATATCATTACAATAATTTGTGGGGAGAATGTCTTCCCTTTCTGAAACTTCAGTTGGGAAAAAATAAATCCCCTCTCCCTGCTACTTGTGAGATTCAGGAGTAACCTACGATGTTTGGACTTTTTCCGCCTGTCCATCTTCTTTCCAATTATCGATAAAGAGAATTTGTATAATTTTTGGCATTGGATTTTTTTGTGCGAAACAAGAAAATATGCGTAAAAAAGACGTTGGCATCCTAATAGATATCCCCGGTGGCACGATAAGGATACATGATCCCAATAATTCTTTCTCGAAAGCCTTAGAAGACAAGAACGAAGAAATGCGATCTAGGAAGCAGAAGAATTATTTATCAGATTTGGAGTACTTTTCAGATTTTAAGAGATTCCTTTCAGAAAAATGTACAACTAAAACAGAGTAGAAATAAGCGTATAATAAGCATATTCAAAAATATTAGTTATCCGTAGCTTTTACAAATGTATCAACAATAGGATGCCTAAAAAAATGAAAGACAGTAGTGAACCCTTTATGAAAATAACCATTAGAACTCTTTCTTTCGATCAAACTATTTTAGATAATGGACCCTCCACCAACTTGTTGCCTTTTAATGTAAACAATAGGTTCAAGATCGTTTAAGAAAAGCTCCACCAAGCGGTTCTTAGCAAACTAGTAGGCTAAGAAATTGAGAGATAGTTAAGAGGATAAAATCATGATAACGGAAGGTCTCATTCTTTGTTGATTTGTCGTTTGTGACATGAGCCTAAAGGTCAAATTCCTTCATTAAATTTATTCATTTCCCTATTATACTTAGACAGTTGATTCTGAGATCTGTTAAGGCCAAGTTATAATGTGAGGATGGATCCAGCAAACTTCATATAGATGGTAACAGTATTAGTGTACCTCAAATTTCAACCATAACGTAACTTGAAAAGTATAGTCTTGAATTCTTTAAAGAGAAAAGGAAGCCTACATGCAGTAGGTAACTTTACCTACTTCATGCCTATTTTTCACCATTTTTTTATTTTTGGGAAATATCATCATGTATTTCCATCATTATATCCTCCAATATGTCATTCCAATTTCGTCAGAAACAGACCCATATGCCATCAATCTAGAACACGTAATTTCTAACGGTCTTAGAATTGTTGTAATCCAACTTATTCTGGATGGAGGATATATGAGTCTCTGTTTCTGAAAAAATGGAATGACATATTAGAGGGATATAGTAATGAAAATACATGGTAGTATTTTTCAAAAAAATAAAAAAGTGGTGAAAATAAGTATGGAGTAAGTAAGGTTACCTACTTCGTGAAGTATACTCTCTTTCCTCTTCTTTAAATATCAGCCTAAACAAAAGTTATCATGTCTGCAGAAAATACAAATCCTCAAGACTAAAGGTCAACATCTCATACGAGACTTCATTTGAGATTGCTTATGGGCATCACCTAAAAGTCCTTTAGCTCGCAAATTAGAAAGTAGAAACCCTAAGGGTGCGTTTGGTTCGTGGGTTATCCAGGAGTGGATAACCCGGTTTTGTGTTTGTGTGTTTGGTTGGTGGGTTAAGGGTTGGGAGGGTTTGTGTGATGTGATTGTATTGGAATTTGAAAAAGTTGGTAGTTATTATGATATGATTGCATTGGAAGTTGAAAAAGTGGGTGGTTGTTATGATGTGATTGTATTGAAGTTTGGAATGGTGAGTAGAAGTTGAGTATTTTATGTTTTTTAGATGATATGATGGTGTAATATATATTTTTTTTGATGGGAAGGGAGTGGGCCCCATTAGTGGGTTAAAAGTGGGGGTTTTGGAGGGTTACCCAC
Organism: Ottelia alismoides; assembly: GCA_037367405.1. NCBI lineage: Eukaryota > Viridiplantae > Streptophyta > Magnoliopsida > Alismatales > Hydrocharitaceae > Ottelia > Ottelia alismoides. Next base: position 270,650 of record JAZKJV010005973.1, read on the forward strand.
CCAAAGTGGGGGGTAACCCACCAAAAGAACGCACCCTAAAGAAGAGCATTCACCAGACTTGTTTCACATGCCTTATTTTTCAAACAGTTATAATAATGACATCGAATAAACACCAGGGGGTGAATAAAGTTCTATGTGGAAAATGATCAATCTAAAGTAATTGTAACTTTGCAAAAGATAGACAATCACACAACAAGCAAACCATTGCAGATGAAGATTAATGCAGGGCATATCCAGTGTTTGCAACGTCTCACTATACAAACTAATACAACAACTTACCGTAATTATCTTTCACATAAGAAAAACTTTCACATAGAATGCCTCATGATATGTAACAACATGAAAGGGTTTATCTTCTGTTTGAGAAGAAAAGCCTTCACACAAGACTCATATAGTCAAGAATAAAGTGAAAATCTTAATAATTCTCATAAAGCTTTTTAAAACACAGATTTAATATGAAACGCAATCGAGTTTGGTTAAAGCAGAAGGCTTTTGAGAGTGAAGTTGAGGAGCACAAAGAACTTGAAGAACATAGATCACTTTGGAGATCTAAAATCATCTTAAACATGCAAAATGACACACAAAAGAGGAGTTAGTATTAGAGATGTGTAGAGAACTTCTTCTCCTTGTGTGTGTTGAAATGGTGAAGATTAGGTCCTTTTATAGGCTTCAAGGATGCCCAATGATAGTAAGTACTTCACAAGAAACGGCTGAAAATCAGGTCAATTGACTAGTTTACCGATACAACTTGGCATGAATCAACAGTGGCAAAACACACTCAAAATTTGGTTCAATGGATGATGTGTACCAATGTAGGAATAGGAGTATTTGTGCACTTTAAGTTAGGCTTCAAATACATTTTAATGGACTACAGTTAAATCAATAGTCATGTATGTACAAATGCACATTGTTGCATACCAGTGCGACAATAAGGAAAGGATTGGTTTGAACTTATCAACAATATGTACCAATGTATTAACATATCGATGTCTTCTAGGGCAATGCGGTTCTTATTGCTTGCTATTTGGTAAACTGGATGTCTTCCTATGTGTTAGGAGAAAATGTTCCTTTTTGATTGAATTTCCCGATTAGGACCTTTTCTCTCTAACATCTCGTATTTTGATTATGTTATTTTTTCACCATTTGACTCCCGACCGTTACAAGCTCTTTCTTAGAACTGTCAAGCGTGTCTTTGTGGACTACTCCCGAACTCAGAAGGGGTATCAATGCTTTGATTCGATTAGACAGAAGTACTACGTGAGTGATGGCATCACCTTCTTTGAGTTAGTCATGTATTTTTCTCTTGCAGATAACTTGATGACCCCTGAGTATAGTGTGGAGGTCTACATCCCTCCTATGCCAGCACCACCCTCCACATCTGATTCCTCCTATGCCACCACCACCTCCACCTCTTCATGTGGTACTCACACCTATTCATGTGAAATAATATCAGAAATCTAGATAATAGTAAGTAATAAATGGTTCACCTCTGTAATAATACTTAGAAATGCATGTGAATGAGTTTATACATGAAAGGCTTTGTAAATTAATCAATATATTCTATTTTATTACAAACTAACTTGATTAGCAAAAATTAAAGGGACTCCTTTAGCTAATCTTCTCCAAGTATCTTCAACTTCATCATGCTTTATATAACTCATCAAACACTGAACATAATAATTATGTAGCATTTCTTCTTCCTTAGTACCTTAAGATGCGATACAACATAAGTCAGTGTATCAACAAAAAAATGTTAGTCCAACAAAAATGAATTGTCTCATGCTTCGTTTTAAGTTTTGTTTGTCAATTGTTTCTAAACAATAATAAGGCATGTGCTTCATCAAACTCCCCGTTTTTAATAATGACAAAAAACAAATAAAAAAGCATTTACTTTTCACGGTTTTGAGTATAATATTTAATCTATGATTGTTTTGATTACAAATTATTTGATGAATATACATAACACGAATAAGATGTATAGGCTTGACAATTACAGGTGTAAGTTCGTCTCCTACTGCAATTTCAAAAATATAAAAACTATCAATTTCTCGAAATAGATGTGGTTTCTGGATAAATTGATCATGCTCATAAAATTTACAAAACATATGCTACTGCAATGGGATTTAACACATGTAAAAGCAGTTCAAGGCTTGAGTTCGATAGGAAACTAAGCAAAAAGTTTTCATTTTCAAGCCTTTTGTATGCTTTAAAGAAGGAATCACAAGATCAACAAATAAAAGAAAACAAATCTATATGGTCGACAGCGTTGAGAGTGTTAAGTATATTTTATATATAAGAGAGATTCGTTGGCTTTCAATAAGATAGATCTATAATAACATGATTGGATTATCGTGAACTTTCACCAGCAACACAATCACACGCTTGTAACCTCAAGTAAATGCAGGTGTCTTAGACCAAACGGAAGATTTTCTAAGACCACCAAGATGCTAGTTAAATCAATGGCTAATGTTAACATATCCGCATCAAAAGCGATCAACACTTTTAAATAATGGATGCATTACAAATAGTAAGGTTGGTGGTACGGCAAGATTATACACATATATATATAGGATTTAATGGGGCGCATGTTTTTTTATTTTTTTGGAAAAAAATCATGTATATCCATCCTATATCCCTCCTATATATCATTCGAATTTCGTCAGAAACAGAGACTCCTACGGCCTCCATCGAGATGGTGTCGATTTAAAAAATCATGTTACCATTAAAAAATGACCGTCTAGATGGAGACCGTAGGAGTCTCTGTTTCTGACAAAATTCGAATGGCATATAGGAGGGATATAGGGATGAATATATATGGCGATATTTTTAAAAAAAATAAAAAAAAATGCCGCAAATGGCGCGGGGGCAGCCATGTTGGCTGCCCCAAGGGGGCAGCCCCATTAACCTCATGTATATATATATATATATATATATATATATATATATATATATATATATATATATAAAGGGATTTATCCCGTGGGTCTTGAGCTCATTAGAGTCTTGGTGATCACCAAATATAGGCTATTCACGTGTATTTCCAATGAGAGGTTGCATGTTCCAAAGGACGGTTTTGGAAGGATATTAACATGCTTGAGGCTTTTATATTTTCAATTACAATGTGTCCTTAAAAAAGAAAGATGATTTTGAAAAGAAAAATTCAAATCCTTAATTTCATGTAGAAGAAATGCTATTGTATATTTGATCAGTGATATATATTGTATTCAAGTAAATATTTGATGTGAAATTAGTTATACCAGAATAATGGTAAGAGATTTACATCAGTAATATTACCTCGTGCTAATTTCAGTAATTCATGGATAATATTCAAGTAATATATATAGTGCTCAAGTAAATTATTGTTGTGAGATCAGTAATATATTCAAATGTGATTTAAAATCCATGTGTATAGGATTGCGGTTACAGAAATATGTCTTGTTAATTACTTATTTGAAACATTCCAAAACAATAAATCCCATTAATTATAATTACTTAACACTTTTGAATGATTACTAGATAATTGAATTGGTAAATTACTAATGTTTATACGACAAATACTGAGTATTGATGTTTGTATTATTGAACTCATTGTGAATAGTTATTGAAATTATAGTTACTTAGTATTTTTGAATTATTACAATATAATTGAGAAGGTAAATTACTAATGTGCATATAACAAGTACTGATTCCTAATGCCCATATATTGAACTTATTATGATTAGTTACTTAAACTATAGTTAATAGTTTTTTATATTTACTAGATGATTAAGTAGATAAATTACTAATGTTTATTAACATGACTACTGAATATTGATGTCCATATTACTAAACAAATTCTGATTGATTACTGAGATTATAGTTACTTAGTACTTTTGAATTATTTCTATATGATTGCGAAGGTAAATTAAAACGTCCATCCAACAAGTATTGAAAACTAATGTTCATACTTTTTTATTGATCTCGTTATGACTAGTTACTAAAATTATGAATAATGCACAAGGAATAAATTAATGATGACATCGTAATATCTATAATTAACCATTCCAATGCTAAGAATAAGAGAATGCAGAGAAGAACTTACCGCCATAATTCAAGCTTCTCCGTATTCTTCTTTATCTTCAACCTTCTTGAGGTCTTCGAAGATAAAAGAGAGAGGGTTTTCTTGAGCAATAGTTTTTAATTGGAAATAAAATTAAGATATAAATGTGGCATTTTTTGTTGATGATTAGTTCTAATTTTAGAAATAAACATGGATGAGCAAATCGTACAATGAAGATCAAAGATAGGCGATGTGTGCTTCTTTAGGAATCCAATGGGCACAAGGGCCCATTGGATAGTGTGTGTGTGTGGGCGCATGTATGTATGTATTTGTATATATGTATATGTATGGAGTCTTTCAAATGTAATATTAGAAATGTCTACATTCATTTATAATATTTTGTTAATTTCAATCACAAATCTTGCCATTTCCCCATCTTGAAAAAATGAGATCGTAAAAATCTGGGTATGTAAATGTGTTTTCTCATTTAAGAAATTTGTGGTGGATGGATTCATAGTGAGAAGGCCAAAGATTGAAATTCTGAAACCTATAACAATTCCAGCCGATGGAATGGCGAGGAGGGGTAGGTTTAAGAGGGGGGAATTTGGTGCATCTAAGAGTGATAACATTGCCAACAAGAAAGAAGAGAGCTCGAGGAAGCAAAGGAAATAATGCATGTGTGCTCATTTTGCAAATCAAATTGATAGTCTTAGGAAGATCATTAAAAGAATGGAAAAAAACTGAGAATAATTTTGAAATTCTTGAAAATATGACTGAGATGGAAAGGAGATTAGAAGATCGAGGATGAGAATCATCGACTACATATAAGGATGGAAAAGAGAAGGGGAATATGCGAGTAAGGATGTATTCCATGATACACAACCAACGCTTGAGCCTATGAATGATGCGAGAAAAGACTGATATTATTGGGGAAGATAAACAAGAGGTCAAAGGGAGATGGTTCAAGGAAAGAAGGGTATGGGCTTGATAACAACACAAAGTTGGACTATTTAGTTTATGTAATATGTGACGAAGGTTTAGTGGAAGATGACATGGTTATGCGGAAAGAAAAAATAATAAATGTGTCTGGAATTCCACTATTTAGTATAGTCTTTTGCTAATGAGAATATGAAGTTACAAAGATGAGCATAGAAACTACATAAAATAAAAAAAAAAGATAAGACAATTGTTTACAAAAGTTTGATTATCTGAAGAATGAAAGAGAGAAAGGAAGCAAAGCAAGCTTCAGAAAAAGCAATTAAAAAGAAGATTAATTCAACAGAGCAAAGAAATCGGTTTAAACCAACTATGAAACAATTAACGATGTGGAAGAGTCAGTTCGTGCAAACGAACTATTTGAGGAAAAAATACTATTTTAAACTTGACATGATATGGTATTCATTTTTTATGTGATGCTCTATTTTGTGTGAACAATATTTATTTGATTGATGAATCTCGGATTCATCACTCTAAGTCTCATTAATTAGGCTCAAGTCCCTCAAGATCAACTGCATTTCTGCATTTATTTCGCATAATTAGCATCCGGGCATGATTGCATAAGAATTGCATTTTAGCATTAATTTCTGCATAAAATAAGAAGCCAAAAATCCAAGCCAAAAGTGACCTGTGAACAGCCTAACTTCCCCTATTTTTTAACTCCTTCATGCTAACTCCGAATGCCACAAAACCACATCCACTGTGTGCACATCACTAACAAGAATAAATAAAAAATACAAAAAAAAATTAACCCTGGTAAGTGGACCAAAAACCCAAACCCTAGTTTCAGGATTTTCGGACTAAAAGCCACATATTTTCCCCATCCAGTGTCCGATTTGATCCTACTCACTTTTGAACTAATGTACATTCAATTACCTTCAAAACAAGACCAAGTTCAAGTGAATCGGAGTTCGTATGTGAAAGTTGGGTTTTGGGCCTCTTTTGTACCTTGTATATTTTCGCGGCTTTTTGACCTGTATTTTATGTTAATATTTTCTTTATTTATAAAAAATCCAAAAAAAATTAGATTTAGATGTCTTTTATTTATCTTTGAGTTTTCCGTATTTTTCCGGATTTTTTATCTTGTTTAAAAATGACAAAAAAATTAGAAAACCAAAAATCAAGGTATTCTATTTACATGGGATACCCCAAAAATTCACTTTTCACATTTGACCGAATTTGGCTTTGATGTCTTCATGAAAGTTGTAGATCTCGTCGAGACCAGCATTTTTCGTGAAGAAACTTTTTCGATCCGGGGTCGTTTACTATTTCTTTTTGATTTTACAAACTCTTTTTCCTTTGATTTTTTTGGAGCTGACACATGGCAGCCTCAGAGGCCGTCACGTGTCAGTGGTTTTTGGCCTGTTCGTTCTTCGTTTTTATAAAAAATTAATTAATTAATAAACGACGCACGTGCGTCGCACGTGCCTTCCAGGCACGTGCTCCGCACGTGCCACGCTCTCCCCTCTCTCTTGACCGCCAGGTGGCGCGATCTCGGCTGCTCGATCTCGGCCGATCGAACGGCCGTCGATCGTCGTCTTCACCAGACACCCGCAACCGTCGTGCCCATTATCCTCGCAACCACCGCGCCGCCCCGATATCCCCGCAGCCACCAACCTAATCGCCTCACTTGCCTATAAAAGAGCTCCGCCGCCCCCCTACTCCGACCATCCGCCGACCTTTGCCCTAGGAAGACCTCTGAGGTGGTGACAGCCCTCCGCAGCCTCCTCGCCGGCGTGATCCGAAGCCCCCCCCCTTCGGTGCTTCGTCGCAGCAACCCACCGCCGCTGCTCTCGCTCCGGCTCCGCCGTCGAGCCTTCGTCTTCTCCCGGTACTCTCTCTCTCTCTATCTCTCTATCTCTCCATCTCTCTCTTCTCTCGTCTCCGCTCCGACGCACCCACAACCCCTTCAAGCATCCTGTTCATCTTCATCCCACCAACTCCGCTCCGACCCCGCCTTCTAACATCGTCTCTCCGACTACAACATCGTCGCCGCCCAAAGCTACGCCGCCGGCCCGCAACGCCTCTGCCTCGCCTTCGACCGGGTTCCACGCCCGAGACCCCGCCACGTGCTGCGCACGTGGGGCGGGGGACTTCATCTTCTTCGTCTCCAGCAAGTGACCTCCACGACCACCGGCTACCTTCACCGACAACGCCGCGCGACCTTCTTCTCCGACGTTCTCCAGCTCCGCCGGCCATCTCGCTTCGTCAGCACCACCGTCCGCCCCTGGCCACTGCCGCTTCGTCATCGACTGCCTCGACCGCCAACCATCTCCTCCTGCTGGCCCGCCGTCACCTCCGCCAGGAGGAGCCTGGCGTCCTCATCGCTACGCTCAGCCACCCATCGCCGGGCTCGAGGCCCGAGGTCCCCCACACGTGCGAGGCACGTGCGTGGGGGAAGCTTCCTGATGAATCCACATTTCATCATCTTTATTCTATCATTTTGGCACCAAAAACCCTAGCAAATGCCTGTAAATAGCATTAAAACCATCATCTTAGCATCCATGCATGTGCATTCAGATTGTGTATAAATCACTGTAATTAAGGCCAAAATTATAGAATAAATAAAGAAAAGAAAAAGAATAAAATATTGTAAATATTTTATGACCCAGAACCCCCGAGACCTAGGCATCTTGATGAATAGGTCGACAAGGAATAAAGTAGGGGGAGATAAGGTCAGAAATACAGTGTAAATACCTATTCAATCTATTCATTCTTTATTCATTTTGGGACCTATTTTTGGTTCCACTTTTTGTACATCAAATAAAGAAACTTTGTACATAAAAGTTGTAGATAAATTAATAAAGAAAAATACAAAATTGATTTCACAGAAAAATGATGTACAGATAAAAAGTTATGGTCTGAATAAGAATCCAAAAGCCCAACTTCCCAGAACCGTATCTCACAAATAAAAACTCCAAATGCATCAAACTCACCTTTAATTGTATATAGAATAAAATAATCTATCCAATGGCGGTGGTTTCGCATTTGGCGGAGCTACGGTTTGAAAGTTGAGTTTTGGACCCTCATTGTACACTTGTACTGAATAAAATATTCAATTTATTATTTGCTCGTTATTTATTCATTCTTATGTTTTTATAATGTTGTAAATAATACTTATAATAATTATGTACATTAAAACAAGAATAAAAACCTAAATCAAAACAAAAATAAAAATACTTGTATAAATCCAATACATAGGTACTTTACCTATAGACATACCTATACTTAAAACCTTTATATTTTATTTAATATACAAAACATATCAGAAAAATAAAATAAAAATATATTTGTATACATAACAGTATTTTATCATTTTAGAAAATAATAAACACAAATAAATAAATTAAAAATACAAAATAAAAATAAAAGTATTAAAATACATAGGTAATATACCTATATAAGGCTAAAAAGTGAACTTGTAGAAATATGTATCATAAAAATAAATAAAAATCATAATAAAATACTACATAAAATAACAAATAATTTTCATTTTATAACTTTAATTTAACTCGACTTATTTCTATTTTTAAATGAATTAATAAAACATTTTTTATTCTCTTTCTCCTGGTTGATCCACGTGGACCAACCAGGAGCTTGCGACTGTTGACCGGCGGGTCAACAGTCTGTCCTCTTCTTCTCAGCCCGTGGCGCGCGTCGTTTTCCCCCTGTCTTCGCGCCTTTTTCGAGGCCACGCCGCTCATCCTCTGCGGCCGCTTCCTTCACGAAACCTCTTCCTCGATCAATCACCTCCATCGCCGACTCCTCAGATCTCCCCAGATCTGCTCGATTCGCTTGTGATCTTCCCTCGAAGTCACGCACTCCACCATCTACTTAACCAGACCCACCTCTTCCTCCCTCCGTTTGAACACCTTCGGTCCACCCTTCCTCGCTCCGCTAGTGCTCCAAGTCTTCCTGGAGGTGACAGCTTCAGCAGCATCCACTCAGCCATAGCAGAGGAAGTCGGAGGCGTCTCCAGTACCTCCCCCAAACCAGGCGGTCGAGGTAACCTTCCCTCCGATTTATATCGTTGAGGATGCCATCTCCCCTGTTTATTTTGCTTTAGTTAGCTTAAGTTCAGTCTAAGGATAAAAAAAACCCAAAAAAATCTCGAGTTTCCTCACTTCAATCACCGATTCACCTATTTGGCCGGAACGCATCTCCGGCCGACCATCGTCCCGACACTCCACACACCCCCGCTTCCATCCAGAGGTCCAGGCAGTTTGCCCTGGACCTCCTAATCGTTTTTGCAGGTCAAAGTTCTTCGATTCGCGCCTGGAGGCAATTTTGGAACCTCGCCGGAGCTCGCGGAGCCCCCAGCTCCGCCGACCGCCAGCGAGTACCTCGGCCTTCGCCGTGGTGTTTTGAAGCCACCAGGAGACAGAGACAGACCTCAGGAGGTCGCAGCCCCATTTTGAAGCTTCCAGATCGTCGGAGGTCCGAGAACGAGCTCGGGGAAGTTCGCCCTCGCCGGCGCTCTTCCCTGTTCTTCCTCCGAGCTTCCCAGCCGACCGATTGGGGCACACCTCCAGATCAATCAGCCACCGTCCGATCTCCATCTGCCTCAGCCGTCCGATCGTCATCGAAGCACCTAATCTGGACCGCTGAATCGAAGCGGTATCGGCTGATCAGGAGCGTCCACGTGTTTAAGTGAAGCTACATACGCCGTTGGATCGCGCCAGGCGTGGGTATTTTGCAGCATCACCCCCGCACCTTCTTGCATTTTCATTCAGTACTTAAAGTTGCAGATGTAGTTTAAAAACTTCGGGACTTATTGCATGTCAACCCTCAGTATTTTGTAATATTACAGGGACACCCCTGCCAGGTCACGTGTGCTCACGCACGTGTCTTGGCAATTTTGCAGGGAACCCCCTCCGGGTTTGAACATTTATCTTCAGTACCTTAAATTCCATGTTTAATATAATATTTCTTGGACATCTTGCATACTGAGCCCCCTAGCTTCTGATATTTGCAAAAATACCCTTCCCAGGCGCGTGCAAGTCACGCGCCTTGGTGGGTTAATTGCTCAAACACCCTTGCGGGTTTTGGTATTTAGACTTGATCCATTAAATGCAAGATACTGTTATATATTTTGTGGAAACTTTGCATGTTTGCCCCTGGATGTTGTGATATCTACACTTATACCCCTGCCAGGCCTTATTAATATTTGGAAGCTTGTTCTAATTATTTAAAATACCATTTAGCCTCCTAAAAATCCACAAAAATAGGATTAAGTCCCTGTTGCATTGTAGATTCACACTACATTTTTGCATTGCATATTTATTGCATTTTCATATTTATTAAAAATCAAAAATAGCCTTTTTGTGTACTGTCTACCTTAGAAAATACCAAAAAAATATCAAAACACCTCTAAAAATTCCAAAAAATTCACGTAGTGTCTATTTTATTATCTTTTAGTGTCAGTCCAAAAGTCACTAAAAATCTCAAAACAAAAACACTAAAAATTTAAAAACTCTCAAAAACTTCAAAAAAATATATAAAATAGTAGAAAAACCCAAAAATAGCAAACTCAGCTTCTGTTTGTTCCTAATTTTGTTCTCTTTATCAGAAAAATAGTGTGAAATATTTTTGCTACTGGTTGGTATTTTTAACTTGCATTTTTGTCACAGCCAGCCCTTATTCCCACTGTTTGCCTTATTTCAGACTTTTAAAATACCAAAAACATCTTGAAAAATCCCCGAAAATCATAAAAACAGTAAAAAACCTTAAAAATACCAAAAACATTTTATTTCTGAAATTTTGAGTATTTTTGTGCATTTTTATAAATATTCTACCTTGTCTTTTACTATATTGCATTTACTTTCCAATATTGAAAAAGAAAATAAAAAAAATATAAAATATAAAATATAAAAATCAGAAAATCAAAAATCAAAATACAAAATTAAAAATTAAATAAAAAAAAATTAATTAAAAATTAAAAACCCACAAAAAAAAATTGTAGTGACTTGCTTGCTTAGTGTAGACACTTCACACACTCACACACTTGTGCATTCATTTGCTTGGATTACACTGTTTGCTCCCTGTGTTCGAACTCTCTGCATACTTGCTTGCTATACATTTTGTGCAGAGTTAAAAATAAATTTTAACTCCACATTGTTTCTAATTTGTTGATCTTAGTGTGGGTTAATTGTTGATCGAATACGGATTTCATTTGAGGGTCGCAACAGCGACGGTCATCTCCGCCTTGTGTGAGATACCAATTTAGACCCTCGTGAGATCCGCGTTCATCAAATGGCGCCGTTGCCGGGGAGCAACAGCAAGTAGTTCATTTCTTTATTGATTGTGTGTTGATTGTTTACCATAGCTGCATTTACCTCTCTTACACTCTTAGTATATTTTGATTGAGCTTTCTGACCAGTCTCTTTCTTGTCTTCTTGCGAGGGACCGCGGAGCAAGGCGGATCGCCTAGGTGACCCGAAGCAACCTTGGGACGCGGAGCCGGCTATTCTTGAGCCAAGCCGGCAGTAGAGAGCAGGAGGAGTGAGATTGAGTGGTAGTCTAGCTTGCATTTATTTTTGTGAGAGAGAGAGACTATTAATTTGTAATAATACAGGTACCTTGGACTTGGACACTTAGACATCCGGGCCTAATTTCCAAGTGTTTGTTCACTTGGGGGCTCACCGCAGTTTTGCCGCGTTTTTACCGATTGTCATTTTCCGGTTTTGATTTCCTTTTTCACTTTATTTTGTGGATTGAGCTCTTAGATCTAGGTCCTGCTTGACTCGAGTAGAATAGGTCCAAACACTTAATTATCTTTGCATGCTCCTATAGTACGTTTTGGACTTAGACTAATTAAACAGTTAGCGAGTAGCTTCCAAATCCACGCGCCGCGAGCTCATACCCGAACAAGCGCTTTCTCCTACTCCAAATGTGTTGGGCAGAGGAGGGGTGAGCCAAGACCGGACACTCGGATTAGAAGTTATTAGCTAGCTTGTGGTTCTTCACGCTAGCAGTTGCCTAATCTAGGACGATTTCCGTGTGCATACCGGCATATAGTATAGGTTTAAAAATTTCTGCTTTGCATCCCGCATGGAGAGAGCTGGGATTCGCTGTAAGTCTTCTAACTTTGCACGCATCATTTAGGCACAAAGGTGAGATTTCCATCTTTGTGCCGACTTGCACGGCTTTTCCGACTCTTTTCTCCCTCTGTTTTTGGACAAAGTAGGACCAAAAAGAAAATACAAAACCGTTAGGCGCTTGTTTGAATTTACTCAAAAGAAGCGATAACACCAAAAAAAACTAAAAAAGGGACTGCTAAGAAAACTTGACCAAAATAAAAAAGGTAATTGGATTCATTGCTTGGGGTGAGTAATACCCTCACTTGTATTCAGGTTGCATGGGAAGGTCTCCTTCCAAGTGAGGTGAGCGCTTCGTAAGGATTAGAGCCAAAAACCCAGCTTGTGGCTGCCTTGTGTATCGCCTGGATTACCGAAGTATTGGCGCTTCTATCGTACGTAGACGAGTAGGGCCTGGTCAACATTGGTGACTCTCTATTGTGAGAGCATCGACCTTGTCCGAAGTATCGAGCATAGGCCACGCCTTCACGGGGGTGTCTGTCTCATCGTCTTGCGTCCGAGTAGGTTCTTGCACGCTCACGGGTGATTCCGTTGCGAGCGAGTTCCGAAGTATTGGTTTCGCCTATTGGCTTCCTCTCTTATTCTTTGGCTGAGTAGGGATCCAGGAAGGGTTACAAGGACCTCAACTGCACAAGCTACAGGTTACACAGGAGGAGGACAAGTACGGGATACTTTTCCGGCAGTACTCTCTCTCCTATAGGCGTAGCGTTCTAAGGACTCGTTAAAAGATAAATTCCTGAATCAAGCTAAAACTGAAAAGATAAAAGCCGAACCTTCACGGCTTCATGTGTTGAGTTGGTGAACTTACCCTTGCCTTGTGTTTGATTGCTAGATTTGTTTAGGTCAAGATCAAAAACACAGCACAATTGTGCGCAATTTTGTTGCATCTTACTCTTCTTCGTCTCTTGCCTTTCCTCTACTCTTCTCAATAATCAAGATGATGGGACGGAGATCTCTTAGGCCGACCCTGTCGGCACCGCTATCCCGCACTCCTCCTTATTCATCTAGGACTACCTCGGAGAGTCCGCTCTCCGAGCCTGAGTATACATCCACCCTGTTCCCCCTCGACCATTCTTCCCACTCTCCTTCTATCAGTCCAATTGTTTCAGAATTCAGTGCATCACAGAGTTCAGATCATTCTACAGCACCTGAGATGGCCTCTTTTGCTTTTACAGAAGATCCAGTCATGTCGGACAGAGGCGAGCATGAAGATGATCATGAGCACCCTCCATTCGTATTTGATCAGGCAGCCATCAACAATTCGTTGTTAGCATCCCTGGAAACCATGCAGAGACAGATCCGAGACCAGGGGACATTTATGGGTGATCTCATGCGAGAGATAGCGCAGATGAGAGAAGACCGTGCTGGCGGAGAAGGCGGAGGAGGAGGAGGACCCGATGCAGGAGGAGACAATCCAGACGGCGAGAGACCGCCACAGACCATCATGAGGGAATTGCATAACCCAGCTTCATCCCTCACTCACCGATGGATTCGACTCCCACCTATCCATGGAGACTTCGAGCTTCGGCACAACACAATTCAGATGCTACCAAAGTTCCATGGGTTGCCGACCGAAGAGCTGCACCTCCACCTCCAAGAATTCGAGATGATTTGCAGCACCATCCACGATCGGTTGATAACCGAGGACACAATCAAGATGATCGCCTTTCCATTCTCTTTGGTTGACAGAGCCGCCTATTGGCTCAAACATCTTGGGCGTTTCGTCGACACATGGGCAGATCTCCGGGCCGCATTCCTGAAGAAGTACTATCCTCTCGGCCGGACCAACGCAGCAAGAGCAATGATAAGCAACTTCGTCATGATCCCAAACGAACAATTCCATGAAGCCTGGGATCGATTCAGAGAGCTCATCGACCGGTGTCCCCACCATGATATTTCCAAGCCCAATCTCGTTCAGAGTTTCTTCTGTGGGCTGACACCGGAGCTGCAGGGGCTAGTGAACGCCTCTTGCGGTGGGTCTTATTTCTCCAAGGGAGAAGACGACGTCTGGGCCATCTACGAAGGCATGGCAGAGAACTCCACAGTGATGACCCAGGCCCGAGTCTATACACAGCAGAAGCCCCCGCAAGGAGCGGGATCATTTCAGAGGATCGCTCGCATCGATGCCGGTCCCAACACAGTGTCGGTAGCCGCAACCCAAGCCGAATCAGCCGCAGCCGACATGGGCATCATCAGTGAAAAGCTGGACCGCATGGAGATCCTTGAGAAGAAACAAAATCAAGGCATGGCCCAGATGGACCAGATTGCCAAAACCATGAGTGACCTCAAAACTCAAATGTTGTGCATTCAGGAGGCCCAATCGCACTCCCAACAGCCTCCCAGGTCAGAGGTTGCATCCCGCAGCAGCAACTCCAACCAGGCCTCTACCTCATACCGTCAGGTAAACCATATTCAGGCAGAGCCGGTTCCCTTGCTGCAGTACCATCCAGAGCAACCGCCATCTTCGGACACGCAGATGGTGGTCTATCAGCTGGAGCAACCACTGGCAGTTCTACCTCCACCCTCCTTTGAGCAGGAACCGTTGATGGAAGTCAATGGGATTTGGTACGACCGGTACCCACAGCCCGCAATTCGCCGGGATCACCCCGGATTCCGTTGGGGCAACGGTGGATCCTCTTCCCAACAGCAGCACCCTGCCCAAGGATACCAGAACAGCCAGCCACAACAGCAACACCAGCAGCCCCAGTATGCCCAACCGCAGCAATATCACAGTGGTCCTCGTCCCAACTATCAGGGACAGCAGTGGAGGCAGCGCGAGCAGCCTCAGCGTTTTCAGAACCAGCCTCCCCAGTACCAGCAGCAGCAGCCTCGTTTCCAGCAGGGAAACTCATCCGGTTCTCAGCCCCATTCCTTTGAGAACCCCGCTCTTGATGATCTTGCCCGCTTGCTTTCCGAACAGCAAGCCTCCTTCAGGCAAGAAATGGATGAATTCCGGCAGGAGATGCGGGAGATCATGAAAGGCAAGGCCGCCATACCAGCTCAGATCGAACCAAACCCTAATAATTTCAAAAGAAAGCCTGAGCAGGTAGAGTTTTCAGAGGATACCCCTCCTAGTGACTATGAGAATGATGTGAATAATATCTATTATGATGCTGATTTTGTTACTACTAGGAGCGGTAGGATACCCGCCGGCGGCGTCTCTTCTGAGCGACAATCAGATGCAGAACCAGGAGCGCCAGAAGAGCAGAAGAGCGATGCTGATGCCGCTCATGATGATGTTGACGGTGGTGCTGATACCACCCATGATGAAGCTCAGGACGACGGTGCTGATGCCGTCGTGATACCAGATGAAGACGGTGGTGCTGATGCCACCATTTTTGATGCAGAACATGAACGCGGTGCTGATGCCGCAGAGACAGGTGCCAGTGGTGGTACTGAAGCCACCACATCTCCTTTTGTTGAAACTCCAGCTGTGGTGTCACCACGTTTTGTATCTTTGGACTGTGATCAAAACAAAAACAACAAAAATATGAATAAAGAAAAGGTTTCTGTTCAAATTGCGGATCCATATGTGTTGAACGATGATTTTGGTATGGATCCCCCTTCTTCACAGGCACAGGAACCTATTTCTAGTCCTCCATCTGAGGAGGCCCCTACTATCCCCTTCCCAGAGGCACTTCGCTGAGCGAAGGGGAATAAAAAAGAAAATCCAAAAAAGAACCAGGAGGTAGAGTTCGGCAATCAGATGATTGACAGATTCCACATTCAGCTGACTCTACGTGAAGCTTTTGAGCATATCCCTTTCTTCAAAAAGAATTTGAAAGAGACAACTACTGTCAGAAGAAAGCGGAGGCACAGAAATCAGATCCATATGCTCACACATGACACTTGCTGCACCATTCAGAACAAGTTGTCAGCCAAGAGACCAGATGCAGGAGCTCCCTATGTCAGATGCGAGATTCAAGAGCAACAGTTTGATCGTACTCTATTAGACAGCGGCTCTTCAATCAACCTCCTTCCGGCAGCCTTACTCAAGCAATTTGAATTCGGCACTCTTCATCGAAGCAGAACAGTCCTTCAGTTTGCTGATAGGTCGATAAAGAGGCCGAAGGGGTTATTGAAAGACGTGGTCGTTACCATTCAGGGCCTGAAATTCCCCGTGGACTTCGTTGTGTTGGACATGGAGATCCCTGAGTCGGTAACCGATGCCCCCATCATACTCGGACGCCCATTCTTGGCCACAGCCAAGGCGGTGACCGACCATGATTGCGGGAAGGTATGTTTTCGCGTAGAGGGCGAGACCATACAAATCGAGACGATCGAGGAGACCAGAGCCAGAGAGTTAGAATGCTCCGAGCAGTCCAGCGAAGCCGCGCAGATGACAGAGGAAGAGCTAGACGTCCACCAGGTTCGTGATTTCGTGATGACTGATGATGAATCTAACTGGAAAGACCCTGTAGCACCGACTCTCGCCTTGCCGACCGATTCTTTGTATCTCAAGCTCATGGCGATCGAGGGTCGGGAGAGCACATTCCTGGATGAGGATACACCCGAGGCTGACAGCATCGCGACGAGTGGTGCCGATGATTTCCATTCATGTTCTTCTATTTCTGATCCCTCATACTCAGACATTGAATGGGCCTATTTCGATGATCCGTTGTCTTGTCTGATTCATTCTGAACCAGCAACCATGACAGAGTGCGAGCCCGTACAGTACATTGATAATTCAGTCAGCCGCCTTTCGTCAGAAATTCATGCCGAGCGAGAGTTCTCTCATGCAGACCTGGTAGCATTCACCCAGACATATCAGAAGCCAGATCTGCCACCTCCCAGTTGCCCTGAAAGAAAACCTCTGCCGCAGTCAATGAAGTATAGATTCCTTGCAGGTGAGCCAGATATGCACCCAGTCATTATCTCAGCAGATTTGACTGGAGAACAAGAATCTCGTCTGATGGAGGTTCTTGAAAGAAATCGCAAGGCAATCGGATGGAATATAGCTGACCTCAAAGGGCTGAGCCCGAAGCTGTGCTCCCACCACATCTATCTCGAGGATGACGCTAAGCCATCGCGCGAATTCCAGCGACGGCTGAACCCGAATCTTCGAGAGGTTGTCATGAAAGAAATCTCAAAGTGGTGGAGTGCTGATTTCATCTATCCCATCTCCGACTCAAAATGGGTAAGTCCGTTGCATGTGGTACCCAAGAAGACGGGTATCACAACAGTTGTCAACGAGTTCGGAGAAGAGGTCGCTACCAGAGTACCAACTTCTTGGAGGGTCTGTGTGGACTACAGACGATTAAATGAGGCCACCAAGAAGGATCACTTCCCGCTGCCCTTCCTTGATCAGATTATCGAGCGGTTAGCCGGGAAGAGCCATTACTGTTTTCTTGATGGGTACTCTGGATATAATCAAGTGGCCATTGCGCCCGAAGACCAGGAGAAGACGACTTTCACCTGTCCGTTTGGGACTTATGCTTTCAGACGGATGCCCTTTGGTCTATGCAACGCTCCAGCGACATTCCAAAGGTGCATGTTGTCCATTTTCTCGGACATGGTGGGTAACTGTTTAGAGGTCTTCATGGATGACTTCTCGGTCTATGGCGACGGGTTTGATGCTTGTCTTGACTGCCTAGATCGTGTGCTGAAGCGCTGCATAGAGGTCAATCTTGTATTATCCTGGGAGAAGAGTCATTTCATGATGACTCAAGGGACGGTCCTTGGGCATGTCGTCTCCAACAGGGGCATGGAGGTCGATCCTGCCAAGGTGGATATCATCAGAAAACTCAATCCACCATCCAATTTGCGTCAGTTACGGTCTTTTCTGGGGCATGTCGGTTTCTACCGACGGTTTATTCAGGACTTCAGTCGAATTGCCCGACC
The DNA here is from genome assembly GCA_037367405.1 of Ottelia alismoides. Taxonomy (NCBI): domain Eukaryota; kingdom Viridiplantae; phylum Streptophyta; class Magnoliopsida; order Alismatales; family Hydrocharitaceae; genus Ottelia; species Ottelia alismoides. Next base: position 288,623 of record JAZKJV010005973.1, read on the forward strand.
GCTTACTGACTTGCTGACCAAAGACACCGAGTTTATTGTTAATGATAAGTGTCTTCAATCATTTGAGACTCTCAAAAATATGGTTATTTCGGCTCCTGTCCTTCAGCCACCCGATTGGTCTCTTCCATTCGAGATCATGACGGATGCTTCAGATTTTGCCGTTGGGGCTATGCTTGGACAGAGGAGGGATGGATTACCGTTTGCCATTCACTACGCCAGCCGGACCTTAGATGCCGCTCAAAGGAATTACACTGTGACTGAAAAAGAAATGCTGGCCGTAGTCTTCGCTCTTGATAAGTATCGATCTTACATTCTCGGATCTAGAACAACTGTTTACACCGATCATACCGCCATCAGGTACTTAATGGCCAAGAAGGATGCCAAAGCACGTCTTACCAGATGGATCCTTCTACTTCAGGAATTTGATATTGAAATTAAGGACAAGCCTGGAGTTAAGAATGTGGTGGCGGATCATCTCTCCAGATTGGAGAATCTTGAGGAATCTGAGCCCAGCGCACCTATCACCGAGACGTTCCCAGATGAGGCGATCTTAGCTGTCACCTCACTCCCATGGTATGCCGACTTTGTAAACTATCTTGTTGCCAAGACAGTCCCTCAGGGTTGGCCCAGGCAGAAACTTGAGACCTTCCTAGCTAAGGCCAAGTTTTACCATTGGGAGGATCCCGTCCTTTATCATGAAGGAGGGGATAGTATCTGGAGGAGGTGCATTCCTCAAGAAGAGCAGCATAGCGTCCTCACATACTGCCACAAGCTTGAGGCAGGAGGACATCATTCAGGAAAAAGGACAGCACAGAAGGTGCTTCAATCCGGCCTATGGTGGCCTACTCTCTTCAAGGATTCTGATGAGTTCGTGAAGAGATGTACTGACTGTCAGAAAATGGGAACCTGCGGACAGAGAGACATGATGCCCATGCAACCTATTCACTTCTGTGAAGTTTTTGATGCATGGGGGATTGATTTCATGGGCCCATTTCCTAAGAGTCAGGGATTCGAGCATATTTTGCTCGCTGTAGATTATGTCAGTCGATGGGTTGAGGCCATCCCCGCCCGAGCCGCAGATGCTAAAACCGTTTGCAAATTCTTGAGGAAAAATATCATTTCACGGTTCGGGGTACCTAGAGTTTTGATTTCTGACGGGGGGTCTCATTTCATCAATGACAAAGTTAGGGCCCTTGCTGACGAGTTCGGTATTGACCATCGGGTTGCCACTCCTTATCACCCTCAGACTAATGGTCTTGCTGAAGTATCGAATCGGGAGATAAAGACGATCTTGCAGAAAGTTGTCCGCCCAGACCGAAAGGATTGGTCACAACTTTTGGACTCGGTCCTATGGGCCTATCGGACTTCTTTCAAAAATCCATTGGGGACATCTCCTTTTCGTCTCGTCTATGGCAAGCCGTGCCATTTGCCAGTGGAAATCAAGCACAAATCTTTTTGGGCAGTTACTGAGCTACTTTTAGATCCTGAGAGTATAGGAGATCAGAGACGAGCAGAATTGGCAGCCCTGGAGGAACTAAGAGACACAGCCTTTTCCAACAGCCTACAGTACAAAGAAAAAGTGAAGACATGGCACGATTCGCATATCAGCCATAAACAGTTTGAGCCAGATCAGAAAGTATGGTTGTTTGATTCCAGGCTGAAATTATTCCCAGGGAAGTTGCAGAGCAAGTGGAAAGGTCCGTATGTGGTTAGGAAGGTACATGACAATGGCAGTATTGATATATCCGAACCGTCATCTTCGTCCACCTTCCGCGTCAATGGTCAACGCCTAAAGCTATATCGCGATCATGATCCGCCGACCATGGACGTTGCCCCCATTCTTCTGGTATGAGATGTGTTCTTTGACTCATATCATCTGCATCTCGTACATGGTGATCAACTCCATCTGCCGCTGTACAGATCCATCTGTTCATATCACTCTTTCGTCTGTTAATTTATTTTCTTCTTTTCTTCTTTTCCTTTTCTGTTTTCTTAATCTATCAATAAGTTGCCGCCCTTGTAGACAGTATCCATACTTAGGACGTACTTTGTCCTAAGTATAGGGGGGTGTGCACCCCGAGTTTTTCTATTCTTTTCGATCCTCTCCATTGTCTCCTCTTCTTGTCTATACTTAGGGATATCTTACCCTAAGTATAGGGGGAGACAACCTGAGTACGATCTGTTCATTCCCACCCTTGACCCTCCCTGCTTTGTGTACAGTCTGCTATACTTAGGATTAATTGATCCTAAGTATAGGGGGGATGGTCAACTTCTGATTCATTGATTCATCTATTTATTCCCTTATTCTTTAGACTTGTCTATACTTAGTACGAGTTATGTCTTCTCTTTTCTCTCCGATCTATGAGGACATAGCTCAAGCTAAGTATAGGGGGGTCGTATATACTGTGTATATACTTTAGCCATAACTCGTACTTTCGTATTTTCCTAATAAATATGGCTAAAAATTCTTTAAAGTTCATTAAAAATCCTTAATAAAAAGATGTGGTTATTCCTCAAATTCTTTTTGTATATACTGATTAATAAATCAGGTGAAAATGTTTTCTACAAAAATATTTGAAAAAAATAGTTTGAAAATCTTTGTGAACATCTATTGAACACTATTTTGAAAATGTTTTCAACCTTTGTAAAAATGTGTGGTTTGTAAAAAATTTCTTTTCTTTGTGTGAAATAAAATGTTTGAAAAATGATTTGCAAATGGTTTGAAAAATGGTTGCAAAAATGATTTGAAAAACCTATATATACTGTTTGAAAAGCCTTTGCAAAATGATTTTCAAATGAGTGTACATGTTTGTAAAAATGTTTGTAAAAATTATTTTGGACTATAGTTTTCAAAAATTTTGTGAAAAGCTTGTGTCAAATAAGTTTGAGGAATATACACATCACACCAAAATCCACTATGTATATATGTATAAAATTGACCACTTACCCTTGTAAATCCTTAAATCCACTTCTTGTACATATAAGAAGCACTCCCGTGTACATATTTTCACCTAATTTTTAGCCAAAACTTTTTGTTTTCAAAAATCCCAAAAACATTTGCAAAACCAAAATCCAAAAACATTTGAAAAATCTGTTTGAAAAATACAAAAAAAATTGCATCTGCATGCATCATCATCATCTTTCCAAAAATCCATAAAAAGTTCAAAATCCTTGAAAATTGCATCACAAAAATATTTTCTGCATTGCATTGCATAGCATTCGCATTTTTCGGATTAAGTTTGATAGTTGAACAAGTCTAAGTAAAATCCGAAGATTGGAGCTTGATTGGACCTTATAATCTACCTAATAACAGGAACCTTATAGGAACTAGGTTTGAGGTACTTCAGGTCTAGTTGACTTAATTCTTTGAGGATCACGGGACTTGGTTCAATGGATTCTTGATTGCCTAAGTAGAGTATTTCGGAGCACACGCATGACTCTTGTTGATAATGACCTTACTTGGACACCTGCACCTTTCACATAGCTCTCCACGGATGAGGTGGTGAGGAGGCAGTTTCCTTTAGCTTGGGGTAGCATATGAGGGTAGTACTTCTAGGCGGAACCTCTCTTCTTCTTATAGTGAAGGAAGTGCACCTCAACTTGGTCTAGTGGTGATGAAGGCTAAAGACAGAAGCCGTGGGTTGCAATAAAGCTTCAAAAGAGGGATAGTCTACTGGCTCAAGAGGAAAATTTCTTGTATATATGCTGCACCAGATAGATATGTTGTACAGATGCAATTGAAAAAAAAAATGCAAAAAGAACTCCAAAAAAAAAAAAAGTGGTGGGTCGGATTGAAAATTTAATAACCCCACCGGAGTGTATATAGTCCAATAAAGCAAAAGCTTATGGTATCCATGTTACATCTCATGAAGCTTGCAGCGGGAGACTTAGCTACACTGGCTGAGCTTCCAAAAGTCTATACTTCTTCCCCCTCTTCTTGAGCTGGTTGTACTTGAACTTAGAAGGGAATACCCCGCTTCTCGAGGAAAGAGTTGCTAGACCGAGGCATTAGAGTTACCAGGTTGGGGGAGGTTGTTTCTTTGTCACTTCTGAGGTGGGGAGCTACATATCACTTACACTGTACGAGTCAGACTCATAGTCGTAAGAGTTTGCGTATGAGTTGAAGTATTTCTGACCTGGCTATTGAGGAGACTTGGACAGAGTTTTGGGATTCTCAAGGACTGTTGGATTTCAAACTTGGTTCTCATTAAGGTTCCGACCGCACTAAAACTCCAAAGGTCCGACTTAAGCTCCAAACTTTGATTTTGTGAAGACAAGTTCGATAATTAAACTTAATCTAATTTTCTTCTTTTTCTTTCCTTTCTTTTCTTTTTGCACTTATTGCATAAGTGTTTGCTAGGGACTAGCAAAGGTAAAGTATAGGGGGATGATGAATCCACATTTCATCATCTTTATTCTATCATTTTGGCACCAAAAACCCTAGCAAATGCCTGTAAATAGCATTAAAACCATCATCTTAGCATCCATGCATGTGCATTCAGATTGTGTATAAATCACTGTAATTAAGGCCAAAATTATAGAATAAATAAAGAAAAGAAAAAGAATAAAATATTGTAAATATTTTATGACCCAGAACCCCCGAGACCTAGGCATCTTGATGAATAGGTCGACAAGGAATAAAGTAGGGGGAGATAAGGTCAGAAATACAGTGTAAATACCTATTCAATCTATTCATTCTTTATTCATTTTGGGACCTATTTTTGGTTCCACTTTTTGTACATCAAATAAAGAAACTTTGTACATAAAAGTTGTAGATAAATTAATAAAGAAAAATACAAAATTGATTTCACAGAAAAATGATGTACAGATAAAAAGTTATGGTCTGAATAAGAATCCAAAAGCCCAACTTCCCAGAACCGTATCTCACAAATAAAAACTCCAAATGCATCAAACTCACCTTTAATTGTATATAGAATAAAATAATCTATCCAATGGCGGTGGTTTCGCATTTGGCGGAGCTACGGTTTGAAAGTTGAGTTTTGGACCCTCATTGTACACTTGTACTGAATAAAATATTCAATTTATTATTTGCTCGTTATTTATTCATTCTTATGTTTTTATAATGTTGTAAATAATACTTATAATAATTATGTACATTAAAACAAGAATAAAAACCTAAATCAAAACAAAAATAAAAATACTTGTATAAATCCAATACATAGGTACTTTACCTATAGACATACCTATACTTAAAACCTTTATATTTTATTTAATATACAAAACATATCAGAAAAATAAAAATAAAAATATATTTGTATACATAACAGTATTTTATCATTTTAGAAAATAATAAACACAAATAAATAAATTAAAAATACAAAATAAAAATAAAAGTATTAAAATACATAGGTAATATACCTATATAAGGCTAAAAAGTGAACTTGTAGAAATATGTATCATAAAAATAAATAAAAATCATAATAAAATACTACATAAAATAACAAATAATTTTCATTTTATAACTTTAATTTAATTCGACTTATTTCTATTTTTAAATGAATTAATAAAACATTTTTTATTCTCTTTCTCCTGGTTGGTCCACGTGGACCAACCAGGAGCTTGCGACTGTTGACCGGCGGGTCAACAGTCTGTCCTCTTCTTCTCAGCCCGTGGCGCGCGTCGTTTTCCCCCTGTCTTCGCGCCTTTTTCGAGGCCACGCCGCTCATCCTCTGCGGCCGCTTCCTTCACGAAACCTCTTCCTCGATCAATCACCTCCATCGCCGACTCCTCAGATCTCCCCAGATCTGCTCGATTCGCTTGTGATCTTCCCTCGAAGTCACGCACTCCACCATCTACTTAACCAGACCCACCTCTTCCTCCCTCCGTTTGAACACCTTCGGTCCACCCTTCCTCGCTCCGCTAGTGCTCCAAGTCTTCCTGGAGGTGACAGCTTCAGCAGCATCCACTCAGCCATAGCAGAGGAAGTCGGAGGCGTCTCCAGTACCTCCCCAAACCAGGCGGTCGAGGTAACCTTCCTCCGATTTATATCGTTGAGGATGCCATCTCCCCTGTTTATTTTGCTTTAGTTAGCTTAAGTTCAGTCTAAGGATAAAAAAAACCCAAAAAAATCTCGAGTTTCCTCACTTCAATCACCGATTCACCTATTTGGCCGGAACGCATCTCCGGCCGACCATCGTCCCGACACTCCACACACCCCCGCTTCCATCCAGAGGTCCAGGCAGTTTGCCCTGGACCTTTCCTAATCGTTTTTGCAGGTCAAAGTTCTTCGATTCGCGCCTGGAGGCAATTTTGGAACCTCGCCGGAGCTCGCGGAGCCCCCCAGCTCCGCCGACCGCCAGCGAGTACCTCGGCCTTCGCCGTGGTGTTTTGAAGCCACCAGGAGACAGAGACAGACCTCAGGAGGTCGCAGCCCCATTTTGAAGCTTCCAGATCGTCGGAGGTCCGAGAACGAGCTCGGGGAAGTTCGCCCTCGCCGGCGCTCTTCCCTGTTCTTCCTCCGAGCTTCCCAGCCGACCGATTGGGGCACACCTCCAGATCAATCAGCCACCGTCCGATCTCCATCTGCCTCAGCCGTCCGATCGTCATCGAAGCACCTAATCTGGACCGCTGAATCGAAGCGGTATCGGCTGATCAGGAGCGTCCACGTGTTTAAGTGAAGCTACATACGCCGTTGGATCGCGCCAGGCGTGGGTATTTTGCAGCATCACCCCCGCACCTTCTTGCATTTTCATTCAGTACTTAAAATTGCAGATGTAGTTAAAAACTTCGGGACTTATTGCATGTCAACCCTCAGTATTTTGTAATATTACAGGGACACCCCTGCCAGGTCACGTGTGCTCACGCACGTGTCTTGGCAATTTTGCAGGGAACCCCCTCCGGGTTTGAACATTTATCTTCAGTACCTTAAATTCCATGTTTAGTATAATATTTCTTGGACATCTTGCATACTGAGCCCCCTAGCTTCTGATATTTGCAAAAATACCCTTCCCAGGCGCGTGCAAGTCACGCGCCTTGGTGGGTTAATTGCTCAAACACCCTTGCGGGTTTTGGTATTTAGACTTGATCCATTAAATGCAAGATACTGTTATATATTTTGTGGAAACTTTGCATGTTTGCCCCTGGATGTTGTGATATCTACACTTATACCCCTGCCAGGCCTTATTAATATTTGGAAGCTTGTTCTAATTATTTAAAATACCATTTAGCCTCCTAAAAATCCACAAAAATAGGATTAAGTCCCTGTTGCATTGTAGATTCACACTACATTTTTGCATTGCATATTTATTGCATTTTCATATTTATTAAAAATCAAAAACAGCCTTTTTGTGTACTGTCTACCTTAGAAAATACCAAAAAAATATCAAAACACCTCTAAAAATTCCAAAAAATTCACGTAGTGTCTATTTTATTATCTTTTAGTGTCAGTCCAAAAGTCACTAAAAATCTCAAAACAAAAACACTAAAAATTTAAAAACTCTCAAAAACTTCAAAAAAATATATAAAATAGTAGAAAAACCCAAAAATAGCAAACTCAGCTTCTGTTTGTTCCTAATTTTGTTCTCTTTATCAGAAAAATAGTGTGAAATATTTTTGCTACTGGTTGGTATTTTTAACTTGCATTTTTGTCACAGCCAGCCCTTATTCCCACTGTTTGCCTTATTTCAGACTTTAAAAATACCAAAAACATCTTGAAAAATCCCCGAAAATCATAAAAACAGTAAAAAACCTTAAAAATACCAAAAACATTTTATTTCTGAAATTTTGAGTATTTTTGTGCATTTTTATAAATATTCTACCTTGTCTTTTACTATATTGCATTTACTTTCCAATATTGAAAAAGAAAATAAAAAAATATAAAATATAAAATATAAAAATCAGAAAATCAAAAATCAAAATACAAAATTAAAAATTAAATAAAAAAAATTAATTAAAAATTAAAAACCCACAAAAAAAAATTGTAGTGACTTGCTTGCTTAGTGTAGACACTTCACACACTCACACACTTGTGCATTCATTTGCTTGGATTACACTGTTTGCTCCCTGTGTTCGAACTCTCTGCATACTTGCTTGCTATACATTTTTTGCAGAGTTAAAAATAAATTTTAACTCCACATTGTTTCTAATTTGTTGATCTTAGTGTGGGTTAATTGTTGATCGAATACGGATTTCATTTGAGGGTCGCAACAGCGACGGTCATCTCCGCCTTGTGTGAGATACCAATTTAGACCCTCGTGAGATCCGCGTTCATCACTTCCTCAGCAGGCTTCATCCCCACGGGTCACGTGCGCTGCACGTGACCGCGTGGGTCATTTGCAGTCCGCCCCCCTGCGCTTCCCACATTCCGCGCCAGGTCCCTCCAGCAGAGGTCACGTGCAGCGCACGTGACCATTCGGAAAAATTGCATCCAGGCCCCCGGCTCTTTCGGTAATTACATATAGGCCCTCTTGCATGTTTTATTTATTTATTTTATTTGCATCTGTACCCCTATGTTTGTCATCCATTATAGACCTCTACATTGCATCATTTTATTTATTTAAAAATAGCATTTTGTTCATCTTTTAATTCTCTACATTTTGACATGTTGTGGACCTTTTTGTGATTTACGGTTGATTAATAAATCATTGTTTTGTGGAAATTGAGATATTTTTCCCAATCTGTGCTCGGAAATTCATAGTTAGTTAACCGTTGCTCTAAAAATCCCCGAAAAATCACATTCTGTAGAGTTGACTTTGATTAACATTGTGCCCAAAAATCTTTGCATTTGCATGCATACTTTGCTCTATAAAAATCATTTCGCATATTTCACTATTTAATTTTTAATAGGTATTAGACCCCACATTTTTGTGGTCTAGGATTTTTCTAAGATCCATTACCTTGTGATAGATCTTAGATAATTTTAGTTCTCGAAAATAAGTAGGTTTAATATTTATTAAAATTAAATATTGAAAATTAATTTGTTTGCGCTTAAAAATTCATAAAAAATTCATATTGCATCTAAAAATTCCAAAAATATTACAGTGCACTCATTTCATCGTCATTTCCATTGTGGCCAAGTTTCGTATTTTTCGGACATTGTTTGACTGCAATTTATATTTTAGTCCCTAAAATAGGCCGAATTTGCATTTTGCATCTCATCTTGCATTGAAAAATTCCAAAAAAAAATACCGCCTGGAAAACCGAATTCAAAATTGGATAGACACAACTCTAGGTTGTTCCTTTGCCTCCTCGTGATCGACCTTGGGACTTGCCCAAGTAAAATAAACATAAAAACCACTTGATTAAATTTGATTAAAAATTGTGGTTATTTCTTGACTGTTTCCGATTGCCGCCTACAACGAACGACATTCAATAATTTCACGCACGAACGATAAAAACGATTTCTTATCGCGGCTTTTACGGACTCGTCATTGATCCATCCAATGATTTTATTGATTACGAGTATATATCTGAAAGGTAAATTTTATTAATACAGACATTCTTGAGTGATACATCCAACAATTAATGATCTATGACTATATTTTTGAAGTTTTATTACTTGTTCGTTGTTGTATTATTAAAATTAACAATGTTACTGTGAAATGCAGCGTAATCTTGCCATCAAATATCCATTGAAAAGGACGAGAGATGCACTATTTTTTATACTAGAGAATGATTAAGGATTCATTACATATGAAATTAAGGATTGATTGAAAATTGAATGTTGTAGAGTTAACATGAGTTAGGGATATAATATAGCTATAAATGTTAATATTTTAATGAAGCTAATAACTATTTCTGCAATTCAGATAATAGATGTATACATGGACCTATTGTCGCATTGTCATTGCAGTGATGTGAATCCTATACCGTTCTTGTTCACACTAATCTATAAAATGGTATTGAGTTCCTTACAAAGAAAACTAATCAACTTTTGCAGCATTTTTTTTCAATTTCATGGTAAAGCGTACTGACGAGGACTTCGAAAATTTATAGTATATGTATGATGTGGAAGGATTAAGTTGATTGGATTGGCAAAAATCTTCACACTTGTACATACAAGAAATCATTGACACCTTTTTGTGACAGAGTTCCATGCAAAAAAAACTATTCATACAATTCGTTGAAAGGGGCACGCTTTCACAAGGACGTTTTAAAATGGGTGAGTGTTGTATCACTTTGATAGTAAGTGAATAAATATTATTAACACATGTTATTGACCTATTTGTTTATCTCTGTAGCATGGTTGGATATTGGAGTACTGTAGTAGTAACATAATTGACGATTACAGGTCGGACTGTGAAATAATATGCGTGAAAGATTGTAACAATCACCTTAAAGTTTGGACTACGTTTGTACCTACTGAAAATGGTGGAGTATATTTGCAAGGGAAGAGCATTGTAATTTGACTATGATGATATAGAAAGGTTCAAAGCATAGATAGTGATCACATTGTTGATCTGCGAGCACGTTGCAAACACTGAAACACAATGACTTCTATAGATGTTGCCCGATGATAGAAAAATCTTTTGAAAACTATTTGGAAAACTTTTGGAAAATATTTTCAAATTTTGTGAAATCTTTTGTTTGTAAAAATTTATTGTATTTATGTAAATAAAGATTTTGAAAAACTATTTGCAAATGATTTGAAAAATGATTGCAAAAATACTTTTAAAAAATCTACATATACTGTTTGAAAAATATTTGCAAAATGATTATCAACCTTTGTTAATATTTGTAAAAATATTTGAAAAAATTATTTGCAAAAATAAGTTTTCAAAATGTTTGCAAACTGATTTCAAATATTTTTGGAACCTTATGTAAATAATATATTAAATAAAAATCATTACAAAAGTATATAAAATGAGTATATAAATTCTGTAAATAATCACTAATGATTAACTTGGAAATTTCATGTGTAAAATACACCCCAATTCTTGTAAATATAGATGCACTTTCATGTAAATAGATGTACATATTTCTTTTACTGACCTTTATCCAGAAATCTCTAAAAATATAAAATTCAAAACCCCTAAAAATTTGAAAATATTTTCAAAATTCTGCATAAAAAAATTCCAAACTTTTTCTAAAATCCATTAAAAAGTTCAAAATAGAAAGTGACTTTACAAAAGAATTTCTCTTGCATTATGCATATCATTTGCATTTTTTCAGAATGATTAAGATAATTGAACAAGTGTAAATTTAAAGTCTTAAGATTGGATCTTGGTATAGACCTTAATACACTTAACTTCAGAGGAACCCATTAAGGATTGGAATTGGGATACTTTAGGTCGCCTGACTTAATTTTTTAGATTCTATGAGACTGTGTTCATGAGTCGATTCATTGTGTCTAACTAGAACCCTTCATCATCCAAAAGACTCTGGAGATAGTGGCTTAACTAGAGACCTTACATTTAACACAGCTCAACTCATATGGATTGTTGAAAAATATTGGAGTCTAAGTCGGGACAATGCTAGGTTGCTTTGTCAAGGGTGGCTCATGAACCATTCTTAGTTGCTGAAATCGGTACTCTAACCCACTTCTTATGGTAGCCATGATAGCTAAAGACTGGAGACTGGATTGAAACAATGCTTTAGATGAGGAATGGTTTGCTGGCACAACTTTTTTCAATACCAAAGAATGGACGGACCAAAATATGCTCTATCTGCCAGGGCACAAACAAGAAACCATAACAATGCAAAGTCAAAGAAAAATCAAAAGAAGAAACCTACACCAAAAATTCCACAAAAGTATGAGCTTCCAAACTTCCATAAAAGCTTGCTTCTTGGTGAAGACTTGGTTATAGTGACCGTGCTTCACAAGAGAATGAATACTACACTGGTATATTCCCAGTTCTTTTCCCATTTTCTTGGCTCCACTCCCTTTTCAGTTGTAAAGACCAACGATGCCTAACCTTAGAAGGAAATATCTGTCTCCATGAGGATGAGCTACCAGGAGAGCAAACTCTTTTATGGTTCAGTGATTTATCTGAGAAGATATGAAAAATTCACACACATGGATCTATCAATTCAAAGTAAAAAGAGTATGCGATTAAGAGGATGGCTCTGACTTGACTATGAATTGTAATGGATGATAGGATTGTGGGACCTAATGGTTGTTGTGTCACATTTCCTTACCTCAGAGTGGTTCCGAACAAACCAATGATCCAAAGATCTTAAATGAGCTTCAAACTTTGATTTTTAATAAGACAAGTTTAGGAGTCAGAAATCGTTCCAAGTTCTTTCTTTTTCTTTTCTTTATTTTCTTTTGTACACTTATAGGCATAAGTGTTTGCTAGGGACTAGCAAAGGCAAGTACAGTGGGGTGATGAATCTCCATTTCATCACCTTTGTTCTTTCATTTTGGCCTTTAAATCCTAACTAAATGCATGTATATTGCATTAAATTGCATAAAATGACATCTATCATTTACACTGTGAATATTGTATGAAATGCTATAATTAAAGCTAAAATAAATGAATAAAGAGAAGAAAAGAAAAAGAATGAAATACCAAAGGTATAGAATGACCCTAAATCCCGAGACCTAAGCATCATGATGACTGGGTCGACTAGACATAAAGCAGGGAGGGTAATGGCTAATAAATGTTCAAAATACTAGCTTTTAATTCCTCAATAAAAGATTTTTGGGACATATTTTCTTCTTTATTATTTATATATTAAATAATTAAACTTTGAACTTGAAACTTGTATATAAAAATACATAGAAAAATACAATATTTATTTCATCTTAAAATAATGCACAGTGTGCCCTAGACACTCAGAAAAAAAAGTCAAAATAAAAACTTCCAAACCCGTATCTTCTACATATGAATTCAAAATTCACCAAAGCTCATCTTTATTGTTCCTAAAATTAAATTATCTATTTAATGAAGGTGGTTTCATTTAATTTGGAGCTAAGATGCAAAATTCAGGTTTTGGGCCCTCACTGTGCAATTTACCTATATAAAATAATCAATTCAATTATTCTTTATATTTTACATTCTTTTACATTTTTATAATTTTGTAAATATTATTTATAATACATGTACATAATTAAAATAAATAAAACAATTAAAAATGCATTAGAATAAATAAGTATATTATCATAAATAAATGAATTATATCTATATATACATGTATAATATATATAAGAGTACAAATGACTTCAAAAAAATACAATAAAAATATATTTATATGTATTTAAATAAGTTATAAATATATAAATTATGTATATAAAAATAATAAAAATCTAAAATAGAAAGTAAAATTAAAATATCTATTATATAGGTAAATATACCTATATTTGAACACATGAAAAGTAACATACAATAAATTACCTCGAAAAAATAAATAAAAATCACTATAAAATACTTCATAAAATGATAAATATTTTTCATGTTTTGAATAAAATTTAATAAAAACCATTTACTATTTTAATTTGAATTAATAAGAGATTTATTTTCTAGTTTGTCATCTAGTGAACTGATGTAGACCAATACGAGACCGGTCTCAGTTGACCTTCGTCAACTCTCTAGCCTCCCTAGGTATGCTCTTTCAGATGCTAGACCCGTCTCCTTCCTCGTTTTTTTCCCATTGATTCTTTCATTTTTTTGGTGACGAATCCTTCATAGCTTTTGACCCTCGATCCATGGTCTTTCACGCTAGATTCATTCCTCGATCTGAGGATCATTGCATCGATTGTTCTTGTTGGGTCAAAAACCCCCATGTATAAAACTAACCCTCTGACCTGTATTTGAATTTGATCCATTTTCACCCTCAAAATTCCCAATTTCTCTCGTGCCCAAGCTTGCCGGTGACAACAGGAAGCTCGCCGAACCTGTTGGCGTGGAGGAAGAGGCCTGGTGGAGGTGATCCGAGCATTGCCGATCATCACTAGTCGGAGCTCTGCCATGCTCCTTCGTCCTTGAGGTTGAGCCCTAGTTTTCCCTTTCCTTTCATTCCTAGGATTAAGTTTAGCTTAGATTAGTGGTTAGTTTCCTTAAATTTTGCATTTTATTTCTTAATTTCCGAAATGGAACTTCGCTAGAATTCCAACTCCGATCGTCGTTTCATCGTTCTTCAGCTGTTCTCCGACCAGTCGAGCACCTCCTTTCGTTCCCCTTTACTTGCTCTATGCCCATGCACCTTCATTCCCCTTGATCTTCTCTGGATCAAGAGAATCGAGTCTTCACATCCGTCGCTCGTCGGAGACTCTCCGACACACCTCATCCTTGTCCATTTTAGCCCCAAACCAACCCAGGACCTCTCTTTTGTATGCTATATCTAATCGTGCAGGTCTAGATGGTCAAAAGCCTCGGATGAGGCGATTTTGACTCCAAGGAAGACTGCAATTGCTCCTGGGCTTCGACAACCTTCTAGGACTTCATCTGAGGTCCTTGGAGCACTTTGATGCCTCCAAATGCTGCGAATAGACATGAGGATTGATTCGAGCCTTGGAGTAGCATCAGAGACTGTTGGAGAAGAAGGAGATCATCGATTGAAGCTTGTTAGACGAGTTATTCTTCGCTGATCTTCAGGAAGATCAGCTACCGTCCGATCTCCCTCTCGCTCCAGATTGAAGGCCCACTGTTGGATTAGAGAGCCATCAGACGTTCGATCAGACGTCAGGATCTAATCTCAGTCATTCCTGCACAAAGCATCATTGACCGTTGAGAAGCAGACATGTGGATAAATGAAGCAATCAGAACTGTCAGCCCGTTTGTAGTCCAAAAACTTCATGCTGTAGTTTAAAAACTTTTATAATATGTGCAAGTAGACCCATGCACTCATGTTAATTTCATTTAGGTCCCTCGCCACGTCACTTCACGTGCGCATACGTGTGAGGGATGAGCTTTTTCGCAGGGGACCTCCTGCGAGTTTTGTTAATATTTAGTCTAGAAACTTTTTAATTAAGTGTAAAACTTTCTGGTTAACTTGCAACTAGGCCCTGGACATTTTTGAAAATTGCAAGTATACTCCTACTAGCATTATATGAATTAAAATTCAAGGAATTTTACGCAGAGGCCCTTGTAGTTTATTTTTGTGTTCTAAAATGAATGTTTATTTATTTTTAATTGCATTTAGGTCCCTGCCATCCTTTTAAATTTTATTTCTTGTATTCCTTCATTAAAAATATCATTTAGCATCAAAAATTTGAAGGAAAATTATTTTAAATGCCTGACATTACATTAAATCACATATAATTTTTGCAGGATAATTTAAAAACTTTTCTATATTTAAAAATTCAAAACCCTGCATTTATTCTCTATTTGCATTAAAAAATACATAAAAACTTAAAAATATGTTTTGAAAAATTACAAAAAAGTAACTTTATTAATATATTTTACAACTATAAACTTCAAATCATTAAAAATCTAAAAGAAAAACACTAAAAAGTGCAAAACCTTAAAAAACTCATAAAAATCATAAAAAATATATAAAAAAAATCCAAAAATACCATTTTTCCGTATTTTATTTATATTATATATTATATATCAAAAATTATTTAAGAAAATTTTGAGATGTATCTATTTTTAAATTCCAAAACAATTTGACCTATTAATGTAAATCACAATTTTGCTTAATTCAATTGAAAATATACAAAATAACAAAAATAATGATAAAAATATCAAAAATAGAGAAAATATAAAAAAATAAAGTTTTTTTATTTTTATCATTTTGAGTAATTATAGCTATTTCCATATATATTGTCCAATATTATATATATAACTAAACTTACATATATTATTAATAGTATTATTATTATTAAAAATATCCTAATCATTTTTAATACCCTTAAAAAATAAAAAGGACTGCACTTAGGGTATTTTTTATTTTTCTATATTATTTATTTATTTATATATTATATATCTATTATATTATCGACATCATCTTATACTTTATATATATTACACATATTAAAAAGAAATTTTCAAAAAGGAAATAAAATATTAAAAATAAAATAAAAAATATAAATTAAAATTCAAAAAAATATAAAAAATCATAAAAAATCCTTATAAAAATAAAAAAACATTTATTATCTTTTTTGTCAATCTTGTGGTCTATTCCCATTGCTCCTTTGCGGTCCGACCCCTACACTTGCATGTTATACATATCATTTCCTAGGGTATAATAAATTTTATCTCAATGTTATTGATGAATCTGCGATTCATCATCTTTATTCATTTATTTTAGCTTAAAATCTCTTATAAAACACCTGCATATAACACTGACTCCATATTCTTACTAACTTGCATCTGTGTAAATATTGTACATTTCTAACTAATTTTAACCTAAAATAAATCAATAAAGAAAGAAAGGCAAAATAAAGAAAAAAAGAGGAAGACTGTATACAAGCTGACCCGAACCACGAGAGAAGGTCAAGACTTGACGTGATCGACCAGAAATAAAGTAGGGGGAGATAGGGTCCTTAACCAGAAAATCCAAAAAATGTATTCTCACTTATTTTGTATATATATCTGTATAAACTGGCACTAATTTATTTATACCTTAATTGACCTCAAATCAAATAACATTCAAAATCAAAGTTGTAAATAAATATGTGTTCTAACTACTAAAATTGATTGCACAATTAAATCTTGTACAGAATAAAAGTAGCCACACTTGGAAAAAGCCACTAAGCACAAATTGAAAGACCAATTCCGACTCCGTATGAGCTCAACTTGAATCAATCTCACTTTCATTGGATTCCAAATTAAATTATCTTTAAAATGGCTGTATTTTCATAGTTTTTGGAGTTACGATTGAAAAGTCCGTTTTCTGGGGTGGTTTGGCAATTTCCCATGTATTTTGTGCATATTGTATTTGTATATATTTGTAAATAGTTTTACTAATTTTTAATAAAAATAAAAAAAATAAAATTCTTTAAAAACAAAAGACTAATTTTAATGTCACATATGTATATAGTATATGTATATAGTTGCTATTTTTAATTAACCTCCATAAAAAATAAAAAAATAACATTTTTTAATTCAAATTAAATAAGTGATGAAAATTCAAAAAAAAAAGAGATAATTTTGTAAAAAAAATTTATTTCCTTTATTTTCTCTCTTTTCATCTCTTATCCCTTCCATCCAAAAAAATGAAAAATTCATTTCAAATTTTCATCTCCCTTATCTCTTTATTCAAAATTCAAAATTCAAATTTCATCTCTTTTCTATTATTATGACTCCTTCTCCCTCATTTCAACTTGATCAATCTTTAGAGAGAGGAGCCCGATCTCCGAGAGAAATTTCGTCGAGGAAGTTGCCTAGCCTCCGAGCCGTCCCGTGACAGCGAGTCGGCCTTGTCGAGGCGATCACGGTCGTTTCTCCGCTCCTAAGGTGAGATCCATCTTTTTCGTTTCTTCCTTTTATCTAGTTTAATCATAGTTTAGATCGTCACTTTTTTTTATTTTCATAGTCATTTTTTTATTTCTCTAGATCTAAAAAAAATATTCATCACGATTTTGATCCGCTCCGACTCGAGTTTTTCATCCCATCTTCTCGATCTCTCCGCCTTCTATTTCTATCGTCCACGATCTCTCAACTCCGGCCGCGTACGGTGGCCGGAGATCGGATTCGAATCCCTCATGTCCGGCGGATCCTCGTTCATTTTTCCGATTTGTAGATAAATAAAATGTTTTTCTCTTTTTATTCTCTAACGTTTGTTTTGCAGGATCATATAAACTTAAAAAAAATAAAAATAAATAAAAAAGAATTTTTTTCTTTTTTAATTCCTGTTTTTTCAGATTTACAAAAAAAAATAAATAAAAAGTTTTTTATTTATTTTTATTTCCTGTTTACATACAAAATAAAATTACAAAAAAAATTTAAAAAATATAGAAAGGGGACGACCGCTGTCCAGCGCCGCCCCCCTATCATCTGCCCCACCGTCCGCGCGGCGAGCTCCTCTGCCCAGCCACGCGGCTGCACCGGCCGCGCTCCTCGCCATCACTGTCGAACGACTTCCTCGCGTCCCTCCATAGCCATCGATGCCGCGCCTCCGTAGGAGGCGCACCGCCCGCGCCTCCCCTCTCGCCCAGGTGTCTCCCTCCGCGCTGCGCTCCAGGAGGCGGCGCAACCGCCACAGTCCCGCACCCGCACGACCCCAGCCATCGGAGCCTCTACGCCGCCTTCCGTGCTTGACGCTGCACCGCAGCTCCGCCTAGCGTGACCCTCGTCGCGATTCCCCTTCACTCCTTCCCATTCGCATATCTCCACCGCCTTCAGCCGCAACGTCACTCCATCACCGCCTGAGCGCCCGCCAACCGCCGAGCACCATCCAGGAAGAAGATCAGACAGGGGTGGCAGCCCATCCATAGCCACCCCTTGAGGAAGAACAGGGCGGCGACCCCTCTTGCCCCCGTGGTACCCCTGGTGATTGATAAACGAAGAGAACGAACCCTAAAGGGGGATTAAAACAATATTGGACTATTTGCAACATTATCCCCTGAAGGTTTTCCAAATTACGAAAGAGATCCCTCTGCTCCAAGCAAATCATGTGCATAGCACGCCTATACTGTGGGTAAACTGCAACTTTTCTCCACATTTATTTTGCTTACTTTTTTCTGCAAAAACTTTTCAAAAATTACATTTCAGACCCTCTGTTTCAAACATTGAACTTGCTTGATCTTTATGATGAAATAAATGTTTCTCATGCTTCAAAAATTTTGAAAAAAATATGCCATGCTCCTGATGTGATTGTCTTCTTAGCATAAATTTTCATTGTATTTTGCCCTCATTTATTATTATTTAAAAATCAAAAACAGTGTCTTTTTGTCTTTTTGAAATTCCAAAATTCATAAAAATTCAAATATTGTTCCAAAAATTCCAAAAAAAATAGAATAGTTGTATTTCTTTGTCTTTTAATTTCAGACCAATTTTCACACATTAATTATCTATAAAACCCAAAAAAATTGAAAAATATCAATAGTCTTATAAAAATCATAAAAAATTCTAAAAAAACCAAAAATTGTGATTTCAGTTCCTTTTTGTAGATATTTTTTTCTAGTTTATTTTAAAAATAATTGATTGGAGTTTTGAGTATTTAAAAGATTTTTAAATTGCAAATTACTCCAGGTTGTGCACATTTTCTTATTTTCTCATTGTTTGATTTTTAAAAAATTACAAAAACATTCGTAAAATCTACAAAAATTCTCAAAAATATTTTAGAACTTTTAAAACTCAGAAATATTTTCTTTGGATTTTTCTGATTATTTTTGAATAATTGAAAAATTGCAAAAAAAGAGTTGGTGTGTAGTTCTTGAGTTTATTCATATTGTTCGTTATTTTTGAAAATTAAAAAAATTACAAAATCAAAATCACTAAAAATTTGAAAATCAGAAAATAAAAAATTAGAAATAAAAAAATAAAAAAATAAAAAGATTTAAAAAATCACAAAAACCAAGGATAGTTGTCCTTTGAGATTCCTATTTTCTTTTAATTAGTTTCTGATTAATTAAATAACCCTCGAGAATTGTAGCCTCCCTGAGTTCGATCCTGTCTGCTATACAGGTTAATAAGTAGCAAAAAATAAACTAAAAAAATATTTTTTGTTGTCACGGGATTTTGGGGTTAGCAACGACACAAGACTTTTTACCATCATTAATTTTCCGTCCCTAGTAAGATGTGCGCAACAAAATGGCACCGTTGCCGGGGATAAAAATAAAATAAAAAATAAAAAAAATCAAAAACCCCAAAATTTTCATGCAACAAAATGGCGTCGTTGACGGGGAGGCACGGCGAGGGTAGTTAGGTTTCTCTTTTGACCTGCTATTCTTGGTTGTATATTTTTCCATTCACTTCATTATTTATATCCACTACATTTGTTTCATTTTTTTCTTATTTTCTCATATTTAATAATTGTTTTTCTTACACATTTTCTTTTCTTTTTCTTGCGAGGGCCCGCGGAGCGAAGGAGGCGATCCTAGGATAACCGAAGCACCCAAGCGACGTGGAGGCGGCTTGATTCTTCACCAAGCCGTAGGATAATGTGAGAAGAGGAGAAGAAGAAGTGAAGGAGATGAAAAAAAGAAAAAAAATTAAAATAGAGAGAGAGAGAGAGTTTCTTTTCCATTTGAACTTTGTAAAAGGACATTCATTTGTTGAGGGGCCTGTTTCGCCAAGTGTCGGTGCACTTGGGGGACCTCACCGGTTTTGTTTTCATCTCCTTTATTTTTCTTTATTTCCCGCATATTTCGTGAGCTACATCTTGATTGCTTTATTTAATTTGCTTGAGCCAGGTAATTAATTAGGTCTAAACACCCTAAACAAGATTTTTTTGTGCCTATAGAATAGAGCGTAATTTGGACTTAGTCAAATTAACTTGTTCTTGCTCGTTAATAGAAGCTATCATCTAGGACGGTTCACTTGTATTTGCATATAGGATAGTTATTTAAATTCTACGCGGATCTCTTGCATGTAGAGTGCTGGAGACAAGGTACGCATCTCTAACCCCTGCATGCATCATTGTTTTTAATCGTGCATTGGCATTTCCGATCTCCTTCTTTGTTTTCACTCACATAATTTAAAAAGGAAATTGGACACTCGGTAGGCGATTCTTTGAAAATATTTTTAACCAAGTGATAACTGCTAAAACCGGGACTTCTACGGAAAACTCGACCCTAAAAAAACACAAGGAAAAATCATTGTTTTGGGGAGAGTCACCCCCTCATTGTATTCATTTTAACTTGCTCACGTACACACTAAGGATAGTGCCCAAATCCCATAATTCAGCCTAAGTGTTTGTACAACTTTTCTGATTATCACCTAACTCTAAACCAGACAAGATTAATTGACCGAACCTTTACGGTCTTCACTTTGAGTTGAGTTGGTGAACTGGGGATTTGTATTGTGTTTGATTGCTTGTGTGCTTGCTAGATCCTTCCGTGCATTTGCGCCTTTTTCTCCATATCTTTTGACTTGACCCTTGTGCTCTCCCAATCCCTGTCTTTTGCTTCGGAGATGGCCCACTGGAGTTATTTTAATCCGATATTCGAGGATACTTCGTACTCTCTAGACGATCCACCTTCCTTTTTCTAGGAGGACTTTCCTCCTGATTTTTGTGCATATCCGCCTAATCCATTATTTCAGGAATCGGAGGACTTTGATTTTCACCCACCCACATTCAACCCACCCGATCCTGGGATTTTGGAGTCACCTTTCATGGTATCCACACTTGAAACAATGAACCATATGGTGGAGCATATGAATTCGAGGATTTCCAATCTATTTACCATAAATAAGAGCCAGAACGCTGCTCCACTGTTTGAGCATATGGGTTCACTTGAGGATAATCATGAGAGCTTGCAATCGCCCAAAATACAAAAAAATGAGAAAATTTCAAAAATCAAAAATGATTCTGGGAGACACAATATTGATTCATTTTTGAGGAGTGGACTCAAATGCCCAATCAATTTCCTACACAATCATCCAGCACATGTCCCGATCTTGACCCTGAGGATGCAACTATACAGACTGCTCTTGGCAATCCTCATGTAAATGCTGATTCCGACCTCCTCCCTTGTATGGATGAGGTCCAAAAATTCAAAAAAATGTTGACTGAACCCGAAGTGGTAGCCACCCTTCATGAGATCATTAAAGCTCCACTTCAACAAGCCATGACAGATTTATCTACTCCTCAATACAAGAAAAGAAAACGAAGAAGAAGATCTGAGCTCCACATCTTGACCTTGGCCACTGCCTACGCCATCTCTCACCGTCTATATTTTAAGAAAGGGAACACGACCACACCTCTTGTGAGTTGCTCCATATCTGACTATTCTTGTGATAACACTCTCCTTGACGGCAATTCATCAATCAATGTAATGCCCTTCTCTATGGTACAGTCTCTTCATCTTGGGCCTCTCAAGAAAACCAGGATGATAGTTCAATTAGCTGATGGATCTATCAAGAGGCCGAAGGGTATTCTAGAAAACACTGTCATTTCTATTCAGGGCATGGATTTTACTTCGGATTTTGTTGTAATGCCCATGGAGACCTCCTCCCCTGTGGAGCACCCTCCAATCATCCTGGCACGGTCTTTCCTCGCCTCTGTGGGAGCCGTTATTGATTATGGTTCAGGAAAGATTCACTTCCGTTCTGATGTAGGGAGCGATGTGTTGATCACTACACCCACTACCGACCAGATACATGCACCCCATGAAAGCCCGCCTATATTAGCCAACCCCAAGGAATTTGACCTCGATGATAATATCAGATATTCTTGTTATATGTTGGATGATAATGAAACCCAAGAATTCCTCTTGAAGGAGGAAGACTCGAAAAGCATAGACCTTGGAGTTCCCCCTTCTGGAATGTGGAGATGCATTGATGACATCTGCGGAATTTACACGATAGACACCTTAGAGCGGAAGGCAGATTCTGAGACTAGACATGACAGACATGATTTGACTACTTCCACCGATGAGTCCGTTCCTATTCACTCTGATTCAGATGAGACCGATCAGGCCAAATTTGATTTCATTGCTTTTATAAAAGAATTTGGGCCTTTTGATAAAGATGATGATCCAGTAGAGGCTCGCCAGGCTGAAATTGATCCTATTTTTTCTGATAATGATTTCGAGCCATTTTACTTTGATGTTTGCGAGACTTCCCAGGCCAGACATGACCATACTACTTCCAATAATCAGTTTAGGCCTGCACAACCTGAAACCGCTGAGGATACATTCTTGGTCGATTCTAAGTTTATATCTAATGATGATCCCAATATCGACCTACACCTTGTCAAATCCATACATCAGCGGTCCCGCAAGAAGGCTCGATTTCGACCTTCTTGACTTTTGTACATCCATTGCTCTTCTATATCCTTTCATTTTACTCTTTCTTCTCCCGTTTTATCATTCACTCCTTTTCCGTGTGTGTATATATGCTATACTTAGGATGTGCTTTATCCTAAGTATAGGGGGGTAAATGATTTGTGTTGTTCATTTTCGTTTTCATCACTCTTGTTGTTGCCTATACTTAGGGATACTCTACCCTAAGTATGGGGGGTGATGTTGTTCATATCGTGTCTTTTTATTTTTGAGTCTGTACATTCTCTTCATCGGTTTTCCCCTTTTGTACACTCCACTATAATTAGGATTACTTGATCCTAAGTATAGGGGAATCACCATCTTCTCTTCTTTTTATCTTTTCTGTTCACTTTTCTATACTTAGCACGAGTTATGTCTTCCTTTTTCGCTCTCTGATCACTATGAGGACATAGTTCGAGCTAAGTATAGGGGGGTGTCGTATATATTATATATATATACTTTAGACATAACTCGTACTTTTAAATACGTTTATTTGGGGGGTTATGTGTATAGTTTGTAAAATCCACGTGCGTAAAAAAACAAAACAGAAAAAAACAAAAACAGAAAAAAAAATATCAACAAAAAAATCAACAAAAAATCACACAAAAAAACATAAACACAAAAAAACAAACAACACAAAAAATTTAAAAAAAACAAAAAAACAAAAAAACAAAAACAAACAAACAAAAAAAAATAGACAAAAAAAGACAAAAAAATCTTGTATATATTTTACTAACCCTTTTCCCTTAAAAAAACTACAAAATTAAAAATTTATAAAAATTCAAAAAATTCAAAAAAAAACTTTCTTTCACATCTACATTTTCCTCCAAAAAATCCATAAAATGTTCAAAATTTGAAAATTGTTAAAAAGTGTTCTTTTCACATGTGCATCATTCCTTTTCCAAAAAAAAACTCTCCGCGTTGTTCATATTTTGCATTTGCATGTGCATTTTTCAGGATAGTATTGACATTTAAACTATGTCTGGAATAAAATTGAAGAATGGAGCTTAGTTGGACCTTAATCCACCTAATTCTCAGAGGAACTTCACCGAGAAATAGGATTTTAGAAGTTTCAGGTCTTTGACTTAATTCTTTAAGTTCCACATGACAATGTGCAGCGTTTGACTCTTAGTGTCTAACCTGCTCTCTTCATTCTGGGTATAACTTTGGAATAAGGAATCAATTTGTACTCTCGCACTATGCATTTAGCTCAACTCACACGAGATGTTCGAAGACTGTGTGAGTTTCTTTTCTGCTGGCGTGGAAATCTAAAGACCGGAGTATGGGTTGAAATAAAGCTTCGGAAAAGGGATGGACGGCTTGGCATAATTTTTTCTAAGACCCCAAAAAATGTACGGAAACAAAAGATTCTATATCCCTAGGGGCACAACAAGATACAAGCAGAACCACCAAAAATCCAAATACAAAGAAGCCACTACCAAATAAATATCTGACCAAAAAAAAGGTCAAAGCTTCAAGAAACCTGCAGATCTTGGTGGAGACTCGGCTACACTGGCCAGCTTCACAAGGAGAGGTGAATACACTGGACACCCTCCGGTTCTTTTCTCCTTTTTCTAACTTCCCCCCCTATTCGATTGTGAACATAGCACGACAGACCTTAGAAGGAAATACCTGACTCCCCGAGGATGAGTTATCGGAGAGGAGATTTGCATGGTAGTCCGGTACTCTGGATGGGAAGAGCTAAAACCTTTCACACACATGAGTCGATTGTTCAATGTTCATAGGGCGTGCTTTGGGAAGAGGATTGATCTAAGATGACTTCTGAGCCGAAACTGTGACAATGATGTGTAGAACTTGAAGGCTGTCATTTTTAAAATTCTAAGTCTCACAGTATTTCCAACACACTAATAATCCAAAGGTCCGACAGAGCTCCAAACTACAATATTATGAAGATAAGTTTAATACTCAATGTTGTCCTACTTTCTTTATTTTCCCTTTCTTTTTCCTTTTCTTTTTCTTCACTTATTCTTTCAAATAAGTGTTTGCTAAGGGACTAGCAAAGGTAAAGCATAGGGGGATGATGACTCTGCGATTCGTCATCTTTATTCATTTATTTTAGCTTAAAATCCCTTATAAAACACCTGTATATAACACTAACTCCACATTCTTACTAACTTGCATCTGTGTAAATATTGTACATTTCTGACTAATTTTAACCTAAAATAAATCAATAAAGAAAGAAAGGTAAAATAAAGAAAAGAAAATAAAAAAGTAAGACTGTATACTGGCTGACCCGAACCCCGAGAGAAGGTTAAGACTTGACCTGATCGACCAGAAATAAAGTAGGGGGAGATAGGGTCCTTAACCAGAAAATCAAAAAAATGTATTCTCACTTATTTTGTATATATATCTATATAAACTGGCACTAATTTATTTATACCTTAATTGACCTCAAATCAAATAATATTCAAAACCAAAGTTGTAAATAAAAATGTGTTCTAACTACTAAAATTGATTGCACAATTAAATCTTGTACAGAATAAAAGTAGACACACTTGGAAAAAAACACTAAGCACTAATTCAAAGACCAATTCCGACTCCTTTCATTGGATTCCAAATTAAATTATCTTTAAAATAGTTGTATTTTCATAATTTTTGGAGTTACGGTTGAAAAGTCGATTTTCTGGGGTGGTTTGTGCAATTTTCCCATGTATTTTGTGTATATTGTAATTGTATATATTTGTAAATAGTTTTACTAATTTTTAATAAAAATAAAAAATAAAATTCTTCAAAAAAAGGCTAAATTTGTCATTTACCCTTGTATATAATGTCACATATGTATATAGTATATGTATATAGTTGCTATTTTTAATTAACCTCTATAAAAAATAACATTTTTTAATTCAAATTAAATAAGTGACGAAAATTCAAAAAAATTAGATAATTTTGTAAATTTTTTTATCTCCTTTATTTTGTCTCTTTTCATCTCTTATCCCTTCCATCCAAAAAAATCAAAAATTCATTTCAATTTTTCATCTCCCTTATCTCTTTATTCAAAATTCAAAATTCAAATTTCATCTCTTTTCTATTTATATGGCTCCTTCTCCCTCATTTCAACATGATCAATCTTTAGAGAGAGGAGCCCGATCTCCGAGAGAAATTTTGTCGAGGAAGTTGCCTTTAGCCTCCGAGCCGTCCGGTGACAACGAGTCGACCTTGTCGAGGCGATCACGGTCCTTTTTCCGCTCCTAAGGTGAGATCCATATTTTTTGTTTCTTCCTTTTATCTAGTTTAATCGTAGTTTAGATCGTCGCATTTTTTTATTTTCATACTCATTTTTTTATTTCTCTAGATCTAAAAAAAATATTCATCATGATATTGATCCGCTCCGACTCGAGTTTTTCATCCCATCTTCTCGATCTCTCCGCCTTCAATTTCTACCGTCCACGATCTCTCAACTCCGGCCGTGTACGATGGCCGGAGATCGGGTTCGAATCCCTCATGTCTGCCGGATCCTCGTTCATTTTTCTGATTTGTAGATAAATAAATTTTTTTTCTCTTTTTGTTCTTTAACGTTTGTTTTGCAGGATCATATAAACATAAAAAAATTTAAAAAAAATAAAAAAATAAGAATTTTTTATCCTTTTTAATTCTTTTTTTTCGGATTTACAAAAAAATAAATAAAAAAGTTTTTTTATTTATTTTTATTTCATATTTACATACAAAATAAAATTACAAAAAAAATTCAAAAAACAAAAAAATAGAAAGGGGACGGCCGCTGTCCAGCACCGCCGCCCCCTGTCATCTGCCCCGCCGCCCGCGCGGCGAGCTCCTCTGCCCAGCCACGCGGCTACGCCGGCCGCGCTTCTCGCCATCACCGCCGAACGACTGCCCCACGTCCCTCCATAGCCATCGACGCCGCGCCTCCGCAGGCGGCGTACCGCCCACACCTCCCCTCTCGCCCAGGTGTCTCCCTCCGCGCTGCGCTCTAGGAGGCGGCGCAGCCGCCACAGTCCCGCACCCGCGCGACCCCATCCAGCGGAGCCTCCGCGCTGCCTTCCGCGCCTGACGCCGCACCGCAGCTCCGCCTAGCGTGACCCCCGTCGTGATTCCCCTTCACTCCATCCCATTCACGTATCTCCACCGCCTTCAGCCGCAACGCCTCTCCATCGCCGCCTGAGCGCCCGCCAACCGCCAAGTGCCATCCAGGAAGAAGATCAGACATGGGCAGCAGCCCATCCATAGCCACCCCTTGAGGAAGAACAATGCGACGGCCCCGCTTGCCCCCTTGGTACCCCTAGTGATTGAAGAATGAAGAGAACGAACCCTAAAGGGGGATTAAAAAAATATTGGACTATTTGCAACATTATCCCCTGAAGGTTTTCCAAATTACGAAAGAGATCCCTCTGCTCCAAGTAAATCACGTGCATAGCACGCCTATACTGTGGGTAAACTGCAACTTTTCTCCGCATTTATTTTGCTTACTTATTTCTGCAAAAACTTTTCAAAAATTACATTTCAGTCCCTCTTTTTCAGACATTGAACTTGCTTGATCTTTATGATGAAATAAATGTTTCTCATGCTTCAAAAATTTTGAAAAAATTATGCCATGCTCATGATGTGATTGTCTTCTTAGCATAAAATTTTCATTGTATTTTGCCCTCATTTATTATTATTTAAAAATAAAAACAGTGTCTTTTTGTCATTTTGAAATTCCAAAATTCATAAAAATTCAAATATTGTTCCAAAAATTCAAAAAAAAATTGGAGTAGTTGTATTTCTTCGTCTTTTAATTTTTGACCAATTTTTACTTATTAATTATTTATAAAACCCAAAAAAATTGAAAAATATCAAAAATCTAATAAAAATCATAAAAAATTCTAAAAAAAATCCAAAAATTATGATTTCAGTTCCTCTTTGTAGATATTTGTTTCTAGTTTGTCTTAAAAACAATTTCTAGGAGTTTTTACTATTTAAAAGATTTTTAAATGGCAAATTACTCCAAGTTGTGCACATTTTCTTATTTTTTAATTGTTTGATTTTTAGAAAATTACAAAAACATTCGAAAAATCTACAAAAATTCTCAAAAACATTTTAAAACTTATAAAACCCAAAAATATTTTCTTTGGAATTTTCTAATTATTTTTGAGTAATTGAAAAATTGCAAAAAAAGAGTTGGTGTGTGTAGTTCTTGAGTTTATTCATATTGTTCGTTATTTTTGAAAATTAAAAAAATGCAAAATCAAAATCACTAAAAATTTGAAAATCAGAAAATAAAAAAATAAAAAAATAAAAAGATTCAAAAAATCACAAAAACCAAGGATAGTTGTCCTTTGAGATTCCTGTTTTCTTTTAATTAGTTTCTGATTAATTGAATAACCCTCGGGAATTGTAGCCTCCCTAAATTCGATCCTGTCCGCTATACAGGTTAATAAGTAGCAAAAATAAAATAAAAAAATATTTTTTATTGTCACGGGATTTTGGAGTTAGCAACGACACAAGACTTTTTACCATCATTAATTTTCCGTCCCTAGAAAAACGTGCGTAACAAAATGGCACCGTTGCCGGGGATAAAAATAAAATATAAAATAAAAAAAATCAAAACCCCCAAATTTTTCGCGCAACAATTATTCATTGCTTGATCATTGTGGGTTAATTATTGATGCACTTTGATTGAGGATACCATAGAGCCGAGAGAGCGGTCGACATAGTGATTGCCGAACTCGACTTCCTGAAACCACAAACCCTCCAAGACCGGATGATAGGATCCCTCCTCGATTTTAGCATTCATCAAATGGCGTCGTTGCCGGGGAGCAATGCTTGGGATAGATTTTTGTGTGCATTTTCGTTCATTATTTTTCTTGTTTTATTTTTTTCTATTTTTTTAAGATAATTGCTTATCTTTTCTAATCGATTTTCTCTGATACTTTTCTTGCTATCGACCTCGATGCGAAGGCGAGTGCCTCGGAAGTTGGTGCGCCTGAGCTACAAGGACCACGGCTATTCTGCCTATTGGCCACTTAGAGAGAGCAATAGAGAGAGAAGATGTTAGCATAGCACATTTCCCTTTTATTTTTGTGAGAGAGACTGCAATTTTATTTCCATTATTAATTTGTAATATTACGTGTGGACACTCAAATATTCAGGGCTATTTTACCAAGTGATTGTTCATTTGGGTTTCACTAGATTTTCTCGTGATTTCTTCGTCTTTATTTTCTTTAGTTTCCATGATTTGTGCTTTCCACCTTTATTTTTATTTGTTTTCTATGAATGAGACATTAGCATTTGAGTATTGCTTACTCAAGTAAACTAGGTCCACATACCTAAGATCTGCATGTACATATAGTCTATGTTTAGATCTAATCAAACTCAAAATTTATTATCCATGCTAATAGCAATTCCTGCTTAGGGCTTCACCGCTTGCATTTCATATAGACTAGGTTTATAAATTTTCGTCTTGCATCTCGTATAGAGAGTACTGGGAAGCACTGTAAGTCCTCTATATGAGCATCCATCATTTAGGCTCAAGGGTGAGATTTCCATCCTTGAGTCACCTTTCATTGCTTTGCATTCTCTCCCTCTATTTTTGAGCAGTTAGGATAAAAGAAAATTCAAAAAAATCGTTAGGCACTTGATATTGAAAATACTTAAAAAATTAAAAACCTAAAAATTAAGATAAGGGACTGCTAAATAAACTTTTACCTAATTAAAAATCGTAACGAACATCATTATTTGGGGTTCACAAAGCTCACATTGTATTCATGTATGCTCCAGACAGAGTGAGGCATGGCCCTTAAGGATTAGAGCCAAAAACCCGATCTGTGGCTGCCTCAATTATCACTTGGGATAATCGAAGTATTGGTGCTTTAATCGTACGTAGGTGAGTAGGGCCTTGCCGACGATGATGCTCTTGCTCTATATAGAGCATCCGACTTGATCTAAAGTATTGAGCATAGGCCACACCCTCATGGGTGTGTCTGTCTCATTGTCTTGCGTCAGAGCACCTCACTTGTGAGGGAAGTATTGGTTTTGCCTATAGATTTGCTATCTCTGTTTCTTTAGTTGAGTAGCCCCCCAGGACCGATATTGAGGACCTCAAAAAGTGCAGATCACATGATACAAAGGGTGTGGAACAAGTACGGGGATACTTTCCTAGCAGTGCATGCTCTCCTCTAAGGCTAGACGCTTAAGGACGTGTTACAATTTTTGCGTGAATCACAACTTTAAAATTGAAAAGATAAAAATAGCAAAATCTTCACTGCTTCACAAGAGTGGAGTTGGCGAATCCATTTTGTTTGGTCTTTCTTTGATTTAGACTAAGATCAAAGATCAAGTCCCACACACTTGTGTTAGCCATGTAAGCCCGAGGCGAATCATTCCTACAATAAATGTTATTGTAATGTTTGATTTATCGATAAAAGTTATTGATTCTTTTCACTCCCTTTCTGAGATTAAATGAATGAATACCCTATAAGGTACCTCTGTACAGTTAGGGTTATATACCATGGCCATCGTAATGATTATACAACTGTTGATTCAATAATTGAATCACAGAGGCTGGTGCTTGGATGAATATCTAAGGAGTTAGATAGAGGACTTATCAAGCACCGTCAAATGATTGCTAAGATATGATCTCCAGCCTGAGTAGGAGATGGCAATCCTTTCTCATTAGGCTGATATCTGACCGGCCTCTTTATGCAAGTCCTCTACATGGGAAAAAAATTTCGGAGATGTTGGATTAGCTAGGTCAAAGAGTTGACTTAACGAGATCGAGATAACCAAAGTCCTATGTCGTATACTATCACGATATGGGCACACATCCTCTGACCGGAGACAGATGTGTTACTATATGTCTTAGTATGTACATTTGGCAGAACAATATGTTAATGACATAACCAAGGTCTATACACCGACGAGCTGGTGTGCATATGAGTAATATGATCTCTCAAAGGGATCATACAGGTTCACTTGTGAACCGGAAGACATGAGCTCACTCATGAGGTATTGGGACCAATCGAATTCCATGCATGGTCGTCGTGCTTTGGAAGCATGGCAAGAATTTGTAGGTATGATATATGCTTTGTTAAAGAAAATGATCGATACCAACTCCCAATGACCAAGATTGAGAAACTTGATGATAAAACCCTAAAGATGACAATGTTAAATTGATCTTTATCTTCAGGTTTATCATAGGTCTTCCAGTATGCAGGATGTACAGGTATTAGGAATACACGAAGGTGATGTGATCATAAACGATTGTATACCATGACACTTCCATTCTGAGGGAGTGATGAAACAAGTCTGGATTTTAGTGACTCCTCTCAGTAGAGAAGTAACATGATCTTGGTCCAAGTGTTGGACATTGATTTGAATGAGATTCAGATGCAATGAGAAGGTTAAGTTTACGACCCTGATTTAATCAAGAATCTATAAGAGGTCCATGAGATCTGGATTTGAGATGTGATCTTAATATCCAAAGTCACTATACGTGGAACATAAAATCGCCCGTCCTTATCTTCAAGTATCTGCAAAGAAAGCGCAATATTATTGAAAGGGTTCAAGAATAATTCCATAGTTGAATTATATCCAAGCATTGAGAAATGGATAATTAAATGTGATTTAATTATCGTGAGTAATGTGAATTTGTTTCACATCATTTGGATGCATGAGAATGAAGATCCAATATAATTAAATATGATTTAATTATTACGGATAAGAATAATGAGGATAGTAATTTCTAAATTATTCATAATATATTATAAATGTGATTTATAATGTATTGGAGAGAGCTTGTTATGATTTATATTTGTTGATTAATTATTAATGTGAATTGGATTCACATTGGATAATTAATTGAAAATTAAATCACATTTTATTTTGGGTTGTGAATGTGATTCACAAAATTTCCAGTGACAAGATTGCAACATTCATAAAATAATTATGAATTATTTTTGTAGAACAATTTATAACAATTGTTGTTGTAAATATTGGAGGTACATGTAATAATGTAATCTAAGAGATTACATAAAGATTGTCCCCTTCCTAATAGGAGAGGGGGATCCACTAATTCCTATAAGGAAAAGGTGGCCGTCCACTCCACCATTATGGAAGGAGGCAATCTCCTTTCCAATATCTCCAAGCATGATTGATCTTATTTTAGGATTAAATAATATTAATTTGTCAATATATATTTAATCTAAATTAAATTAATTGTTGTTGTAATTTTACAACAAAATCTTGGCCATTGAAAGAAGCACAAATCAATCTCATCCATAGATTTTGTATAGTCCATGGATTGTGATCCATGGAATCCCAAAACCCTATATAAGAAGAGGCACCCTTGCTTTTCTTGGTTACAACAACAAGCTCTCTCTCTCTCTCTCTCCTTTCATTCTCACGCCCTATCCCTCTCTCTCCTTGGGTGGCCGTCCACCCAAACCCTAAAGGGAAGACTCCACTGTCGTCGCATCGCCGTTGTGCTGTCGTCGCGACCGCTCTTAGTTCTCCATCTTCCTTTGGTGCGCTTTGCTCACGAAGAAGACGTACGATCCCTTGTGACGAGATCAGGAGTTCTTAGCTTGGATCAACATTTTGGATTGCGAGAAGCATGTGGTTCATCCCCGCGCTCGCAAGCGTCTCCTCCAAAGATCGGACTTGAGACAGGAGGTCTCTTCTCTTAGAGTCTCGATCACAATCACACTACAAGAGTTATTCCCTTTATCTATTATGTGGTTTAGATGAAACAATCCATTAAGTGTTCTTAGATCATGTGGTTTCATCGCGTGTTTTTTTTTAAAATTTCGTTGCATCAAGCAACTAGTGTGACTAGTCGCTCTCGATCGTACATGATATGTTCCTCACGCTTCTATGATACTCTTAAGGATCATTTCATATCCTTCAAGTGATATCAGAGCCTTAGGTAGGAGGTTTTGGATGCGATCCATAAACCTAGGAAGACTTGGGTTCGTTAGGGTTTACGAAAGTTTTATCGCATTTCAATTTCGCATCTCTATTTATTGAATAATTTCGACCCTGTTTAAAATGTTTAAACACAAAATAATCACTTGGATTAGTTCCCTATTAAATAAGGAAACTATGGGATTTGAGTTTGCGTGATTTGGATCTGATTGCTCAAATTATGACCATTTTAATTAACATGTATCCATTGTTTCAGGGATGACGAATCTTGACGTAATTAAAGGATCAGTTAATGTTTTGAAATACCTAAAATGCATGCTAATCACTTGGATTCTATTTTAAATCAAATTAGCAAACTTTAGAAACTTATTTTGCATGATTTGTATTTAAATTGATTGAGATATGCTAATTTTAGTAAGTGGGGTCACTGCTAGAAATTACATTCCTAATAAAGAACCTTGTGATTGTCATTTAATCAATTAGAGAAATTAATGGTTAATTTCCTGGAATAATTATGGATAAATATTTGAGAAATATTTGATTGATAATTATTTCCTTAAATGACATTGCCTTAACCAATAATTGATTAGATGTGATATAGATCACAATTGGTTACACAATCATCTTTCCCAACAAACAAACTTACTTGAATAGGATTGGGAATTTGTCTAGCAAATTTCCTTATAATCAAAATTGTTTTGATTATTACTATATGCTATAACTTCGGTTGAAAATCGATTATCATCTCAAGTACATAATGATCAATTCGACATTATCCTAACCCGAGGTGGATATGGTGTCTAGTCTAGGAGCATTGGGGTAGCAGGTTGCACCGTGTGTGATCTGTCCCACTCCTGTCGGTACTGATCATGACAGCGGGTAGGGAAGTGATAATGCTGGAGAAATCATGATGTATTTTCTAATTATTAAAATTCGAATTAAAACATACTTTGAGATAATACCATATTTTCAAGTAACAATTGAGTTTGTTGATTGAATTGGATTGATAATTGATTTAATGTGATTAAATTAATTATATCTAATTAAAATACTCTATTATGAATAGTTGTGTATTTCCCTTGGAAGAATTAATTATGTGAATGCGATTCATGATAATTAATTATAATTTGAATATGAGGTGGAGGATCACATAAGTGACATCCATTGTCTCCCGTCATGGCGAAGAGTTCTGTCGCCAGGGATTGTATGTAGGAGATGCCTGTCCGAAGTGACAACTTCTACATACAAGCACGTCTGGATCGGGCTCTTTGCTTCTCGAAAGAGTAAGGCCGTATGCGTAGTGACCCCAATATCGAGTCCTCATATTATTGGGGCGATATTGGATTATGCATAGTGAGTTCTAATTCTGTTGACGGTTGATTCAATTAACGATGGGTCAACATCACCTTAGGGGTGGTGGGCCCGGATATTAAAGACCAAATCGGGAAATGTAAGTTGGACTTACAAGGAGGAATGTGTTCCCGCTTCTCTTTATTGGAGTTACAGTTTCTCATATTATTGTGATGTGACAAAGGTAAAGAGGTGATCCCCATTCTTGCTAGACATATAGCGGCAAGTATATCTCTTGCTTTGAAAGTGATTAAGGGAATGAACTTTCAAAGTTGAAAAAGCAAGATTAATTTGATTAGAAATTCCTTAATCAATTTTTTAATTTGAATATATAATTATTTATATGTTCTAATATAATGCATTCTTAATTTCAGAAAATGAAGTCCATGAACCGACTTAGCAGGCTTCTGGAGGTCAGTCAATTGATTGGACCAAATTATTTGGATTGGATCTGAAATTTGGATCTTGTTCTTTCGACTGAGCGCATATCTTATGTGCTGTCAAAGAAATTATACATAGACCCAAAGATTCTGGAGGAAATCAAATATAATGAAAAATACGATGAAGATCATAATCTGATGAGGTGTTACATTTTGGGTTCATTGTCTAATGTGTTGCAGAAGCAACATGTGGAAATGGCCACTTGCCATGATATTATGACGAATAAGAGGGAAATGTTCGGTGACGTAAACCACACACCACGTTATAATATAATGAAAGAACTTATTCGCTGCAAGATATAGGAGGGGACCTCTGTTAGAGGGCATGTGCTCAAAATGTTTGGGTACCTTTCTGAATTGGAAACCCTAGGAGCTGACATGGACGCAGACATGCAAGCTGACTTCATTATGTTGTCGTTCCCTAAGTATTTCAACAACTTTGTTGTCACATTCCACATGAGCAAAGTTGATTTTACTAACGCTGAGCTATTAGCTGCATTAAAGTCTGCTGAAGATATAATGAGGAAGGATGACCCCTCTAGCAGTGCAATGGTTGCACAAGTCAAAGAAAAGTGCGATCGGAAGCAAGGTTCTTAGAAGGGCCCAACCCAGAAGCGAAAGAAGAAGAGTCAAGGCGTTGACTCATCTTCCAATGCATCCATGTTGATAGCATCAAAGAAAATCGATGTTTGTCACCACTGCAAGAAGCCGAGGCATTGTAGACTACCTGAAGTCTATCGATAAAGGTAAAAACCATGCAGGTATGAAATCTACTTTCATCATTGAAACTAACTTTATCGTTGGATGAGAAGGAAGTTGAGTTGTTGATTCTAGTGCTTCTATTCATGTATGCAATTTGTTGCATCTATTTCAGGAAACTAAGAATCTCAACGAAGGGAAGATAGTTATCCGGATGGGATCTGATGCAACTGTTGCAGCAGTCGCCGTCTGGACCTGCCGACTATCATTATCTAGCTGAAGAGTCCTAGTACTTAGAGAGTGTCTTTATGTACCTGAAGTTAGAAGAAATTTAATATATGTATCTAAGCTTGTTAGAAGTGGATATTCATTCCTTTTCTATAATAAACTAGTCATAAATCCTGATGATAAGCATATTGTGGATGGTGTTTTCATTTCTGGTGGACTCTATGAATTATGCATTGATAAACATGTCATGAATGTTATTATCACTAATAAAAACCCTAAAAGATCCATGGAGGATGGAAATCATTCAAAATGATTTGGCATCACAAGCTTGGTCATTTGTCTTTTGATAAGATCAATAGATTATTAGGATGAACCCTTAGATTTTGTATGGGTTCAATCTTTACCTACCTACGAACATTGTATTCGAGGTAAAATGACTAGGAAACCTTTTCGTAACAAGGTTACACGATGCGAAGGCATTCTTGACCTAATACATACTGATGTATGTGGTCCTTTCAGTACCGTGACTTAAAATGGATATTGATATTATTTGACATTTATTGATGACCATTCGCGATACGGGTTTATCTTCCTACTACGTCATAAATCTGAAACCTTCGAAAAGTTCAAAGAGTTCAAGACTTTGGTTGAGAACCAAACGGATAGGAAGATTAAACGGATTCAGTCTGACCAAGGTGGAGAGTACCTCTCAGATGAATTCAAGGAATACCTTAAAGAGAATGGAACTGTCTCCAATCTTACTCCTCCTGGAACCCCCCAACTTAATGATGTTGCTGAAAGACACAACAAGGCCATCATGGTGGTCCATTCAATGACGAGTAAGTCACATTTATCACTTACTTTCTGGGGATATGCAGTAGAGACTGCAATATATATCTTGAACAAGATTCCTAGCAAGTCTATATCTAAGACTCCTCATAAGTTATGGTATGGAACCAAACCTAGTGTTAATCACTAGAGGGTTTGGGGTTGCTTGGTCCATGCGAAGAACATGGATGCAAGTAAGCTAGAATCTCACTCTCGTGAGTGTTAGTTCATTGGGTATGTTAAAGATGGTATTGGATACCAGCTTTATGACCCTGAGACTCAGAAGGTTTTCGTCTCTAGAGATGTAAAATTTCTGGAGGATGACTTCCTTAAGGTTCAAGACAAAAATGAAGTAGAGGAACTCATTGAATCCTCTGAGGATTCTGAGCTTCCTGAACCATAAACTGAAGAGATAAATGAAGATGAAACACCCATACCTCTTCGAAGGGGTTCGAGGGTGGTTGCACCACCTGAAAGGTATGGATTCCATGTGTCAGGTGAAACTGACAATGATCCTGCTTCATTTGATGAAGCACTCGCGGATCATGACATGGATAGATGGATGCTAAAAATGATGTCAGAGATTGACTCCATGCATAAGAATGGTGTATGGACCCTAGAGGATTCACCTAAAGGGGTAAAACCCATTGGGTGTAGATGGATCTTCAAGAGAAAGAGGGGACCTGATGGGAAAGTAAAGACTATCAAGGCACGGCTCGTAGCCAAAGGCTGCACACAGAGAGAAGGCATCGACTACGATGAGACATTCTCTCCTGTAG
The DNA here is from genome assembly GCA_037367405.1 of Ottelia alismoides. Lineage (NCBI taxonomy): Eukaryota > Viridiplantae > Streptophyta > Magnoliopsida > Alismatales > Hydrocharitaceae > Ottelia > Ottelia alismoides. The sequence continues at coordinate 325,597 of JAZKJV010005973.1, forward strand.
CTATGCTTAAGTCTATCATGACACTGCTAGCTATAGCTGCATCTCTTGACTACGACATCTGGCAGATGGATGTCAAGACGGCATGACTTTCCTCAATGGATACCTCGAGGAGGATATCTATATGGAGCAGCCCCAAGGCTTTATAATTGAGGAAGGTAAAGTATGCAAGCTGAAGAAATCCATCTATGGGCTCAAACAAGCTTCTCGTTGCTGGAACATCAGATTTGACAAAACCATAAGGAGTTATGATTTTGTGCAGAATCCTGTTGAATCATGTGTGTACAAGAAGCTTAGTGGGAGCTCCATTGTGTTCATCGTGCTTTACGTAGATGAAATCCTTATCATTGGGAATGATATAGGGATGATGACCAATGTTATGATTTGGCTGTCCCACACCTTCGAGATGAAAGATCTTGGAGATGCATCCTACATCTTGGATCTGAAGTTGTTCAGAAACCAAGAAAAGAGGATATTGGGATTATCGCAACATGGATACATTAAGAAGATTCTTGAATGATTCCGTATGGATAGTTTCAAGTAAGGCTTCCTCCCCTTAAAACATGGTATCCACATGTCTAAAGGGATGGATCTTCAAACTGTTGAGGAAAAGAAAGCCATGGCAGGATGCCCATATGCGTTGGATGTAGGAAGCTTAATATATGCCATGATGTATACTAGGCTAGATATCCTGCCATGCAGTGGGAGTGGTAAGTCATTACCAATCCTGCTATGGAGAACAAAATTGGAATGCAGTGAAGAACATTTTCAATTATCTAAGATGGACACAAGATTATGTCTTGGTCTACAGAGTTGGTGATCTCCAAGTCTTAGGATATAGAGATTCATATTTCCAGTCAGATATAGATGATCGAAAGTTGACATCAGGGTTTGTGTTCCTATTGAACGGTGGTGCTGTGAGATGGAGAAGCAAGAAGTAGGACACTACAACATATTCAACAACAAAAGATGAATACATTGCCACATCAGATGCTACAAAGGAAGCAGTGTGGTTGCGCAAGTTCATCCTGTAACTTGGCATAGTTTCCTTTGATACTCCCATCCCGTTACTCTGCGATAACAAGGGAGCCATTGCCCAGGCCAAGGAACTCAGATGGAATCAAAAGAGCAAGCACGTGGAAAGGAAATACCACATCATTCGGGAGATTCAAAAGCATGGTGATATCGTCATCACCAAGGTGGCCTCTGCCGACAACATTGCTGATCCTCTTACCAAACCTTTAACACAGGAGGTTTTCGACTAGCATGTAATGACTATGGGTTTAAGGATTGTACCTGAATGGTTCTGAGGGCTAGTGGGAGATTGTTAGCCATGTGAGCCTGAGGTGAACCATTACTACAATAAATGTTATTGTAATGTCTGATTTATCAACAAAAGTTATTGATTCTTTTCACTCCCTTCCTGAGATTAAATGAATGAATGCACTATAAGGTCCCAGTGTACAATTAGTATTATGTACCATGGCCATCTTAATGATGATACAGTTGTTGATTCAATAATTGAATCATAAAGGCTGACGCTTGGATGAATATCTAAGGAGTTAGATAGAGGACTCATCAAGCACCATCAAATGATTGTGAAGAGATGATCTCCAGCCTGAGTAGGATATGTCAATCCTTTCTCATCAGACTGATATCTGACCAACCTCTTGATGCAGGTCCTCTGCATGGGAAAAATTTTCAGAAATGTCGGATTAGTTAGATCAAAGAGTTTACTTAACGAGATCGAGATAATCAAAGTCCTATACCATATACTTTCATGATATGGGCACACATCCTCTGACCGGAGACAGATGTGTTACTATATGTCTAAGTATGTACTTTTGGTAGACCAATAGGTTGATGACCTAACCAAGGTCTATACACCGATGACCTGGTGTACATATGAGGGCATATGAGTAGTATGATCTCTCAAAGGGATCATTCAGGTTCACTTGTGAACCGGAAGACATGAGCTCACTCATGAGGTATTGGGACCGATCAAATTTCATACATGGTCATCGTGCTTTGGAAGCATGAGAAGAATTTGTAGGTATGATATATGCTTTGTGAAAGCATATGCTCTATACCAATTGCCAATGACCATGATTGAGAAACTTTATGATAAAACCCTAAAGATGACAGTGATCTTTATCTTCAGGTTTATCATAGATCTTCCAGTATGCATGATTTCCAGTTATTGGGAATACTTGAGGGTGATGCGATCATAAACGATTTCGAGGTAGTGATGAAACATGTCTGGATTTTAGTGACTCCTCTCAGTAGAGAAGTAACATGATCTTGGTCCAAGTGTTGGGCATTGATCTGAATGAGATTCAGATGCAATGAGAAAATTAAGTTTACGACCTTGATTTAATCAAGCATCTATGAGAGGTCCATGAGATCAAGATTTGAGATGTGATCTTAATATCCAAAGTCACTATACATGGAACATACAATCACCCTGTCCTTATCTCCAAGTATTTGTGGAGAAAGTGCATTATTCTTGAAAGGGTTCAAGAATAATTCCATAGTTGAATTATATCCAACCATTGAGAAATGGATAATTAAATGTGATTTAATTATCGTGAGTAATGTGAATTTGATTCACATTATTTGGATGCATGAGAATGAAGATCCAATATAATTACATATGATTTAATTATTATGGATACGAATAATGAGGATAACGATATCCAAATAATTCATAATATATTATAAATGTGATTTATAATGTATTAGAGAGAGTTTATTGTGATTTATATTTGTTGATTAATTATTAGTGTGAATTGGATTCACATTAGACAATTAATTGAAAATGTAAATCACATTTTATTTTGGGTTGTAATGTGATTCGCAAAATTTCCAATGGTAAGATTGCAATATTTACAAAATAATTATGAATTATTTTTGTGCATAATTATTTTTGTAGAATAATTTACAACAATTATTGTTTTAAATATTGGAGATACATGTAATAATGTAATCTAAGAGATTACATGGGGATTGTCCCCTTCCTAATAGGAGAGGGGGATGACCACCAATTCCTACACGGAAAAGGTGGTCGTCCACTCCACCATTATGGAAGGAGGCAATCTCCTTTACAATATCTCCAAGCTTGATTGGTTTAATTTTAGGATTAAATTATATTGATTTGTCAATATATATTTAACTTAAATTAAATTAATTGTTGTTGTAATTTTACAACAAAATCTAGGCGATTAAAAGAAGCACAAAATCAATCTCGTCCATTGATTTTGTGTAATCCATGGATTGTGATCCATGGACTCCCAAAACCCTATATAAGAAGAGGCACCCCGTTCTCTTCTTGGTTACAACAATAAGCTCTCTCTCTCTGTCCTTTCATTCTCACGCCCTCTCCCTCTCTCTCCTTCGGTGGCCGTCCACCCAAACCCTAGAGGGAAGACCTCACCGTCATCGCATCACCGTTGTGCTGTCGTCGCGACTGCTCTTGGTTCTTCGTCTTCCTTGGTGCACATTCACGAAGAAGACGTACGATCTCATGTGACGAGATCAGGAGTTCTTAGCTTGGATCAACATTTTGGAGTGTAAGAAGCACGTGGTTCATCCCCGTGTTCGCAAGCGTCTCCTCCGAAGACCGGACTTGACACAGGAGGTGTCTTCTCTTAGAGGCTCGATCGCAACCACGCTACAAGAGTTATTCCTTTTATCTATTATGTGGTTTAGATGAAACGATCCAAGAAGTGTTCTTGGATCATGTGCTTTCATCACATGATTTTTTTTTAAAATTCCGCTGCATCGAGCAACTAGTGCGACTACTAGTCGCTCTCGATCGTACATGATACGATCCTCTCGCCTCCATGATGCGCTTAAGGATCATTCCATATCCTTCAACTTGCACATTTTTTCACTTCTTCTTTTCACATTCCTCTTTGACCTTTGCTCATTGAGAGCCTTCTACTATTTTGCACTCCTTTAATTTCTTGTCCATCACCGTATATTTAATACATTATTACAATATTTTTTCCTTTAAGATGTTGACTCCAGAGCAGTTTGGTCAGGACCTGCCAACACCTACATCAAGTCCTTGAGTTCGACATCTCTAATAATTCAGGGAGATTCCCAGATACTTGGTTCGAACTTGGCGAACCATCCTCATGACTCCCTGCTTCTTCTACCTCCCTCAGACCGGGAAAACTCTCTTCCCAAGTTCTGCCCTTTTTAGATGGAGATTGATTTCTCTCCTTTAACTTCTCCATCCCTAATAAAATTCTGAGTTGACCTTAATTCTGAATTATTCTCTACATCTGGTGCACACATGCAGACTGATAGGGATATTTTCCTAATTGCAGATCTAGACCTTGATCTGGATCCCGCATCTTCACAGTCGGAATCAGAGATGGCTCCAATTGGCAGAGGAAAGGGATCACTGCTTCCAAGAATGGAGCATAATACAAAGCAGGGGACAGACCATAATGAGGTGAACAACTAGCCCTTGGCCTCCATTCATGCCATCCAATATCAGTTGACCGATCAAGCACTTGCTCATGTCGCCTTCCAGGAGATGTTGAATGACTGGAGGAGAAGGTCAGAAGAGAGAGGAGGAAACTAAGGAGGAGGATTTGATGATAATAATGATGATGAAGGGGATAATCATTCTGTAGATGGACCCCTCAGAGGCTAGGGAGAATCAAGGAAAGGCCGACCCAAGCTAACCATGAAGCAGACATACAATCCCGGGGTCGATCGCATCACTGAGTCGTTCCACATGCATTTCGAATTGAAGATGCAACTTCTTTCAATTCTCCCCAGCTTCCACGATAACTCAAATGAAGATCCATATATTCATCTACAATAGTTTGGATGCATCTGTGGCATGACTCACTACCCCAACATCCCGTCGGGTGTAGTCAAGATGACCGCTTTCCCCTTCAGCCTTCGGGGCAAAGCTTTGTACTTGATTAACCACTTGGGGGAAAGTGGTGACAACTTGGGAGGATTTGAAGTCTGCATTCTTGCATAAGTATTATCCTCTCAATAGTCTCAATATCATGCGGTCCAAGATAGCTAGCACCTCCCAAGGACCCCAAGAGTCCATTCACGAGACCTGGGAGCGTTGCAATGATTTGATAGAGAAGTGCCCCTGCAATGACATACCAAAGACCAGCTTGGTCTAGCATTTCTTAAGGGGCCTAACAGAGAATAGTCCATGTCTGATTGACACCACCTATGGAGGTTCTCACTTCAACAAGGACGAGGACGCAGTATGGCAGATATTTAAGGTGATGGTTGAAGGAGAGGCCACACTTTCCTCCTCTCATTCCTTCTAGATTTAGCCACTGCCACAGATCCTCTGCAAGAATGTGAACATGGTGGATACTCATGAAGTGGACATGGGTGATAACTTCAACCTCAGCATCATCAGGAGTCACCCATCCAAAGTGGACATCATTGAGAAGTGGTCTCATGACCTATAGAAGCTCTCTAGGATCGAGCGAAGAATGAAGGGTCTGGAAAAGCTCGACATCATTACCAAGCAGCTGGAGATGCTGGTAAACACAATCACTGCCTATTATGTAGTGACAGCCACACCTGAGCCTCCAGCTGAGAAGAAGGAGCAGACAGTGCCACAGCCCCCTCAGCCGAGTCCCAACCAGCCTCCGATCCAGCACGTATACTACGTGTAGGCCCCCAAGCAGCCGCAGACGTAGATGGTTATTTATCAGCCACCTGAGTTCCAACACCAATACCTTGAGCCATGTTCCTCACCTCCACCACTCGTCCAGAAGGTTAATGGCATTTGGAGCAATACCAATAGTTGACCCGTCCTCAGGGACAATCACAGGGTCAGAACTAGGCCAAGCAGTCATATCACTAGCAACAAGGAGGACATGCATTCCACCCCAGTCATCCTCATCACCAGTAGCCTCCGCAGCATGGATACACATGGAGGCAAAACTGCCATCAACAATCCAGATACCGTCAGCAGCAGTACCTGTAGCCAGTTGCAACATATCACCAGTACTCCTCCCAGCAATACCCGTAATATACTTCTCTTTTCCCTTCTCCTCAGTACTCACTAGGTTACCAACAACAACCTCCCAGTTATCATCAAAGTCAGCGATCTCACTAGCCAAATCCTCTAAGGCTGCCTAGGTTAGCCCTATACTCAATTGTCTAGCCCAGCTCATCAAGAATATGGTTGAGATAAGCCAAAAGATAGATGACCTGACGGCCACCAAGACTGACATTGCAACCTTGGTTGAAGCACATCCAAACAATTTCCGTCGCAAGGAGTAGGTAGTTTGCAGTGTTAAACCTAATTCAGGTAGAAATGATATTGCTTTATCTAATGTTGTAACTCTCTGGAGCGGTAGGAGGCTCAAGCCGTCTGCTATAAAGAAGGGAAAATGCAAAGCGTCTGAAGGCGAGTCTTCGGCCATTCCAGCCGATGGGGTCAGAGATTCTTTGGATGATGCATCACCACAAATAAAAATACAAAAAATGAAGAATATACGAAAAGATAAAAAGACAACAACAATCAAGGTGAAGCCATGCCAGTGGTGGAGAAGCCAACTTCAACATCCAAACCAGACCAGCCAAGGGCACTAAGACTGCAAAATTTTTCGGTCCACATGTTGTAGATGATTTTGCACATTTTTGCCATCTACTTTTAAACAAAGATATGGACATAATTTTACAGCATCCATTTTCTTCTAATGTAAATATTCCTTTTCCTCAAGCAATTATAGACAAAATAGTAAAAAAATGAAAATGCTTTATTTGATCATGAAATTGTGAAATATTGCAAAATCTCATCCTTAAATGCCTTTACTGTAAGCCATGGAGTACATGCCAACTGTGTAGTTGAAAGGCTGGCCGTGAAGGAATACTTCTACTTCTTGGATGCTTACTTTAGGTATAATCAAGTCGCTATTGCTCTAGAAGATCAAGAGAAGACTACCTTGACCTATCCATTTGGGGCATACGCCTTCAGACGGATGCCCTTTGGATTGTCTGATGAACTTTCTACATTTCAAAGATGCATGCTGGCCGTATTTGCTGATATGGTAGGCGATTTTCTCAAAGTTTTCATGGACAAATTCTAGGTATACAATGATAGCTTTGATCAGTGTCTAGGTTATTTAGACCGAGTGCTGAAAAGATGTTGCAAGGTGAATCTTGTGCTTTCATGGGAGAAGAGTCACTTCGTGGTGACTGAGGGAATTGTACTAGGTCGCATCATCTCCAAGTGTGGCATGGAGGTTGCCCAATTGATGAATCTCCATTTCATAACCTTTATTATTTCATTTTATCCTTTAAATCCTAGTTAAATGCATGTAAATATCATTGTTTTGTATTAATTAACATTCATTATTTATTGTATAAATATTGTATAAAATACACCATTTAAAGCCAAAATAAAAGAATAAAGAGAAGAAAAGAAATAAAATGACAAAGGTATTGTTGGCATGATTTTCTCGAGGGGATCGGAAGTTGAAGGTAAATAAGTCGTTGCTATCCCAAAAAATCCCATGACAAATAAACAAATATTTTTTTTATTTTTGCTACTTATTAGCTTGTATAGCGGACAGGGTCGAACTCAGGGAGGCTACAAATCTCGAGGGTTATTCAATTAATCGAAAATCAATTAAGAGAAAAACATGAATCTCAAAGGATAACTATCCTTGGTTTTTTGTGATTTTTTTATCTTTTTAATTTTTTTAATAATTTTTTATTTCTAATTTTTTTATATTTTCTGATTTTCAAATTTTTAATGATTTTGATTTTGCATTTTTTTATTTTCAAAAATAATACAGAGCAATATTCACAAGATCAAAAATACACACACCAACTCTTTTTGTAACATTTCAATTTAAAAAATGCTTAGAAAAATTCAGAGAGAATATTTTTGGGTTTTAAAAAGTTTTGAAATGTTTTTGGGTATTTTTGTGGAATTTTCCGATGTTTTTGTATTTTTCTAAAAATAAAACAAATGCGAAATTGTGCACAACCTGGAGTATTTTGCAACTTAAAAAAAATATTTTAAGTGCCTAAAACTCATGGCAATTATTTTTATAACAAACTATATGCAAATATATACAAACAGGATCTGAAATCACTATTTTTAGCTTTTTGTAGAATTTTTTATGATTTTATAAGATTTTTAGTATTTTTCAAATTTTTTGTATTTTGTAAATAATTAATGCACGAAATTTACATAGAAATTAAAAGACAATGAAATAAAACTACCCTAATTTTTTTAATTTTTGAAGTTATTTTCAAATTTTTATGAATTTTCGAATTTTAGAAAGAGAAAAATGACATGTTTTTTTATTTTTTAATAATATTAAATGGTGATGAAATGCAATGAAATTTTTATACTAGGAAGATAATCGCATCAAGAGCATAGCATGAATTTTCAAGAATTTATTGAACAAAGAAAACATTTATTTCAATATGCAATGCAAGTAAAGTCAAGTTCTTGAATCCAAGGACTGAAATGCAATTTTTCAAAAGTTTTACAATAAGAATAACAAATATAAAATCGGTGGAGGAAATAGCAATTTACCCATGTAAAGGCGTGCTATGCACGTGACCTGTTGGAGCAGAGGGACGTTTGTGCAATTTTGGAATCCTCCAGGGACTGAAATGTAATTTTCCCACATAAAATAATAAGCCCTAATGCTTCTTGTAGTTGTGCCTTCGTTCCCAAGCAAAGGGGGGCCAAGGGGGCACGCAGATGGGGCCGTCGCCGCCAGAAGTAACGATGGAGGTCGGGCATGCGCGACGCCGCGCGCATGCGACGACGGGGGCTTGGGCGGAGGGAGGACGTTGAGGCGCCGACGGAGGGCGGTTGGGCTGGATCGGCCTCCGCCGCTGGAGGCTTCGTTGGTGGAGGCAAAAGCTTGGCCCGCACTCGGGGGTGGAGGGCTGCGCGCTGGGCCTAGAGGGGCGGTGTCGCCCCGCTGGAGGTGGCTGTGGCGTCAGGTGGAGGGCGCGGCTCGTGGCGGCGCAGTCGCCTGGAAGAGGGGCGCACGACAGGGGAGGAACCGCTGGGAGTGCAGAGGGCCGGTGGCGGCCGAGGCCTTCCCCTTTATTATTATTATTTTATTATTTTTTGTTTTTATGTAACCAACAGAAATAAAGAGAATTTTTTATTTTTACTTTTTTTGTTGTTTTTAATGTTATCCTGCAAAATCAATGTTAGAGAGAATAAGAAAACAAATAATTTTATTATCATTATTATTATTTATTTACAAATAGAAAAGTGAATGAGGATCCAACGGAAATGAAAGGAATCGAATCCGATTCTCCGACCACCGTGCGTGGTCGGAGTTGATAGATCGTGAAAGCTAGAAATTGAATGCGTAGAGATCAAGAACGTGAGATAAACAATTTAGTTGAAGTGGATCAAATCATGATGGATTTTTTTTAAAGATCTAGAGAAACAAAATACGATGGAATTAAAATGCGACGAATGAAACTAAGATTAATTTAGATAAAAAAATAAAATGACGTTGGATCTCACCTTAGGAGCGAAAATGGACCATGATCGCCTCGACGAAGGCCGACTCGCTATCACCGGACGGCTCGGAGTCTAGGCACCTTTCTCGACGAAAATTTCTCTTGGAGATCGGACTCCTCTCCCAAAGATTGATCCCGTTGGAATGAGGGAGAAGGAGCCATATAAATAGAAAAGATAATGGAGATGAAATTTGAATTTTTGAGTTTTTGGATAAAGAGATAAGAGAGATGAAAAATTGAAATGAGATAAAGATAAAAAGAGATAAAACTATTTACAAAATTATTTGTTTTTTTGAGTTTTCGTCACTTTATTTATTTGAAATAAAAAAGTTATTTTTTTTTATTTTTGTTGGTGGTTAATAAAAAATAGCAACTATATACATATATGACATTATATACAAGGGTAAATGAGGAAATTAGCTTCTTCTTCCTTTTTTTTGATTATTTTATTTTTATTTAAAAAAATTAGTAAAAATAATTTACAAATATATACAAATACAATATTTACAAAATACATGGGAAAATTGCACAAACCACCCCAGAAAACCAACTTTTACTAGTAACTTCAAAAATTATGAAATTAAAGCCATTTTAAAGATAATTTATTTTGGAAACCAATGGAAGTGAGATTGTTTCAATTTGAGTCCATATGGAACTGGAATTGGTCTTTCAATTAGTGCTTAGTGGCTTTTTCCAAGTGTGGTTGCTTTTATTCCGTACATAATTTAATTGTGCAATTATTTTTATTAATTTAAACACATTTTTATTTCAACTTTGGTTTTGACAGTTATTTGATTTGAGGTCAATTAAGGCATAAATAAATTAGTGTCAGTTTTATACAGATATAATACAGAATAAGTGAGAAGTATTTACAACAACACACACACATTTTTTTGGATTTTCTGCTTAAGGACCCTATCTCCCCCTACTTTATTCCTGGTCGATCAGGTCAAGTCCTGACCTTCTCTTGAGGTTCGGGTCAGCCTGTATACAGTCTTCCTTTATTTTATTTTATTTTCTTTATTTTTCCTTTATTTATTTTAGGTTAAAATTAGTAAGAAGTGTATAATATTTACACACAGATGCAAGTTAGTAAGAATATGGAGTTAGTGTTATATGCAGGTGTTTTATAAAGGATTTTAAGCTAAAATAAATGAATAAAGATGACGAATCACAGATTCATCAGGTATTTTATGGCCCTAACCCTGAGACCTAGGCATCACTATGACTAGGTCAACAAGGTCTAAAGTAGCGGGAGATAAGGGCCAAAAATAAAATAAAACACTTTGTATTTATGCCTTAATAATCCATTTTGGGACCCATTTTATTCTATATTATTTATACCTCAAATAAAGAAACTTTGTACATGAAATTTTAGATGAAAATATATAGAAAAATACAAAATCTACTTTACACAGAAATAATACAAATTGTGCATTCTACACTCAGAATAAAAATCCAAAATCCAAGCTTCCCAGACCTGTATCTTCTTTATATGAACTCAAAATGTATCAAAATTACTTTAATTGTATATAACTTTTTATTACCTGTTTAATGAAGGTAGTTTCATTTAATTTAGAGTTAATATGCAAAAGTTAGGTTTTGGACCCCTATTACACAATATACCTGAATAAACTAATCATTTTATTCATTCTTTATATTATCATTATTTTATATTTTTATAATTTTGTAAATATTATTTATAGTATATGTACATATTTAAAATATAATAAAACCACCAAAAAGACATTAAAATAAATAATATACAAAAATACATAGATGAATATATTATTCATACCCTACATAATAAATACTTATATTTAATTAGGTGCACAAATAACTCAGAAAATACAATAAAAATATTTAAGTGTATATAAATAAGTTATAATTCTATAAATTATGTATATAAAATAATAAAATTCAAAACTCAAATTAAAAATAAAATACCTAATATATAGGTCAATATAAATATAAATATACTTGTAAAAAGTAACTCATAATAAATAAATTCATAAAAATAAATACAAATCATAATAAAATACTGCATAAATTAGTAAACTTTTTCATGTTTAAACAAAAAATTAAATAAATCAATTTCTATTTTATTTCGTATTATTTTCAATTTTTATTTCTGCCTTATCTTTTTGCAGGTGACGTGGCCCAATCAGAGCCCGTCTCCCGTTGACTTGAGTTAACTTCTCTGACCTGAGTTCTAGGTATGTCATAACGCATTTGACCTCCTCTTCCTTGATTTTTGCCGCTCTTCTTTCATTTTTTTAGGTCGATTCCTGCTGCGATTTTTCTCCGCGATCCTCCTCCTTTCACGTGCATGCATCTCCTTGACCTTTGCATCACTGAATCGAGCCGTTCTCCCTGATTTTCTCAGTCCTGTATGTAATTGATTAACCAAGAGATATCGAGAGTCTAAATGTATCTCACACAGGACAGAGACATAGTCGTTGTGGCGACCCTCAATAAACCTGGGTTAAGTAAACAATTAACCCACAAATAATATCAAGCAATCAAAGTGTGGAGTTGAAATTTATTATAACTCTACATAAAAGATGTGTGTAGAAGCAAGTATGTAGAGGTCAAACACAGGGAACAAGCAGGATAAATTGGGTGAAATCAATGCACAAGAGTGAGTGTGATGTTTTTGTCTATACAAGTGATATTTTTTGTAGGATTTTAATTATATATTTTTATTTTATTTTTATTTTTATATTTTATATTTTAATTTTTGATTTTTTGATTTTGTATTTTCTTTTTAGATTTATATTTTTATATTTTCTTTTTCTTTTAATTTATAAAATAAATTATATATCCAATAAAGAAAAGTGAGAGATAAGGTATTTTTTTTAAAATATGTAAAAACAAGCAAAATTCAGAAAATAAAATAAATCTGTACTTCTAATAATTTTATAATGTTTTTGTGAATTTTCTATATTTTTTCTAATTGTTTGGTATTTTTAAAGTCAAAAATACTGAAAATAGTGAACAACACAAAAGGCTGAAACTAAATGGAGAAATAAAATATCAAGCAGAAGCCAAAATCCTCCAAATTAATTTTAAAATAAAGCTACTAAAACACAAGGAAATTAGGCGATAGAATATAGTTTTTTAGGATTTTTAGGATTTTTTAATTTTTTTATAAAGATTTTAGGGGTTTTACTATTTTTAGGCATTTTCTTTTGTATTTTTTTATGATTTTTGCTATGTAGTTAAAACACACAGAAACAAACGAAATATGATTTTTTTTTGAAATTTTTCATAGAGTTTTTCTAATTTTTATGTATTTTCTAATGCAAACAGTGAAGAAAATGCATGTTTTTGAATTTTTATAAATATTAAAATGATGCAAAAATGAAAAATAAAAATATGTGTGATAGATTAATGAAACGGGAACTTAAGTTAATTTTTGGGATTTTTGGAATTTATAGATGCATGAAATAAATACAAATAACAAAGAGAAAATGGACCCCTAGCAGGGGTATTTTTGGAATTATGAAAAAGTCCATGGGCCTGCTTGTAAATTGCCCACAAAATTTATAACTAATTATAGCAGTTAAAAGACCAATCCTAAATATGCAAAGCCGGCAGGGTATAGCTGCAAAAACACCAAGCCCCACGTGCACGGAGCACGTGACCTGGCGATGACCTAAGTGCAAATATCAAAAACCTAGGTGCTCAATTGCAAAAAGTACCAAAACTTTATAACTGCAAGTGAAAGTTTTAGTCCTAAATCGAAATCACAAAAATCTAGAGGTCCCCCACGCAAAATACCCCTCCCCCACGCGCGCAAGTCACGTGTGTTGATGTGGACATGGGCCTCGATGCAAATATAGAAACTACGGGGGTGTTTTTGCAAAATTTACAAAATATTAAAACTACAACTGAAGCTTTCTGAACTAATAAATAAATACACAAAATGGCGAGGGTGAGCGTGCAAAATACCCAGTGCCCGCACATCCAACGACGGATGCGCTTCCACTTGCTACGTATCGTGATCTGGACGACAAATACCCCTTCGCGATCTACGACCGCGATTAGATCGTTGATGCAGATCTGATGGCGCTGGCGGCTCCCGATCCGACGACTGCTATACGCCTGGGCGACGACCCTTGATCAAACGACAGAAAGGCTAAGACGAAGAACAGGGAAGAACTCGTGGTGAGGCGAGCTTCCCCTACCTTGATCTCCACCCTCCAACGTTTCTTCAAGTTCCAAAATGGCCAGGACGATCCCAGGTCCGGTCTTCTTCGTGCTGGTCGCTCCAAAAAGCCTCAACGTCAGCCGAAGGGCGCATGCGGAGTTGGCGGAGATGGCGGGCTCCAAGTACCTTGCCCGCACACCAAAACGAGTTCCAGGTCCTTCACTTAACATTTTAGAAGATTTCACAAAACCTTTATCACTTAGTTTTCGATTTTTGGAAATATATTAGTTGATGAATTAGTAGTTGTTATTCTTGTTTCTTTAGTACCTTCGGTAGTTCCTATACATGTCATGTTTCTTGGATTATTTACAAGTGGTATTCAAGCTCTTATTTTTGCAACTTTAGCTGCGGCTTATATAGGTGAATCCATGGAGTGCGTGTTGACCTGCAAAAGAGAGTGATGGGAGGTCACGGGCAAATTGCCGCGACCTTCTAGAAGGGTAACATGGCGGAGAACGACAAGGTGGGGGCTCGTCGGTGCTTGCTCCGACGAAGTGGTAGCTGGGTGAATCGACGGGGAAAACACGGAGATGAAGATGGGATCTACTCCTAAGGATATGGTGAACGAAAAAACGAAAAGAAAAATGAAGAAAAATGAACATCAAAGGTGCGTGTCACCTGAGGAAGAACCTCAACGGCGAAGGTCGCCGAAGGTGGGTGGAAGCGCCCTTAGACCTCCTCCTCGATCAACCTGACGGTGGGACTCAGGAGCTATTACCTCCCTAGGTCGATGGAGCACGAGAGGCGGAGAAAATGGTGGTCAAAAGGTGTTCGAATTCGAAAGAGAAGGTGGAGGGTGTATTTGAGTAGGTTGGCGAAACGACGAGAAGAATGAGGGATTGGGAGCGGGTCAGCGATCCTAAGATCGAGGTAACGCTTGGGCGTGTATCCTCGATCGTAGGGGAGCAAAAGTCAAGAAGACTCCATCCTGAGATGGTGCAAGGTTGATCCTCGAAAAAATCGTGATACTGGGTCAAAAACCATGGTCTGACAGGTGCCAGACCTCGGTCAGAGAGTTGACCGAGGTCAACCAATGGAAGCTTCTGGTTGGTCCATGTGGACTAACCAGAAAATTCCTTGGAAAAAATCTTATTAATTCGATTAAAAATAATAATCAATTTAATTATATTTTGGTTATAAAATAAAAAAAGTTTTTTATTTTACGAAGTATTTTATAGTGATTTTTATTTATTTTTTAGAGGTTTAAAATTATAAATTCACTTTTATGGCCTATATAGGTATATTTACCTATATATTTTAATATTTTATTTTTATTTTGTACATTTAATTTTATTTATTTTGTTTATTATTTTATATATTTATAACTTATTTTTATACACTTAAATATATTTTTTTTAGTTTTCTGAAGTATTTTGTATAATTAAATAAATAGATGTATTAACTATATAGGTATATGTACAAGTATTATACCTATGTATTTCATACAAGTATTTTATTTTTGTGTTTTCTTTATGTTTTTATTCCCGTTTTAATATGTGCATATATTATAAATAATATTTTAAAAACTATAAAAATAAAAAAATTATAAAAATAATGAATTATAAATAAAATGAATATTTTAATCTATACAGGTATACAATAGGGGTCCAAAACTCAACTTTCAAACCGTAGCTCCGCAAAATATGGAACCACCTTCATTAAACAGCTTATTGAGTATTATATACACACAAAGTGATTTTGATACGTTTCAAATTTTTGTTTGAGAGATACAGGTATGTGAAGTTGGGATTCTGGAAACTTATTCAGATCATAACTTTTTATATGTACATTTTTTTTGTCTGAAATCAATTTTGTATTTTTCTTTATTTAATTATTTGCAACTTTCATGTACAAAGTTTCTTTATTTGAAGTGTAAAAAGTGAAACTAAAAATAGGTCCCAATATGAATAAAGAATGAATTAAATAAAAGGGATTTTTATTGGTTTCTAGCCCTTATCTACCCTACTTTATTCCTTATCGACCTAGTCATCGAGATGCCTAGGTCTTGGGGTTTCGGGTCATAAAATTTTTATAATATTTTATTCTTATTCTTTTTTTCTTTATTCTATTATTTTGGATTTAAAATCAATATTTTATACAATATTTACACATACTAGCATGAATGCTAAAATGTAGAAATTAATGGTATTTACATGCATTTGCTAGGGTTTTTGAGGCCAAATAATAGAATAAAGATGATGAAATGTAGATTCATCAGTAACCCCTTCATCGGAGCTCGTTCGAAGTTGGTTCCTTTTTGCTTCGCTTTGATCCCCCAACTTGTGCCCTACGGCTTGAGCACGGTGACATCATGCTCACCCAACCATTTTGCGGTGAGGACAAGCGGTATAGAGTTGGTTCCCACCAATCTCCGGTGAGCTCCACCATCGAGGTTCACCTTCTTTGCTCCGGCCAACTCGAGATCAGCTTTTCCGTTTCTTAGGTAGATTTAGTTAGTAGCTTTTGATTTTGCATCTTAGTTCAGGTTTTGATTATTGTTTTAGTGTAGATTTTAGGAATTATACCTCACCAGAGCTCTAGAGCTCCGGCCACTATTACTCACCATACCCAGCCTATTCTAACCACCACAACCATCCCACTTTCTTGCCCCATCATTTCTCCATTCAGTCGATCCATCAGAACCCCCAGATCGACCTTATATCTAGTCAAGGTCCAAGTCCTTCGCCCTCACCGGAGCTCGTCGTCTCTTCCATTCCCACCTTTCCTTCCACCAATAGCATCCCAACCAGCATCGTTGGAGCATCATTTTTCTATTTTTGCAAGTTCAGCGGTTAGAAGATCCCATCTAAGGGCTTGTCTATCTCAAGAACAACCTCCCAGGTTGCTCTTGAACATCCAAGCTCTAGAGCTCAATCCGTGAGCTCTGGACCCATACGAAGCCTTGAGGAGACGCGGGGTATCTGCGGAAACGTGAAGAGCCCATCAATGTTGTTCCAGGAGGCCGGAAGTGTGCACTGCACTAGATCGAATCTTGCCAAGGGTGAGTTCTTCCTTGTTCTTCCAGCATCCTCGTGCATCACCCGATCATGCATCACTGCCCAGATTTAGAAGCTATCGTCCGATCAGGAGGAGCCTCGGCCATAGATCTCATCTGAAGGATCTAATCCCAAACATCTGCTGCGAAGCGTCATCGCACAAGGAGACGCCACGTGTCAAGTGAACGAGCTTTAATCGTTTGATCTAGCACTTTAGGGGGTAAATTACAGATCCTACCCTAAATTTTTGTTACATTTTTATTTAGTCTTATAATATTTAAATCATGCTTTATATTTTTTGGGTTTATTTGCAAGGAGGCCCCTAAACTATTTATGTATTACATTTAGGTTCATTCCAACTCAATTCACGTGTTGTCCTACATGAGTTGGGTATTTTGCACTGTTACCCTTGCGGATTTTTGGAATTGTGATTTAGTATTTAAATTTTGTAGATCAATTGTAAAATTTTAGATATTTTACATTGAAGCCCTTAACTTTTATTTTAGTTGCAAATATACCCCTTCTAGTTCAATTAATTTTTGTGTTTATTTCTATTTTCTAAAAATGTCAAATGTGTTCCAAAAATTATGAAAAATAAGGTTTCATGCCTTTTTGCATACTCTTTCATGCTATATAATTAGATTCACATTTTAAACATTTTTCCTATTTATTAAAAATCAAACTAGCACATTTTATTTTCCATTTGATTTAAAAATCAAAATAATTATGAAATAGTATTTAAAAATTCCAAAAAAATAATTATTTTTTATTGTATTTTGTACCTCTAGACCAAAAATCCCTAAAAATAGGAAAAGAAAATACTAAAAACAAAAATCCAAAATCCTTAAAAAAATATAAAAAAACCTTAAAAAATCCAAAAATATTTATTTTTGTCGCTCAATTTCCTTTTTATAATATATTAATTAAAAATAGTTTCAGAAATGTTGACTTTACTTAGTATTTTTAAATTGCATTACAATTAGGCATATTAAATTAGTCATAGTTTTTTTACTATTTCTGAGTTTAAAATGCCTAAAAATGAGCAAAAACTCCTAAAAATCCCAAAATATTATAAAAAATATAAAAACATAAAATATTTT
Organism: Ottelia alismoides; assembly: GCA_037367405.1. Classification (NCBI taxonomy): domain Eukaryota; kingdom Viridiplantae; phylum Streptophyta; class Magnoliopsida; order Alismatales; family Hydrocharitaceae; genus Ottelia; species Ottelia alismoides. Next base: position 343,413 of record JAZKJV010005973.1, read on the forward strand.
ATTATGTAGTTTTTGATTAGTTTTAGTGATATTTAAAATTATCTTATCTTATCTTATATGCATACTTATATATGTGCCTTTATTATATATTAAAAAGAAAAAGAAACTGAAAATCAGAGAATTATAAAAGAAATAAAGAATATAAAATTTTAAATCTAAAAAAAATAAATATAAAACAACAAAAAGGAGAGAATTAAATCATTTTATTTGATTTAAAATCTATAAATGATTTCATCTATTCTTTGAGTAAATATTATATAAATTATTCCTATTTATTTATTTATTCTTTATTTGTAAATAATATACATGCTACAATGACTTGTCCTTGTGTTCGACTCTACATACTTTCACCTCTACAAACATTTCGTAGAGTTAAATAAAATAAATTTTAAATCCACACAGTTTGCATTTATTTAATCATTGATTGTAGTTAATTGTTGTATGAATTAGCAGTTCTTATTAGCCACCAATAAATCTGAAGCAAGTCTGTCATTTTTGGGGCACGGTGGATTTTATCACAGATTGATTAAAGACTTTAGCAAGATTGCCCGACTGCTGACTTAACTTCTTGGAAAGGAGGCTGATTTTGTGGTCTATGATCGAGTCCTTCAATCCTTCAATCTCTTCAAGGATTTAATCACACTTGCTCCTATCCTCCAGCTGCCTGATTGATCTCTACCCTTTGAGATCATGATAAATGTATTAAATTTCAAAATTGGTGCTGTGTTGGGACAAAGATGAGATGGGCTGCCATTTGCAATTCATTACGCTAGTAGAATATTAGATGAAGCCCAGAAAAATTACATAGTAACAGAGAAGGAGCTGCTAGCCGTAGTGTTTGCCTTAGGGAAGTTCATATCGCACTTACTCGGATCCAAGATTATAATTTATATGTTTTACTCTGCCATCAAGTACCTACAAAGCAAGAAGGATGCCAAGCCTGGTTGAATCAGTAGATTCTTTTACTCCAGGAATTTAACTTGGAAATTCGTGATAAACCTGGCATCAAAAATGTGGTGGCAGATCATCTATTCAGAAAAGTTGAAGTTGAGACTCATAAGCAGAATTCCATTCTTATCACTGAAACTTTTCTAGATGAGGCCATTATGTCTATCGCCTCACTCCCCAAGTATGCGGACATTGTAAACTATTTTGTCTCCAAGAATACTCCACCGAACTGTCCAAAGATCAAAGTTGACAAATTCTTGGTTGACATTCACTTTTACCAGTGGGAGGATCCACATCTATCCAAAGAGGGAGCAGATTGCATTTAAAGGAGGTGTATACCTCAGAAGGAGATCAAAGGTGTCCTAGACCACTGTCACAAGCTTGAAGCTGATGGACACCATCCTGGAAAGAGGAAGGCAACAAAAGTATGCTAATGTGGCCTTTGGTGGCCAACTTTATTCAAGGATGCAGCTAAGTATGTCAAGAAATGTATTGATTGCCAGAGAATGGACGGAAACATCAATATGCAAGAGACACAATGCCTCTGAAATACATTTAGATTTCTGACATCTTCGAAGCATGTGGTATTACCTTTATGGGCCCATTCCCTAACAATTAGGGCTTTGAATACATCCTGTTGGCCGTCGATTGTGTTCGTAGATGGGTAGAGGCAATCCTTGCTCGAATTGCATACAATCACACAGTCTATCGATTCTTAAAGGACAATATCATATCACAGTTTAGGATTATGAAGATTCTCATATCCGATGGGGGGATCCACTTCATTAAAAAAGAGGACAGAGGTCAAGAAGTTGATCAAAGAATATGACATAGATCATCGTGTTGCAGTGTTGTACCACCCATAATCCAATGGTTTGGCTGAATGTTCCAATAGGGAGATCGATACTATCTTGTAGAAGCTTATACAACCAAGAAGAAAGAATTAATTACAGTTGCTTGATTCAGTTCTTTCAGCCTACAGAACAACGTACAAGTCTCCTCTTGGCCTATCTCCCTACTGTCTTGTATGGCAAGCCATACCATCTGTCAGTGGAGTTAATTCATAAATCACTATGGGCATTAAACATGTGCAACTTGGATTTCGAGAAAGCAGACAAAAATAGAAAAGTTGATCTGAGTTGTTTGCTAGAGTTTCGAGACTATGCATATGGCAACAACTTGATGCACAAAGAGGAAGTCAAGGAACGACATGTAATCACATCTACGAGAAGACTTTCGAGCCTGGACAAAAGGTGTGGTTGTTTGATGTGAAGTTGAAAATTTTGCCACACAATCTGGAAAGCAATTGGATTGGGCCATATATTGTGAAGACTGTGCGTGACAATGGAAGCCTTTTAATATCTGAATTGTCACCCGACGAACAACCTTTTGTAGACAACAGACAATTGCTGAAGCCATATAGAGCACGACACATTCTTGTCCGTTGTCGATTCTATCTAGGTTGTATTTAAAGATGAGCTCATAGAGTAAAATGGATCAGACACTTGAGATGAAAATCATAAAAAATAAATTTTCTTTTTCTTCTTTTCCATTTTATCTTCTAATTCTTCCAAAAAGGTGTTCACCCCCTTTATCACTGCTATACTTAGGATGTACTTTGTCCTAAGTATGGGAGGGGGGGTGAGCACCCTGAGTTGTTCATTCCGTGATCCCTTACTTCTCTCCTCAACTCTTGATATCCTGTCTAAACTTAGGGATATTCTACCCTAAGTATAGGGGGAAACATGTCGAGCAGATGATTTCGTACATTCCCACCCTTGGGGGACGATTAACTTCTAATCCTTTGATTCTTTAGTCATTGTAGTATAGACTTTTCTATACTTAATACAAGTTATGCCTTTATTTTTTCTCACCGATCTATGAGGGCATAACTCAAGTTAAGTATAGGGGGATCGTATATATGCTGTATATACTATAACCATAACTTGTACATGCGTCTTTTCAATAATATTGCTAATTAATAAAATACACAATAATTCTTTGTTGATACAAGTAATAAATTAGATTTAAAATGTTTGCAAAATGATTTAAAAAATGGTTGAAAAATATCTTGAAAAATCTTTTGAAACTATTTGGAATGCTTTTGCAAATATTTTTAAATCTTTGTAAAATCTTTTGTTTGAAAAAATTTCTTTTATTTGTGTAAATAAAATTTTTGAAAATCTATTTGCAAATGGTTTGAAAAATGGTGAAAAAATATTTTGAAAAATCTATATATACTGTTTGGAAAATATTTGCAAAATGATTTTCAATCTTTGTAAATGTTTGTAAAAATCTTTTAAAAAATATCTGCAAAAATAAGTTTTCAAAATGTTTGCAAAAATAATTTCAAAGGTTTTGATAACATTGTGTAAATAATATCTTAAATAAAAATCATTATAAAATCATATAAAACTTTTATATAAATGCTATAAATAATCACTAACTGTTAACTTGTAAACTCCCTGTGTAAAATACACCCCAACTCTTGTAAATATGGATGCGTAAATAGCTATAAATATTTCTTTTACTGACCCTTTGATGAATATATGATTCATCACTCTTAAAGTTGAAAATAGAGCTTTGTCCCCGGGTATTTAGCTTCATATTTCCCTTTATCTTGCATAAATAACATTCAGGCATCAATCCACAAGATATGCATCTTAGCATTCATATTTGCACTTAAATAAGATGCCAATCCATGTGTAAAATCCACTTGTAAAATATCCACCTATTTATTTGTATTTTATCTCCTCCAAAATAAAATAACACCTTCCTTATAATGTGTACACCATTAGTTAATAATATAAGGAAGAAGGCCAGCTTTCCTCTCTTGTAAAATACCCAATAAATCCCCAAACCCCCTGGACCTTAGAATGCCCATATCTCTCTCTTACAAACTCCGAATTAGGTCTACTCACCTTTAGATTAATACACATCCAGAGACCTTTAAAATGAGACTAATTTCATTCAATTCGGAGCTCGTAGGAAAAATTTGGGTTTTTGGGCCTCCTTGTATACTATACATATGCATATTTGTATACTTGTATTTTTATATCACAATTGGCCTCATTTCCGTTTTTGGTCAACATGAAACTTGTAGATCTCATTGAGATCTACAACTATCATGTTTTGAGTTTTTCCAAATTCAGCCTCCATCTCCCTCTAATCTTATTTTTCTTCTCAGCCATTCACAACTGGCCACGTGGCGCCCTCTGACCACGCCACGCGGCCCGACCCCTTTATAATATTCGCCCGCGCCCCTGGCCGTCGGATCTCTTCTTGAATCCAGCGGCTCAATTCCCTCCACGCAACCTCTTCTTTTCAACCGCCCGATCAATCCTCAGATCTCATCACAGCCTTCCATCAACGCCTCATCAGGCTCGCACCACGTGGCATCACCTCATCCATCCGATCCACTCCATCATAACGGCTCAAACACTTCGTTCTCTCATCCATTCGATCGAACCCCTGAGTCCATCTAATCTGTCTGCTGGCGCTTCGCCTCCAGTACGCCACATGGCAACATCCTGGCCCTCCGATGTCGTGCCCTAGATCTGATCCCAAGCATCAACCCGTGCCTTCATCTGAGCTGTTGGATCGCCTGATCCAACGGCCAAGGGGTCATCGTCTACCTCCGCACACCCCGCGCCCACATCCTCCACCGTGCGCAAGGGGCCGCCCCCTTTCTATTTGGGGCTCCACGCCGACCATCTTCTCCGACCCCCAACGCCACCACGACACAGCCCACTCGTCCCCCATCTTCGCCAACCCCCTCGATCTCCATGACGACCCTCAACCTCGCTCCATGACGTCCACCAACTCCACCTCATAGCCATCCATGCCGTCACCTTCATCCTATAAATCAGTCACCTCCTGCCACTTTCACCCCGATCCACCACCACAGAGAGTGTCTCCGAGCTCCCACCTTCAGATTGGTGACAGCAGTTTGACCTGAGGTTGAGTGACGACCGAGAACCACCTCCGGCGAGATCCACAGCCTAACTCTGCCGTGTCGCAGCTCCTCCAAGGCGCTGCACGAGCTCAGGTCCCCTACCGGCCTTCGAGTGACGACTTGGAAGCTCCCTCCGAGCTTCTGATCCCTGGTAGATCCCTCCATCTCTTCCTCGATCTTCTTCTTGATTTTTTTAGTTTTCTTCCATTTTATTTGCCGTCCACAAACACCATCCCGCTCCGCCAATCATCCTCCGAGCTCCGCGAGGGAGCTCTGATCTTCGCACTACCCTTCGTTCCCTCCAACGACATACTTCACCTCTCACCGACGCTAGCTCCGCCACCTTGGCAGAGCTTGACCAACAGACCACCTCACTGCTCCACAGGCCTCACACTTCACTCTACAGCACTCCACGAACACATAGAACGCTTCGGCTATCTTCTTGCCCCCTACAGGTACTATCTCCTTGATTGGCCGGAAGCATCACCAGCGCACCTTCGAGCTTCATCGCCAGTGGCCTCTAGGCGACCCCAGCCTCAGCCACCCTCACCGGACGCTCCGCCGGCCATCCACGAATCTTCTGAGCTACGTCAGATCCTCCAGCATCCTTCACCGACGACGAGAGGACGAGGCGGAGCTAGGTCAGCTTCGTCGGAGCCCAGTCCTCTCCGCCGCAGGAGGCGGAGGATCGATGGGGACGACAGCCAGCAGTCGTTCGATCCCCTTGATAGAACGGCCAGGAGTCACCCACGTCACGCACGCCCCGCAGCCGTAGGATCAGGTGGATTCAACGCGTCCAGATTGCATCACATCATCGCCCTTGCCCGCTTTAGGTGCCGTTGGATCAATCTAGATCCAACGGTTACTGATCGACCACATCCTCGTCTCAGGAGCGACCCATCACCATTGGATCGATCCCGATCTAATGGATCCGGACATGCCACGTGCCAGGAGTTCCTCACCGTTGGATCATCACTTGATCCACGGTCCAGATCAGGCCACATCGCCCTATCCGAGCCTCTTCCCCGACCACTAGGCTCGGATCTCCGAAGCTATTCCGAGCCAGATCCGAACTCTAATCACCCGAGCCTCGCTCCGAGCCTGATGAATCCGCGATTCATCATCGCAATATCTTGATCTTAGCAAAATCCCCGAGTAAAATCCCAAATAAATATCCATAAAATCCATAAATTAACAAAATAACTCTTGTAAATAAAATACACTAATTATTGTATATAATATTGTACAAAATGAATTAACAATAAAAAGTCGAAAAAAATATATAAAGGAGTTTTATACTTGTAAATAGGCCAAAACTTCATGGATTTTTAATAATTTCATTTCAACTCCTTTTTGCCTAATTCTTTCTCTAACTTGTTTATAAAAATGTATATAAAAATATAAAAATACAAAATAAATTTTACCTCAAATAAATGCTCCTAGATCCCAAAGAGAAAAAGCCGTAAAGTCCAACTTCCAAGCTAAATTCTCGTTCCGTATGAACTCCAAATTCACCAAACTCACTTTTAAAGTTCAAGTTAGAAAATTATCTATCCAACGGAAGTGGTTTCATTAACATCGGAGCTCATTTGCAAAAGTTGGATTTTGGGACCTAGATGTACATTGTACATTATGTATATATTCATACTTTCTTCATTTTTTTATTGTGTCTTTCTTAATTATTAAAATACAAAAAAATCATACTTGTGTTGTATTTTAATTGTAGTATTTTATTGTATTTTTCCGTTGTAAATATCTCTTATTAAAAAGACAAAAAAATTACATATTAGAAAAGTAAAAAAATGTGTACATGGTGTTTTGTATTCACTTGTAAATTCACCATTATTTTTTCCTTCTTTTTTTTGTTGTAATTAAAGTAGCCTACTTTATTTCATTTTATTTATTTAATTATTTTACATTCTCTACAATAACCACCATTCAACTCTCTTCTACCACCAACCTCCATTCAACCCCACCATTTCTTAAACCTCCCATTCAACTCCATTAATAATCCAACTTCCCATTCAGCTCCACCCACATAATAACTTCTCATTTCATTATCTATATATACATTTCATCCTCCTAAATTTTCCCTTGATCCATCTTTATGTGAGGAGAACCTAATTCCCTGAGTTGAATCGGTGACAGCGACGCAATCGCGGTCGAGCGACGACGGCCCTCTCTCCGGTGTGATCCGTTGTTTTTTTGGCCAACATCGCAGCCGCAACCGCGCGCTGCTCGAGCTCATCGCACGCCGGCGATTTGAGCGAAGACCGTGCTCACGAGAGCACTCCATAGGCGACAGTTTTCATCGTAGGTAAAGTTTCCCTTCATTTTATAACCGTTGTTATTTTCTCAATTTTTTTATCACATTACCACACCCATCATCATTTCAATACATCTTCATTTGTTCCACATCATCCATTTTATCACCTTCATAACCTTCATCATAGCATTTTTATTCCCACATTTATTACCCCCTGTTTTAACAAAATTTAAAAAAAATATAAAAAAGAAATACAAAATTTAAATCCTCATCTTCATCACCATCATCACAGTTTTTCTTTCCACAATCATTTCATTCCCTGTTTAAGAAAATTAAAAAAATTTGAAAAAAAAGAAAAAAAAGAAAATTAAAAAGCCTTTATTACAGCAGTAACAAAAAATCAAAAAAAAAAAATAAAAAATATATAATCAGCAGCAACGGTGGGAGCCCCACCACCGCCGCACCACCGGGCCGCCGCCCCCTTCATCCTCTGCCCCCAGCGGCGGAGCCGCCAAGGCGCGCGCGGCCGAGCCGCCGCCTCCAGCCGTGCGGCCATCTCCGCGGTGCCGCCAGCCCCTCCAGAAGCCCCGCGCCGCCCCGTCCACCGCAGCAGCCCGCGCGCCGTCGCGCGCGCCCTCGGCCAGCCATCCCGCGCCTCCGCCTCCGTTCCTCCACAGACTGCCGCACCTCCGCTCCTGGCCGCCATGGTCCTCCTCGCCGTCCTCGCGTGCGGGCGGCGCCGCCAGTGCTTCCCTCTTTTGGGTTCTCCTCCTCCGCCCAACGAAGAATAAGGTCTCTTTCTTGTTCATTTTTTTAATGTAAAAATTGCATTTGTTTCCTGCATAGTTTATGTAATTGTAAAAGAGACCTTGTGCACCATTTGCATTGCATTTTTAATTTCAGTTTTGCACAAACACCCCTGTGTTTGCACTTTAATTCGGACACCTGTTATGCATCTTTATATTCAATGAAAAATGTTTTCATGTTGAGCAACTAATTCTCTACATTGTGGGTATTTATTTATATTTTTGTGACTCGTGGGTAATTAATTATAATTGTTTATCTGATCTCTCCCCGGGGACCTTCCCCTTCGGGATTCTAGGGGGAATGGCCCTTCTTGGTGTAGTTGTTGTTTGTATTGTACTGAATTGAACACATATCAAACAAAGGCGGCGATCCGGGGGCCCACTGAAATTTTGCATAGTTTACCCATTCTGTGCCATTAAATTAATATCTCACACACGGTTGCTCTAAAAATTCCACAAAAATTATATGTGATGCCTTGATATGTGATGTAATTACTGTCCAAATTTCATTCAAAATGGAGATGTCTTGTGCTTGAAATAAATTATAGAGTGATTTTAGTATTTGATTTTTAATTAAATCCACGCACATTCTTTTTACGAAATTTCAACTCTACTGGATTGATCATTTAAAATATCTTTCTGAGATAATTCGCATTCTAATTAATTGGATAATGTGGATTTAATAGAAATTATTTACTCACTGTCACTCTGATTTCACTAAAAAATCCATAAAAAAATCATATTTTGTCAAAAAAATCCAAAATAATTACTGTAGCTTCCTTGCATCATGTTTTCATTCCCGTAATTTTTCATGATTTTTACTTTCTGTTTGTGTAATAAATTGCTAAAAGACCCTCAAAAAGTGTGCATTTTGCATTGTTGCATTTTAATCCATAAAATTTCAAAAAAAAGTACCTTGCATTCATCTCTGGATTAGGACTCTAGGAAAAATATAATTTGGCTAAATTGGACTAATTTGACATTAAAATTAATTTGGCCTTGTTGTGTGTTCTCTTAGTGTTGTAATTCACCCGCATTTGCATTTGCTTTGATTTTTGCATAAAAAATCTAAAAAAATACCGCATTGAAAATCTAGATCTTAAATTGCAAATTAACCCCAAAAGTTGTTCCTTTGCCTCCCTAAGTTCGACCCCGGACTTGCCCGGGATAAAAATTAAGCCGAGACACTCTTCACGGAGATCTTCTCTCGGTTCTGACCGAAACGCTAAGTACACATGCTACAACGTGACCGAATTAATTATCGTATTTAGCGACTCGTCAGATGGCGCCATTGCCGGGGAGGCAAACGGCTTTGGGATTAGTTTAAAAATTCTTGGATTTAGTTTTCCATTTACTCGGGTAGTCTGACCCCCGAGCCACTTGTATTTATTTCATTTTTTTTGCAATTATTTCTCTTTATATTTTTGTATATATCTTGTTGTTTATCTCTCTAATATAAATTTTATTTTCCTTGCGAGGGCCCGGTGGACTTGGAGTGCATCGGAGGTCGACGGACGCGACGCGCGCCGACTGCTGAAGAGCGAGGAAAAGCAATTTATTTTTGAGAGAAATTTTTGTAAATTCTTGTAATTATTTAGGTAGTTGCTCATTTATAGCGGCTCTTGTTTGAGAGCTCGCGCATGTAAAAAGACTTGGACATTATTTTGTGGTGTGTCGATCCTGTTTCACTCTCCGGCGAGGGTGGGGCTCGACTTGAGTGGCGAACTTAAGGATTAGGCACACAGTAGTTTAGAATCAAATTTGCTTGTGCCCATCGTAAATTATGCCACACATATCTTAGAAGATTCACTTATCTGATAAGATTCATAATGAGACGCACATAGACACGTACTACTTAGCTCAAATTCAATCAATTCTTCCCCGCTAATAGTATATTGTTTAGGTGCGGTTTTCTCGATCTGCATGCATTTAGTGTAATATTTATAAATTCTGTTCTGCATAACGCATGAAGAGTGCTGGGATTCACTATAAGTATACCTTCTTCTGAGCATGCATCATAGTTTCTCATTTGCATTCTGATTTCCGATTCCCATCTTGTTTTACAACTTAAGGTCAAAAGGAAATTGGGACTGAACGGTAGACGTGCTTGTGTGTTCACATAAAATTCAAGTGATAACCTAACTCTAAAATTGGGACTGAATTGAGCAGGTCGATTAAAATAATTGGAATAAAAAGAAACCTTGTTCTCGGGTGCATAAAGCCCTCATTGTTTGTTTTAAATTGCAAGTGAGAGAGAGACGACCCTAGGATAGAGCCAAGTCTGGATTTCTTACTTACTACTGGTTCTTTCTTTTTAGGCGATTAGCTACTTTTCAGTGAGGATTTACGGGTAGCCGGTAAACGGTCCGGACTTCCTTAGCAGAGTGGGATGTTTAGAGGACGCCTTAGTCCTCAAGGAACGGGTAGCCGTATTTATACGGTCCGTACTTACTCCTATACTGGCTGAAAGTAGGTCAAACTAGTCGTAAGAACCGGGCCAGACTGTAGGAAAATACGGGCACCTAACAGCTCGTTAATCTTTTCAAGATTGTATTCTCACCAACTAAAATTAACCAGATAATTCGGCCGAACTCTTACGGCCATCACGTGTTGAGTTGGTGAAATTGAGGGTTTGAATTGTGTTTGAATTGTGTGAGTTCACTCCGCACATTTACATGCACCGTAGAACTAGCGCCTTATTGACTATCGTGATCTAATCGGTTCTTTTGACATCGAAGATGACTGATTGGGGGGATATTTATTCGGACTTTGCGAATCTCTCGTTGAACCCTTCAAAAAGTACGTCTTCAAAGGTCCAAGAGCAACTTGGACCAACCTGGACTCATGACCCTCTTGAGCCCAGGATCACTCACTCTCGGGATGGTTACTCTCAAACCATTCCATTTCTCTCTTCCTACCTCACCGAGGAAGACCATCGCCTTGGTGAAAATATCATGATTCATAAATCCTCTTCTAATCAAGAAAACATTGCTGATTCAGGACATATAGAAGACACAAGTAAAATGCCTCCAAAGAAGAAAGAAGAGGAAGAAGAGAACCATGAAGACCCAATGAAAATGATACTTGCCCGATTAGCTGCATCTGAGCAACAACAAGCATTACTGAGAGCTCAGTTGGGACAGTTAAATGTTGGGGTCCAACTACCAATGGATGCGGCTTATAACCCCGGACAATATCAAATTCATAACTATTTGAGTCCAGCCGAACCCACTGTTGACTTTGAGTTGAAGCCGCACTTTCTGAACCTGCTGCCACATTTTGATGGGAATGCTTCTGAGGAGCCATATGCATTCCTAAGGGACTTTGAGCTCATCTGTGCTAACCTCAAACATAATAATGTTATCCAGGATTATATTAGGCTCAAAGCCCTTCCATTTGCCTTGGGTGGAAAAGCCGATTACTGGGTGAAGAATCTTGGAATCATCGTCACCGCTTATGCCCAGTTCAAGGACCTATTCCTAAAGAAGTTCTACCCGTTGAGTAGAACTAACATGATGAGGATGCGAATTACGAGTTTTCCCAATTACCCAATGAAGCCTTCTGTGATGCTTGGGAAAGATTCAAGGACATCCTGCAAAAGTGTCCTTGTCATAGACTAGATGACAACATCTTGGTCCAATCCTTCTTCACTGGTCTCAACCCTGAGATGCAGGGTTTAGTGAGCGCTGCCTGTGGAGGCAGCTATACATCACGAGGAGCGGATACCGTCTGGAGGGTATTCAAGCAGATGGCTGAAACTAGCCGCTCACAGATGGCCAGCAGGGCCTATACACCATCCCCCAGTTCACTCTCATTTGGAGGGGGAAAATCAGCTGTAGTCGATCTTTCTCAGGATGTGATCCCTAGCATGGGACTTCTTGCTGACAAGCTTACTGTAGTCGAGAAGATCGACAGGAGGATTGATGAGTTAGACCGGAGCGTCTCCAAACTTCCAAAACAGATGGAGGAGTTGACTGAGAAGGTATCTAAGATAAAGATACCTGCCGTGACTGCACCCTCTGCTCTCGTATACCGAGTTCACCATGTTCAGGAGCAGTTGGTGTCAGGGCAACCCCAGCCGTGGGAGCAGGACCAATCCTACACCCACTCTTTCCAGCAGCCACCTCCAGCAGCAGAGACAGTTCAGGAGGAGCCTCCACCAGTTTGGGAGGTGAATGGGATATGCTATACTCAGGACCCTGCCAGGCAGGGAAGTACGGGAGACCAACAGACCTATCAGCGTCCCCCGACCTTTCACAATACCGCATTCACCTCCGCACCACCTCCGTCACAGCAGGGCCCTGGATTCCATCCACCCCAGCAGCAGAGGCAGCAGTACCAGCAGTATGGCCGACAGGGCCATTACCAGACGGGCCAGCAGGGCCCGCAACCCCAGCAGCAGCAGCAGAGGCAGTACACTGGCCAGCAGGGCCAGTCTTCTCGTTCTTCTTCCCAGTCTTATCCACTTCCTTCATCGTCTAGTCCCATGGATATTCAACAGCAGATACTCGACGAGCTACGTTCCTATAGGAACGAGGTTCAAGACTTATGGGTGGATGTCAACCGTCTGTCCAGATGGCGAGACGAGCAGACTGCACCCTCTACCTCTATCCCAGCCCAAGTTCAGGATAACCCCAATAGCCTGAACCGTTCTAGTTCTCAGCAACACTTTGGTCAGGTATACTATTCAACATCTCCTAAATCCGAACATGAGATTCTTTCGTGTGATGAGGCTAACCACATGTCACTCTGGAGCGGAAGGACCGTGGTCGTACCTGACCGGGCGAGGGACACGAGAAGGGGCATCTCTGGAGCTCTACCTGAGGAGTCTTCAGAGGACGAGGAGGAGAGGCATCATAGTTCAGAGCCCCATCAGCACCATTCGAGGATTTCTACTCAGGGAGCCGAGAGGAGGAGGAAAGCACGTATGCAACATCGTCAGCATGGATATTCTTCATGAGTCTACGGAGGACCTTGCATCTCCGGTTGTGGCGGATACCACTCCAGCTTCCATTCCACAACCTTTAGTAGATCGTTTTGATTTCGATTCCATGTTGCATCAAAAAGATTCTTGTATGAAGAACTCTGTTTCCGTTAATGCAAAGAATGATCTTTCAGTTCATGATTCAGATTCTTCATCCTCTGTTTCCTTAGCTTCAATCCCTTTCCCCCGTGCTCTTATGGCAAGAAAGCGCATCAAAAAGATTCAGAAAGATGACCCTGATATGGCACAGTTTTGTAAAGAAAACATAACAGTTAAGGTGCCATTTGATGAATATTTGGCTAACCATCCTGCCTTCCAAAAATACCTTAAGGTGAGATGCACACCTAGAAGGGTTAGCAGGAAGAAAGATAACTGAAATATAAAGACACATGTCTTATCAATAGCCACAACCTATTGTCTCAAGAATCAGACTTTGCCAAAGAAAAAGAGAGACATGGGTGCTCACTATGTGGAGAGTCGTATTGACGACATTGCGTTTGCACGCACACTCTTAGATAACGGTTCTTCGATCAACTTACTTCCCTTAGCATTATATCAGAAATTGGAGTTGGGACCACTTCGCAAATCTAGAGCTTTACTCCAATTCGCAAGTCGTTCAGTGAAGAGACCTAAGGGAGAAGTGAAGAACGTCGTTATCTCGATTGAGGGCCAGAACTATCAGGTGGACTTCACAGTCTTGGACATGGAGACCCCCAATCATTGGAGAGAATCTCAGATCATTCTCGGGCGACCCTTCCTTAGGACCGCAGGCGCAGCTTTAGACTATGGTACGGGAATGATGAAGTTCCGTTCTCCAGGTGGAGAAGTGAACCTTGAGATGAAGCAAACCAAGTGTCAGCGACCCGATTCAGAGAGTAGCACAGAGTACTCATCTTCAGAGGCACAGTTGGGATTTGGGGACAGATTCCTTCAGGACAGAGAGAGACCCTTTCATCTGGAGAGGATATAGTGCATGATGCAGTTTGCCAGGTGTTGTCTGATCTTGCTAGAGATGCATCAACCTATTCTCATGATGACTTAGAGTTCCATCATCTTCGGAACAATCATGGGACATAGATGACGAGTCGGACGTGGCTTTTGCCGATTTTTTGGATACTTTTGACGATCCGACTCCTGATACTTCTGATTTGGTGGCGAATACTACTCAGCTTAGCCCACCTTCATGCAGCACGGAACCAGATTCAGATTCAGTTCAACCAGATCTGCTTGATGATACCACATTGCCAGAACTGAAATCACTACCTCCTACACTTAAGTATGCCTTTCTTGCGGGACCCAAAGAGAGATATCCTGTCATCATTAGCTCAGACTTGTCTTTAGAGCAGGAGTCTAGGTTGTTAGAAGTCCTAGAGAGGAACCGCAAAGCAATAGGCTGGACAGTGTCGGATCTCGTGGGCATCAACCCCGCTCTCTGCTCGCACCACATTTTTATTGAGGATAACGTGAGACCTTCCTGTGAGTTTCAGAGGAGACTTAACCCCAATCTACGGGAAGTGGTGAAGAATGAAATTGAGAAATGGTGCAAAGCAGGGTTTATATACCCTATTTCTGACTCCAAGTGGGTGGCCCCACTTCATGTTGTCCCGAAGAAGTCGGGAATTCAGATGGTCACCAACGAGGAGGGGGAAGAGATCGCGACACGAGTACCCACATCGTGGCGCGTCTGTGTCGACTACAGACGCCTGAATACTGCGACCAAGAAAGATCACTTTCCCTTGCCTTTTATTGATCAGATCTTGGAGAGACTCGCATGGAAAGAGTTCTTCTGTTTTCTTGACGGGTACTCAGGCTACAACCAGGTGGCCATAGCCCCTGAGGACCAGGAAAAGACCACATTTACATGTCCATTCGACACTTATGCTTTCGGGCGCATGCCATTCGGGCTCTGCAATGCCCCAGGCACATTTCAGCGGTGCATGATAGCCATATTTGCCGAGATGGTGGGAGATTTCCTAGAAGTGTTTATGGATGACTTCTCGATCCATGGTGATTCTTTTGATACATGTTTAGCGCACTTGGACCGAGTCCTCACGAGGTGTAGAGAGGTGAATCTGGTACTCTCCTGGGAGAAGAGTCACTTTATGGTAACGGAGGGTATCGTGTTGGGGCATGTCATCTCCAAAAGGGGAATGGAGGTTGACCCTGCCAAGGTGGAGGTGATCAAGAAACTCGATCCACCTACCAACGTGAAGTCAGTGCGGTCATTTTTAGGGCATGTTGGATTCTATAGGAGATTCATTCAGGATTTTTCAAAGATCGCCCTCCCACTGACTGAGCTCTTAGGGAAAGACATAGAGTTCGTTGTAGATCACAGGTGTCTGGAGGCCTTTGAGCTCTTGAAGAGGAAGATTTGTGCCTCGCCTATCCTGCAAGCTCCTGACTGGTCTCTCCCCTTTGAGATCATGTCTGACGCTTCAGATTTCGCTATAGGAGCTGTGTTAGGACAACGGCGAGAGGGGATTCCATTTGCGATTCACTATGCGAGCAAAGTTTTAGATCCTACACATAAAAATTATACAGTGACTGAAAAGGAAATGCTCGCGGTAGTATGGGCCCTCGAGAAGTTCAGATCATATATTTTGGGCTCTAAGGTGACAATTTATATTGATCACACAGCCATTCGATACTTAATGGAAAAGAAGGGCGCGAAGGCACGTCTTCTTAGGTAGATTTTACTCCTCCAGGAATTTGATTTGGAGATAAAAGATAAACCTGGAGTGAAGAATGTTGTGGCTGATCACCTTTCTCGGATTGAACTTAAGGATTCTCCTGATCATGAGAGGATTAGAGAGACCTTCCCAGATGAGTCAATTTGTGTTATTGACTCCCTCCCGTGGTATGCCAACATGGTGAACTATCTTGTCTCCAAGCAGGTTCCTCATGGTTGGACTAGGAGCAGCATTGATCGACTGAAGTCAGATTCGAGGAGATACCACTGGGACGATCCTTTCCTTTTCTTCGAAGGACCGGATTGTGTTTGGAGAAGGTGTATTCCTCAGGAGGAATACCAGAGTGTCCTCACATATTGTCATTCACTTGAGGCTGGAGGACACCATTCGGGAAAGAGAACCGCTCACAAAGTACTTCAATGTGGATTATATTGGCCGACCTTGTTTAGAGATGCCATTGATTTTGTACGGTCGTGCCCGATCTGTCAAAGGATGGGAGGGACAGTTGGACAGAGAGATGAGATGCCCATGCAACCGATGATTATTTGTGATGTTTTTGATGCATGGGGCATAGATTTTATGGGTCCCTTTCCCAACAGCCAAGGACATGAGTATATTTTGTTGGCGGTTGATTATTTATCTAGGTGGGTGGAGGCTATCCCAACCCGAACCGCAGACAGCAAGACAGTCTGTAAGTTTGTGAAAGACCATATTATTGCTAGGTTCGGGGTGCCAAAAGTTTTGATATCTGATGGGGGTAGCCACTTTGTGAACCGAGACATGAGATCTTTAGCTAAGGACTATGGATTTGATCATAGAGTTACTAGTCCTTACCACCCACAGTTCAACGGCATGTCAGAGGTTTCGAACAGAGAGGTGAAGAGTATTTTGCAGAAATTGGTTCGTCCCGATAGGAAGAACTGGTCTCAACTCTTGAAGCAAGTTCTGTGGGCCTATAGGACAGCCTACAAGACACCATTGGGTACTTCACCATTTAGAATGATCTATGGCAAGCCATGCCATTTGCCCGCAGAATTGATTCATAAATCCGAATGGGCAATTAAGAAGATTAATTGGAGTTGTCACCTAGGGAAGCTTTGCCGAGACTTGAACTTGAACGAGCTCGTGGAAATCCGAAACAGGGCATATGACAACAGTTTGATTTATAAGGACAAAGTAAAGAGATGGCATGATCAGCACATTAGGTGCAAAGACTTTATCCCTGGACAAAAGGTATGGTTGTTCAATGCCAGGTTGAAGATGTTCCATGGGAAGCTCAAATCTAAATGGACGGGTCCCTTTGTGGTTAAGAAAGTGCACGAGAATGGAAGTGTAGAGATAGCTGATCTCACAGATGGTGCACAATCTCATGTAGTGAATGGACAACTGTTGAAGCATTTTGTTGATTCCAAAGAGCAGTTAGTCCAAGTCGAGGTCATCAACTTCATACAGAGTGAGCACAGAGCAGATACATCTTATTACTCTTCATGAAGATGCAGCATCAAGATTCAACATCTTAGAAGATTCCATCACTCTTGTACATATTCTCCCTTCTTTGTATATTCTCGAGATCACGTCGGTTCTCGCACTTACTCTTGTCCTATACTTAGGCTGACCAAAGCCTAAGTATAGGGGGGACCGATGCCCTCCATGTGTATTTACTCATCATTTCTCCTCTTGACCTCGTCCGCCCCATTTTTGCTCTTCTTCTACACTTAGGCTGTCCATATGCTAAGTATAGGGGGGCGGATCGACTTCTATACTTTTTATTATTTTAGCTTTCCTACGCTTAGTACGAGCTATGTCTTTTTGTCACCTAGTGCCATGAGGACATAGCACAAGCTAAGTATAGGGGGGCGTGTATATATTACATATATACTTTACCCATACCTCGTACTTTCACGTATTTTTTATATATATTATACTACCTCGTACTTTCACGTATTTTTTATATATATTATACAATAATTATGGGGTGGGTAAAAAAAACTCTTTTTTTTATTTGCTTTAAAAAAAAACTTTTTCCAAAACCTTAAAAAAAACAAAAAAACAAAAAAAAACCTTCATAAAAAAAACTAAAAAAAACTAACTAATAAGTTGGTATAATCCCTGACACAATTCACTTTCACACAAGACTAGTGATGTTCAAGAACACTTGGTTTATGAGGTCTTGAGATTTTGAGTTAACCAGCCTTAGTCATTAGGGTCCTTGACTTAATTATTCACATTTCCCTAGTTTGAAAGATTTGTGTGCTATATTGCATGCTTAGTCTCTACCTTAAAGAATATGATCAGCACCTCACATACACGACCGCAGTTATGATGAGATGAGTTGAAATTTCACTTGAGGAACTGGGATGAGGGATTTGAGTTTGGACTTGATTTAATGATGCTCGAGGATGGGATAAAATCAATGAAAACTTCATGAAACCTGAGTGTCAGCATCTTTAGCCAGTATGAGAACATGGTTCTTGTACTATCTCTTGACATTTACCGATGTGCCAGGGTGTGATAAAATAAAAAATGTTGATCAGTGTGCGCCAACTCTTGGTAAAAGCAGTGGATCTAGCCAAAAATACTACAAAGCAATGAAATGTCAAAGAAAATCTCTCATTCCACAAAGTCAATTATCAAAAGAGCTTCCACCAAAGGCGAGCGCTCCCAACCATTTCAAAGTGTCCACTTGGACCACCGCTATTAGGACCAGGAGTCGGGCTTGCACCAAAAAAGGGCTCTGCATCGTAAATGCTACAAGTCTGGGTGTAGAAGGTACGATAGGTACTCAAAAAAGGCACACCCCGGTGTACTCCCAGGAAAACAAGTGCACACGGCTCCAACTTCTCTTGACGGACGCACTGATCAACACAAAAAAAAATGCGTTGCGTAATAAGGCACTTGAGAGGATCCTTGTTCCAATGAGAGGGAGAGAAGAAATGACACAATCCTATGCCCTCCATCAACTGGCCTTCCATCTACACTTTCAAAGTCTGATAACTAAAGAGACGGTGGATTGGATGCAAGAAATGATTTATTCCCTAATGTTGAGGATCGGGTCCATAGGAGAGTCTCTTGGACTGGAACCTTGGGTGACGTTGTGACTCTACTCTTGTAACTGCGGTCAACACTTAAAGTCATATCCCTTATATATACGTATACAAAGAGAGTCTGATAATTAGGGGAATTGGATACCTTTTGACTAGAGCTTGGTTCAACTTAGAATTTTAGGATCTCTAAAACCGAGAGTTCTTGAACGGATCAAGTCTTGTATTCACATGCACAGTCAGGGGTTAACCCAACTTATTCATTCTTTATTTGCTCGAGGACTAGCAAAGTTTAAGTATAGGGGGGTGATGAATCCGCGATTCATCATCGCAATATCTTGATCTTAGCAAAATCCCCGAGTAAAATCCCAAATAAATATCCATAAAATCCATAAATTAACAAAATAACTCTTGTAAATAAAACACACTAATTATTGTATATGATATTGTACAAAATGAATTAACAATAAAAAGCCGAAAAAAATATATAAAGGAGTTTTATACTTGTAAATAGGCCAAAACTTCATGGATTTTTAATAATTTCATTTCAACTCCTTTTTGCCTAAATCTTTCTCTAACTTGTTTATAAAAATGTATATAAAAATATAAAAATACAAAATAAATTTTACCTCAAATAAATGCTCCTAGATCCCAAAGAGAAAAAGCCGTAAAGTCCAACTTCCAAGCTAAATTCACGTTCCGTATGAACTCCAAATTCACCAAACTCACTTTTAATGTTCAAGTTAGAAAATTATCTATCCAACGGAAGTGGTTTCATTAAAATCGGAGCTCATTTGCAAAAGTTGGATTTTGGGACCTAGATGTACATTGTACATTATGTATATATTCATACTTTCTTCATTTTTTTATTGTGTCTTTCTTAATTATTAAAAATACAAAAAAATCATACTTGTGTTGTATTTTAATTGTAGTATTTTATTGTATTTTTCTGTTGTAAATATCTCTTATTAAAAAGACAAAAAAAATTACATATTAGAAAAGTAAAAAAATGTGTACATGGTGTTTTGTATTCACTTGTAAATTCACCATTATTTTTTCCTTCTTTTTTTTGTTGTAATTAAAGTAGCCTACTTTATTTCATTTTATTTATTTAATTATTTTACATTCTCTACAATAACCACCATTCAACTCTCTTCTACCACCAACCTCCATTCAACCCCACCATTTCTTAAACCTCCCATTCAACTCCATTAATAATCCAACTTCCCATTCAACTCCACCCACATAATAACTTCTCATTTCATCATCTATATATACATTTCATCCTCCTCAATTTGCCCTTGATCCATCTTTATGTGAGGAGAGCCTAGTTCCCTGAGTTGAATCGGTGACAGCGACGCAACCGCGGTCGAGCGACGACGGCCCTCTCTCCGGTGTGATCCGTTGGTTTTTTTTGGCCAACATCGCAGCCGCAACCGCGCGCTGCTCGAGCTCATCGCACGCCGGCGATTTGAGCGAAGACCGTGCTCACGAGAGCACTCCATAGGCGACAATTTTCATCGTAGGTAAAGTTTCCCTTCATTTTATAACCGTTGTTATTTTCTCAATTTTTTTATCACATTACCACACCCATCATCATTTCAATACATCTTCATTTGTTCCACATCATCCATTTTATCACCTTCATAACCTTCATCATAGCATTTTTATTCCCACATTTATTACCCCCTGTTTTAACAAAATTAAAAAAAATATATAAAAAAAATTAAAACAAAAAAAGGTTCCTTCATTACCACCACCATCACGCCATTTGTTTTCTCCCATTTGTTTAAATCCTCATCTTCATCACCATCATCACAGTTTTTCTTTCCACAATCATTTCATTCCCTGTTTAAGAAAATTAAAAAAATTTGAAAAAAAAGGAAAAAAAAGAAAATTAAAAAGCCTTTATTACAACAGTAACAAAAAATCAAAAAAAAATAAAAAAAAATAAATAATCAGCAGCAGCGATGGGAGCCCCACCGCCGCCGCACCACCGGGCCGCCGCCCGCTTCATCCTCTGCCCCCAGCGGCGGAGCCGCCAAGGCGCGCGCGGCCGAGCCGCCACCGCCTCCAACCGTGCGGCCATCTCCGCGGTGCCGCCAGCCCCTCCAGAAGCCCTGCGCCGCCCCGTCCACCGCAGCAGCCTGCGCGCCGTCGCGCGCGCCCTCGGCCAGCCATCCCGCGCCTCCGTCTCCGTTCCTCCACAGACCGCCGCACCTCCGCTCCTCGCCGCCGTGGTCCTCCTCGCCGTCCTCGCGTGCGGGCGGCGCCGCCAGTGCTTCCCTCTTTTGGGTTCTCCTCCTCCGCCCAACGAAGAAGAAGGTCTCTTTCTTGTTCATTTTTTTAATGTAAAAATTGCATTTGTTTCCTGCATAGTTTATGTAATTGTAAAAGAGACCTTGTGCACAATTTGCATTGCATTTTTAATTTCAGTTTTGCACAAACACCCCTATGTTTGCACTTTAATTCGGACACCTGTTATGCATCTTTATATTCAATGAAAAATGTTTTCATGTTGAGCAACTAATTCTCTACATTGTGGGTATTTATTTATATTTTTGTGACTCGTGGGTAATTAATTATAATTGTTTAACTGAAATTTTGCATAGTTTACCCATTCTGTGCCATTAAATTAATATCTCACACACGGTTGCTCTAAAAATTCCACAAAAATTATATGTGATGCCTTGATATGTGATGTAATTACTGTCCAAATTTCATTCAAAATGGAGATGTCTTGTGCTTGAAATAAATTATAGAGTGATTTTAGTATTTGATTTTTAATTAAATCCACGTACATTCTTTTTACGAAATTTCAACTCTACTAGATTGATCATTTAAATATCTTTCTAAGATAATTCGCATTCTAATTAATTGGATAATGTGGATTTAATAGAAATTATTTACTCACTGTCACTCTAATTTCACTAAAAAATCCATAAAAAATTCATATTTTGTCAAAAAAATCCAAAATAATTACTGTAGCTTCCTTGCATCATGTTTTCATTCCAGTAATTTTTTCATGATTTTTACTTTCTGTTTGTGTAATAAATTGCAAAAAGACCCTCGAAAAGTGTGCATTTTGCATTGTTGCATTTTAATCCATAAAATTTCAAAAAAAAGTACCTTGCATTCATCTCTGGATTAGGACTCTAGGAAAAATATAATTTGGCTAAATTGGACTAATTTGACATTAAAATTAATTTGGCCTTGTTGTGTGTTCTCTTAGTGTTGTAATTCACCCGCATTTGCATTTGCTTTGATTTTTGCATAAAAAATCTAAAAAAATACCGCATTGAAAATCTAGATCTTAAATTTGCAAATTAACCCCGAAAGTTGTTCCTTTGCCTCCCTGAGTTTGACCCCGGACTTTCCCGGGATATAAATTAAGCCGAGACACTCTTCATGGAGATCTTCTCTCGGTTCTGACCGTAACGCTAAGTACACATGCTACAACATGACCGAATTAATTATCGTATTTAGCGACTCGTCAGAGCCTCCCAAGACCACCGAGCCTGGGATCCCCACGTGATCCGGACGTGCGTCCTGGGTTATTTGCATCGATGCCCCTGAAGGTTTCCAGAATTGCATTTCAGTCCCTGCCAGGAGACCCCACGTGAGGAGCACGTGTTCTGTGGAAAAATTGCGTCCACCCCCTCAGCATTATAGGTAATTACATATTGGTCTCTGTCAGCACGTTTTATTTTATCAATTTTAATTCCTGTAATTGCATTTACACCCCTGTCTTTGCACACATATTTAGGCATTCATTTTTATTCATTTTTCAATTTGGAAAATTGCATTGTGTAGCTTACATTGTCCTCTTCATTATGTGACACTTGGCAAATTTTTGTAATATCAGTGGATTTTTCTATTAATTAATTGGTTGAATTTTACTATATTTTGCCTATTTATGCCTCTTAATTGATAGTAATTGCTCTGTGATCCAAAAGTTCCCAAAAAAATCATATTAGATATAGGATAATTAGATTTACATGGCATAAAAATTTCATCTCAATTGCACACATCCAGAGGCCTAAATAAATCATTTAGTGATTTCCTTATTTAATTTTTAATAGGATCATTTCACATAGAAATTTAGCTTTAATAATTTTCCTGGATTCCTCACCTTCAGATCTATCTAGGATAATTTTTATTTCTAAAAATATTGCGATTTGATATTTATTAAAATTAATTTAGTCAAAATCACCTTGCATTCATTTTTAATTCACAGTAAATTCATTTAGTATCAGAAAATTCCAAAAAAAATTAATGTAGCTTAATTTCATCCTATTTCATCATATGGCCAAGTTTCATAACTTTTATACTTGATTTGATCACTTATCTGAATTAACTTGTAAACTGGCATGATTGTGCATATGTCTTGCATAAAAAAATCGAAAAAGACCAAAAAAATTATCCCCTGAAAATCAAACCTTGGACTTTGCTAAAAATCTACATAAGGAGACAGGTGCCTCCCTGAGTTCGACGTTGGGCTTGCCCAAGTAAAAAAAATTTGCTGCTCGAGATTAACTTGCTTTAATTAAAAGTGTTTTTTGATCTGCTCTTATTATCCGGCTACAACGAACATTAGTAATTAATTTGACCACTAATTTGATCGAATTAACAAGGGTAATGGGAGCCATATCAAAATGGCACCGTTGCTGGGGAGGCACGGCTTATGTTAATTTGCAGTAATTTCTAAGTGTTTGACTTTCTATCCCCGGGTAGTCTGAACCCCAGTTTTCTTGTGAATATTTTCTGTCCTTTAATTTTTGTATTTTTCGAGTCGTTCTCTATCTGACCTCAAATTATTTATGTGCGAGGAACGTGAGGAGTCAAAGACGCTTTGAGGAGCCTGCATTTTAATTTCTTGAGTGATTTGAGAGAACTTGTATTTTTTTATTTCTTTATTTTTTCGCATCATTTCCAGCGATTCCCGTTTGGGTTCTCGCGTGTGTAAAGATAGTGGAACTGTGTCCCCATGTGCTGTGTGGATTGAATTGTAGATTAGGCTTGCACTAACGGCTCCTCGAGCCACTCTAGAATTTGCTTGTGCTCGTAAATTTTTAGGACCACACAATACACTTAAAGACACACTTAGACCACAGATCTAGTCAAAATAACCTGTGCTTCACTCATAGAACTGCTTGTCTAGGAGTGGATTTTATCGCCTGCATTTGCATATAGTGTAAAAAGATTTCAATTCTGTTTTGCATCCTGCATAAAGCGAAGGGATCACTGTAAGTATTCTCCACTCAGCATACGCATCATTGTTTTTCGTGCATCAGATTTTCTCGATTTCCTCCTCTGTTTTTAAACTTAATTTAAACGGAAATTGGGACTGGACGTTAGGCGTGCTGTGTGGTTGGACTAACAAGTGATAACTGATCTTAAAACCGAGACTGCTAACTGTATTGACCAAAAAAATCAATAAAATTGGAAAATCTGTTCGCGGGAGACTAATCCCCGACCTTGTTTTCAGGCTGAGTGAGGGTACTTGAGTGTGTGTGTGAACACCTTAAGGCAGAGCCCAAATCCCTTCCATCCATATCACGTTCCGACTAATCCTAGCAAATATCACAAGTTGAATTTATTACGGTTCACTGACTAGTACCAAGTAGCCTCCGCCTGTCTCAGGTTGATAGGGGCGAAATTGTGGAACTTCGCGACAAGTTGCCAATAATCCCCCGAGGTGAAGTTCCGGCCTTGTCAGCCTCTGCCTGCTTGCAGGTAGATAGGGACAGGTCTTTGAATCCATCAACTTGGGATAGGAGCGAAGAAAGGAAGGACCGGCGGTATCTTAGGCGATAGATTAAACAGGGAAGACACATCTGGCTCTGAGCCGACTTTCCTATAGGCTGCGTAAATCCTTGCTATCTTGCTTGAAAAATCACACTTAAAATTAAACAAGATTAATTGGACTCGGTTTCGGGTCCTTCACTGTGTTGAGTGTGAACCCAGGGTCTTGGATTGAATTGTTTGCTTCAGGTAGGAGTCAAATCCTATCTTCACTTAGAACTTCCGATTCTTCTCGCCAAATCAAGATGAGTGACTGGGGGGATATCGACTCCTTATTCACCAATCTCTCTTTGAGCCCCCCACAAAACTCCTCTTCACCGGTCCAAGCGCAACTTGGACCACCCAGGACTCATGACCCTCTTGAGTTTTGGTTCCCTCACACCCAGGGTGGTTACTCTCAAACCAACCTTTTCCTCTCCTCTGAGCTTACCGAGGAAGACCATCGCCTCGATAAGAATCCCTTCCTTGATTTGTCCTCTAACATAGAACATGTTTCATATCCAGGACTAGAGGACAAGATGCCACCTAAGCAGCCATCGGATGAGGACCCGTTGCGACAGATCCTTAATAGGCCTTGCCAAAACCAAACAGTAGAATGCAGATCTCACAGCTAGAATGGGACAGATCATTACAGCAGGAGGAATCGACCGACCAATGGTTGATGCCTACAACCCAGCAGAGAATGAGATGCACAGTTGGTTGGCACCAGCGGTTCCCCCCGAAGCATTCGAGCTCAAGCCCCACTTCCTTAGCCTGCTACCGAAGTTCAACGGAAATGCCAATGAAGAACCATATACCTTCCTCAGAGACTTCAAGCTGGTTTGCAACAACCTTAGTCATCCTAGGGTTGGGAAAGATTACATTCGACTGAAGGCCACCCCTTTCGCCTTAGGAGATAAGGCAGCACATTGGCTGAAGAACCTAGGGGTGATATGTACAACCTGGATGCAGTTCAAGGACCTATTCCTGAAGAAGTTCTACCCCCTCAGTAGGACTAACCAAATGAGAACAAAGATCGCTAGTTTCTCCCAGGGACCCAGTGAACCATTCCATGAAGCCTGGGATAGGTTTAATGACATAATTCAGAAATATCCCTGCCATGGCATTTCTAAGGCGATCTTAGTCCAGACCTTGTTCTGTGGCATGACCCCGGAGATGCAGGGGTTAGTCAGTGCCGCCCGTGGAGGAAGCTATCTGAATAAGAATGAGAATGATGTATGGAAAATACTAGAGCAGATGGTGGAAACAGGCAGGTCGCATGCCACTAGGGCTTATCAGTTGTCTCCCTCATTCCTATCCAACGAGACAGCTAGGAGGACTGTAGCGGATCTGACAGAGGACCTCATCCCCAGCATGGGGATGATAGCTGACAAGTTAACAATGGTCGAGCAGATCCACAAGAGGGTCACTGACCTTGAGTCTCTCTCACGTCTGCCGAAGCAAGTGGAGGAACTTACTAAGAAGGTAGCTAAAATGAAGCTACATGCCCCTTATGCACCACCTGCACCTGTACACCAAGTCCATCTTGTACAGGAACAGGCACCGAGGCCTCAGAGTGGCTGGGTAGAGAATCAGACTTACACCCAGCAGGACCAGCATGCACCCTCACAAGTGGAAACAGGATATGAGGTGCCTCCGCAGGTGTTCGAGATCAACAGGCTGTGGTACAACCGTGACCCCATCGGCAAACAGTCAGGGATTGGGGAACGGTCAGTCTCACCGACCTTCCCCAGCTTACCAGGAAACCAGCTCCGTCCGCGCACCGCACTTTGTTTAGTCCAGGCCCAAACGAGGGTACCAGCCTCGGCAGCACCTGCAACTACAACGCACGTTCCCCTCGGGCCAGCAGGGCCCGTCACCATCCCTTCAGCAGCAACGGTATCGACATGGCCAACATGGCCAGTACATAACCTCATCCGCAAGTCAGTATCAGCCAGCCCAGCCCACCGAATTGGAGTCCCTCACCTTGGCGATCTAGACCCTGTCTGATAGGGTCCAACATATCCATAATGACTATCTTGATATGAGAACCGATCTGAATCGTGTTTCTCGTACCCAGGATCAACAAATGGCACCAAAGATCCCAATTCCTGCCCAGGTTCAGGCCAACCCGAACAGCTTAACCCAAGGCCAGAACCGACTTCGTGATTAGGTATACTATTCAGATAATTTATTATATGAACATGAGATCCTTTCGTATGATAATGTGAACCATATGTCCATTAGGAGCGGAAGGACCGTGATCATACCTGATCGGGCATGGGCACCGGATGAAGGAGCCGCCAAGTCTCTACCTGAGGAGAACTTGGAGGCAGAGGAGGAACAACACCACCATCACCACCACCGGCAGAAGAAGAGGACTTCTAGGTCCTCGAAGCAGCAACAAACCCGCACCAGTAGAGAGTCTGACGAAACCGACGAAGAGCTCGCACCTCCATCCGAGGAGGACCGTCCAGAAGTCGCGGAAGACGTATCACCGGTTTCGGCACATCATTTTCCTTTTAGTCAGAGTCAGAGTCCGAGTCTTGTACAGAACTCAGTTCCCACATTGAATGAAAACATTTCAGTTTCAGAAGCTGAGTTGGAGTCAATAATCCCTTTCCCCCGGGCTCTTAAGGGTGGAAAGAAGAAAACTAAAAAATAAAAAAAGATGACCCTGAGATGGCAGAGTTCTGCAACAAATATATCAAGGTCACAATCCCCTTTGACAAGTACATGGAAATGACACCTGCATTCCAGAAATACCTTAAGGTGAGATGCACTATGGAGAAGTTCAGATCGCACTTACTCGGATCTAATATTATAATTTGTACCGACCACTCTACCATCAAGTACCTACAAAGCAAGAAAGATGCCAAGCCTTGTCTAATTCGGTAGATTCTTTTACTCCAGGAATTTGACTTGGAAATTCATGATAAACTTGGTGTCAGAATGTGGTGGTATATCATCTTTCCAAAATAGTTGAAGTTGAATCTCTTGAGTAGAATTCCATTCCTATCATAGAAACTTTTTTAGATGAGGCCATTCTGTCTATCGCCTCACTCCCCTGGTACATAGTTATTGTAAACTGTCTTGTTTCCAAGAAGACACTTCTAGATTGGCTGAAGATCAAAGTTGATAAATTCTTGGATGACATTCACTTTTACTAGTGGGAGGATCCACATCTATTCAGAGAGGGAGCACATTGCATCTAGAGGAGGTGTATACCTCAGGAGAAAATCAAAGGTGTCATGGACCACTATCACAAGCTTGAAGCCGTTGGACACCATTCTGGAAAGAGGATGACATCAAAAGTACTCCAATTTGACCTTTGGTGGCCAAATTTATTCGAGAATGTAGATGAGTATGTAAAGAAATGTGTTGAGGCTCAGAGAATGGCCGGAAACATCAGTATGCGAGACACAATGCCTCTGAAATTCATTCAGATTTCTGATGTCTTCAGCACATGGGGTATTAACTTTGTGGGCCCAAATCTAATAGCCAGGGCTTTGAATACATCCTGTTGGCTGTTGATTATGTTAGTAGATGGGTGGAGGCAATCCCCGCTTGAACCGCAGGTGATGAATCTCAGATTCATCACTCTAAAAATGACTAATTAAGCTCAAATCCCTAAAATTCATTGGCATTTCTTCATTCATTCTGCATAATTAGCATCCACACATGTATTGATAAGAATTGCATTTTATCACTCATTATTGCACAAAATAAGAAGCCAAAAATCTAAGTCCAATTGACATGTAAAATAGCCTAACTTCCCTGATTTTTAACTAATTCATGCTAACTCCAATTGACCTGAAAACACCTCCATTGTGTAGTTATGCCTTTTTCATTTATTTTCTTTGATAAAAGTTTTATTAAAATGCGTAAAAATCCAAATACAAGCTGAGCTTAAAATCAAATAAATTAACTGGGCCCGAGTCTTCACTAACAGTTTGTACAAAAAATTGTCTTTTTTGTATTTTATTTTATTTATTCTTTTTCTTAATTAATAAAAATCCAAAAAATCAGATTAATATGTAAATATTTATCTTTAATTTTATCTTTTCTCCGGATTTTTATCTGGTTTAAAAATAAAAAAATGAACCCAAAAATCAAGGTCTTCTATGTACATGGGATATCCCAAAAATATCACTTTATGCAAATGATTGATTTTGGTTTTGGTCTCTTCATGAAAGTTGTAGATCTCATCGAGGTGAGCAACTTTCATGAAGAAAATTTTTCGATCTGAGGTCATTTGATATTTTATTTTGATTTTTCTTCTTCTTTTATTTTCTATTTTTCTGGGGTTGAAACGTGGCAGCTCCTGAAACCGCCACATGTCACCCATTTTGGGGATTTATATATACTCATTTTTATAAAAAAAACTTAAAAACATTTAAAAAAATTAAATTAAAAAATATATTAAAGGCATGCCACGTGGCTGCAGTAGGGACGTCCGATCTCAGCCGATCGGACGACACCTATACGCCATTCCCTTCCTCCGATATTCCCCCTACTTTCCCAATCAAGAGGTGGCACCACCCCGTGAATCTCGGCCTCTGCCGCCTCGAACCTTCCATCTCTGACGCGCACCGCCTCCCGATGACCGCCGCCGCTAGTCCCCGATCGCATTCCATATTCGGCCGCCGCCATTCCATTAAATCTCATCAAATTCTCATACCTGATCTTCAATCTTCCATCGCCAACCCCCTTCTTCTCCTCTATTTAAGCATCAGTGCCGCCCCTTTCTCCCTTCATCCACCGACTGCACACAAGACTGGGGCCCAGGGTGACAATCCGACCTCATTCTTCTCCAGCGTGGTCCGAGGCTTGGAGCCTCCGTCGACTGCTTCCTGCTCCAGCGCACAACGCCATTGAGCCACCACCCTTATCCTACTCCACCCTATTCATCTACACCAATATATCCAACATCCGCTCCCAAGCTTCATTGACAACAACCACAGCCGTGCCTTCGCCTTCCTCGACACCTCCTGGCCGGAGCCAGGAGCCCATGACACCAACAACTCCTCCGTAACTCCGCCCGCAAGTTCCGTTCAGCTGCGACGCACGGCCTCCCTACGCACCACTCCAGCATATTACCTCGGAGGTTGGACTTCATCGTCAATGCCATTGACGCCCGCCATGACTCCAGCAGTCCTCCCCCGCCATCCTCCAAAGCCTCCATCGGTGACATCCCAGGCTTCTCTGCCACGCCTCCACCATGCTACCAGAACCATTGTCCTCTGCCTTCGCAACCCTTCACCAACACCAACTAGTTCCTCACCAGCGACCGCGCTCTGCCCGAGACCCTCCCCACGTACACGACACGTGCGTGGAGGGACCTTTTGCATCGACACCCCTGGTACTTCGCCGATTCGCATCACAATCCCACTTCTCCAGAGTCACGTGCTTGGTAAGCACATGACTTCTGGAAATTTTGCAAGGAAACCCACAGGTTTTAGATAATCTCAGTTTAACCCCCATGCCGCATTTTATCGGGTTTATATTATTGCAATTCTACCCCTGTGTTCCCCCTTTATATTAGACCTCTACGTGACACTATTTTTATTATTAAAAAATAACAATGTGTTCTACAATTAATTCTCTACATCGTGGCATGCTTGTGATATTTTTGTGGTCTATGATTAATTAATGATTATTATTCTTGTGGAAATGTACATAATTTTCCCATTCCGTGCTCATAAATTCTTATTTAATTAACCACTGCTAATAAAATTTCCAAAAACTCATAGATTGTAGAATTAGTTGTATGTCACATTGTATTTGCATGCATGGTTTACTCTATAAAAATCATTTTGCATATTTCAATCTTTAATTTTTAATAGGTATTAAATCCCATATTTTTAAGGTTCAAGATTTTTCTGAGATCAATCACCTAGTGATAGATCTTAAATAATTTTATCTATGGAAATAAATAGGTTTAATATTTATTATAAATAATTATTCATATTCACTTTGTTTGCATTCATAAATTCATAAAATATTTATCTTGCATCCAAAAATTCTAAAAAATATAACACATTTATTTCAACATAAGATACATCTTGGCTGAGTTTCATAATTTCCGGACATCGTTGGATTGAAAATTGCTTTTTAGTCCCTGAAATTGGACTCATGTACATTTGCATCCCAAAATTGCATTAAAAATAACAAAAAAATACCATCTCAAAAACCATGCATGAACTTTGATAAACATTATTCTAGGTTGTTCCTTTGCCTCCTTGAGTTTGACCTTGGGACTTGCCCAAGTAAAAAAAAATAAAACCACATCGATTAAAAATTGATTAATTTCTTGTGGTTATTTCTTGATCGATTCCGAATTCCCACCTACAACGAAATAACAAAATTAAACAATAATTCACGCAAATTAACTTAGGGTAATCATGACTCGTTAGCAAGCAATCACATAGTCTGTCGATTCTTAAAGGACAATATCATATCGTGGTCCAGGATTATGAAGATTCTCATATTCAATGGAGGCAGCCACTTCATTAACAAAGAGGTCAATAAATTAACTAAAGAATACATCCTAGAGCATCGTGTTGCAGTATTGTTCCACCCTCGATCCAAACGGCTTGGCTGAATGTTCCAACAATGAGACTAAGATTATCCTACTGAATCTTGTACCGCCAGACAGAAAGAATTGGTTCCAGTTGCTTGATTCAGTTCTTTGGGCCTACAGAACAGTGTACATGTATCCTCTTGGCATGTATCCCTACCGCCTTGTTTATGGAAAGCCATGCCACCAAACCATGGAGTTAATTCATAAATCACTATGGGCATTAAACATGTGCAACTTGGATTTTGAGAAAGCATGCAAAACCAGAAAATTTGATCTGAACCATTTGCTAGAGTTTCAAGACTACACATATGAAAATAGCCTGATGTAAAAAGAGGAAGTCAAGAAATGGCATGATAAGTACATCCGTAGGAAAACTTTCGAGCCTGGACAAAAGGTGTGGTTGTTAGATGAGAAGTTGAAACTTTCCCAGGCAAACTGAAAAGAAAATTGACTGGGCCATTCATTGTGAAAAATGTGCGTGACAATGTAAATCTTCTAATATCTGAATTGTCACTCTACGTACAACTGTTTGTAGTCAACGGACAGTTGATGAAGCCGTATCTAGAGCATGACACATTCCTGTTCGTTGTCGATTTATATTTCAAGATGAGCTCATAGAGGAAAATAGATCAGACCCTTAAGTTGAAAATCACAAAAATAATGTTCTTTTTCTCCTCTTCTTATTTTTGTTTTATCTTCTAATTCTTCTAGAAAGGTGTCCACCCTTTCATCACTGTTATACTTAGGATGCACTTTGTTCTAAGTATAGGGGGTGACCACCTTGAGTTGTTCATTCCATGATTCCTCACCTGTCTCCTCAACTCTTGATATTCTGTTGGGGAACCCTTAGTTTTTCATTTTGTGATCCCTTACTTGTCTCCTCAACTCTTGATAGTCTATATATACTTAGAGATATTCTACCCTAAGTATAGGGGGAGATAGGTCGAGCTAATGATTTCATACATTCCCACCCTTGACTCTCCATACCTTGTGTACAGTCTGCTATACTTAGGATTATTTCATCCAAAGTATGGGGGACGATCAACTTCTCATTCTTTGATTCTTTAGTCATTGTAATATAGACTTTTCTATACTTAGTAAAAGTTGTCTTTTTTTCTCTCTGATCTATGAGGACATAGCTCAACATAAGTATAGGGGTGTCATATATACGCTACATATACTTTAACTATAACTCATACTTGCGTATTTTCAATAATATGGCTAATTAATAAAATACACAATAATTCTTTGTAGATAGAAGTAACTAATTGGGTTTAAAATGTTTTGCAAAATGATTTGAAAAATGGTTGAAAAGTATCTTGAAAAATCTTTTAAAAACTTTTGGAAAACATTTGAAAAATGTTTTCAAATCTTTGTAAAATATTTTGTTTGTAAAAATTTCTTTTATTTGTGTAAATAAATTTTTTGAAAACCTATTTGTAAATGATTTGAAAAGTGGTTGCAAAAATACTTTAAAAAACCTATATATACTATTTGGAAAATATTTGCAAAATGATTTTCAACCTTTGTTAATGTTTGTAAAAATGTTTGAAAAAATTATTTGCGAAAATAGGTTTTCAAAATGTTTGTAAAAAAGATTTCAAATATTTTAAGAACCTTGTGTAAATATTATATTAAATAAAATCATTACAAAAGTATATAAAACTTGTACATAAATCCTGTAAATAATAATTAACAATTAACTTGTAAAATCCCCATGTAAAATACACCCCAACTTTTGTAAATATAGATACACTTCCGTATAGATAGTCATACATATTTCTTTTATTGACCTTTATCCAAAAATCCCTTAAAGTTTGCAAAATTCAAAACCCATAAAAATTTGAAAAAACTTTTCAAAATTCTGCATAAAAATTTGCAAAACTTTTTCCAAAAATCCATTAAAAGTTAGAGATAGAAAATGACTTCACAAAAAGATTTTCTCTTGCATTGTGCATAACATTTGCATTTTTCCAGAATGATTAAGATAATCGAACATGTCTAAATTAAAGTCTGAAGATTGGAGCTTATTATAGACCTTAATACACCTAACTTCAGAAGAACCCATTAAGGACTGGAATTGGGATACTTAAGGTCGCCTGACTTAATTTTTTAGGCTCCATGAGACTATGTTCACGAGTCGATTCATTGTGTATAACTAGAACTCTTTTTATCATCTATAAGACTCTTCAGATAGTGACTTGACTAGAGACCTCGCACCCAATATTTAGCTCAACTCAGATGGATTGTTGAAAAATCTTAGAGTCTAAGTTGAGACGATGCTAGGTTTCTTTGTCAAGGGTGGCTCGGGAACCATTCTTGGGGATTGCTGAAATTGGTAGTCCAACCCACTTCTTTTGGTGGCCATGATATATAAAGACTGGAGACTGGCTTGAAACAATGCTCGTATGAGGAATGGTCTGCTGGCGTAACTTTTCCAAGGACCCCCTCCCCAAAAAAATGGGCGAACCAAAAGATGCTCATTCTACCAGGGCACAAAAAAGAAAGCAGAGCAATGCAAAGTCAAAGAAAAACCCAAAGAAGAAACCTAAACCAAAAATTCCACAAAAATATGAGCTTCCAGAAAACCTTGCTTCTTGGTTAAGATTCAGTTACACTGACCATGCTGTACAAGGTAATGAAGACTACATCGGTCCATTCCTAGTTCTTTTTTCATTCTTCTAGCTCCTCTCCCTTTTAGATTGTAAATACCATCAGTACCTGGCCTTAGAAGGAAATATCTATCTCCACAAGGACAAGATATCAGGAGAGCATACTCTTTTATAGTTACAACAATTTGTCTGGGAAGAGCTGAAAAATTCACACACATGGATATGTCATTTCAAAGTAGCAATAATATGCGACTACGAGGATGGCTCTGTCTTGACCGTGAATAGGGCTGGATGGTAGGATTATGGAACCTAAGGGTCATTGTTTCACATTTCCTAACCTTAATGTGGTTCCGAAAAAGCCCATAATCCAAAGGTCTTAACTGAGCTCCAAACTTTGATTTTAATAAGACAAGTTTAAGAGTCAAAAATCGTTGAAAGTTCTTTCCTTTCCTTTTCTTTATTTTCTTTTCTGCACTTATAGGCATAAGTGTTTTCTAAGGACTAGCAAAGGCAAGTACAACGAGGTGATGAATCCCCATTTCATCACCTTTATTATTTCATTTTGGCCTTTAAACCCTAACTAAATGCACGCATATAGCATTAAATTGCATAAAATAACATCTATTATTTACACTGTGAATATTGTATATAGTATAAGTGTTTTCTAGGGACTAGAAAAGGCAAGTACAGGGGGGTGATGAGTCTCCATTTCATCACCTTTATTATTTCATTTTGGCCTTTAAACCCTAACTAAATGCATGTATATAGCACTAAATTGCATAAAATAACATATATTATTTACACTGTGAATATTGTATAAAATGCTATATTTAAAGGAAAAAAATAATAAAGAAATGAAAAGAAAAATAATGAAATACCAAAGGTATTTAATGACCCTAAACCCTAAGATGTAGGCATCATGATGACTGGGTCGGCAAGGAATAAAGCAAGGGGAGATAAGTGCCAATAAATATTCATAATCCTAGCTTTTAATTCCTCAATAAATGATTTTTAGGCCCTCAAGTGCAATCTACCTATATAAAATAATCAACTTATTATTCTTTATATTTTACATTCCTTTATATTTTTATAATTTTGTGAATATTATTTATAATACATGTACATAATTAAAATAAAATAAAACAATTAAACACATTAAAATAAATATGTCTATTGTCACATATAGATGAATTATACCTTTATATACTAGTTTAATATATATAAGAGTACAAATGACTTCAGAAAATTTGATTTGGATAAAAAATAAATACAAAATTTTCTGTATACTTAATTAAAACGACTAGTATTATTAATACAATAAAAATATATTTATATGTATTTAAATAAGTTATAAATATATACATTATGTATATAAAATAATAAAATCTAAAATAGAAAATAAAATTAAATACCTATTATAGGTTAATATACCTATATTTAAACACATAAAATTAATATACAATAAACTACCTCAAAAAAATAAATAAAAAAACCCATAAAATATTACATAAAAGAGTAGTTCCATGTTTTGAATAAAAAGTAATAAAATCATTTACTATTTTAATTCAAATTGGTGAAGGATTTATTTTCTATTTTGTCTTCTAGCGATCTGACATGGACCACTGGGAGATCAGACTCAGTTGACCTCGGTCAAGTCTCCGACCTCTCTAGGTCTATTACGTTAGACGCTAGACCCATCTTTGTTCTCGATTTTTTTCCAATTGATTCTTTCATTTATTGGGACAAATCCTTCATAGCTTTTGATCCTCAATCCATGGTCTTTCATGCTAGATTCATTCCTCGATCTGAGGATCATTGCATCGATTGTTCTTCTCGAGTCAAAGCCCCCATATAAAACTAACCCTCTGGCCTCCGTATGATTTTGATCCCTTTTCACCCTCGAAATCCCTGATTTCTCTCGTGCCCAAGCTTGTTGGTGACAACAGGAAGCTCGCCGAACCTGTTGGCATGGAGGAAGATGCGCGGAGGAGGTGATCTGAGCATCGTCGGTCACCACCAGGCGAAGCTCCGCTCGGCTCCTTCGTCCTTAAGGTTGACCCCTATTTTTTCCTTTCTTTTCATTCCTTGGACTAAGGTTAGCTTATATTAGTCGTTAGTTTTCTTAAATTTTTCATTTTATTTCGTAATTTCCCAAATCAAACTTTATCGGAGCTCCAGCTCCGATCGTTGTTTCTTCGTTCTTCTGTTGTTCTCCGATCCGTCGAGCACCTCCATTTTGTTACTCCCAGGCACCTTCATTCCCCTTGATCTTCTCAAGATCAAGATATCAGAGTCTTCATTTCCGTCTCTCTTCGGAGACTCTCTGCCACACCTCATCCTCGTCCATTTTAGCCCCAAACTGACCCCTGGACTCT
The DNA here is from genome assembly GCA_037367405.1 of Ottelia alismoides. Lineage (NCBI taxonomy): Eukaryota > Viridiplantae > Streptophyta > Magnoliopsida > Alismatales > Hydrocharitaceae > Ottelia > Ottelia alismoides. The sequence continues at coordinate 379,457 of JAZKJV010005973.1, forward strand.
CTTTTATATGCTAGAGCTTATCGTGCAGGTCTAGATGGTCAAAAGCTAGATGGTTAAAAGCCTCAGATGAGGCGGTTTTGACACCAAGGAAGGCTGCAACTACTCCTGGGCTTCGTCAACCTTCTGGGGCTTCATATGAGGTCCTTGGAGCCTTTTGACACCTCCAATCGCTGTGGATAGACGTGAGGATTGATTCGAGCCTTGGAGTAGCATCAACGACTGCTATAGAAGGAGGAGATCATTGATTGAAACTCATCAAACGTGCTATTATTCCTTGTTCTTCAGGTAGAGCACCTACCATCTGGTCTCCTGATAATCGAAAAATCTCGAGGGTCTTACGGTTTCACAAGGCGAAACCACAGTCGGTGCACTGACCACTCGATAATCTATAATTAATTAATAATTTACCCATGATATAAATCAAGCACTAAACATAAAAAATGTGGAGTTAAAAATTATTATTCTCTACAAAACTATGTGTATAGCAAGAAAGAATGCAGGGGTCGAACCAAAGAGAGCAAAACATGTAGCCTACGATTATTGCTAATTAATGCGTAGTATGTACAAGCATGTCTCTCTTTTTTATAATTTTATATACATTTTTCTTTTCTATTTTTTTAATTTTGATATATATATATATTACATATATTATTTGATATTTTAATTTTCTGTTTTTTTATATTTTTCTTATTTTAATATATAATAGACTATATAAGGCTATATATATCATATAGAGTGATATAATTATAAATACTAGTAAAAATCAATAAAATATAAAATATTTTTTTGGGTTTTATATATTTTTTTCTAAGTTTTTATGATTTTTCTGGAAGTTTTGCTAATTTTTATGCATTTTCAAGTTAAAAATATCCCAAATTAGAGATTAAATAATAGACCGAGATTGAAATAAAGATTTAAAATATAAAAGAAGTCCAAAATTCTTCAAATCAATTTTAATAAATAGATAATAATATAAAAAATTATAAATAGATTAACATATTTTCGGTATTTTTTTGTGATTTTTAATATTTTTGTTGGTCTTTGGATCTTTTTAATTTTTAGTATTTTTTTATTTTTTGGGATTTTTGGTCTGGAGATAAAATATTCTAAAATAGACAACCTATATTTTTTGGGGAATTTTCCAAAACATTTTTCTATTTTTTTGTATTTTCTAATTCAAACAGGGATAAAATTGTGCTCATTTAAATTTTTCTGAATTGTTAAAATGCTAAAATTACCAAAATAAAAATGACATGTGAAAATACATGTTAGCATGCATCTAACTCTATTTTTGCATAATTTTAGAGCACAGGTGCTTTTTATTAATAAATGAAATCCTAACATAAAAAACACATGAACTAGGAAGGGCATAGTTGCAAATAAAATAAACATCAAGGGCATATATGCAATTTTCCTAAAAATTTACAACATATATTAAAATTTATTAGATCAAATATAAATACAAAACCTGCCAAGGTACGCTTGAAATTTCACCACCTCACGTGGGATGACACACGGGTTGACGTGGACTGGACCCATATGCAATTAAGAATAAGTATAGGGGCCTTATATGCAAAATGTCCATTTTATTTACATGGTATATTTTATTTACAAGACTAATAATCAAATACAAAAAAAAGAACGGTACGGGATATGCAATTTACCCCAATATTGCATAGAGATGGGCAGATCTGATCACTTAAACACGTGTCGCACTCTCCGCTACCGATGAGGCTTCGATCGTGGATGCTCGAGATTAGATCGTGGAGGACAATCTGGTAGCTGATGGTGGCTAGATCCAATGGTTGGTCATTGAGCTGGGGCACCTCCCTAGATCAGATGGTTGCTGCTCTCTTTGAAGAACAAGGAGGAACTGCTTGCCTCCCTGCCTTCGATCAATGCTATCTCTTTTATCTGGTTGTCTTCTTCGATTGTGCTTGGCTCTACACCTCTAGGGAGGTCGTCCGCAGCTGGTGATGACCATGAAAGGGTCCGGAACGTCAAGATGAGGCCCGACGAGATCAATGTCAGCAAGGGCCTTTTTAGACCTCTATGTGAGTCGATCCAAGCCCAGAAGGGCTTCTTTGCACTCGAGACCTACACAAGGAAGTCGTATGGCTCGAAGCAACTTGCTTCGACTGGAAGTGAAGCTGAAATGCACGAGGAATGAGGTGGGCGAAGAGGGTCCGGTGATAGGCGGCAGAGGACCCTCGATTTGCTGATCTACGGAGGATCAGATGGGTTGGATGGACGAATCAGATAGAGAACGCGCATGGAAAGAGGATGGGTGTGACAAGGTGGTCGGGGACAGATCGAATCATGGTTAAAACGTGCCGGAGCCCTAACTAATCTACTCTAAAGCATTAACTAAAACTTGAAATTAAATATAGAAAATAAAATGCGGGAACTAAATCTACCTAGAACAGGAAGAAAAGCATCTCTTATACATGAGAGTTGCTCAGGGAATAGGGTGGTTAGAGATCACCGTGGACTACCTCCTCTCCTCGCTCTGACGCGCTCCAAGCACGGGTGAAGGCACGATGTCACAGTCCTTCAACTCACACACACGAGGACTCAATCACGGGTTCCAAGGTGGATTAAGAAGAGAAGGAGGACTAGGAGACTTATTTATAGACAATGGTGTTCTGACGGACTTCGACTTGGATTATTGACAAGCTCGAGGAAGAACAATAGGGTCTAATGATCTGGAGTGAGAAAAGATCGTGTTGGGAAGGGAATCCATGAAGAGCTTGAGGTGGAAGGATTAGTAGGGCGGCCTGAAAAAATTGAAGAAGATGAGGGACTCGAGACTCTGACAGGAATTAGAGCTGAAAGATAGGGAGTTGACCGGGGTCAACATTCCCTAGAATGTGGTTGGGCCATGTCAGCCCGCTACAGGATAAAAGAGTTCATTTTATTTGAAATTAATTAATTAAAAATAGTAAATGATTTTAGTATTTTTGTGTACAAAATAAAAAATATTTATTATTTTATGTAGTATTTTAATATGATTTTTATTTATTTTTTATGTTGTTTTTTACAAGTTAATTTTTAAGGGTGTATTGATAGGTATATTCATTTATGTTTTAGTTATTTATTTTTATTTTGTACATTTGATTTTATTATTTTACTCTCTTATTTTATATATTTAGAACTCATTTTTAGGTACATAAATATATTTTTATTATATTTTTCTGATTTTGTTTGTACACTTAAATAAATAGGGGCTTAAATTATATAGGTATAAGTATAGGTATTTCATCTATGTATCTTTGTACCTTATTTTATTTTTATATTTTCTTCATGGTTTTATTCTATATAATATTTACAAAATTATAAAAATGTAAAATTATAAAATAGTAAAGAATAAAATGAATGTTTTATTCGATTTATAGTACAATAGGGGTCCAAAACCTAACTTTCACATATTAACTCCAAAAAAATACAAAGCTACATTCTTTAAATAGCTTGTTAAAAGTTATATACAATTCAAGGTGATTTTGATACATTTTGAGTTTTTGTTTGAGAGATATGGGTCTGAGAAGTTTGGGTTTTACCTTTTTATTCTGTGTATAGAAGTAAACTGTATATTTTTACGTGAAATAATTTTTGTATATATATTATTATCCACAAATTTCATGTACAGAGTGTCTTTAATTGAGGTATTAGAAGTGGAAAGTAAAATATGTCCCAAAAAATGAATAAATGAGATTTTTATTGTATTATTGGCCCTTATCTCCCCCTACTTTATTTCTTGTCGACCCAATCATAAAGATGCCTAGGTCTCGGGGTTTAGGGCCATAAAATACCTTTGGTATTATATTATTTTTCGTTTCTTTTCTCTATTCTATAATTTTGGCATTAAAAACATTGTTTTATATACAATAATTGGAACAAATAATGAATTTTAATATGTATATGCTATTTACATGCATTAGCTAGCATTTTTAAGGCAAAAATGATAGAATAATGGTGATAAAATGGAGATTCATCACCCCTTATACCTGCCTTTGCTAGTCCCTAGCAAACACTTGTCAATAAGTGCATAAAAAAAACAAAGAAAAAAAGAAAGAAAGTGGATTAAATTTAATTCTCAAACTTGTCTTCACAAAATCAAAGTTTGGAGCTTAAGTCAGGCCTTTGGAATTTTAGTGTGGTCGAGACCTTACTGAGAATTGGATTTGAAACACAATAGCCTTCGAGAATCCCAAAACGTTGCTCAAGTCTCCTCAATAGCCAAGTCAGAATATTTCAACTCATACGCAAACCCTTATGACTATGAATCTTACTTGTAAAGTATATATGATGGTAGCTCTTCCCAACTGAAATGACAAAGAAATCGACTTCTCCAGCATGACAACACAATTATTCCCCAATCCAACAACTCTTTCCTCAAGAAGCAGGGTATTCCCTTCTAAGTTCAAGTGGCAATCAACTCAAGAGGAGGGGGTGAAGAGAAGTAGCTAGTGTACCTATTTATCCGGGGATGCATGACCAGTGTAGTCAAGTCATCCAGCTGCAGGCTCACATGATATATCTTTGAAGCTCAAGCTTGTTTATTGACTTTACAAATATATACACTCCAGTAGGCATTTTATTTTCAATCATGTCTGTCCACTTTTTTGGAGTTTTTGCTTTTTGTTTTTTTTTGAAATACTATATACAACAACATTTATATAAGGAGTTTTTCCTCTTGAGCTAGTAGACTATCCCTCTTTTGAAGCATTATTGCAACCCACACTCTCATGTCTTTAGTTGTCTCTGCTACTGGGCGGGTTGGGGTGCACTTCCCTCCCTAGATGAGGACAAATGTTTCCACTTGTCTGTGTCTCATACTGACAAATCCAATCCCCTCATCTTTCCAACTGAGTTGAGCTAAGTGAAAGGTGCAGGTGCCCAAGTTAGGTCATTATCAACAAGAGCCATGCGTGTGCTCCGAAATACCCTACTTAGGCAGTCGGGAATACATTGAACCGGGTCTCACGATTCTCAAAGAATTAAGTCAACTAGACCTGAAGTACCTCAATTCCAGTTCCTACAAGGTTCCTGTGATTAGGTAGATTTAAGGTCCAACCAAACTCCAATCTTCAAATTTTACTTAGACTTGTTCAATTATCAAACTCAATCTGAAAACAAATGCTATGCAAATGCTATGTACAATGCAGAAAATATTTTTGTGATGCAATTTTCAAAGTTTTGACATTTTTTTATGGATTTTTGAAAAAGATTTTGCAAATGTTTTTGAGTTTTTTTAAAACAAAAGATTTTTGGAATAAAACTAGGTACAAATATTTACATGGGGATGTATCTTATTATTTACAAGAGTTAGGGTTTTTAAGAATTTACAAGGGATGTGTGAAAATAAAAAAAAAGAATTTTAGTGTGATATTCCTCAAATTTATTTGAAAAAGATTTTACCAACAATTTTTGAAAATTATAGTCTAAAATGATTTTTACAAATAATTTTCACAAACATTTGAAAATCATTTTGCAAAGGTTTTTCAAATAGATTTCTCAAATATTTTTGCAATCATTTTCCAAACCATTTGCAAATCGATTTTCAGAGCATTTTTATTTCACACAAAGAAAAGGAAACTTTTACAAGCAAAATATTTTTACAAAGGTTAAAACATTTTGCAAAATAGTTTTCTAACAGTTTTTAAAAGATTTTTCAAACTAATTTTAAACTATTTTTCAAATATTTTACAAAACATTTTTGCCTGATTTATTAATCATTGTATACAAAAGGAATTTGAGTAATAATAAACATCTTTTTATTAATTTAATTGAATTCTATACGTTTGTATAATGATTTAGCCATGCTTGTTAAAAATACAAAAGTACGAGTTTTGTATATACGACCCCCTATACTTAGCTTGAGCTATATCCTCATTGATCAGAGAGAAAGAGAAGACATAACTTGTACTGAGTACAGAAAAGCATAAAGAATAAACGAATAGAGAACTAATGAAAGAATGAGAGATGAAATGAATGAGAAGTCGACCGTCCCCTTATACTTAGGATTAAATAATCCTAAGTATAGCGGACTGTACACAAGGTAGGGAGGGTCAAGGGTGGGAACGAACAATTCGGGCTCTTTCTCCCCTTACACTTAAGGCAAGATATCCCAAGGCATATACAATAACAAGAGACAGTGGAGGGGATCAAAGAATGAAAGAACTCGGGGTGCACACCCCCTATACTTAGGACAAAGTACGTCCTAAGTATAGAAGACTGACACAAAGGGGCAACACACTTTTTTTGGGTAGATAAAGAAAACTGAAAATGAAAAGAAGAAAAGAAGAAAGTATGAAAACTTAGAGGAAGAGTTTTTGAGTGACATTATCTGAATCTTGCGATGCTGCTAAAGTTGTGGATGCTCCTTCAGTGCAGATTACTTTGACAGAGTCAACAACAACCATGAAAGTGTCATGTTCGTGGTAAGGCTTCAGTAATTGACCGTTGATGACAAATGGTTATGCGTTAGGAGAAAATTCTGATATCACAGTGCTTCCGTTGTCATGCACTTATTGCACTCTGAATGGCGTTGTCCATTTACTCTTTATTTTGTCTGAGAAGATCTTCATCTTTGCATCAAATAGGCACACCTTCTGTCCAGTTTCGAAGGTCTTTCATTTGACGTGCCGGCCATGCCAGCGTTTAATCTTCTCCTTGTACATCAATGTGTTATCACATACATAGTATCCGAATTTTAGGAGCTTGTTCAGATCCTCTTTTCTTCTCTGACCACCTTGTTGTGAGTCCAAATTGCAAATATTGACTGCCCACAATGATTTATGAATCAACTCCACTAGCGTATGGCATGACTTTCCATTTACAAGACGGTAGGGCAACATGCCCAAAGGAGACTTGTAAGCGGTTCTGTATTCCCAAAAGACTGAGTCAAGTGTTGGGACTATTTTTTCCTTTTGGCTTTACAAGCTTCTGGAGGATCGTCTTGATCTCTCTGTTTGTAAATTCAGCCATGCCATTGGTCTGAGTATGGTAAGAAGATGAGACTCAGTGCTCGATGTCGTATTCCTTCGTTAATTTCTTGACCTCTCTATTAATGAAGTGACTACCCCTGTCTGATATCAGTATCTTCAGAATCCTAAACTACGAGATGATGTTCTCTTTTAGAAAGCGACAAACTGTACGGCGGTCTGTGGCTCGAGCAAGGATAGCTTCAACCTAGTGACTCACATAATCAATTGCAAGAAGGATGTGCTCGTATCCCTGACTGTTAGGGAAGGGTCCCATGAAGTCAATACACCAAGCATCGAGTACATCTGCTATTTGAATGAACTTCAGGGCCATGTAATCTTTAGATGTAAGGGTTCCTTTCAGTTTGTGATAGAGGTGACCCTACAATACTTTCACTACCGTTCTATCTCCAGAGTGATGTCCACCAGATTCGAGCGAATGACAATGCTCGAGGACACTATGATGCTCCTCCTGAGGGATACACCTGCGCCAAATGCAGTCCGCTCCTTCCCTAAATAAGAGGAGATCTTCCCATTGATAGAAATGGATAGTGGACAATAATTTGTACTTTGGATCTTTGTCCAATCTTGTGAAACTACACCCAGACGAGGTAGTTTACAATATAGGCATGCCAAGGGAGTGAATCCACATGTAGAATCGATTCATCATGAAAGGTGTCTGTGATGGGTGTGCTGCTTAGTGGAGGTTATTGCTGCTCAATTCTGGAGAGGTGTTCTGCTACCATAATATGAACCCCAAGCTTGTCCTTGATCTCCAAATCAAACTCATAGAGGAGAAGGATCCATCTGATAAGTCTAGGTTTGGCATCCTTCTTCTACTATAAATATCTGATAGTAGAGTGGTCAGTGTACATAGTGACTTTTGATCCAAACAGATAGGATCTGAACTTCTCAAGGGAGAATACCACAACCATAAATTCCTTCTCTATCATATTGTAATTTATCTGAGCCTAATCTAATGTTTGGTGGCATAGTGAATGGCATAAGTCGCCTTGTCTTTTCTTTGTCCAAGAACAACCCAACTGCAAAGTCTAACACTTCCGTCATGATCTCAAAAGGAAGAGACCAATCTGACGGCTATAGGACTGGAGCTTGAATGATTAGCTCCTTAAGCTGATTAAATGAAAGGAGAACTTGCTAATCAACGTTGATCTCAGTCTCCTTGCACAACAATTCTGTAAGAGGTCGGGCAATGCGGCTGAAGTCACAAATGAATCTCTTATAAAATCCCACATGCCCCAGAAATGACCTTATATTCTTGACTGTATGTGGTGGCTCTAAATTAGCAATCACATCCACCTTTGCTGGGTCGGCTTCCACGCCACACTTGGAAATGACGTGACCCAACACAATCCCTTCCGTGACCATGAAGTGGCTCTTTTCCCATGTAACACCGGATTGACTTTACGATATTTCTGAAGTACTCTGTCTAGGTACTAAAGACATGAATCGAAACTGTCACCATGGATGGAGAAATCGTCTATAAACACCTCGAGAAAACTACTTACCATCTCAACAAAAACTACAAGCATGCATCTTTGGAATGTAGCAGGTGCGTAGCACAGGACAAAGGGCATTCTCCTGAAATCATAGGTGCCAAACAACAAGTGAAGGGTAATCTTCTCTTGGTCCTCAGGGGAAATTACCACTTGGTTGTACTCGTAGTACCCATCCAGAAAGCAGAAGAACTCCTTACCGACTAGTCTTTCCAATACTTAATCAATGTCCGATAAGGGGAAGTGGTCCTTCTTGGTTGTTGCATTAAGACAACGATAATCAACACATACACGCCAGGATGTCATCACCCAAGTAGAAATATCCTCTCCTCTGTCAGTTGTAACCACGATGAGCCCTTATTTCTTCGAAACTACATCTAGTGGGCTCACCCATTTTGAATCGGAGATGGGATAAATGAAGCCTGCATCACACCATTTCATGATCTCTTTCATGACGATGTCCTGCAGATTTGGGTTCAGTCTTCTTTGAAATTCTTGGGACGACTTGGCATCTTCTTCAAAATAAATGTGGTGTGAGCACAGAGTAGGATTTACCCGTAAAGGTCTGAGATGTGCCAAACAAGTACCTTACGATTTTTATCTAGAACCTCGAGAAGTCAAGATTGTTGATCCGGGGTCAGCCGACTGTTGGTGATGATCGGATACATGTTCTCTACACCTACAAGGAAAGCATACTTAAGGCCTGCCGGAAGTGGTTTTAATTCAGGTTATGATCCGTCCTGCTTCTCGATCACTTCAGAAACTGTGCTAGCCGGAGGATGATTTATCTGAACTTTGGAGTTAGTTCTCCTCACCTCAGTGACTTGTTGTTCAACTGACAATGTTCTGAACAGATCTACAATGAATTCATCATGTTTGGACTGGAATGAATCACATGTGCCAAAGAGATGCATTGGCGAATTAGATTATGTCTCCCAAGTGCCATCGGAGCTTGTGGCGACTATGCTTTCCCATTCATCCGCGGGAAAGAGGATTTCTAGGGTCCAAGTGTCATTCAAAGAGAGGTTCGTATCTCTTATCTCTGCAATGAAGTCATGGTCTGCTTCATGCGGTGTTGCATGACTTTCATTAGATACGACTTTAGGCTCGCCGACCATGTCTATTGCAACTATGTGATTGCTAGAGCTGAACGTGATCTTGCTAGACCCGTAGTCAACTACGACTTCTGCGGTACACAGGAATGAGCACCCAAGGATAATGGGGGTCTGGAGCAAGGATGCAAGGGAGTCCATATCAACGACCACAAAATCAACGGAAAACTGCATATCCTGCACCTTTACCACAACATCTTCCAACAAACCTCAGGGTTGCTTGACAGATCGATCCACGAACTGAAGGTTCATGTATGTTTGCTTCAACAAACCTAACCCGAATTCTTGTAGTAATGATGAGGGAAAGAGGTTGATGGAAGAACCGCTGTCAAGAAGAGTCTGCTCGAAGATTTGGTCGAATATCTTGCATCTGATCAAAGGTGCTCCTTTGTCCAGCTTCTCTCACTCTAGATTGAAGGCCCACCATTGGATTTGAGCGCCATCAGATGTCCGATCAGCCACTAGGATCTAATCTCAACCATTCTCGCATAAGGATCATCCGTCGTTCAGAAGCAGACACATGGATAAGTGAAGCGATCAGAACCGTCGACCAACATGCCTTTGGGGTAATTTTGCAACATACCCATGCCTTTTGTGTATATTCTATTTAGTTCAGAATCTTCAAGTTGTAGTTTAAAAACTTTTGTAATATTTTCAAGTAGATCCCCATACTCCTGTTAATTGCTTGTAGGTCCCTAGCCACATTGATGACATTGATTTTGCAAGAGTCTAAAATAGTATCCTCACGGAGCGAAGATATCTAGTCGGAGGCGACCTCTAACAAAATCCACAGTCAATCAACAATTAACCCACCCAAATAATTCAGGAATGAATAGCAAGAGTTAAAATTTATTATACCCTATTAAAATGTATAGTGACAAGCAAGTAGGGGTCGAACACATGAAACAAGTGTGTAGAGCAATGGAAGATAGATTAATCAATCATAAGGAAATTGTATTTTCAAACACTTAGCCAATTTATGATTTCCGTGAGCTTTTAACATTTTTAAAATTTTTTATTTTTTGCTTATATATAATTGTTTTTAATTTTATATATTTTTATTTTCTTTATATATTTTTTATTTTTTATTTCTTTTTCTTTTTAAATATATAATATAAGGATATATAAGGCTATATATACAATATATAGGATAATATCGAAAAAATACAACTAAAAATAAACAAAAATTACAGAATTAAATATTTTTGGGTTTTTAAATAATTTTTTGACTATTTTTATGATTTTTCAAGTACTTTTTCTAATTATTATGGATTTTAAAGTAAAAATATCCCAAATCAGAGATTAAATAACTAGACCAAATTGAAGTGGAAATTAAAAGTAATAGATACTATTGAAAATTTTCCAAATCAATTTTAATATAAATAAAATTATAAAATAGAAAATTATATTTTTGGACTTTTAGGAATTTTTTAGATTTTTATAAAGGTTTTTGGGGTTTTTTAATTTTAAGAGTTTTTTTTTCTATTTTTAGTGATTTTTAGTCTGAAGGTTGAAAATACTTAAATAAAATATTTTTTGGGGAATTTTTCAAAATTATTTTGTATTTTTCGGTATTTTTAAAGCCAAACAGGGAATGTTTGTGCTCTTTTTGATTTTTAATAAATACTAAAAAGTCCTAAATTGCAAATATAAAAATATTTTTTTTGAAAGGGCAAATATAAAAATATGGCATGAAAATATATAACAACAAGAGCTTGAACTTATTTTTGGTCATTTTTGGAGAACAGACATTATATTTAATAAATAGAAGAAATGAATAAAAAATCAATGAACTGGAAGGGGCATATATATAATTAAAAAAAGATCAGGAGCCTTTCTACAATTTTCACAAATACACTGATTTAAAAGACGTAGATTTCCATGGGTATTAGTGTAACATGCCCATCTCACGTGGGATGGGACTACATGTGAGGTGAGTTGGCATGGACTTGATTGCTATTATAAAAAGTTTGTGGGTTTTTATGATAATATTACAAAAATAAAATAACAGCAAATGGAAGTTTGAGTTCTAAATATTAAATACAAAAACTAAGGGGGTAAAAGTTACAAAATACCCACAAAGAGGTGTGGGCAGACGTTCCTAATTGGTCCACTAATACACGTGTCGTGCTCTCCGCGGTCGATGACGCTTCGCCTTAGACGGATCAGTATAGATCTCCTACGGGAGATCAATGCTCTGATGTGACTCATCCAATGACTATGGGAGAATCTGGAGTGGCGAGATGATCTAATGGCTGGAAGGGGCTTTCGAAGAACATGCCAAGAACTCAGAAGAACCGAGCTTCGATCTCCTCTCCTTTGCTCCTCTGGCTGTCTGAGTAGCTCGGGTGAGGGGCAAAATGGAGCAGGTGCTCCTTCGCTTCAGATGAAGGTCTCCGATGAGCTCTTGGAGCATTGCCAACGTCAAACAGATGCGGGGAAGAACTGGACCTCTAGATATCACCTTTTGCTCAAAATCAACCCCTGAAGGGTCATTTGGCCTGCCGGTACCTGCAAGAAGCTCAAGCGCACAAAGGCGATGGTCCTGGGGGGTTTCAGTTGGTGTAATGAGTACGGAATGGAATGGGGACGGAGGTTCACTAGTGAGGCGGTAGAGTGGGTGAACCGATTCTTGGATCTGAGCGAGATCCAGGAGAATAGAGGGGCATCGAGCATTTAGAAAGTGATGGGGAAGGAGATGAGGGCGAACAACTAAGTGGGATGAGACACAGGTGGCTGGAATGGAGTGGCGGAGTTGAAGCTCCACCGTGCGGTGAAATATTATTTTATGCTATAATGTTGGAATCGAGCAAAATAAAAAGACCACCTAAGCTACTGATATTCTAAGGAATGGAAATAGCGAAGAAAATAGAAGATACCGTTGAAGCACAACCAGAAGAAAGAGCCCCGGCGAGAATGTTGGCGAGCAGCGAATCAAACCTCGATTCAACACCAAACTTCACGCCAACAGGCTGGACGAGCTCCTGTTGTCACTAGGGCTCTCACTCGAAGCTCAAATCGGGGGTCACAAGGTGGAAGAGGATCAAAAAATTGAGGAAGGTGATGGAGGGGTATATGTACAAGGAACTCTTCATCGGGATGAAGCACTCGACTCAGAGGCGCCTCGACCATGATTAGATTTCGACGTGGAGGAGCGTTTATCGAGGCGTACATTTTGCAAAAGAAATCAATCTAAAAGATTGAAAGGAATGATGGAGAAAAATCGACAAAGATTAGGTCAAAATGAGGTCTGACGGGGTGCAGGACTAGCTAGAGGAGTTGACTAGGGTCAACTCAAGACGCAACCTGGTTCGTCCACGCGGACCAACCAAAAAAACCCGAACCTAATTATTTAGAAATTAAATAAATAATAAATGATTTTTATTAAATATAGTTATAAAATAAAAAATGTTTATTATTTTCTACAATATATTATTATTATTTATTTTTTGAACTTATTTATTACAAGTTAATTTTTAGCATTTTATTTATAGGTATATTTACCTATGTTTTGGGTCTTTAGTTTTTATTTTTATTTTGTATTTTATTATTATATTTCTTATTTTATAAACTTATAACTTATTTATATAAAAAATATGTTTTTATTATATTTTTTGATGTGTTTTGTTCACTTTAAATAAATAGGTGTATTAAATATATAGGTATAAGTATATGTATTTTTGTGTATCATTTTAGTTTTGTGTTTTATTTATGGATTTGTTTTATTTTTTAAATATGTACAAGTATTATAAATAATATTTACAAAATTATAAAATTATAAAGTTATAAAAATAATAGAGAATAAGTAAAATGAATATTTTATTCAAGTATATGGTACAATAGGGGTCCAAAACCTAACTTTCACACCTTTACTCCAAAAATATGAAACACCTTCATTAAATAGATTATTAAAAGTTATATACAATTAAAGGTGATTTTGATACATTTTGAGTTTTTATTTGGAAGATACGAGTCTGAGAATTTGGGATTTTATCTTTTTATTTAGAGCATAAAAGGTACACTATATAATTTTTTTTGTATAAACTCAATTTTATATTTGTCATTATATTATTATCTACAACTTTCATATACAAAGTTTCTTTATTTGAGTTATAAAAAGTAGAAAATAAAATAGATCCCGTAAGTGAATTATTGGAGAATAAATAAAAAGGGAATTTTATTGATTTTTGGCCCTTATCTCCCCCTACTTTATTCTTTGTCGACTTAGTCATTAAGATGCCTAGGTCTTTGAGTTTAGGGTCATAAAATACCTTTGGCATTTTATTCTTTTTCTTTTATTTTCTTTATTCTATAATTTTGGCATTAAAATAATATTTTATATATAATAAATGTAATAAATAATGAATAATAATTTGTACAAAATATTGATATATACATACATTATCTAGGTTTTTAAGGCCAAAAGGATATAATAAAGGTGATGAAATGGGTATTCATCACACGTCACCTCACATGCGCATACACGCGAGGGGGAAAGCTTTTTGCAAGGGACCTCCTACAAGTTTTGTTAATATTTAGTCCAGAAACATTTTAATTAAGTGTAAAATGTTCTGTTTAATTTGCAAATAGGCCCTGCATATTTTTGAAAGTTACAATTATGACCCTACCAACATTGTATGAATTAAAAAAATCAGGGAATTTTTACATAGAGGACCTTATAGTTTGTTCTTGTGTTCTGGAATGAATGTTTATTTATTTTTAATTGCATTTAGGTCCCTGCCAACCTTTTGCATTTTTTTCTTGTATTCCTTGCTTTAAAAATATCATTTTGCATAAAAAATTTATAGGAAAATTTTTTAAGTGTCTAACATATTAAATCACGTATATTTTTCATAGAGTAATTTAAAATTTTCAACATATTTAAAAATACAAAATCCTTGCATTTATTCCCTATTTGCATTAAAAAATACATAAAATTTAGAAAAATGTTTGGAGAAGTCCAAAAAAATATAGTAGCTTTATTATTGTACTTTACAACTATAATAAAAAATAGCTAAAAATCTCAAAAGAAAAACATTAAAAATGAAAAAATCTAAAAAACTCATAAAAATCATAAAAATTATTATAAAATAAAAAAAATGTCATTTTTTATTTTTGCATCTTATTTATATTATATATTATATATTAAAAATAGTTTTGGAAAATTTTGAGACTTTTTTATTGTAAATTTTAAAACAATTCAACCTATTAATATAAGTCACTATTTTGACATTTTAATTCAATTAAAAATAAAAAAAGAAAAATTTTAAGAAAAATATCAAAAAATAAAGAAAAATATACAAAAGATAAAAATATTTTATTTTGCTTATTTTGAGTAATTATAACTATATATTGTCCTATATTGTACATATATAACTATTTTTACTTATACTATTATTAACAGTATTATTATTAAAAATACCCTAATCATTTTTAACACACTTACAAAATAAAAAGGGCCATACTTTGGATATTATTTTGATTTTTCTATATCATATATATACTATATATCTATTATATTATACACATCATTTATATACCTTATATATTACGCATATTAAAAAGGAAATTTAAAATATGAATATTCAAAAAAAATTAAAAGTTTAAATACAAAAACAAAGCAAAATATATATAAAATAAAAATCCAAGAAAACAAAAATTAAAAAAACCACAAAAATAAAAAAATCCCTATAAAAACACAAAACATTTATTGTCTTTTTTAGTCAATTCTTGTGGTCTATTCCCGTTACTCCTGTGTGGTTCAACCCTATACTTACATACTATACATAATGTAGCTCTGATGCACGGCTTTCCAATAACTCAGATTGCTCGGGGCACAATACCATGTATGTCTTTTTCCTTGTCCTTTCCCGATGAGCCAGATTCCATTTTTTTCTATTGATTTAACGAAAAATTGTACATTGACCCTGAGGATGTTAATAATATATAGAAAGATATCAATGTATATTCTTTCAATGAATGATTTTATAAAATAATGTAATTTACGTATTAATCGGGTCTTTCTTCTTTTGAATATTAGCCAAATATTTTTCCATGATTTAGATTTTTATCATTAAAATTTGTCTTGTTAGGACTAATAATATTTATATCAGGAATTGGAATTATTTTTTTGTCCTTTTTGATCTGTTCTATTTGATTCCTGATCGTGATTGTCCTATCAATAAGATCTTTCATTTTTTTCGTTCCGGAATAAATAAAACCAGAGGAATGCCGCATTATAATCTGTATTCCATTACATCTTTATTCTTATTTTATCCTTTTTTCCGAGGTAAATAAAAAAATAGAATATAAAATAAAAAACCAAAATGATAAATGTCAAATATTGGTATATGTATATATTAATATATAATGTAAATAAAAATATATAATGTAAATAAAATTGAATTTAAATTTCAATAGAATTCAATATTAATATACAAATAGAATATGATATAAATAAATGAATATTAAATATTTATTGATATTAATGATATATTCTAGAATTAGAAATACAATGATATATACTAAGATATAAAGTAAATTATTAATAATTAATATTAGATAATATACTAATATATGCCAATTATATGCCAATCTAATATATTAATAATAACTAATATATTAATTAATAATATAATAGTTAAACAAAAACAAAAAATGGTTAACTAAAATACCTGTGGTTTATTGAGTTCCTATGTACTATTTTATCGAGTTCCTATGTACTATTTTGTTTGATTTCTTTTATGTTATGCGAGCCCGCTTAGCTCAGAGGTTAGAGCATCGCATTTGTAATGCGATGGTCATCGGTTCAACTCCGATAGCTGGCTTTTTTTCTATTTGTTTTTTGTTCGATTTTTTTCATAATTAAGAGAATCCCTCAAAATAATCGTTAGCTATATATGTAGTTCGGGATGTTCAGAAGGCTCGTCGATTCTTGTCCTCTTTTCTTGATCCGAGGCCAGGGACTTCACTCGTGTATT
Organism: Ottelia alismoides; assembly: GCA_037367405.1. Lineage (NCBI taxonomy): Eukaryota > Viridiplantae > Streptophyta > Magnoliopsida > Alismatales > Hydrocharitaceae > Ottelia > Ottelia alismoides. Next base: position 396,049 of record JAZKJV010005973.1, read on the forward strand.
GATGATACCACGAGAAAGAAGAAAGAGCTGTGGAAGACTGTCCAAAGAGTGTAGATTCCGTCTTTCGATTTCTTATCAGAGTAGTGCACCACTTGAGGATGAGCTTAGCTTTGGCTGTTGAATTGCTTCCGTTCTATCCCGCTTGACGCACCCTTGAGCTTAAGGGGAAAGAGCGTCCGCAACAACCTCAAATCATGTTCCAACTTAGCCTTGGCCCTTGTTGTTATCCCTTTCCTGTGCTAGGTAGGACTCAAGCCTTAGTCACACCCGCTTCACCTCTTTCCCCTCCCCTTCATCTATCTCCGAAGGGTCGTAGGGCCATCCTAGGGAGGGATAGCAGTTCTTTTGGGCAGGAAACATGCCGGGTCCCGCAGGCGGGCATCTCCCGCAATGCAAGCAGCATTGTTCACCACCACCCGAGAAGCAAAAGACTAGAGAGTCAAGGCGGAAAATACATGCACGTGGTTTACTGGACTCTGCTTGACAAACAACCTCGTCTCCACATGAGAACTCCCAAAGCATCCTGCTCCTCCCCTGCGCTTTCGCGAGTTGTGAGAATATGGGATCTCTGGGATTCTCGACCTGGTAGAAACAATATCAATGCCTTTAATATTAGAAAAGCTTTGTGAAGAGTTGATTTATATAGTTTTCTTTGCTTTGCACTTATTTATACATGGATTGACATTTGCTTTGTGAGTCGCGTAGGTGAGTCGTAAGCGTAGGAGGCGTGCCCGAAGGGCAGCAGCAACAGTGTGGTTTCGTAAGGTATAATAAATTTTAGCTCATTGTTGTTCATTACTTGAGAATTGTGGGTTAATTATTGATGTGCTTTGATTGAGGATATCTGAGAGCCAAGAGAGCGGTAGAGACAATGATTGTCGAACTCTACTTGTCGAGCACCAAAGACCCTCTAAGACCAGATGATAGGATCCCTCCTCTATTTTAGTGTTCATCAATATTGTTGCATTATTTATTGATTAGTAAATTAATAAATTAATAAATTAGCAACAATCGTATTCCATATATGGAAGTTGTTGGGTGTGTGTATTGACACATGGCTCCACTATAAAGAGTTCTTGAAATAAACTCTTTGTTGATTTGTTGGTTGATTTATTACTTAAATTAATTGGAAAATAAATAAGGAGATGATTGTATTATTGAACAAGGACTTGGTATTAAGTGCTTGATCAACAATCCAAGGGCCATCATTGCATAAGCCTACTTGAAGAGAAGACTCTTCAATAGGCATGTACAATGTGTATAAAAAGGAGAGTAAGACTCTCTCTTTTATTCACTTGAGTTTTGGAGAGCCTGGTCCCTTAAGAATTTTGTGCCTTAGTGAAAAAGAAGAGTCCTGAGTGTATACAACTCATGAATGCCTCTTCTTGAAGCCCTATTCGTGAAGCACGTCGTCCAAGTTCGTGGGAAGCAACGTGATTCAGCTTTGTGCCCATGTGAGAGACATTGCAGAACAGACTTGATTTGGGAGGTCTCTTGCTTTACAGACTCATGCTGAAAGAGGTAATCGTGATCTCATTTTAATATTCATTAGAATATTATAAACCTTGTTAGGTAGTTTTCCTAATTTAATGATTACACAGAGTACAAATCATTATGCTAATTTTTTTTTGTTAATACGATGATCATATAATGCTTTATGCAAATAGTTTGCCAATTTTTCCACGTTTCCGTCTTGCTGAGTTCATAAATAGTTTATTTACTTCCTTCACAGTATATGATCATGATATCTTTATATTTTTTATCCATCTCTTGAGGATATAATTAGTGCTTAACATCTCAACATTCTGTGTTTTAAAGATGACTAATATATGCATGCATGAGAATTCATGGAATTGCATGTTTTTACAATCACATGAGAGGATATTTGTGTGATTGACTGATAGTGCGACTCTTATTCTATCGTCAGCACTTTCAATGGAAGAAATTGTGTATTATGTATTTCAGAAATACATATGTTTAATTCTAAAGATTCATCTAGTTCCTCTTGAAACATGTAGAAAATGTGTTTTATATGAATGCTAAGCATATGTTCATCCATCTTCCATTTATACATTATCTTTGTAATCCTATTGTCGTTGTCATTGTCCATGTCATCATCTCTTTCTCTACGATTTTGGAGAAATGTATTCATCCTTTCGCTTCTTTGGGTGCTTTGCATACCAATGAAAAAACAACCCTTCAAGTATAAACTAACCCACTTATGTCTAATACTATACTTCTCTTGCAACCACTTGTTATCTGAAAGACCAAGTCAAACAATGGTCTTAGACCATCCATTGTCAATTTTTATGATGCCGACACTTTTCCATACAAGTTCATTGATAAAATCGACATCTTTATCGATATCCTTGATCTTACCAAGTTTTCCTTCAAGCATTAACATGATATGATATATGCAGAACTTGTGAACGATGGAAGGAAATGAATGTTGAATCGCAACACATATACATGGTCTTCATATGTAAGAATTGAAACACGATGTTTACCAATTTCTTCCATAAATATGTTGAATAATCAAGTAAATGAATTATTCATTTATTCTGTATGGCATGGCTTGTCGAACGATAATGTATCGCCTAACAATTTGTAGTCTTTGATAGATACACTGCTAATCCAAACACAATGTGTCAACATGCTCTCCTCATTGGTTAGATAAGACAAATAAAATTCTGTGTCAACTTCTTGCAACGACTAAAATGTTTAAGCAATAAATGAGCATCCAACCTATCATGTCGTTTTTTGTTGAGGTTATATATGTCTCCTACCTATGTCGTCGACATGGTTATTGGAAATACAACCATTGTCTACAAAGACTATTTGCTTTGATACATGTATGTTGACATCAGATTTGACTATCTAGCATCTTCATGGTTTTGGAAAACCTTCTATTTGGCACGGGGTATCTGCATTTTATGGATGTTAAAAGATTGTAATTATGTTGCAACTCAAATTTCACGACAATCTGATTGTTTTCGAAGGATCTTAAACTTATTGACGTAATTATCTTGTAGCCAGATTTAACTAATTTAACATGTTATTCATCTTTGTAAACTATAGAATTGCCATTGTCATCACTTCCTGCATAATCATGAGACTTCCTTTTACTCATTGATCTCGTAAAACCTTCTTTCCAACATACAAATGGCTTGATTTTTTTGTCAATCCTTAGCCTTGAGCTACTTTTATGAACATCAAGTCCCATATCGATGGCATATGATTCATAGAAACTATATGTATTGACAATGAAACCAATCATCATGCCTAGTTCAGGGATCTAATGAAACCAAACATCATGCCTAGTTCAGGGATCTGAACCATTTGGAAGTTTTGTTTTAGGGAGATATACAATTCCACCTGATAGTCGGAGACATTATCAATCGATGAAACTAATCGTGCATCAAATTGATTAAATGTGAAAATCATATAATAATTGTAAACTGTTGTTATATATAAACTGTTGTTATATATTATAAAGCGATGAAAAAAATGAATATGTATAAATGTAAAAGTAGTTTTCTGAAATGAGAATGAATACGATAATTGTAAATTGATTTTGTGGAATGAGAATGATTTTGTCTGTTTAAAAGTCTTTTAAATGGATAACGTATGCATATCAACAGTTGTTAGGAGTATACAGAACATATGATTTTGTAGGGGGTTATGCTCTTGCAGCTATTTACTAAATGCATGAAACTAATTGTGCATGGTATCCGTAGAATATAAAATGACCGAGCCAATTGTTAACCTGTGTTTCCTATTGTAAATTCTGGTGATAAAATGTGTTGCATGTTTTGATTGGGATGCTTCATTTTGATCGAGTTTTGATATGGTACCACAAGCACGTAAAAATTAATACATAAATTGTACAAAAAAACTAACCTGTTATGAAATATGTAATATTCGTATAATATTATATGCACATGAATAAATGTACCAGAATCATTGCTGCATAATATCTGAATATATAAGAGGAGCTATACGATGGTATAACGACTACTTAGATTGAAAAAGATGAGGAAAAATGCACATCTCAGAATAAAACTATTGCCCAAAGATAAACGAGGTCCTGATATTTGAAAACTGCTAGAGATGTCCATATTTCGATATGAATTAAATAGTACCAGAATTATTGTAATTGGCACTGCATGTATTAAACATGTATTCATCATCATTTGATATATTCTTTGAAGGGGTCAATGGGGCTGCCCGTCCCATTTTTTGTCAATTTTTTTTATTTTTTTGAAAAATATCACCATATATATTCATCCCTATATCCCTCCTATATGTCATTCGAATTTCGTCAGAAACAGACACTTTTACGGCCTCCATCCAGACAGGGTCGATTTAAAAAATCCTGCGACCGTTAAAAAAATGACGTCTGGATGGAGGCCGCAGGAGTCTCCGTTTCTGACGAAATTCGAATGACATATAGGAGGGATGAAGGGATGAATATACATAGTTATATTTTTCCAAAAAAATAAAAAAATTGCGAAAAAAGGGGTGGGGGCAGCTCCATTTTTCTCTTCTCTGAATTGCGCTACAAATCGTTTCACATCAGAATAATGAAATGAGATGTACATTTTCCTAAAAATTAAATATGTACCTCTATAATATCAAGAACATAAGGAGATTTTGGATATGACATACGATGAAGAAGACGTGATCCATTGAATTTAAGAACAAAGATAAATAATTGGACTAATTGGTAATCTCTTTCGTTTGTGATGCTGGATTTAGAAATGAATAACGTGTAATTGAATACTAGCGTGATAATCGCGAGAAAAGGAGAAGACAGATTCTTTCTAAGTATGAAATATTGGAGGTTGTTTCGTGAGTGGTATTTGGATGGATTGGTGGTTTCACAGTGGGACATAGATCAAGAGATCAAATGGTTAATATGGTTTGTCGCATGGAATGTATGGTTAAGTGCCACTTCTTTTGAAGTTTTATGACATTAAGTGTTGAGTTTAGCTACAAGTGTAAACTCCTTGTTTAGCTCAAGGTCATAGTTTAAGATGCTAGCTTAGAAATCCAATCCTCAACTCTAATTTCACAATAACATTTCAACTCAGTCCATTATCTCTTTAGTTGTCAGATTCATCAACATTATGTTGATCAATTAACCTTCCATCTTAGCCTATTCAAATAATTAAACAACTAACTAAGTGAAATTAACACTATACACCTTGTAAATAATTAAGGCTAAGTATTGTAAATAAATAAAATCTTCGATTATGTATATATGTATTTATTGTTCTCTTTATTTTATGTGTTTTCTTTATATTTCAAAATCAAATAAAAGTTAGTGTAATAATGAAAATAACATGTTGTATATTATTTCTTACTTAAAAATACATAATAATATATAAAACAATTAAAATAAGTATTTTTATATTTCTAAAAATACTTACAAAAAAATAGTATGTATATATAATGTATTTTAGTTTTGTGTTCTACATGGAAGTTGAAGTCTTGAATATATACACAACTTTCACGTTGAACAATTTTTGTTATAACATCATTTGTTTTTTATCTTGATTTATGTTTTATTTTTTATTTTTTGATTTTTTCTATTGGGCCACGTGGCCGCATTTGGGCGCGCCACGACGAGCCACGTGACCAACCTGTCCAAGTCTGCCTTCACCCATTTCCAACCTTTTGACATTAAATGGTTGGTCTCCTGTCTAACATGCTAGATGAGGAATCACTACGTTGGCCAACTAATGAATCAACCAACAGTTAACCCACAATTATATTAAATGATAAAAAGTATGTGAGTCGAAATTTATTATAACTCTACGTGAATGCATATAGGTGTCATGTAGAGTATCAAACACCGGGAGGTAGAACAGATGGTAGTAATTATTACTAATTATTGCTCATTAATAATATTTATTTTTAGATTTTTTAACGTTTTCTTATTTTTATGTGGGTTTTAATTATATTTAATTTTTATGATTTTTAATTGCTTTATATTTTATTTTTTAATTTTGCAAAATTTATAATTGTTAATTTTAAAAATAAGATTAATATTAATAATATAGATGAAATAATATAGACAATAATATAGATATTACTATATAAGATATAGAGTATATTTAGATAATATAACTTTTTATATTTTTCAATAAGTTAAAATATAGTCAAAATCAAGAAAATAAATTGTTTTTATCTTTTTTATATTTTTGGTTAATTTTAGTCTAAATTTTATGGGTTTTTAAAGTTGAAAATATACTAAAACAATGAATATAAATAATATCCAAACTAGTTTAGTAGTCAATAAATTTTTATAAGTTCAAATTAACCCAAAACTATTTATAATATGTACTATATATGGCAAAAGTTTCAAAAATAAGAAGTTATATTTTTGGATTTTTATAGAATTTTTGCTAAAGTTTATAAGATTTTTAGGGTTTTATGATTTTATATTTTATATTCTGTATTTTTAGTGATTTTTGGATATGTGGTATAATATAGTAAAATATAGATAATATATTTTTTGGAAATTTTGGACTTTTATTTTATTTTTTGTGGGTTTTTATATGCTAAACATGGAATATATGCATTTTTTTGTATTTATAAAATAAGAAAATTAAGTTAAATGCCAAATAAAAATTACACATGAACAAGCCTGATTCCAGGCATCTATCCTAATTTTCCTATAACTTTTATCATAAAGAAAATCTTTAATAAAAATAATCTAAACAAAAATAAAACTCACAGCTCAAAAGGACCAATTTACAATTATAGTGAACTAAAAGTTCATTTAATAATCGGTCTAAAAAGTATATGACTAAATATGCAAATATCCCAAAAGTGCTTCACGTGTGGATCACGTGAGGTGAGCTGGACTGGACTAAATGCAACTACAATAATGATCAAGAGTCTAGTTGTAATTAAACCTAAATATTTTACACTTAATATTTAATTTACAGAACAAACTTTAAATACAAAATGCACAAGGGTACGCGTGAAAATATACTCATAGGAGGCACATGACCCGTGCGTGGGTTTTGATCCAACGGCTGAGGTGCTCTCACGTGGCGCCACTTATGATCCCTCGGTAGAGATGGGACAACGATTTGTTTTATTTTAATGGCCCAAATTATATCTAGGCCTTTGTTCTTGATCTGACAGCTTGGAGGCCCTCTCCAAGAATAGGGAAGAGCCACTTCCTCGATGACCTTTGATCCTTCATACTCATTATATCATAATAAGATAAACATTTTTCATTTTGATTATTTTCTAGTTGGGTCCATCTTTCATTTTTAATCGATTTATTAATTTGATCAAAGTATGGTCTGGTCAATGCCCACATGGCGCACCCTTAGTGGAGACACCTAGCTCCAGGAAACCTTCCCTTTCTCTCTCCACATGCTAAGCACGTGGTCGCGTACCCTCTTTGCCCCCTCACGTGTGAAGCACGTGGGCACCTTGGACCCATTGCGTGCGATGCACGTGATGATCTCCCACCTAACGCCTCCACCACTCTTCCACTATTGTGCCTTGCATCGCAGCCGCGATGTCTCCCTCCGCCTTAGCCGCTGATCAATCACAACCCACACCCATCTCAGCTCCGACTCAATCTCCACTCTCTGTTCATCTTCCCTAGATTACCGTAATCAGTCGAAATCCAAACTCTCTTCCCCAACACCAAACCCAAACCCCTAATTGGGGAACCCTAGCCTTATCCTCAATGCCTCTAACTACCAAATGCAAGAACAAATAGATCCATCACCAGCAACCTATGTTTCTAACCTCCGTCCCCAATGATAGAAACTAATCACCCATTGACCTTATCTCCATCCTCTACGTTGTCTCTAACTGACTCTATCCTCTCTAACCTCCATCACCAATACTCTGTTATCTCCAACCAAACCATCATCCCCAATCTCCTAATTTTCCTATCGTTGGACCTTCAACCAACCCTATCCCTTCACATCAAACCATTTACCCCTTATCCTATTGCCCTTATCGATCAACAACCGCATAACCACTATTAGCAATGTGAGCCAGAGGCAAACCATTCCTACAATAAATGTTATTGTAATAATGATTTATCAATAAAAGTTATTGATTATGTTTTTCACTCCCTTTCTGAGATTGAATGAATGAATGCATTGTAAGGTCCCTCTGTACAATAAGGGTTATGTACCATGGCCAACTTGATAATCATACAACTGTTGATTCATTGATTGAATCATAGAGGCTGATGCTTGGATGAATATCTAAGGGGTTAGATCGAGGACACACTAAGCATCATCAAATGATTGTCAAGTGATGATCTCCAGCCTGAGTAGGAGATGACAATCCTTTCTCATTAGGCTGATATCTGATCGACCTCTTGATGCAGGTCCTCTGCATGGGAATAGTGATTAAGAGGTATCAGATTAGTTGAGTCAATGAGTTAACTTAACGAGATCGAGATAACCAAAGACCTATATTGAATACTGTCACAACATAGGCAAACATCCTCTGACCAGAGACAGATGTATTGCTATATGTCTAAGTGTGTACATTTGGCAGACCAATAGGTTGATGACCTAACCAAGGTCTATACACCGGCGAGCTGGTGTGCATGTAAGGACATATGAGTAATACGATCTCTTAAAGGGATCATACATGTTCACTTGTGAACCGGGAGACATGAGCTCACTCATGAGGTATTGGGACTGATCGAATTCCATGCATGGTCGTCATGCTTTGGAAGCATGGCATGAATTTGAAGGTAAGATATATGCTTTGTGAAATCATATGATCTGTACCAAATCCCAAGGACTAAGATTGAGAAACTTAGTGATCAAACCATGAAGATGATCGTGTAAAAGTGATCTATATCTTCAGGATGATCATAAGTCTTCCAATATGCAGGATCTACAGGTATTGGGAATACCTGAGGGTGATTTGATCATAAACGATTGTATAACCATGACGTTTCCATTCCGAGGGAGTGATGAAACAGGTCTGGAATTTAGTGGCTCCTCTCAATAGAGAAGTGACCTAATCTTAGTCCATACCTTGGACATTGATCTGAATAAGATTCAGATGCAATGAGAAGATTAGTTTATGGCCTTGATTTAATCAAGCATCTATGAGAGGTCCATGGGATCTGGGTTTGAGATGCGATCTCAATATCCAAGTCACTATACGTAGAACAATACAATCGCCCTGTCCTTATCTCCAAGTATCTGAGGAGAAATAGCATTATTCTTGAAAGGGTTCGAGAATAATTCCATAGATCTAAGCATTGAGAAATTCATAATTAAATGTGATTTAATTATCTTGATGTGTGTGGAAATTATCCACTATAATTAAATGTGATTTAATTATTATGGATAAGAATAATGTGGATAGTAATATCCAATTATTCATAATATATTATAAATGTGATTTATACTGTATTAGAGAGAGCTAATTATAATTTATATTTGTTGATTAATTATTAATGTGTATTGGATACACATTATTTAATTAATTGAAAATGTAAATTATATTTTGTTTTGGGTTGTGAATGTGATTCACAATTTTCCAATGGCAAGATTGCAATATTCTCAAAATTAATTATGAATTATTTTTGGAGAATAAATCACAACAAAAGTTGTTGAATTAAATAATAGAGAATTTCATGGAGATATGCAATCTCATGAGATTTCATGAGATTTCCCCACTTGGAAATTAGTGGACGGCTACCAAGTCCTACTTGGGATTGGTGGTCATCCACTATATTCTAATGGGAGATGAGATCTCCATGGAATTTATCTCCTTATTTGATTGGTTTAATTTTAGGATTGATGTATATTTGATTTGTCAAATATATTTGATACAAATTAAATCATAAGTTGTTGGCTTTTACCAACAACAATCTTGACCATTGGATTAATCATAAATCAATCTCAATCATTGATTTTATGAGTCCCATGGATTGAGATCCATGGATCCCAAAACCCTATAAATAGAGAGGCATACCATGCTCTCTAGGCTAAGCTTTTGGAAGCACATCTCTCTCTCTCTCTTTTCTCTCCCCACATGCCAACTCTCTCTCCGTCTCCTTGGGGGCCGTCCACCAAACCCTAAGGGAGATCTTCGTCGTCGCCTACGCCGCGCTACCTCTTCGACGTTCTACGGTTCTCTCTCTTCTTGGAGTACTACTCTCACGAAGAAGATGATCGATCTCGTACGATAAGATCAGGAGTTCCCCGTGCTTGGACCAACTCGTTGGATTGCGAGGATCACTCGACTCAACCCCGCGCTCGCAAGCTTCTTCTCCGATGATCGGACTTGAGACAGGAGGTCTCTTTTCATAGAGACTCGATCAACCACGCTTCAAGAGGTATTCCTTCTACTTGTTGTGGTTATAGATGAAACGATCCGAGAATCGTTTTTGGATCATGTGGTTAAATTCCGCCGCACCGAACAACTAATACGACTATTCGTTCTTCGTCGTATTCGATACGACGCTCATGCTTTCGTGATGCGCTTGAGGATTATTCCATATCCTTCAAGTGGTATCAGAGCCTTAGGTCGAAGGTTTTGGATACGATCTGCAAACCTAGGACGACTTGGGTTGGTAGAGGTCGCGGAAGTTTTTGTCGCATTTGATTTTCACACTTCTGTTTAGTGAATCAATTCGGCCCTATTTAAATTATTTAAACATGAATTAATCACTTGGATTTTGTTCCTCGTTAAATAAGGAAATCATAGGATCTGAGTTTACGTAATTTGGATTTCGTTTGCTCGAGATGTGGTTCTTTTAATGAACATGTATGCACTGTTGCAGGTACTGCAAATCTTAACATGATTAATGAGTTAATTACTGCTTTGATCTGCTTCGAAATGCGTGAAATATCACTTCGGTTCTGTCCTAAATCAAACTAACAATCTTTGAAAATTGATTTTGTCTAATTTGGATTTAAATTTATTGAGATATGTTAATTTTAGTAAGTAGGGGTCACTGCAGAAATTACAATCGTAATTAAGAATCATGTGATTGTCAATTAATAAAATTAATTGTTAATTTCAAGAAATAATTATGAAAAATATTTGAGAAATATTGGAAGATGATTATTTCCTTAATTGACTTGGCATCAACCAATAAATTGATTAGATTTGATCTAGATCATAATTGGAAACACAATCATCAAACTCCTTGCTTGAATAGGATTGGGAATTTGTCTAGCAAATTTCCTTATAATCAAAAATATTTTGATTATTACTATATAGTATAATTTCGGTTGAAGAACCGATGATCATCTCAAGTACAAATTGATCTATTTGACATTATCATTTCCCAAGGCAGATATGGTGCCTAGTCGGAGATCGCTGGGGTAGCGGGTTGCAACGTATGTGGTCTGTCCCACTCTCGTCAATACTGGCCATGACAGCGGGTAGGAACTTGATAATGCCGAAGAAATCAAGATGTATTTTCTAATTATTAAAATTCGAATTAATACGTACTTTGAGAATAATACCATATATATTCAAGTAAAACAATCAAGTTTGTTGATTGAATTGGATTTGTAATTAATTTAATATGATTGAATTAATTATGTCTAATTAAAATACTCTATTATGAATAGAGTTGTTGATTCCCTTGGAAGAATTAATTACATGAATATGATTCATATTAATTGATTAAAATTTGAATATGAAATGGAGGATCACACAAGTGACATCCATGGTCTCCCGTCAAGGCGAAGGTTTTCATCGCCAGATATTATATGTAGGAGACGCCTGTCCGAAGTGACAACTCCTGCATATGGTCCATTTGGATCAGGCTCGTTGCTTCTCAAAAGAGTAAGGACGTATGCGTAGTAACCTCAATATCGGGTCCTCATAATATTGGGGCGATATTGGATTGTGCATAGCGAGTTGTATTCCTGTTGACGGTTGGTTCAATTAATGACGGGTCAACATCACCTTAGGGGTGGTGGGCCCGATTATTAAAGGCCGAATTGGGAAATGCAAGTTGGACTTGTAAGGAAGAATGTATTCCCGCTTCTCTTTATTGGAGTCATAGGTTCTCATATTATTGGGATATGACAAAGATAAAGAGGAGATCCCAGTTCTTGCTTGAGATATAGCGGTAAGTATATCTCTTACTTTGAAAGTGATTAAGGGAATAAACTTTCATAGTTGACATAGCAAGATTAATTTGATTTAAAATGCCTTAATCAAATATCATAAATACGAATATATGATTATATGTTCTAATATAGTGCATTCTTAATTTCAGAAAATGAAGTCCACATGAACCCACTAAGCAGGCTTATGGAGGTCAACCAATTGACCGGACCAAATTACTCGGATTGGATCCGTAATTTGGAGCTTGTACTCTCGGCTGAGCGCATAAGTTATGTGCTCTCAAAAGACAAGCATGAAAACCCTAAATCAAAGGAAGAAAAAGCATACAATGACAAGTATGATGAAGATCATGTCTTGGTTAGATGCTATATCTTGCGTTCTCTCTCCAATGTTCTTCAGAAACAACATGTGGAGATGAGTAATTGTCATGAGATAATGCAGAATCTGAAAGATATGTTTGGTGACATTAACCGCACCCAGCGATACACCGTTATGAAAGAACTCGTTCGCTGCAAGATGCAGGAAGGAACTTCGGTCCGTGAACATGTACTCAAAATATTTGGGTACTTGTTGGAGCTGGAGACTCTTGGGGCAACCATGGATGCAGACATGCAATCTGATTTCATTCTGTTGTCGTTGCCCAATTCTTTCAATAACTTTGTGATTTCATTCCACGTGAACAAGCTGGAATTGACAAACGCTGGACTTCTTGCTGCATTAAAGTCTGCAGAAGACGTAATGAAGAAAGATGGTCCTGCTGGCAGTGCAATGGTTGCACAGGTCAGAGGGAAGCGTAGTCGGAAGCAAGGTTCTCGGAAGGGCCCGGACCAGAAGAGAAAGAAGAAGGAACAAGGTGTTGGCTCATCTTCCGATGCATCCACTCTAATGGCATCGAAAAAAACCGACGTCTGTCACCACTGCAAGAAGCCGGGGCACTGGAGGCATAATTGCTGGATTACGTGAAGTCGGTCGACAAAGGTAAAGCCCCAGCAGGTATGAAATCAACTTTTATCATTGAAACCAGTTTTCTCGTTGGACGAGAAGGAAGTTGGGTTGTTGATTCCGGTTCTTCTATTCATGTATGCAATTTGTTGCATTTGTTTCAGGAAACTAGAAAACTTGAAGAAGTGGAGATAGTCATCTAGATGAGATCTGATGCAAGTGTTGCAACAGTTGTCGTCGGGACCTATCGACTATCATTATCTAGTGGTAGAGTCCTAGTACTTAAAGAGTGTCTTTATGTACCTGAAGTCAGGAGGAATTTGATATCTGTATCTAAGCTAGTTAGAAGTGGATATTCATTCCTTTTCTGTAATAAATTAGTCATAAATCATTATGATAAATATATTGCAGATGGTATTTTGACTTCTTATGGACTCTATGAATTGTGCATTAATGAACATGTCATGAATGTTACAACCACTAATAAAAACCCTAAACGATCCAGGGATAATAAAAATCATTCAAATATGATTTGGCATCAAAGGCTTGGTCATTTATCTGTTGATAGGATCAATAGATTGATAAAGGATGAACCTTTGGATTTTCTACAGGTTCAATCTTTACCTAGCTGTGAACATTGTATTCGAGGTAAAATGATTAGGATGCCTTTCCATAACAAGGTTACAAGATGCGAAGGTATTATTGACCTAATACATACCGATGTATGTGGTCCCTTCAGTACCACGACTCGAAATGGATATCGATATTATTTGACATTTATTGATGACCATTCGCGATACGGGTTTGTCTTCCTATTACATCATAAATCTGAAACCTTTGAAAAGTTCAAAGAATTCAAGGCTTTGGTTGAGAACTAAACCGATAGGAAGATTAAACGAATTCGATTTGATCGAGGTGGCTAGTACCTCTCAGATGAATTCAAGGAATACCTTAAAGAGAATGGAATTGTATCCAATCTCACTACTCCTGGAACTCCCCAACTTAATGGTGTTGCTGAAAGACGCAACATGACCATCATGGATATGGTCCGTTCAATGATGAGCAAAGCACATTTACCACTTAGTTTCTGGGGATATGCAGTAGAGACTGCAATATATATGCTGAATAAGATTCTAAGCAAATTTGTACCTAAGACTCCTCATGAGCTCTGGTATGGAACCAAACCTAGTGTTAATCACTTGAGGGTTTGGGGTTGCTTGGTTCATGCGAAGAACGTGGACGCAAGTAAGCTAGAATCTCACACTCGTGAGTGTTACTTCATTGGGTACATTAAAGATGGTATTGGATACCGGCTCTATGACCCTGAGACCCAAAAGGTTTTTGTATCTAGAAATGTGAAATTTCTGGAGGATGATTTCCTTGAAGGTCAAGATAAAAGTGAAGTAGAGGAACTCATAGAATCCCCTGAGGATTTTGAGCTTCCTAGACCAGAAACTGAAGAAGTAAATAAAGATGAAACACCAATACCTCTTCGAAGGAGTTCGAGGGTGGTTGCACCACCTGAAAGGCATGGATTCCATGTGTCAAGTGAAACTGACAATGATCCTACTTCATTTGATGAAGCACTCGCGGATCATGACATAGATAGTTGGATGCTAGCAATGAAGTCAGAAATTGACTCCATGTATAAGAATGGTGTATGGACCCTAGAGGATCCACCTAAAGGGGTAAAACCCATTGGGTGTAAATGGATCTTCAAGAGAAAGAGGGGATCTGATGGGAAAGTAGACACTTTCAAGGCACGACTCGTAGCACGGGCTACACACAGAGAGAAGGCATCGACTACGATGAGACATTCTCTCCTATGGCTATGCTTAAATCCATCAGGACACTGCTAGCTATAGTTGCATATCTTGACTACGACATCTGGCAGATGGACGTCAAGATGGCTTTCCTCAATGGATACCTCAAGAAGGATATCTATATGGAGCAGCCCCAGGGCTTCATAACTGAGGATGGAAATGTATGCAAGTTGAAGAAATCCATCTATGGGCCCAAGCAAGCTTCTCGTAGCTGGAACATCAGATTTGACGAAACCATAAAGACTTACGATTTTGTGCAGAATCCTGATGAACCTTGTGCATACAAGAAGCTTAGTGAGAGCGCCATTGTGTTCATCATGCTTTACGTAGATGACATCCTTATCATTGGGAATGATACAGGGATGATGACCAGTGTGAAGATTTGGCTATCCCATACCTTTGAGATGAAAGATCTTGGAGAAGCCTCTTACATCTTAGGCCTGAAGTTATTCAGAAACCGAGAAAATAGGATTTTGGGATTGTCACAACATGGATACATTAAGAAGATTCTTGAATGATTCCGTATGGATAGTTCCAAGAAAGGATTCCTACCCTTAAGACATGGTATCCACCTGTCTAAAGGAATGGCTCCTCAAACTGTTGAGGAAAAGAAAGCCATGGCTGGATGCCCTTATGCATTAACTGTAGGAAGCTTAATGTATGCCATGATGTGTACTAGGCCAGATATCTGCCATGCAGTGGGAGTGGTAAGTCGTTACCAATCCTGCTATGGAGAACAACACTGGAATACAGTAAAGAACATATTCAAATATCTAAGACGGACGCAAGATTACATCTTGGTCTATGGAGATGGTAATCTCCAAGTCTTGGGATATATAGATTCTGACTTCCAATCGGATATTGATGATTGAAAGTCAACATCAGGGTTTATATTCCCGTTGAATGGTGGTGCTGTGAGCTGGAGAAGCAAGAAGCAGGACACTACAACGGATTCAACAACAGAAGCTGAGTACATTGCCGCATCAGATGTTGCAAAGGAGGCAATGTGGTTGCGCAAGTTCGTCCTGGAGCTTGGCGTAGTTTCCTATGATACTCCTATCCCGCTGCTCTGTGATAGCACGGGAGCCATTGCCCAGGCGAAGGAACCCAGATGGCATCAGAAGAGCAAGCACGTAGAAAGGAAATACCACATCATTCGGGAGATTCAAAAGCGTGGTGACATCATCATCACCAAGGTGGCCTCTGCTGACAACGTTGTTGATCCTCTTACCAAACCTCTGACACAGAAGGTTTTCGATCAGCATGTAATGAGTATGGGTTTAAGGATTGTTCCTGAATGGTTCTGAGGGCTAGTGAGAGATTGTTAGCAATGTGAGCCCGAGGCGAACCATTCCTACAATAAATGTTATTGTAATAAAGGATTTATCAATAAAAGTTATTGATTATGTTTTTCACTCCTTTTCTGAGATTGAATGAATGAATGCACTATAAGGTCCCTCTGTACAATAAGGGTTATGTACCATGGCCAACTTGATAATCATACAACTGTTGATTCATTGATTGAATCATAGAGGCTGATGCTTGGATGAATATCTAAGGGGTTAGATAGAGGACTCGTCAAGCATCATCAAATGATTGTCAAGTGATGATCTCCAGCCTGAGTAGGAGATGGTAATCCTTTCTCATTAGGCTGATATCTGATCGACCTCTTGATGCAGGTCCTCTGCATGGGAATAGTGATTCGGAGGTATCAGATTAGTTGAGTCAATGTGTTGACTTAATGAGATCGA
Source organism: Ottelia alismoides (assembly GCA_037367405.1). Lineage (NCBI taxonomy): Eukaryota > Viridiplantae > Streptophyta > Magnoliopsida > Alismatales > Hydrocharitaceae > Ottelia > Ottelia alismoides. Next base: position 412,667 of record JAZKJV010005973.1, read on the forward strand.
GATAACCAAAGACCTATGTTGAATACTGTCACAACATAGGCAAACATCCTCTGACTAGAGACAGATGTATTGCTATATGTCTAAGTGTGTACATTTGGCAGACCAATAGGTTGATGACCTAACCAAGGTCTATACACCGGCGAGCTGGTGTGCATGTAAGGACATATGAGTAATACGATCTCTCAAAGGGATCATATAGGTTCACTTGTGAACCGAGAGACATGAGCTCACTCATGAGGTATTGGGACTAATCAAATTCCATGCATGGTCATCATGCTTTGGAAGCATGACATGAATTTGAAGGTAAGATATATGCTTTGTGAAAGCATATGATCTGTACCAAATCCCAAGGACCAAGATTGAGAAACTTAGTGATCAAACCATTAAGATGACAGTGTAAAAGTGATCTATATTTTCAGGATGATCATAAGTCTTCCAGTATGCAGGATGTACATGTATTGGGAATACCTAAGGGTGATTTGATCATAAACGATTGTATAACCATGACGCTTCCATTCCGAGGGAGTGATGAAATAGGTCTGGATTTTAGTGACTCCTCTTAATAGAGAAGTGACCTAATCTTAGTCTATGTCTTGGACATTGATCTGAATAAGATTCAGATGCAATGAGAAGATTAGGTTTACGGCCTTGATTTAATCAAGCATCTATGAGAGGTCCATGGGATCTGGATTTGAGATGCGATCTCAATATCCAAGTCACTATACGCAGAACAATACAATCACCCTGTCCTTATCTCCAAGTATCTGACGAGAAATAGCACTATTCTCGAAAGGGTTCGAGAATAATTCCATAGATCTAAGCATTGAGAAATTGATAATTAAATGTGATTTAATTATCTTGATGTGTGTGGAAATTATCCAATATAATTAAATGTGATTTAATTATTATGGATAAGAATAATGTGGATAGTAATATCCAATTATTCATAATATATTATAAATGTGATTTATAATGTATTAGAGAGAGCTAATTATAATTTATATTTGTTGATTAATTATTAATGTGTATAAGATACACATTATTTAATTAATTGAAAATGTAAATTATATTTTGTTTTGGGTTGTGAATGTGATTCGCAATTTTCCAATGGCAAGATTGCGATATTCTCAAAATTAATTATGAATTATTTTTGGAGAATAAATCACAAAAAAGTTATTGAATTAAATAATGAAGAATTTCATGGAGATATGCAATCTCATGAGATTTCATGAGATTGCCCCACTTGGAAATAAGTGGACGGCTACCAAGTCCTACTTGGGATTGGTGGTCGTCCACTATATTCCAATGGGAGATGAGATCTCCATGGAATTTATCTCCTTATTTGATTGGTTTAATTTTAGGATTGATGTTTATTTGATTTGTAAAATATATTTGATCTAAATTAAATCATAAGTTGTTGGCTTTTACCAACAACAATCTTGACCATTGGATTAATCATAAATCAATCTCAACCATTGATTTTATAAGTCCCATGGATTGATATCCATGGATCCCAAAACCCTATAAATAGAGAGGCATAGCATGCTCTCTAAGGCTAAGCTTTTGGAAGCACATATCTCTCTCTTTTCTCTCCCCACACGCCAACTCTCTCTCCATCTCCTTGGTGGCCGTCCACCAAACCCTAAGGGAGATCTTCGTCGTCGCCTATGCCACCGCGCTACCGCTTCGACGTTCTACGGTTCTCCATCTTCTTGGAGTACTACTCTCGCGAAGAAGATGATTGATCTCGTACGATGAGACCAGGAGTTCCCCGTTCTTGGACCAACTCGTTGGATTGCGAGGATCACGCGACTCATCCCCGCGCTCGCAAGCTTCTTCTCCGAGGATCGGACTTGAGACAGGAGGTCTCTTTTTGCAGAGACTCGATCAACCACGCTTCAAGAGGTATTCCTTATACTTGTTGTGGTTATAGATGAAACAATCCGAGAATCGTTCTTGGATCATGTGGTTTCATCACATGAAAAATTTTTAAATTTCGCTACACCGAACAACTAGTACGACTAGTCGTTCTTCGTCGTATTCGATACGACGCTCACGCTTCCGTGATGCGCTTGAGGATTATTCCATATCCTTCAACCACCTTATCTTCACCACCCCTTATTTAAACCCACCTTCGAGCTTTGTCAAAAAGATTTGCCATTATCCACCATCGTCACCTTCTGATCAAGATGAAGGATGTGGTTAGATCCTTAAGCGCATCACGGAAGCGTGAAGATCGCATCGTATGCGATCGGGAGCGACTAGTCGCACTAGTTGCTTGAGGCAGCAGAAATTAAAAAAATTTCATGCAATGAAACCATTTGATCCAAGAAAACTTCTCAGATCGTTTCATCTAAACCACAAACAAGTATTAGGGTTACCTCTTGAGGCGTGGTTGCGATCGAGTCTCTAAACGAATAGACCTCCAGTCTCAAGTCCAATCCGTTGAAGGAGACGCTAGAGAGCGTGTTGATGAAACACGTGCTTCTCGCAATCCATGTTGATGATCCAAACGGCGGATCTCCTGATCTCGACACACGAGATCCGACGTCTTCTTCACGAGCGAGGCGCACCGAAGGAGACGGAGATCCACGAGCAAATGATCGGGCATTATAACGACGACGCTGCGGTGATGGAGATTCTCTCTAGGACATCCATGGTGGATGACTATATGAGAGAGAGGGAGTGGGCGTGCAGAGACAAAGAGAGAGAGACTTATGTTCTCATTAGCATATGAAGAGCAAGGGGTGCCCTTCTATTTATAATATTTTGGGATCCATGGATATCAATCCATGGTCAACACAAATCCAATGGCTCACATTGATTTGTATTTCTTTTAATGGTCAAGATTTGTGTTGGTAAAAACCAACAACAATTAATTTAATTTAGATTAAATGTATATTGATAAATCAATATGATTTAATCCCAAATTAAATCAATCAAGCATGGAGATTATGGAATGAAGATTGCCTCCTTCCATAATATGGGATTTGGTGGCAATCTCATGTAATCTCATGATATCTCATGAGATTACATTATTCCATGGAAATCTCCAAGATTTACAACAACACTTGTTGTAAATTATTCAACAAAAATAATTCATAATTATTTTGTGAATAATGCAATCTTGCCATTGGAAAATTGTGAATCACATTCACAACCCAAAACAAAAAGTGAATTACATTTTTAAATAATTGTCTAATGTGAATCCAATTCACATCAACATTTAAATAACAAATGTAAATTACAAATTACTCTCTCTTATATATTATAAATCACATTATAATATATATATGATTAATATGAATAGTGCTATCCACATTATTCATATCCATGATAATTAAATCACATTTAATCATCTTGGATCTCTATTCTCATGTGTCTAAATAATGTGAATAAAATTCATATTATTTACATCTTTGATAATTAAATCACATTTAATTATCTAAGGTAACTCTTCTTATAATATGAATCAAATTCATACATGATAATTGAATCACATTTAATTATCTATTTTGTCAATTCTTGGATACATATATCAACAACGAAATTATCCTGAACTCTTTCAAGGATAATGCGCTTTCTCTGCAGATACTTGGAGATAAGGATAGGGCGATTGTATTGTTCCACGTATAGGGATTTGGATATTGAGATTACATCTCAAATCCAGATCTCGGGCCTCCCATAGATGCTTGATTAAATCAAGACCGTAAATCTAATCTTCTCATTGAATCTGAATCACATTCAGATCAATGTCAAACATTTGGACCAAGATCAGAGCACTTCTCTACTGAGAGGAGCCACTAAAATCCAGACCCATTTCATCACTCCCTAGGAATGGAAGCATCGTGGTTTTACAATCGTTTATGATCACATCACCCTCAGGTATTCTCAATATCTGTACATCCTGCATACCGAAAGACCCAGAATAATCCCGAAGTATAAGATCAATTTTACATTATCTACTTCAGGGATTTATCATTAAGTTTCTCATTCGATCATTGGGAGTTGGTATCGATTATATACTTTCCAAAAGCATATATCATACCCAAGTGTTGAGCATATACTTTCCAAAAGCATATATCAAACCTATAAATTCAGTCAAGCTTCCAAAGCGAGACGACCGTGCACGGAATTTGATTCTCTCCAATATCTCATGAGTGAGCTCATGTCTTCAGGTTCAGTAATGAACCTGTATGATCCCTTTGAGAGATCGTATTACTAATATGCCCTTGTATGCACACCAGCGCACATGTGTATAGACCTTGATTAGGTCATCAACCTATTGGTTTGCCAAATGTACATACTCATACATATAGTAATACATCTGTCTCTGGTCAGAGGAGACGTGCCTATATCATGACAGCATACAACATAGGACTTCGGTTATCTCGATCTCGTTAAGTCAACTCTTTGACCTAACTAATCTGACACCTCCGAATCTCTATTCCTATGCAGAGGACATGCATCAAGAGGTCGGTCAGATATCAACATATGTGAGAAAGGATTTCCATCTCCTACTCATGCTGGAGATCATCTCTTAATAATCATTTGACGGTGCCTGATGAGTCCTCAATCTAACTCTTTAGATATTCATCATAGCACCAGCCTCTATGATTCAATAATTGAATCAACAGCTGTATGATCATCAAGATGACCATGGTACATAACCATAATTGTAATAAGGGACCTATTATGCAAATTATTTATTCTTCATTTCAGATCAGGGAATGATATTCACAATAACATTTATTGCATAATGGCTCTCCGTGGGCTCGCATGTCCAACAATCTCCCACTAGCCCAAAGAGCCATTAAGGGGCTAATCATTTAAACATGCACTCATGTGATAATCATAGGCTATTTAGAAAAATAGCTAGGTAAGTGATCAGTCACTCTATTCCCGAGAGACTATGCCAAGTCCTTTTACGACACTTTCATATCTCCTAGTAACATTGTTCGCATCCAATGCGAATGTTGCATCTTATGCAACCAATACTCAATCATGTCAGTCATAGTGTCCTTGACACTGATCCTTAATAATTATTATAACCAGCATTCCCATAATCCTTATTAGAATACCTTTATTCCTGGAGATCTCTATCTCCTAAGGTATCTACAGTTAAGACCCTTATAGATCACTATCTACAAGGTTTTAAACTTTTGAACATAAGACTTTGAGATCACTATCTCTAAATTTCATTATCTTTGAAGATATTGTTATCACTGTAATCAAGTATTTTATCTCCATAGTAGGATTAGTAATAGTTTACTACTCACACTGCATGGCAGACATCTGGCTCTTGTACACATCTAGCACTTACTCAGCTTCTCTAATTGATGCACAAGTGCAAGTAGTTCTAGCATTCACTCTTTGAGGTGTTATCCCTTTAGATAGGTCACTACCGCATCTTAAGGGAATGAAGTCTTTCTTGGAATTTTCCAGAAAATGGAAATGTCCTAGGTGTACTATTAATGTGACGGTCCCAATACCCTCTTCTCTTTGCTTCTGAACAACTTCAGAACTAAGATCTAAGAGGTATCCTTGAGATCATATCTCGAGGTATGAAACAACCAGATTATAAAACACTTATTATTATCATCCTTATATCATTCCAAATGAGTAGGATATCATCTACAATAAGCATGATGAACACAATGGCACTCCCACTAAGCTTCACACGGTTCATCAAGATTTTATCTGAAATCATAACATTTATAATTTCATCAAATCTTATGTTCCAACTACAAGAAGCTTATTTGAGTCCAAAGATGGAGTTCCTTAACTTGCATACCTTGCTTTCCTCAACCATGATGCTCTGGGGCTACTTCATGTAAATATCCTCAGAGAGGTATTCATTGAGGAATGCAATCTTGACTTCCATCTTGAAAATATCAAAGTCAAGTTGTGTATCTATAGTTAGCAATATTCTGATGGGTTCAAGCATGGGCACTGGAGAGCAAGTCTCATCGCAAGCGATGTCTTCTCTTTGGTGTGCAGCTCATGGCTATGAATCGTGCTTTGAAGGTCTCTACCTTCTCATCAGGTTCCCTATTTCTATTGAAGATCCATTTACACCTTAATGGATCTTACCCATATAGGTGGATCCTCGAGGGTACATATACAACATTTGTATATGAAGTCTACTTTAGACTTTATTGCTAACATCCATATTTCCATGCTATGATCTTTAGAAGCTTCATCACATGAAGTCAGATCATTATCAAATTCAACTGACACATGGAATCCATCTTCAAACTTATTTGAAGAGGTATTAGTGTTTCATCTTTAATTGTCCTTTTAGTTTCCAATTTTAGGAGCCTCAGTATCTTCTCAAGATTAAATGAGTTCCTTCACTTCATTTTCATCTTGGTTCTCAAGAGTCTCATATTCTAAGAATGACATTCTCATAGATGAGATCTTTTAAGAATCTCAAGGTCATAAAGTAGGTATCCATTACCATCCTTTATTTTCCTAATGAAGTAGCACTCTCTGGTGCTAGATTCCAGCTTACTTGCCTGGAACCTTATTAAGGATATATATTGTAGTCTCTACTACACATATACCTTTGAAACTAAGAGGTAATTATGCTAAAAATCATCATCAATCAAATCATGTCACACTTGATCCAATTGTATCTCCCTATAACTCTATTGAGTTTAAATTTATTAGGAGGAGTGAGATAGAAATGACATTCATATCTCTATAAGGTATTCTATGAATTCATCTAATAGGTATTAACTACCTAGATCAGATCAAATTCATTTAATATTCCTTCAAACATTGGTTCTAAACCAAAATTGTGAAATCTTTGAACATTTCAAAGGTTTCTAAGTCAAGAGAAGAAATCTCATATCATATATAATCATCAATAGATATCACATATCTATAATGTTTACTATGATATAGATGATTCACATACATCAATATGTATGAGATCTTGAATACCTTGACATCTTACACCTTTCCCAAAGAAGGGTGTATTGGACATTTTACTTTGAATACAATATTCATAAGTATGCAAGTTTTGAAATTTTAGACATTCTAAAGTTTCATCTCTTACTTGTCTATGGATCTCATCAACAGACATATGTCCAAAACATGATGCCAGATCTTTGCCAAATGATCTTCATCCTCCTATTGATCTTTAAAGGTTTAATTTTCAGTATTAGAAATCTTAATGAACCATTAATTTTCTATTTTAGTGGAGTCCACTAGGTGTTAGATTACTATCTGAAATATATCCATCATAACTCTCTATGATAGGTTTATACCGGACTTCATGTTTATTTCCAACATTTAGAAATAAACTATGAGTGTATTCTAATATCTAGGTCTTAGAGACATTCTCTAAGACCAAGGGCTCCCACTGAAAATATGAAGTCTATTGAACCAATGGGAATTGTTGCAACAATTGCATCAATTCCAACATGGATGACCATTAAACCTTAAGATCAAATTTCTAATCTTCTAATACATATGCAACCAATTGCAAGTGTCATTAGAAGATTGAGATACAATTATTAGACTTTATCTTATCAAATAAGTAAGTTAATTTCAATGATCATATGTAGATTATTCTGATGTACTATCTGATTCCTTCTCTAAGGATTCTAGATATATTTGGCAGACATACTATCAACACATAAACTTAATGCAGTATTGTCATTCATCCAACACTTTGGATGTCATATGGAAGTCACAGAAGTATGGTCAACTCTTTGACTTTCCTTCTTAGTTGGGTCCAACCCATGCTTCCACTGCGCTCTCTTCATCTATAAAAAACCATTGTTCAAGACAAAGAATGTCTTATGTTGAATTCAAAAGATTTCAATATAAAAGCATTTCAACATTTGTACATGCTTCATTCAATTCATACAATATGAATATTCTAAAGCTTCATAAATGACTAGAGTATAGATAGTAGAATGATGACACTCATCGTATCTACATCCATCTAAACTCTTAAAACATTGGTTCAGGTAGGTACTCAAACAATTTGAATACATCATCTCTTATAGAGACACCATTTTACATGATGCAGAGAACAATGTCATTCATGATTAAATGTCGAGAGCACATATGTATGTCAGAACATCTTCTTAGAATTTTATAAGGATTATTTGACAATTACGATCATCATCGATATGTCACTTCCAAAGTACATTCGATGAGAGATCAGGACTATAGAGACATGCAAACCCTATGGTTGAAGTCCTATTGTCTATTATAATTGTCATTCCTCATTATTTTTAGGAAAGTACAATATCTCGATCATGGATCCAATCCATGATATTTTACTGGTTATTATTGAGTATATTATTGAGTAGGTTTAATGAAGGATTATCTGAAATAAGAAATTTGTATAAATATATATACACATTTTACTTTGATTTAGGAATTTTTATATCAAAGTTGTCATGCCTTGTCAACATTGAAAATTCATTCCCTTAATCACTTTCAATGTAAGAGATATGCTTACCAATATATCTCAAGCAAGATCTGGGATCTCCTTCCATATCTTTGTCACATCCCAATAATATGAGAACCTGTTACTCGGATAAAAAGAAGCAGGAATACATTCTGCCTTACAAGTCTAACTTGCATTTCCCAATTTGATCTTTAACACCCGGGACCACCACCCTTAAGGTGATGTTGACCCGTCATTAATTGAACCAACTGTCAACAGGAATACAACTCGCTATGCGCAATCAAATATCGCCCCAATAATATGAGGACCCAATATTGGGGTCACTACGCATACGTCCTTACTCTTTCGAGAAGTGAAGAGCCCGATCCAGATGCGCTTGCATATCGGAGCTGTCACTTCGGACATGCATCTCCTACATACAATCCCTGGCGACGGAACCCTCCTTCTTGACGGGAGACCATGGATGTCACTTATGTGATCCTCCATATCATACTCAAATTCTAATTAATATCATGAATCATATTCATTATGATTAATTCTTTCAAGGGAAATAACATCTTTATTAATAATAGAGTGTTTTAGTTTTAATTGGATTCCAAATAATATAATCATATTAGATTAATGATCCAATTAATATCCAACAAACATTCTTTATTGTTACTTGAATTATGGTATTATCTCAAATACGTATTATTTCAAATTTTAATATTTAGAAATACATCATGATTTATTAAGCATTATACCAACCCTACCCACTGTTATGGCCAATGCCGGCAGGAGTGGGACAGACCGCACACGGTGGAACCTGCTACCCCAATGCTCCCCGACTAGACACCATATCCGCCTCGGGAAAGGATAACGCAAAATAGATCACTTTGTACTTGAGATGATCATCGGTTTTTTCAATCGAAATTATACCATATAATAATAATCAAAATATTTTTGATTAAAATTATAATGAGATTTGATAAACAAATCCCAAATCCTATTCAAGCAACATGTTTGTTGGAAAGTAGATTGTGTAACCAATTGTAATCTAGATCATATCTAATCAATTATTGGTTAAGGCAATGTTATTAAAGGAAATAATTATCATAAAATATTTCACAAATATTTTTCTATAATTATTTCAGAAAATTAAACCATTTAATTTCATTAATTGATTAAATGACAATCACAAGGTTCTTGATTAGGAAAGTAATTTCCAGCAGTGACCCTCACTTACTAAAATTAGCATATCTCAATCAATTTAAATCCAAATTAAGCAAAGTAAGTTTCTAAAGTTTGCTAATTTGATTTAAAACAGAATCTAAGTGATTTGCATACATTTCAAAGCATTTCAAATTAACTCCTTAATTACGTCATGATTCGTAGTCTCCGAAACAGTGGATACATGTTCACTAATTTCATCATAACTTGAGCAAACAGATTCGAAATCACGCAAACTCAGATCCTACGATCTCCTTTTTAATGGGGAACAAAATATAAGTTCTATTTTTGTGTTTAAACTATTTAAATAAGGTCGAAAATAAGCAGTAAACAGAGATGCGAAAATGAAATGCGATAAAAATTTTCACAACCCTAACGAACCCAAGTCGGCTTAGGTTTATGGATCATATCCGAAACATTCGATCTAAGGCTCTGATACCACTTGAAGGATATGGTTAGATCCTTAAGCACATCATGGAAGTATGAGGATCGCATCGTATGCGATCGGGAGCGACTAGTCACACTAGTAGCTCGAGGCAGCGGAAATTAAAAAATTTTCATGCGATGAAACCATTTGATCCAAGAACACTTCTCGGATCGTTTCATCTAAACCACAAACAGGTATTAGGATTACCTCTTGAAGTGTGGTTGCGATCGAGTCTCTAAACGAAGAGACCTCCAGTCTCAAGTCCGATCCGATGAAGGAGACGCTTGCGAGCATGTTGATGAAACACGTGCTTCTCGCAATCCATGTTGATGATCCAAGCGACAGATCTCCTGATCTCGACACACGAGATCCGATGTCTTCTTCACGAGCGAGGCACACCGAAGGAGACAGAGATCCACGAGCAAACGATCGGGTAGCATAACGACGACGCTGCGACAATGGAGATTCTCTCTAGGGCATCCATGGTGGACAACCATATGAGAGAGAGGGAGTGGGCATGTAGAGAGAGAGAGAGACTTATGTTCTCATTAGCATATGTAGAGGAAGGGGTTCCCTTCTATTTATAATATTTTGGGATCCATAGAACTCAATCCATGGGCAACACAAATCCAATGGCTCACATTGATTTGTGTTTCTTTTAATGACCAAGATTTGTGTTGGTAAAAACCAACAACAATTAGTTTAATTTAGATTAAATCTATATTGATAAATCAATATGATTTAATTCCAAATTAAATCAATCAAGCATGGAGATTATGGAATGAAGATTGCCTCCTTCCATAATATGGGATTTGGTGGCAATCTTATGTAATCTCATGATATCTCATAAGATTACATTATTCCATGGAAATCTCCAAGTTTTACAACAATACTTGTTGTAAATTATTCAACAAAAATAATTCATAATTATTTTGTGAATATTGCAATCTTGCTAATGAAAAATTGTGAATCACATTCACAACCCAAAATAAAAAGTGAATTACATTTTCAATTAATTGTCTAATGTGAATCCAATTCACGTCAACATTTAATTAACAAATGTAAATTACAAAGTGCTCTCTCTTATATATTAGAAATCACATTATAATATATATGATTAATATGGATAGTGCTATCCACATTATTCATATCCATGATAATTGAATCACATTTAATCATCTTGGATCTCTATTCTCTTATGCCCAAATAATGTGAATCAAATTCATATTATGCTTGATAATTAAATCACATTTAATTATCTAAGGTAACTCTTCTTATAATATGAATCAAATTCATACATGATAATTAAATCACATTTAATTATCCACTTTATCAATGCTTGGATACATATATCAACAACAAAATTATCCTGAACTCTTTCAAGGATAATGCGCTTTCTCCGCAGACACTTGGAGATAAGGACATGGCGATTGTATTGTTCCACGTATAGTGACTTGGATATTGAGATTACATCTCAAATACAGATCTCGGGCCTCCCATAGATGCTTGATTAAATCAAGACCGTAAATCTAATCTTCTCATTGGATCTGAATCACATTCAAATCAATGTCCAACATTTGGACCAAGATCAGATCACTTCTCTACTGAGAGGAGTCGCTAAAATCCAGACCCATTTCATTACTCCCTAGGAATGGAAGCATCGTGGTTATACAATCGTTTATGATTACATCACCCTCAGGTATTCCCAATACCTGTACATCCTGCATACTAGAAGACCCAGAATAATCTCAAAGTATAAGATCAATTTTACACTGTCTACTTCAGGGATTTATCATTAAGTTTCTCATTCGATCATTGGGAGTTGGTATGGATCATATACTTTCCAAAAGCATATATCATACCAAGGTGTTGATCATATAATTTCCAAAAGCATATATCAAACCTACAAATTCAGTCAAGCTTCCAAAGCGAGACGACCATGCACAGAATTTGATTCTTCCCAATATCTCATGAGTGAGATCATGTCTTCCGGCTCAGTAATGAACATGTATGATCCCTTTGAGAGATCGTATTACTCATATGCCCTTGTATGCACACCAGCGCGCCGGTGTATAGACCTTGATTAGGTCATCAACCTATTGGTCTGCCAAATGTACATACTCAGACATATAGTAATACATCTGTCTCTGGTCAGAGGAATCATTCCTACATGACAGCATATGACACATGACTTTGGTTATCTCGATCTCGTCAAGTCAACTCTTTGACCTAACTAATCTGACACCTCCGAATCTCTATTCCTATGCAGAGGACCTGCATCAAGAGGTCGGTCAGATATCAACCTATGTGAGAAAGGATTGCACTCAGGCTGGAGATCATCTCTTAATAATCATTTGACAGTTCCTGATGAGTCCTCAATCTAACTCTTTAGATATTCATCATAGCACCAGCCTCTATGATTTAATAATTGAATCAACAGCTGTATGATCATCAAGATGGCCATGGTACATAACCCTAATTGTACTAAGGGACCTATTATGCAAATTATTTATTCTTCATTTCAGATCAGGGAATGATATTCGCAATAACATTTATTGCATAATGGCTCACCGTGGGCTCACATGTCCAACACGAGAGAGGGAGATAGTTTGAGAGAAGTGGTCGGTGACAACGACCCCAACTCCAGTGAGGACTTCAGCCAGAGCATGATCCACGATGCATTCACCGTGCTTCGTTGACCTTAGTCACTGCTGAGCTTCGTTGTGATAGTCCCTGACTTGAGGCAACCATCGGAGGGTACCTTAGTTCCTCCAACACAGACAATAGTCCATTCTTCTTCTTTCTCTGTTATCTTCTTCCTTTAGCAGTATACCATCGCTCGTGCTCCTCTCATTCCGCCACACCTCACTGGCATCCATCACTCGTACCTCTCTTCCTCTCCATCTCCACACCTTCGTGATCGCCCTCGAAGCTTCTCCCTTCATCTATTAAACAATAGACCAAAAAGGAAAGCCCCATGCCTGACCTACACCAGCCCTCTGATCAAGAACTCTCCGCATCAAGGCCTTGATCGATGCCCAATTTCCATCCGCAAGATCAAATGTCATCGGATGTCTACGAGACATCCCCTCTCTATACCCGAGCCTCCAGCCTCAAGACTTCATCGAAGCGTCCCTAGTTAACACGTGGAGTGATCGAACCATACCGCCCCGAGCCAGTTGTGTCTCACGTGCGCCACGTACATGAGGGGAGGAATTACACAGAGACCATTCTTCTTTCAGAGAATTACAAAGAGATCCCAGTGTGCACGTGACCTTGGGAAATTTGCACAAGAATCCTCAAACCTCTAGGAATCACAGATACACCCTCATCGCAGGAGCTAATGTGACTTTAGATAATTACAAGAAGACCCCTTTAAAGGGTATAATTGCAAAAATCTTAATTATTTTATTTAAAATTATGCCTTTGAACTCATTTATTGATAACTTAAGCATCTAATATCAGATTTTTACTTTCTTAGTGTCGTTTTGATCCTTGTCCTATTCTTTATAAGTTAGAATACTGAAACATTCATTTGGAGACATTTTCTATTGTTAATTAAATTGAGGATGTTATTCACTTTCATTGAACATTTACTCTCTGATATTAATTCTCTTGCTTAAATTAAGTGCTCATAAATTCGTGGAATTTGGGAAATTGCTGGGTCACACAATTATACAACTATTTCTGAGATTAAATGAAGGGGACAGTGGATTGAACTAGTTTCTTGGACCTTGGTTGGGTTGTATGCTTGGCTTGCTCATTTATCATAATCATCATTTCGTCACCACATTGCATCATTTAAAATCAATTAATTGTGGTATTTCTCACTACACAACATACTCTTATTTATTTGCATGAAAGTATTTGTAAAACATGCATCATATTTCATTTATTAATTAATTACATCTCTTCATTAATTGAAAATCAATAAAATATAAAAATATAAAAAATACCAAAAATAATCATTTCTATCTGAAAACCTAATTTTCTAAATTATTTACGATTTATTCTGAACCCTCACATTACCTCCTTGAGTTCGACCTTGAGACTTACCCATGTAAAATAAATAATCTTGATCGCATTGAGACTTGATTCTCTAAATCATTTCCCGATGTGATCAATTTTGATGGTTCCTAGATTGCGTGGCTACAACCACTTTGACAATCATTATCATTCATTATCATTAGTTAAAGGGTAGTTCGAAGAACCCATCTAATGACGTCATTGCCGGGGAGGTATACAGTTTAGGATTCGTTTTTCAATAATTTAAATTTTAGGTTTTCCATCCTTGGATAGTCTGACCCCTGGTTTTCTATATTATTTCTCAGAATTTTTATTTCTTTTATTCTTTTATATATTTTTATGAATATATATCTCTAACATTTATGTCTCTTATTTTTCATGTGAGGCATCCTATGACTTGGAGTGGCTTTCTCTGAGGCTGAAGCAACTCAGAGCAACCGAAGGCGGGTGATTCTGGTGGACCGACCCCGTTGAGGAGGCACAAAGAATTTTTTATTTAGGAGAGAAAGTGATTTTTCTTTATTAATTTTTGTAATTAATTTATAATAGTTTCTTATTTCCAATGGTCTGCATTTGAAGATTCATGCTTGTACCTGGATTAGACATTCGGTCTATCATGCCCTATTATTTGTGGTGATTAGCGTAGTACTAGGATTGCACCGCGTCTATTAGATCTACCAGGTTTATCTTTTTGTGCACGTAGGACTAGTCCCACACTTTCACATTAATTAGATGAACTAGATCGGATTTCACTTAGCCAAAACAAATTTTTCTTTCAACCAATAATAGAAATCCATGTTCTAGGTATGGGTTCCCTTGCATGCATTAGAAATATCTAAGTAGGGAAATTTCGATTCTGTTTAGAATCTTGCATGGAGATTGTGAAAAAGCACTATAAGTCTATCTTATTCTGCATTCATCATCATGTTTCCCGCTGCACGACTTTTTTGATTCTCCCTTGATTTTTACGCATCTAGGATTTAAAGAAAATTGGCATCCTCGTGTAGATGTATTTTGATCTCCACTCAAATCCAAGCGATAATCAAATTAAAACAAGGGGTCTACTAAACATTATTGACTAATTGAAACCAGATAAAAATCGAACATCGTTGATTGTGAGAGAGTAACCCCATCCTTATACACATATACATACCTCCAGACTTTGAGTGGGTGAGGATGTAGCCGTAAGGTTAGAGCCCATAACCTAGACATGCGCCATGTCTCCAGATCCAACTATTGCGGATTTGGGAGATGCAAGCACTCACCTCCGACTATAGTCAACATTTTGGGTGTGTCCGTCTACTATCTCCTTTAGGGGTGTGATATGACCGACAACCCAAGCAGATCACTCCTTTGATTGAGGGGCGGTAGAACCACATCTTGGCATCGAGATGACAAGCCTTTGTATAATGGATTCAAATATTTTTCTATCACAAATTTTAAACTGAAAAGATAGTCGACCGAACTTTCACAGCCTTCACTGAGTAAAGTTGGTGAATTTAGAGTTTGCATTTTATATTGAATTACATGCATTGAAAGCTCATTACACTTACATACACATATCAATGTTCATAAATCATTCACCTTCATTTTCGAAGATGTCGAAATATTGGTATTCATACCAAGACTCCATGGATCGAGCTTACCTGACCAAATCCAGACATCTTCATCTTTGTTCTCATATGAGGAGAACCCTCTCTTTGAGTCAGTTCTTCCTCAACCATCATCCACTTCACTCTCATTCCACCACCCCACTCTTTCCTTGGTTGAGTTTTCAAGATATGAACTGCTCGTAGAACTGAATGATTGTGTGGACACAATGGAGCGAGCAAATTCGAGGATAGACATGAGCATAACTGAATTTGATAGAGAAACACAATTCTCGATTTGATTGAGAATACATTGTTTGAACCATCCCCTACTCAGGACGACTCTCTTCTTGAGTACGACCAATTTTACTTTTATCAGACATTTGAGATTCATAGTCAAGGAAGTAAGACTCATGACTTGATCACCACCACTGAGAATGACTATTACTCACCCCAGGATTACATGCCTGAATCATGGCATGATGAGTACAGTTATTCTTCTCCAAGTCAAGAGACGATAGCGGATGACATAGCTCGGATAAATTAAATAGTTGATGCATTGACTGAACAACTCGATGATGTCATCCAAATGGTTAAAAATACAATGAACAACCAAGGAGAAGTGAGGATGTTACAAAGCGAATCTGAGATAAATCATGTGCAAACTTTCAAGCACAGACACCCATGCATCTGACTAGTCCACTGACTATTCCACTGGCTTTAATAAAAATACCAAAAAATTTAAAATTTAGAAAATTCAAAAAATCAGATGACACTGAAGTGGAAGCATTTTGCAAAACTCTGATCTTATAGCTTCCATTAATTAAGGCCATAGAGTACATACCCGATCTTAAAAGAATTGTGAAGAGTCTATTATCACCTAAGAAGACGGGCAATAAAAGTTCCAGAATTGAATATCATTCAATCACTATGGTCAGTTCAATGATGATGACCCAAAAGAGCAAAAGCAAAGTCAAATGGTCGATTAGGATTATTGTGAAATTGAGACTATAGAGTTTACTCATGTTCGAATATATGACGACTCTACTCTGAACATCCTCCTGAAGTCCATGTTTGACCGACCCAAACTCAGTCTGCTCAAATTAACCAGAGTAATCATTTAATTTCCTAGCCAATCCACAAAAGGATCGCTTAGAATTATTTCTATCATTATGATATTCCAGGGTGTCAAACATAGAGTGGACTTTATTGTATGTGACATAGAGCATCGAGGAGAGTTTTCAGAGTCTCCCATCATTATGGGAAAGTCATTCTTAGCCTCTGCCAGAGTGACTATAGATTATAAGACTCAAGACAGAGAATTTCTGAACCAGGACCTTAATGATAAAACTCTCAAGGACATACCTGACCCTGAGACAATCGAACATGAAACTGACAACCGTGACACAAAGGAAACCTTCGAGATAGACCCTCCACAAGAACAGACCTCTCGAGAGACCTCATACAAACCCAAGGAGAGACACCTGAGAATTCGAATATCAAGGCTACCCATGCAGCTACCAAGGTGAATGAGCTTGACCTAAACACATCCAATTCATCGAACCCTCACAATCATTTTAGACTTCCTTAATAATTATTGTGATCTGACAAGGTGAATGAGCTTGACCTCTGCACATCCAATTCATCGAAACCAATCACAGTCATTTCATACTTCCTTGATAATTCTTGTGATCCGACATCTGAGCCAACAAAGCCAAAACCAACTCCGATCACCATCATATACTCGAGGTGTACTGACCTTACAGGAGATATACAACATACATGGTGATTCATCGGATGAAGAACCAATGGCCAGTACCTCACAGACTCAGTTCAGAAGGGCCACATTCTCTAGTCTAGTTGCTAGTGGTGGGAAGAAGCTCTCCGGTACTCTTCCTCTCCCTGCTCCAGGTTCTAGCAAACCGACTCGGTACATAACCATAGATGAATTATTCAAAGGACACCATATGGATACCGCTTCATTAGAATACTCATCGTCCGAGGCCAAGTTAGTTGACCAAGTGGGAGAGTAGTGACAAATTAGAATTAGTTGGAGAGCCTCTACGGAACACTACTATTCTGAGGATGACTACGATGATGGTTGGGAATCTTACGTCATGTTCTTCATATCCTTATTCCCTCCCACCATATTCCCGCAAGAAGGTTTGCCAAAAACCTCCTTGAACTCTATACATTCTCTACTGATCCCATCGATTCCATTTGTATTTCTTCTATACCTAAGCTAAATCCTAAGCATATGGGTGGGGGAATCGATACCCATCATGTTTATATCCACCTTCTCTCCTCTTGTCCTCGACCACCCCAGTTTTGCTCTCTTCTATACTTAGGCAAGAGCCTAAGTATGGGGGCGACCGACTTCTACCCCACTCTTCTTCCTTTGCATTCTTCTATACTTAGCATACGCTAAGAATGGGGGGATGAGTTGCATTTTGTACATATTTCACGTTGCATTGTACTATATGGTATCATATTTTCTGTATATAAAACTAACATGGTGTGTGGGTGATTCTTGTAAAACTCTTCATTAAATA
Organism: Ottelia alismoides; assembly: GCA_037367405.1. Classification (NCBI taxonomy): domain Eukaryota; kingdom Viridiplantae; phylum Streptophyta; class Magnoliopsida; order Alismatales; family Hydrocharitaceae; genus Ottelia; species Ottelia alismoides. The sequence goes on from JAZKJV010005973.1 coordinate 430,901, forward strand.
AATAAAACAAAATGGAAATAAGAAGATAAGAAAAATAAAAACATTTGCACTTCATGCATTCATCCAACATTTCATGCATCTGCATTGGTGAAAAGCCATGGGTTCTGAACCAAGTTATGAACAGAAACAGAGAATGGTCTTGATTGGCCTTAATCTACTTAATTTTTAGAGAACTTCACTGATAAATAGGATTTTAGAAGCTTCATGACATAGACTTAATTCTCCGAGTTCCGCATGACAATGCCCAGAATTTGACTCTTAGTATCTAACCCAGACGCCTCATTCTGAGTATGACTCTTGAATAGGGAATTAATATGTAATCTAGCGCTATGCACTTAGATCAACTCAGAGGGGGAGTTGGAAGACTGCGTGAGTCTCTCTTCGGGTAGCATGAGCATTTAATACTTGAATACAAATTGAAATTAATCTTCGGATGAGGAATGAACTACTAGCAAAATTTTTCTAATACCTAAAAACATGGGCAGAACAAAATATTCTATATCTATCGAGGCACAAAAAGATCCATGCAGAGAAATCAAAATCCATACCAAAAGAAGCCAACTACCAAATAAATATTTGACCACAAAGGTCCAAGTTTCAGAAATCCTGCATATCTTGGCGGAGACTTGGTTACACTGGCCAAGCTTCACCGGAGAGGGGACAACATTTGTCACCCTTTAGTTCTTTCCCCTTTTTCTAAAAATTTCCTCTCTATATTTGTCGTGAACTAGCATGCGCCTGAACTTAGAAGGAAATACCTGACTCCCTGAGAGCAAGTTATTGGAGGAGAGGTTTGTTTGGTAATCCATCATTTCGAATGGGAAGAGATAACATCCTTCACACACATGAGACAATTGTTCAATGTGCATGGGGTATGCTTTGGGAGGAGGATGGATCTAAGATAACTTCTGAGCCGAACCTGTAACAATGATGCGTAGAATTGGGATGATGTTGATTTTGAATCCTTGATTCTCACAGGAGTTCCGCCAAACTATTAAGCCAAAGGTCGGGTCTAGCTCCGTTTTCATCTTTTGCTCATGATCTCGGTATGAAACCCAATATCATTTCACCTTTTCATCTTTAGTTGCTTGGGGGACGATCAAGGTTTACGTAAAAGGGTTGATGAATATGTGGTTCATCACTCTAATAAATTGAAAATAGAGCTTTGTCCTGTGAAATTAAGTTCATTAATATGTTAATGTCATAAAATTAACTTTCATGCACTTGTAAATAATTTGTAGAAATGAGCATTCATTTCTGCATCCATAATCATCTGCATATTTTTTACATAACTTCATACATTTTTAGTTAATTCATGCCAACTCCAACTGACCTGAAACTAGCTTCACTGTGTGCATATCACTAACCTTAATCAATAAAAATTCCTAAAAAATACTAACTTATACATATTCGAAATAAACTCAATTCTAACTTAAGGACATAAAGCCATAAACTCTATTCTCTCTCTCATATAATGTCCAAATCTACTCTACTCACTTTTGAATTAATGTACATTAAATTACCTACAAAGGACCAAATTCAAAAGAATTGGACTTCATTTATGAAAATTGGATTTTGGGGCCTATCTGTGCATTGCATATTTTTGTTGATTTCAGCCTATCATTGCATGTGCATATTTCATTCATTTTTATTTCTTTCTTTTTCATTTCTTCATTTCATTCCATGCTTAATAAATTACATAAAAAATAAAATCCAAAAAATAAGAAAAATTAAGAAGAAAACAATTTCTAACCTAAGCTAATTGACCTGGTCCACATGTATATATTTTACCTCCCTAATTTATTTTAACATAAACTTAATCCTCAAAAATATCAAAAGATGACATTTGAATCCATTAAATCATTTCAATCATGTTTGACTTTTACATGCATTATTCATCCACAGAAAATCAAATAAAAATTACAAAGCTAAAAAATGGTAATTTATATATATATATATAATATCACCAAAAATGCATATATCTTGCATAGTTCATTCCATAAGCATTCGAGTCCTTCATAAGCATTATAGTATTTTTTATTATGATCATTTTCTAGTTGGGCCCATCTTCAATTTTTAATTGATTTATTCAATCATTTTAAGTCATGGTCCAAGTCTGGTTTGGTCAGCACCGATGTGGCACACAGTCAGTGGAGCCACCTGGATCCAAGAAACCACCCATTTCTCTCTCTCCATGTGCTAAGCATGTGGCCGCCTACCTCTTCTCCCCCTCACGCGTGATGGACATGATCATCTCCCACCTCATGCCTCCGCCATTATTCCTCTGTTGTGCCTTGCATTGTAGCCGCGCCATCTCCCTTTGCCTTGTGCCGCTGATCAATCACAACTCACACCCACCTCAGCTCCGTCTCGATCTCCACCCTCCGATCATCCTCCCCAGACCACCATCTCTGGCCAAGACCCAAATTCTCTTCTCCAACACCAAACCCTAACCCCAATCAAAGGAAACCTACCTTATCTTCAATGCCTCTAATGACCAAGCACAAGAACAACTGGATCCATCACCAACAACCTACGTTTCTAACCTCCCTCCACAGTGATCGAAAACTAATCACCCATTGAACTTATCTCCATTCTCTACGTTGTCTCCAACTGACTCTATCCACTCTAATCTCCATCATTAATAATCTGTTATCTCTGACCAAACCATCATCCCCAATATTCTCTTTCTCACTGGACCTTCAACCAACCTTATCCCTTCACATCCGGTCGTTGACCCCTTATTCCATCGCCCTCACTGATCAACAACCACCTTTTTGATAAACGTCAAATTCGCCTCAATAATAGATATAAATAAGTCGTAGTACAGGAGGTGAATTTGGTTCAGCAAAAACCACAGACTTTGAATGCTGTGGAATATTTATACTTGGAAAGTGTACCAAGGTCGAACACAGGGACACGGGTGCCTAAAGTGAGTATTGAATTTTGATTCATGAAGCACATAGTGAATTAATCTCAATTTCAGGTCCATATGCAATTTACAAGGTAATGCAAAGCGATGCTATGGTATATGCAATTTTTTATTTTGTTTTTATGCAAGTTAAAGTGATGCATGGGCAAAAAATGCAAGGGAATATGCATGATGAATAAATGCTACAATTATACCCTAAAATGTGAGCAACGCAATATAGAATGGAGTTAGAGTCATTTTGAACACATCATTAAAAATCGGTCATCAAATCAAGCAAAACAAGTATAGCATGGTCCCATTTATCACATAAAAAATCACTTAAATTTAAACAGTGTCAAATGGAACAAATAAATGCTAGAATGTATAGGACAAAATAAGGATCAAAACGACACTAAAATCATGCAATTTGGACCTACGATGCTCAAGTTATGCTAAAAACAGTGCAAGGGCATAATTGTAATAAAAATGCAATAAAAAAAGGGATAAATATTGCATTTAGGTCCCTGGAGGGACCTAAATGCAAATACCAAAAACCGCCTGGGCCCAGTTGTAATTTTTCCATTGCGCGCAGGGGCATATTTGTAAATCTTCAAAACCTGGAGGGCCTCCCTGAAATTTACCCAGGCACGCACGTGAGGCACGTGCCTGGGGACCAAAATGCAAATAGATAATCTTCCGGGATCTTCTCTGCAATTTACCCAGGCCCCCACGTGCCTCGCACGTGGGGCACCTAGGCTCGGGCGCCACCTCAGGTTCGGGACCATGTGGCAGCTGGTGGAGGTTTAGCTCTAGGTTCGGTCCACCCAAGCCTATAGATTTGGATTGGAGGCTCGGGTGGAGTCTTGAGTCGCCACGTGGCATCATCTAGGCCGTCCGATTGAATCGATCGGACGGTATCTGCTTCGTCTTCCTCCGCCGTGGCCTACCGGAGGAGGCGGGGATCCGGTTGGCTGCTGATAGCTCCGCCTCGCCTCGCAAGGTGCTCTGAAGGTCGGGGAAGACTGTTGGAGGCCAAGCGGAGATGTTGGAGCCATTGCGGAGCTCTGTGGAGGTCTGGAACATCTCGGCGAGGCTTGGATATCGGAATGGGGACTCGAGACCGGCGAGGGGTGGCCGAGTCCGATCATTGAAGTTCCTGCAAGTTAGATAGCCGAAGCGTGTGTTGGTGAAGTGCGTGGGAGTGAACGGTGAGTGGGCTGGGGGCCTTGGGGCGACTGGAATGGAGGCCCAGAGGTCTCTTCTCCGGCGAGCTTCAGAGAAGGTGGGGCGGATGTGAACGAGGTTACGGAGAACGAGGAGGGTAAGCGGAGTAGCGGGCGGAGATGCGGGTGGTGTGGCGAAGGTTGTGAGATGGTCAGGTGACAGTGGAGTGGAGCTGCGAAGTCGTGAAAATTAAGGGAAAATTAAAGGAAACTTACCTCGCCGGAGCGAGGTGTTGGCGGAAGGGAATGACCTGGGAATGAGCTCATCGGAGCTCAGGGTCGTCGCCCAGCCTGCACGGCCTTGGCAGGGAGCTCGGAGGTGGCCGGAGCCACCGCTACTCGGCGGCGGAGCGCCGAGGGTCGACACCAGCAAATACCCGTTGTCGCTTCAACGTTCCGCCCCCTCGCTGTCACCGGAGGGGCGGAGGAGGCTAGGATAAGAGCCAAGAATGGTGGACAAGTGGCTCCGGTGGTGGGGGAGGGGGTTTTATAGGTGGAGGAGGTCGGAGGTTACGGTGATAGAGGAACGTTTTCAAGGGGGGTTTTATGGCGATGGGAATAATGGCGAGGCTTGATGGAGGTCGTGCGAGGAAGGCGGGGGATAGGGCAACGTGGGGGCATCGTTACGAGAAGGAGGGATGGCCGGAGACGGTAGCTAGAAATGGAAGGGGGCGGTAATGCGGAGAGGCGTAACGTCTGGGAAGGGGGGGGGGTTACGTGAAGTAGACGAAGGTGGAGGACCGTTGGATCTGATGATCCAACGGTTGGGATGGGGTTGTGAGCGGAAGGCCACGATCAGATCCTTAGGATCTGATCGTGTGGCTAGGAGTTAGGCGAAGGCGGTCGGTTGGGATTGAAGGATGAGGGGTGATCTAACGGTGAGGGGTGATTGGGTGACGTGGCTGAACAGGAAGCGTAGGATGAGTGCTAGATCGGAGGGTTGAGAAAGAGGGGCGACATGGAGGGCTGAGGGGTGTTGGATGGGCGCGTGATCGAACGTCTGAGGTTTGGGCGGGAATGTGTGGATGAGATCAGATCTCAGGAGAGATCTGACGGTTGGAGATGAGGCGAGGATGAACGACGGAGATGGAGGTGATGCAGAGCTGATCCAATGGCCCGGGAAGCGCGCCAGATGGCGTGAGATGAAGCGGGCCACGTGGCGGCTTCAGAGAGCGCCACGTGGCCCAATGAGAAAATTCAGAGAGAAAAATATAAAGAAAATTAGGAAAGAAATAGTTAGAGGCCGAATTTGGAAAAAGTCAAAACATGAAAGTTGCTCGTCTCGACGAGATCTACAACTTTCATGTTGGGCAAAAAGCCAAAAGAGGTCATCTGTACAAAAGTTATTTTTGGAGGTATTTTTAAGGGGATAAAAACACCAAGTTTGTGGTTTTGAGATTTTTTTGTATTTTTTTATCTTTTTAAGGGTCAGTGAATTATAGACAAGTTATCTACCTAATTTTTAAGGGTTTTTGAGTGATAAAATAATTACAGAAAAAATAAGGGAAATTAAATACAATAAATTTATGGTAATTTATACAAAATATGGTACAAGATAAAAGCAAAGGATTAGAGGATATTTTTATTGGTTTGTTTAAGCAGGGATTTTAATAAGGAGTTTTTAGCATGATGAATACAAGATTCATCATACCCCTATACTTAAACCATGCTCACCCTCGAGCATCTAAAGAATGAAGGAGTCGGATTAATTCCTGACAGTGCGCGTGAAATTTTCAAGGCTTGATATTTCAAAGACCCTTGACCTAAGTGACCCTAAAATTCTGGGTTTATCCAAGCCTTAGTCAGAAGGAATCCAACTTCTCTGATTATCAGACTCTCTTTTTGTACATATAATATAAGGATATGACAATTAGTGTACTGCATTTCATGAGAGCCGAGTCGATGCATCACCCAAGGTTCCAGTCCCAAAGATCTTCCTCTAGACCTAATCCTCAATACTAGGGAATAAGTATGTTCTTGCTTCAGTCCACCGTCTCATTAGTTTGTCAGACTTTGAAATGTTGATGGACGTCCAGATGATGGAGGGACATGGGATTGTGTCTATTTTTCTCACCCTCACATTGGAACAAGGGGCCTCTCGAGTGCCTTTTACTCAACACATGTAAATTATTAATTTGTTGATCAATGTGTCCGTCAAGAGAGTTGGAGTCGTCTGCACTTGTTTTTCTGGGAATACACCGGGGTGTGACTTTTCTGAGTATCTAAGATACCTTCGACACCCAGACTTGTATCGCTTACGATGAAGGGCCCTTTTTGTGGTGTCAGCCCGACTCCTTGGTCCTAATTAGCCCTTGGTCCAAGTGGACACTTGAAAATGTTTGGGAGCGCTTGCCATTGGTGGAAGCTCATTTGGAATTTGACTTTGGATTTAGAGCTTTTCTTTGACATTTCATTTCTTTTGTTGGCTAGCTCCACTGCTTTTACCAAGAGATTGGCGCACACTGATCAACAAGTTTCTTTAAGTTTCATCACACCCTGGCACTTTTAGGTAAATATCAAGAGATAGCATATGAATCTTATTCACATACTGGCTAGGGTTTTTGCTGACACTCAGGTTTTCTGAAGCCTTCATTAACTTTATCCCATCCTCGAATATCATAAGATCGGGTCTAAATTTAAATCTCTGATCCTAGTTCCTCAAGTGATATCTCATCTCAGCTCATCAATCATGAAGTTGTGGAAGTGACTGTGCTGATCATATTTTCTTAAAAGTACAGATAAAGAGTGCAATATAGCACTCAAATCTTTCAAACTAGAGGAGTGTGGATATTTAAGTCAGGAAAACCCTAATGACTAAGGCATGTTAACTCAGACTCTCAAGATCCCAGAGATCCAGTGTCCTCAAAATCCTCAAGCCTTACGTGAGTGTGATTGTGTCAGGAATACACCAACTCCTTCGGTTAGTGAGTTTTTGTGTGATTTTTATCTTTTGCAAATTTTTATGGGTTTTAATTTTTAATAATTTTTTTAATTCCTCGGAGAGACAATGACTGGACCAGGCTCAAATAAAAGTATACACTTTCAGCCAGTATGGGTGTAAGTACGGGCCGAGGCCCGTGTTACTTGAGGACGGGGCCGTATGCGATTTCCTCTAAACCACCCACTCTGCTAAGGGAGACCGAGGTTCCCTCACTGAAAATGTCTACTAAACCTAGTAGTCAGAGTCAACCTCCAAGAAAGATTTTCAGATTTTTTTTTAAAAAAATTTTAATACAGGAGCGAGGTGGAGTGGAGCTGCGAAGTCGTGAAAATTAAGGGAAAATTAAAGGAAACTTACCTCGCCGGAACGAGGTGTTGGCGGAAGGGAATGACCTGGGAATGAGCTCATCGGAGCTTAGGGTCGTCGCCCAGCCTGTACGGCCTTGGCAGGGAGCTCAGAGGTGGCCGGAGCCACCGCTACTCGGCGGCGGAGCACCGAGGGTCGACACAAGCAAATACCCGTTGTCGCTTCAACGTTCCGCCCATCCGCTGTCACCGGAGGGGCGGAGGAGGCTAGGATAAGAGCCAAGAATGGTGGACAAGTGGCTCCGGTGGTGGGGAGGGGGTTTTATAGGTGGAGGAGGTCGGAGGTTACGGTGATGGAGGACATAGGATTGTGTCTAATTTTCTCTCCCTTACATTGGAACAAGGTGCGCCTCGAGTGCCTTATTACTCAACACAAGTATATTTTTAATACAGGAATATTTACAAAAATTAATCCCTCAATTTTGAATTTTTACAGGTTTTTACTCAGTTCACTAGTTTACCAAAACCCAGCCCGAAAAATAAAATTTTAAAAAGTTTTAAAAACGTGAGCTAAGGCTAAAGTAATATACAATAATATACGGTATACCCCCCTATACTTAAAATTTGCTATTAGCATAAGTGCCATAAAGCCAAGGCTCGTTTCAAGTACAGGGTGATATAGCGGAACTGAGGAGGAGGGTCCCCCTATACTTAGGCCAAAATTGGCCTAAGTACAAGAAGACGAGACGAGGGATGGAAGAGCAGGCAGGTCCCCCCTATACTTAGGCTACAAATAGCCTAAGTAAGGTCTGCGTTAGGGGGGGGGTGTTCTAAGATACGAGGATGAGGGGGAGGGGATTCGTGAAGAATAGATACACACACACACACACAGAGAGAGATAGAGAGAGAGAAATATACAGGGGGCGGGTGGGGGTGAGTATGTAAGTATGTGTGTGTGTGTGAGGGGGGGGGGATTTTTTTTTGTGTGTACAATATGCAATACTGGAAATAAATATGCAGATGCAAGATTTTTCTTTTTTTTTCTTTTTCTTTCTTTCTTTTTTTTTACAAAATGCAATGCAATTTAACTGCTACAATCTCCCAAATCCTTCACAGGGTCTCTTGCGGCCTCTTCAACGAAAGTTCTTGACTTCACGCCTCCATGAGGATCAAGCGTCCTCGATCACTATGGGCCCTGCCACAAAAGATAAACGTTAGAAAACCTGGAGACAATAAATCAGCAATTAATATGCATGAAATGAAGACCTGAAAATTTTTGAAATAAAAAAAATCAAAATCCAAAAATTAAGCAAAGCCGTATCCCCGGCAACGGCGCCATTTGATGAACGTCAAATTCGCCTCAATAATAGATATAAATAAGTCATAGTACAGGAGGCAAATTTGGTTCAGCAAAAACCACAGACTTTGAATGCTGTGGAATATTTATACTTGGCAAGTGTACCAAGGTCGAACACAGGGACACGGCTGCCTAAAGTGAGTATTGAATTTTGATTCATGAAGCACATAGTGAATTAATCTCAATTTCAGGTCCATATGCAATTTACAAGGTAATGCAAAGCGATGCTATGGTATATGCAATTTTTTTATTTTGTTTTTATGCAAGTTAAAGTGATGCATGGGCAAAAAATGCAAGGGAATATGCATGATGAATAAAATGCTACAATTATACCCTAAAATGTGAGCAACGCAATATAGAATGGAGTTAGAGTCATTTTGAACACATCATTAAAAATCGGTCATCAAATCAAGCAAAACAAGTATAACATGGTCCCATTTATCACATAAAAAATCACTTAAATTTAAACAGTGTCAAATGGAACAAATAAGTATGCTAGAATGTAGAGGACAAAATAAGGATCAAAACGACACTAAAATCATGCAATTTGGACCTACGATGCTCAAGTTATGCTAAAAACAGTGCAAGGGCATAATTGTAATAAAAATGCAATAAAAAAAGGGATAAATACTGCATTTAGGTCCCTGGAGGGACCTAAATGCAAATACCAAAAACCGCATGGGCCCAGTTGTAATTTTTCCATTGCGCGCAGGGGCATATTTGTAAATCTTCAAAACCTGGAGGGCCTCCCTGAAATTTACCCAGGCACGCATGTGAGGCACGTGCCTGGGGACCAAAATGCAAATAGATAATCTTCCGGGGTCTTCTCTGCAATTTACCCAGGCCCCCACGTGGCGAGGCCGTGGCCGGAGGAGCTCAGGGTCGTCGCCCAGCCTGCATGGCCTTGGCAGGGAGCTCGGAGGTGGCCGGAGCCACCGCTACTCGGCGGCGGAGCGTCGAGGGTCGACACCAGCAAATACCCGTTGTCGCTTCAACGTTCCGCCCCTCCGCTGTCACCGGAGGGGCGGAGGAGGCTAGGATAAGAGCCAAGAATGGTGGACAAGTGGCTCCGGTGGCGGGGGAGGGGGTTTTATAGGTGGAGGAGGTCGGAGGTTACGGTGATGGAGGAACGTTTTTGAGGGGGGTTTTACGGCGATGGGAATAATGGCGAGGCTTGATGGAGGTCACGCGAGGAAGGCGGGGGACAGGGCAACGTGGGGGCGTCGTTACGAGAAGGAGGGATGGCCGGAGACGGTAGCTAGAAATGGAAGGGGGCGGCAAGGCGGAGAGGCGTAACGTCTGGGAGGGGGGGGGGTTACGTAGGGTAGACGAAGGTGGAGGACCGTTGGATCTGATGATCCAACGGTTGGGATGGGGTTGTGAGCGGAAGGCCACGATCAGATCCTTAGGATCTGATCGTGTGGGTAGGAGTTAGGCGAAGGCGATCGGTTGGGATTGAAGGATGAGGGGCGATCTAACGGTGAGGGGTGATTGGGTGACGTGGCTGAACAGGAAGCGTAGGATGAGTGCTAGATCGGAGGGTTGAGAAAGAGGGGCGACGTGGAGGGCTGAGGGGTGTTGGATGGGCTCGTGATCGAACGGCTGAGGTTTGGGCGGGAATGTGTGGATGAGATCAGATCTCAGGAGAGATTTGACGGTTGGAGATGAGGCGAGGATGAACGGCGGAGATGGAGGCAATGCGGAGCTGATCCAACGGCCCAGGAAGCACGCCAGATGGCGTGAGATGAAGCGGGCCACGTGGCGGCTTCAGAGAGCGCCACGTGGCCCAATGAGAAAATTCAGAGAGAAAAATATAAAGAAAATTAGGAAAGAAATAGTTAGAGGCCGAATTTGGAAAAAGTCAAAACATAAAAGTTGCTCGTCTCGACGAGATCTACAACTTTCATGTTGGGCAAAAAGCCAAAAAAGGTCATCTGTACAAAAGTTATTTTTGGAGGTATTTTTAAGGGGATAAAAACACCAAGTTTGTGGTTTTGAGATTTTTTTGTATTTTTTTATCTTTTTAAGGGTCGGTGAATTATAGACAAGTTATCTACCTAATTTTTAGGGTTTTTGAGTGATAAAATAATTACAGAAAAATAAGAGAAATTAAATACAATAAATTAATGGTAATTTATACAAAATATGGTACAAGATAAAAGCAAAGGATTAGAGGATATTTTTATTGGTTTGTTTAAGCATGGATTTTAATAAGGAGTTTTTAGCATGATGAATACGAGATTCATCACTTATCTTCACCACCCCTTATTTAAACCGATCTCCAACCTTTGTCAAGAAGATCTGACATTATTCACCGTCATTACCTTCTGATCGAGATAGTGAGATTGCCTGAGGGAATTGGTCGGTGACAATGAACTCATCTCTGGTGAGGACTTCAAGCAGGTTGTGATCCACAGTGCATTCACTGTGCTTCGGTGACCTCAGTCACTGCTGAGCTTTGTCATGATCGTCCATGACTTGAGGCAACCATTAGATGATACCTTAGTTCCTCCAACCCATGTGATACCCCATTATTCTTTTTCTTTCCTTGCTATCTTCTTCCTCTCGCAGTTTACCACCGCACGTGCTCCTGTCACTCCACCACACATCACCGACATCCGCCGCCCACACCTCTCTTCCTCTCCATCTCCACACCTTTGCGACTGCCCTCGAAGCTTCCACCTTCTTCGACTAAGCAACATACCAGGAAGGAAAGCCCCAGTCCCGATCTACATTGTCCCTTTGATCAGAATTCTCCGCATCAAGGTCGTTGATCGATGCCTAAAGTCTAGCCACAAGATCAAACATCATTGGACGTCTTCTAAACATCCACGCTCCATACTCGAGCCTCCGACCTAGGTCATCATTGAAGCGTCTCCAGCTGACATGTGGAGCGAGCGAATCAAACCGCCCCCGAGCTAGTCGCGCCTAAAGTGCTCCACATGCGTGAGGGGAGGAATTACACCAAGCCCCTTCTTTGTCTAGGGAATTGCAAAGATACCAAGTCATGTGCGCACCATGCGTGACCTTGGGAAATTTACACAAGCATCCTTAAACTTCCAAGAATTACAAATATACCCCAGTTGTGGGTAAATATTGCAGGAGCCCAAACGACTTTGGATAATTAAAAGTAGACCCATCCGAAGGGTATAATTGCAAAAATCTTAATTATTTTAATTACAATTATGCTTATGAACTCATTTGTTGATATCTTGATCATCTGATATCAGATTTTTACGCTCTAAGAGTCGTTTTGATCGTTGTCTTATAAGTTAGACCATTGAAACATTCATTTGAAGACATTTTCTATTGTTAATTAAATTGAGGAGGTTATTCAGTTTCATTGAGCATTTACTCTATGATATCAATTCTCTTGCTTAAATTAAGTGATCATAAATTCATGGAATTTGGGAAATTGCTTGGTCACACAATTCTGTAACTATTGCTGAGACTAAATAAAGGGGATGGTTGGATTGAATTAATTTACTTGGCCCTTGGTTGGCTTGTCTTCTTGGCTTGTTCATTTATCATAATCATCATTTCGTCACCATATTTCATCATTTAAAATCAATTAATTACACCATTGCTTACTATAAAACATAGCATTATTTATTTGTATGAAAATATTTGTAAAATCATGCATCATATTTCATTTATTAATTAATTACATCTCTTCATTAATTAAAAATCAATAAAAATCTAAAAATACAATAACACCAAAAATAATCATTTCTCGCTAAAAAATGTTTTTCTAGATTATTTAAAGATTAATTTCGAACCCTCACATTACCTCCCTGAGTTCAACCTTGGGATTTACCCAAGTAAAATAAATAATCTTTATCACTAATTATCTTTATCATTTCTCGACATGATCAATTTTAACGGTTTCTAGATTGTCCAGCTACAACAACTTCGACAATCATTATCACTAATTACCATAATTACAAGGGAAATTAGGAGCATACACTAGTACCATGTGCATTATTCATGATTTTTTATTATTGTTTTTTTTTATTTTCTATACATTAATATGTACAAGTTTTGTGTTGAACACTTTATTGATTGAAGTGTGTATTTTGAATAATAAAATAGAGTAATATTGGATATATTGTATAAATTGTATATGAATGCATTAGTGTTTTTGAGGATTTTGTACATTATTTTACCCTTTTCTCCCCCTACTTTATTCCTGATCAACCTAGTCAATTTTTGACTTGGTCTCGTGGTTTAGGGCCATCCATTATATTTAATGCTTTCTTTAGTTTTCTTTTCTTTGTTCTTTTATTTGGGTTTAATTACAGATATTTACGTGCTAATTACAGATCTATGTTAAATATTAATTCATGCAAGTTAATGGTATTTACAAGTATTTTACTAGAGATTTAAAGCCAAATCGGAAGAATAAACGTAGATGGATGGATATTCATCATCCCATATACTTATCTTTTCTAGTCCCTAGCAAACACTTATTAGGAGAAAATAAAGAAAAGGAAAATAAAGAACTTAGAATGACTATGATTTTTAGACTTATCTTCATAAAATCAACATTTGGAGCTCATTAAGACCTTTGTATTGTTAGTTTGTCAGAACGTTATTGAGAACATGATCTAAAACTTTATAGCCCTCAAGTTCCACAATCCTTTGTTCAGTTCGACTCAATAGCCAAGTTAGAACAATTCTTTTCATACGCAAACTCTTATGACTATGAGTCTAACTTGTACAGTGTATGCGAAATGTAGCCCTCTTCATCTGAAGTAGCAAGAAACAGTCTTCCTCAGCAAGGAATCATAATTCTCCAATCTAACTACTCTTTCCTCGAGGAGTGGGATATTGATAAATATGCATTTCATAGTCTTTATTCATTTATTGTAGCTTAAAATCCCTTCTTAAACACATGTAAATATTAATAAATCAAGGTTTTTATTTTTTTATTATTATGTAAATATTACGTAAATATCATTGTTTTAAATCTAAAATAAATAAATAAATAAATAAAGGAATGAAAGAAAAATAAAGATAAATGAAGATTGTATATATGTAATAAATACATGGTGACACTGACTCCGAGAGAAGGTCAAGACTTGACCTGATTGACAAGGAATAAAGAAGGGGGAGATAAGGCCATTTGTAGATAAAATAAAGAAAATTCAATTTCATCTCAACTAATCATTGCACATATACCATTATTTGTATGTAATTATTTCTATTATTTTATTTATCATTCAATTCATATTAAATAAAAATATTTTATTCTTGGAACTTGTACGTAAAAATAAGTTGTAAATATTAAAATAATTGCAAGAAGATTAATCGTACATTGTGCAAATAATGACACTTTGGAAAAATTACAAAGCCAAACTTCCTAGACTCATATCTTTTCCATAAAAACTCAAAATAAAGAAAACTCATTGGAATCTAAATAAAATAAGCTTTAAAATAGGAATTTGGTTTCACTAAAGTCTGAGTTAAGATGCAAAATGTGGCCTTTTGGAGTGTATTGTAATTGTGCCTATACTATGTATTATGTATGAATATTTATTTATTTATTTTATGGATATATTTGTTCATATTGTAGTTTTAGATAATTGTAAATACTGTATTTTATCTAAATAAAATGAAAATAAAAATTACAAAAATCAAAATAACCAAAAATAAATTCATTGTGTATTGTACACGTATCACTATGTATATAATGTAAATACATCTATTTTATTAACTTAATTATTTATTTCATAAAAATAAAAATAAATTTAACACCCTTATAAAATATTGAAAATAAATAAAATATTAAATTATATAATTATTTGTAAAAATAATTTATTAAAAATACAAGGGTTATATATATTGTATATATACCTATGAATAGAAGTAATTATTTATTTTAACATATGTAATTAATTTATTTAATTGATTAAAAATAACCTAATTTAACTTTATTTATTCCTTAACATTTTCTATTGACATTATTTATTTATTTAAAATCATTTTCAATTTTTAATTTGATTTATTTAACATTTTATTACTTTTTTGTTTTGTAGCATCATTTGTCTTATTCCAAACACGCTCTGATTGGAGGACCCGGGTCCGTTGACCCGGGTCAATTCCTCTGCCATCCGCCTATCTGAATAACACCCCTCTGCTGGAGCCTTTTCCCCCTTTTTATTCCTACTGATTTGATTACCTTTAGCTTGTAGTTTCTTCTTGGATTTCCTTGCCCGATTAACCACAATCTTGCCCGATCTTCCTTTTCAATAAATCTGCCTCGGTTCACGTGCCATCTGGATTTCAAAATTTACCTGAGCTTGCTGGCTATTTATACCTCTGGTCCATTTTCACTTGAATTCTCGCCCGAGATTGGTTCTGGATAGACGAGGCGGTGATAGAGCTTCATACTCTACGATTGGGAGCATGAGGGATCGATTGAGTAGCATAATCCAACCATTTACCTGAACAGTGACATTGAGTCAAATTTCTTTGATCCTTCACACTCAAATCGAGGTGATCATCATCATTATTCCATCTGTACGTAACCTTAGGTTTTTTCTCAATGTGTTTTTGTCTTTAGTTCTGCCTTTGATTTCCAGTTATTATATAGACTCTATTATCTTCGCCTGAGATCTGATCGTGCAATCATAGATTCCACTTTTAGATCATACCCACTCGTTCATCCGATATTCTTCACTCTCTGTCATTATCTGATCACCCTTAGATCACTCTAGATCTGAGGTCTGATTTCCTTCTGACCGCCTTCACTGGAGATCCGCATCCCCCCTTCCATTTGTGTGTGATTTTGCTTAATAACTAGGACGGATATCCATCCAAGCATCGATAAATCGATTGCAAGTGTGTGGAGCTATATCGGAGAGGAAGATCGGGATCTCAAAGTTTTTGAGCAACTACAACTGCCCATACCTTCAGATTGTAGATCAGTTATCATCAAGCTTCATCTATCCATTTGATTGACGGAGAACAATGATAGGAATGTCTTCAGACCTTCAGAAGGCGAATTGAGTGGAGGTCGGTCGATATCTGACTGATAGAAACCCCTTCGCCATACATTCATTAGAGTTCTTCCAGACGCCCCAATGTTTGTCAAATCAAGAACATCAAAGTCCAGATCTAATCGTCGTCGCCCGGGAATGCCGAAAGCTCGTCCATCAGATCGCACTCTAGATCAGATCCAGGCCATTCGTGAGTGCCCACAGCTGAGCCATCGGATCAGAATAAAGATAACATCTACTCGTCTAGATCACCACATGGATCGATGATGATTTTGCACCTTTACCCTTGCATTTCTTTTATATTTTAAATAAAATATTGGAGGACACATGTCATGATTGAGTGTGCTTAAATATTTACGCATTTGCCCTTCTGTTTGTTTTAAATTACAAATTAGTCTTGCTTGCTTGTATAAATGTGATTCACACATGCACTTTTGGTAATTTTGCATATTAAACCCATTGTTTCTTTGTTAATGTTTAGTTCTTTGAAGTTAAATAATTCCCTTGAGGTCCGTGCCAGCGCACCTCATGTGTGCCGGCATGCCGCTTTTGGGTAAATTGGAGGATCACCTATGTTTTTAGGGTGTTATTTTATTAGTCTTTAAATAACTTTTGTTTGCATAAAGGTCCCTGTGCATCTGTTTTTTATTTTGTTGGTTAATTGAGCTTAATTAATTGCCAATCACTTTCATTAATTCTCTAAAAAATCACATAAGCTTTTGTTAATCATTAATAGCATTCTTTATTTTTTATTTTGATTTGTTTTATTATTTTTGAAAAATGAAAAACTCTTTATTTTCTCCCTTTTTGCAGTATAAATTAAACAAAAAATACAAAAACTTTTTGAAAAATTATGGATAATTTTGTGGTTGCTTATTTTTGTGAGTTTTAATTTTTATATAAATTCCATCTTCAAATTCCTTATAACAACTAAAAAATCACAAGACACTAAAAACAATAAAAAAATTTATATAAAATTACAAAAAAAATCATAAAAAATCATAAAATACATTTGGGAAAACCTTAAAAATTTATATATGTTTTTGTATATATTCTTTTACACAATTTTGCTTTTATTTTACATTTTAAAATCACAAAATTATCTGTTATATTTTCTATTTATTATTTTTCCTGTTTTTGTTGTTTTAGAAATCTGGAAAAATCAAAAGATTGTTTGAAAATCACAAAAATAGAGTAAAAATATCAAAAACCCAAAAAAATATTTGAATTTTATGTATATTTTTACTATGTTTTAAAAATACAAAATGTTTGTCTTTCCTCATTTCTTTTATATTTTCTTTTATTCATTTTATTTTTTTTCTTTTATTAAAAATATAAAAACATTTGCAAAATTTTAAATTCGTAAAAAATACAAAATCAGAGAACCATAAGAAATATAAAATTAAAAATTCATAAAAAAAATTAAAAGATAAGAAATCCATAAAAACCAAGGTAGTTTGATTAGAGATTCCTTCTTTTTATTTCATTGATTTTTCCTTAATTTAAATAACCCTCGAGATTATTGCAGCCTCTCTGAGCTCGATCCTGTACGCTATATAGGTAAATAAAATAACAAGTTCATTTATCTGCTTACATTCATTATTAGCTTGAGATTTGAATTAAAAAAATATTTTTTTGAGACTTTCTTTAGGTTGAGACGACCACATCTTCACCTTGTGAATATTTCCACATTTCCTCCATTAAATAAAAACCCATAAAAAGCCTTCTTCAACAAATGGTACCATTACCGGTGAGGCATGACAAGGGTAGCTAGGTTCTTCTCCTTTTAGACTGCCATTCTTGGATTTTGTATATACTTGTCCCTTTTTCTTTTATTTTTATGTATAATTTTGTCACTTGTTTTCTTATTTTCTATATTTTTTTCTGCATTTGTTCATTTTATTTTTGTTTATATTGTTGTGGATTTGCTTAGTGTTGAGGAGTGATCACTTAGATTCGAGTACCGCATGCCATGTGGGGGCTTACACAATGATTGCAGGATATGATTTCTTGGACACTGAAAGCTCCCCAAGATTGGATTTTGAGTATTCATCTGAGATTATTACTTCTTTCTCTTCTCATTTAACTTTTTGTCCACACTTGTGTTCTTTTGATTGTTTGTTTTCTTTTTCTGCTTTTATTTTCTTTTATTTTTGCTCATATATTTTCATAATTGTAATATGACATATTTCTTGTTTCTCTCTTTCTTGCGAGGGTCCGACGAGCGAGGGTGACATTCCTAGGAGCGCCGACGCACCCGAGCAAAGCAGAGGCTACTCGTTTCTACACCGAGCAGGCAGAGAGCCTAGGAGAGGAGTAGGAAATTTGGAGTTTACTTGAGAGCATTTCTTATTTTATTTTATTTTTAGTCTTTTATTTCCATTTTTGTAAATAATTTGTAATAATAGATGGTACTTTCCCTTTTTCTATTTTTATTTGGACATTAGACTCTTGAGATTTCGGGGTTTGTTTCACCAAGTGTCAGTGCACTTGGGGGACCTCACTGGATTTTTGTTTTCTTTGCTTTTATTTTTATTTGGTTTCTCATGGTTTTTTTGCTTGAGCCCTTAGAAGTGGATTCTATTATCTTGGTTGAGTTAATAATCGATTAGGTCACATCCCTAGATAAGAATATATGTTCCTATAGATTAGTTTGTAGGATTGGACTTAGTCAAATAATTGGTTCTTGCCCGCTAATAGAAGTTACTGCTTAGGACGCTTCTCATGCATCATTTAGGTAATTTATTTTCTATCTTTACTTTTATGTGAGGATCATTTTGCATGCAGACTGCTGGAGAAAGGTACACATTTCTTATCTCGTGCATGTACCATTGATTTCCATCGCATCGACTTTTCTGACTTCCTCTTTTTGATTTTCTCACTTAGTAAATAAAGGAATAGGAAAATTTTTTGGATCGTTTTTTTGAAAAAGATAAAAAAAATGATAACCAATAAAAAAGGGACTGCTAAATCTACTTGACCTAAAACAAAATGTAAAGGACATATCTTCATTATTTTGGGAAGAGTAACCCCTCATTGTTTGTAGGTACTTACCTCCAAACAGAGTGGGTGAGGACGTAGCCTTAAGGTTAGAGACCGAATCCTTGGACTTGTGACCTATGCTCCTGTACATTTCTCTTTGGTATACGATTGAGATGCAAGCACTTGCCTAAGACGTTAGAAAATAGTTTTGGTGTGCTTAGCCTCTTATCTCCCTCTGGGCCTGATAATGAACCCGGCATCTTGGGAAGACACTTCCATTGATAGGGGAGGTATGAAGACGTACGTTGGGTGATAGCGGCGACTCATACTATATGTTTGGTAGTAAGCAACTTTGTGTAGATTCACTAAACTGAAATTGAAAAGATAATTGACCGAACTCTCATGGTCTTCACTTGTGTTCATTTTGTGAATCGAGGGTATGTTTTGTGTTTGTTTGCTAGTGTTAGAGATCAATCTACGCACCTCACATCTACTTTTAATTTTCTTCTTGTTGTTTAACCTCATGTTCTTGCATCTGGCCTCTTATTTTCAAAGATGTCGGATTGGAGTATTTTGTGCTCAGACTTCATGAGATTATCTTTATACACTCCATTCCGTTTATCTTCACCGATTCGAGATTACTTTCTTCCCGAATTCACTTCTTTTTCTACTTCTCCAGCTCTATCGCAAATATTTCCCTTGTTTGAGATTGACCCTAACTCAAACTATCATTTGAGACTCCTGATTTTCTGAGGACTGATTGAGTGCTTTGCACTTTTATAGAGACCGATTTAGATTTCGAGGACTTGATGGCACAGCTGAAGTGAAAGGGTCCATTGACTAAGAAACATGAGATAAGCAGTACAATGTTGGCATCCATTCAAGCCATCCAGGACAAGATTACCGAGCAGGCCAACATCTAGGACAGTCTTCGTGACATGATTTTAGAGCGGAGACATGACAAAGGAGAGATAAGAGAGGAGGATGGACATATTAAAGGAGGTGGGAATGAGGAAGCCGGTCTAGAGCAACCGAGAGTGGAGCTAAAACCCACGTTGAGAGATGCCAATAACCCAAGCATAGGATACTCGATGACATGGATATAGATTCATGCAGTTCATGGGCATTTGGAGCTGAAGCCCACTATTCTACCTTTTTCTTGATATTCCATGGACATATTCACGGGGAGCCATATATTCACCTTCAACAGTTTGATCACATTTGTAGCATGATCCACTACCCTAACATCACGTTAGAGGCAATGAAGATGACAACCTTCCCATTTAGTATCTGATGAATCCGCGATTCATCGTCGTAATATCTTGATCTTAGCAAAATCCCCGAGTAAAATCCCAAATAAATGTCCATAAAATAAATAAATTAACAAAATAACTCTTGTAAATAAAACGCACTATTATTGTATATTAGATTGTACAAAATAAATTACACATAAAAAGCCGCAAAAATAAAGGAGTTTTATACTTGTAAATAGCCCAAAACTTCATGTATTTTTAATAATTTTATTTCAACTCCTTTTTGCCTAATTCTTTCTCTAACTTGTTTATAAAAATGTATATAAAAATAAAAAAATACAAAATAAATTTTACCTTAAATAAATGCTCCTAGATCCCAAAGAGAAAAAGCCGTAAAGTCCAACTTCCAAGCCAAATTCCCGCTCCGTCTGAACTCCAAATTCACCAAACTCACTTTTAAAGTTCAAGTTAGAAAATTATCTATCCAACGGAAGTGGTTTCATTAAAATCGGAGCTCATTTGCAAAAGTTGGGTTTTGGGACCTAGATGTACATTGTATATTATGTATATATTCATTCTTTATTCATTTTTTATTTTATCTTTCCTAATTACTAAAAATATAAAAAAAAATATGGTTGTGTTGTATTTTGATTATAGTATTTTACTGTATTTTTCTGTTGTCAATATCTCTTATTAAAAAGATAAAAAAATTACATATTAGAAAAGTAAAAAAATGGACAAGGTGTTTTGTCTTCTTTTGTAAATTCTCCACTATTTATTTTATTCTCTTTTATTCTATTGTAATTAAAGTAGCCTACTTTATTTTATATTATTTATTTATTTATTTTACATTCTCTACAATAACCACCAATTCAACTCCATTATTCCACCATTTTTTCCAACTTCCCATTCAACCCCATTAATAATACAACCTCCCATTCAACTCCACCACTTTAATAACCTCTCATTCCATTCTCTTTATATACATGTCATTCTCCTCATTTTTGCCTTTGATCCATCTTTATGTGAGGAGAGCTTAGTTCCCTGAGTTGAATCGGTGACAGCGACGCAACCGTGGTCGAGCTACGACAGCCCTCTCTCCGGTGAGATCCGTTGGTCTCTTGGCCAACATCGCAGCCGCAACCGCGCGCTGCTCGAGCTCATCGCACGCCAGCGATTTGAGCGAAGACCGTGCTTCGAAGGCACTCCATAGGTGACCGTATCATCGTAGGTAAATTTTCCCTTCATTTTATTATCTTGTCATTTTTTTTTGCAAATTTTTTTAGCACATCATATCACCACCATCCCCTATTTGTTCTACTCCACATATTATCACCATTTCATTTTTTTCCCACATTTGTTGCATTCTCTTGTTTAACAAAATTAAAAATATAAAAAAAAAATTAAAACAAAAAAAAGTTTTTCTTAGCACAGCAGCAAAGAAAAAAACCAAATAAAAAAAATAAAAAAATAAAAAAAAGAACCGCAGCAGCGGTGGGGAGTTCCCACCGCCGCCGCCACCACCAGGACGTCGCCGCTCCCCTCTGCAGCTCCAAGACCTCCGTCGCTCCTCCCCTCCAGCCGGTCGCCGCACCCCCGTCCACGCCTCCGTCCCCCACCGCCAACGCCGTGGCCGGCGCTCCAGGTCGCCTCCATGCCCAGCTGGGTGTCCCTACTGCCGCCGCCCCCCCGTCCTTTCCGCCACTCGCTGCGCGGCACCGCCGTGCGACACCGCCGCCACCTCGCCGCCCTCACCAACCCCCGCATGCGGCCGCGCGTGGCCGCACCGCCGCCCGTCCCACCGACCTTTTGGGTTCCTCTCCTCCACCTGCGCAAGGAACTAGGAAGAAGGAGGTTTTATTTTCATCATTTTTTATTGTAAAAATTGCATTTTTTATTTTGCATATTTCCATAATTATAATTCAGTCCCTGTTCATGTTTTCTATTGTCAGTTTTCAATTTCCGTTTTTGCACAAAGACCCCTATGTTTGCTTATTAGTTTGGACTTCATTTTGGTATCTTTTTATTCAACGAAAAATGGTTTGATGTTGAGCAACTACTTCTCTACCTTTTGGATATTTATTTGTATTTTTATGAGATATTGTGAATTAATTAAAATTATTCAACTGAAATTTTGCATAGTTTACCCATTCTGTGCCATTAAATTTATATCTCACACATGATTGTCTAAAAATTCCACAAAAATTATATATGATGCCTTGATATGTGATGAACTTACTGTCCAAATTTCACGTCCACTGGATTTGTCTTGTGCCTGAAATAAATTATAGAGTGTTATAAGTATTTGATTTTTAATTAAATCCAGGTATATCTTTTTTTGCAAAATTTCAACTCTACTGGATTTCTTATCTAAATATCTTTCTAAAATAATTCGCACTCTGATTAATTTAACAATGTGGATTTATTAGAAATTATTTACACATTGTCACTCTATTTTTACTAAAAAATCCATAAAAAAATTATAATTTGTCAAAAAATTCCAAAAAAAATACTGTAGCTTCCTTGCATCATGTTTTACTTCCAGTAATTTTTTCATAATTTTTGCTTTCTGTTTGTGTGATAAATTGTGAAAAAACCCATAAAAAGTATGTATTTTTCATTGTTGTGTTTTAACCCCTAAAATTCCAAAAAAAATTGTTTTGAGTTCATCTCTGGATTAGTATTATAAGAAAAATATAATTTGGCTGAATTGGATTAATTTAACATTAAAATTAATTTGGCTAAGTTGTGTGATTTCTTAGTACTTAATTCACCCGCATTTTGTATTTGACATTCTTTTTGCATTAAAAAATCTAAAAAATACCGCATTGGAAATCTAGACCTATGTTTTTGAATTAAACCCAAAGTTGTTCCTTTGCCTCCCTGTGTTCGACCCCGGACTTGCCCGGGATATAAATTAAGCCGAGACACTCTTCACGGAGATCCTTCTCCCGGCAACGGCGCCATCTGACGAGTCGCTAAATACGATGATGACTTACCAAGAGCCACAGAGTAAAGCGGTTACCTAGATTTGATTGTGAAATCAAAGATACCACATTCACCCATGCAAGAATCGATGATGACTTACCGATTAATATCCTCCCGACCTCCGTGTTTGCCAAGCTCAAACTCGGATCTGCCAAGAAGTCAAGAGAAATCATTCAGTTGGCAGATCGGACCATTAAACGGTCGAGAGGAACCATTTCAGTCATCGTCACTTTCCAAGGTGCTCTACTGGAGATAGACTTCACGATCATTGACATTGAGCACCGAGGAGAGTTCACCCAGTCACCGATCATTCTTGGGAAGCCATTCTTAGCCTTGGCTAAGGCAACTATAGATTGTGAGACTCGGAAAATCGATTTCTCTGCATTGGGAGCACTCCGACCTCACCCGATCTTTGAGGACACACGATATTCCAAGGTAACCCGTAAAGTTGCAGACAGTCGTGACCTTCGAGCGACAGTTGAGTCCCGTCTCTCTACTACACCTGAGATACCGACTGTCCACACGACCATTGGTTTAGAGACTTCCTACAACCACACACCGCCTACTGCTTGCACCACCACCACGACAGCTTCTAGAGAGGACTCACGACCAGAAGCTATCATTGAGTCGGACATGATCTTTGTGGATTGCCTTGATTATTTCGATGATCCGACACAAGAACCCAACAATGTCAAGCCAACTGAGAACACTGTGCCTTATCAGAGACGTGTGCTGACCCTGCAGGAGTATTACAATGCATATGGTGATTCATCTGATGATGAACCCTCTGGTCAGAACCTCACACACACCACATCCGGGACATACACCAAAGGAGACAACTAGGACCAAATTGATCAATCTTGATAAATCGGTTGCTCCATCCTCTAGTCGGTCATCTGGTAAGAAGAAGACGGGTGTTGATTCCTTGAGGTGTTCCCCCGAACTCCTTAAGACGTATTAATATCCTCTTTCTCTTGATGCTTCAGGTTTTAGAAAACCGACTAAGAAGGTTACCTTCGATGTTTCAGAGAAGGAACTTTCTGAGGAGTCCTCATCAGGTCTGGATGAGGTGATCCATATGAGTGAGCTCAGTTCGGTTGTTCTGAAGCCATACTTGAGCAAGCAGCCGTGTGTCGACCCTCGTTGGGCGTTCCCCACACCTCACTATTATTCTTCGGAGGACGATTCTGACAGCGACACATGTGTATACTACTCACCCCATCGCTCCCGCAAGAAGGTCCATCACAAACCTTCTTGATCCTTGTATATTCTTCCTCCTTGTACATATTTTCCTTCCTTTAGTCAACTCCCTCTCTCATGATTCGCATCACTCGCCCCAGTTCCGTATTGTTTTCATTTTGTGGCTATACTTAGGATGACTAGATCCTAAGTATAGGGGGGTGAGTGACCCGATTTGCTCCTTCTCTTCTTTTTATTTTCTTTTTGTATATTCTTTCCCATTCTCATCGGTCCCCCATTCTTGTGTTCTTTCCAATACTTAGGCTGACCAGAGCCTAAGTATAGGGGGGTCGATGCCCGTTGCGTATTATCCACATTTTTTTTCTTATTTTCTTTCACTTCTATTCTTTTCACCCACTCATACTTAGTACGAGCTATGGCTTTCTGTCACCTAGTGCCATGAGGACATAGCACAAGCTAAGTATAGGGGGGCTTGTATATATTACATATATACTTTACCCATACCTCGTACTTTCATGTATTTTTGTATATATTATACAATAATTATGGGGTGAGTAAAAAAAGAGTTCAAAAAAAAATCTCTTAAAAAAACCCTTTCAAATTTCTTTTTTTTTTTAAAAACTCTCTTAAAAAAAACTTTAAAAAAACTATTTTCATTATTTGCTTAAAAAAACTTTTTCAAAAAAAAGAAGTCCTTTCTTATTTACTTTCTTTTCCAAAAAAAAACTTTTTGAAAAAAAACAAAACTTTTCTAACAAAAAAAACTTTTTTGCCTTTGTTTGTCAAAAAAAACTTTTTGAAAAAAAATCTTTTTTCTAAAACTTAAAAAATCAATCATAAAAAAAACTAAAAAAAAACTAACTAATAAATTGGTTTAATCCCTGACACAATTCACTTTCACACAAGACTAGTGATGTTCAAGAACATTTGGTTTATGAGGTCTTGAGATTTTGAGTTAACCAGCTTTAGTCATTAGGGTCCTTGACTTAATTATTCACATTTCCCTAGTTTGAAAGATATGTGTGCTATATTGCATGCTTAGTCTCTACCTTAAGAATATGATCAACACCTCACATACACGACTGCAGTTATGATGAGATGAGTTGTAATTTCACTTGAGGAACTGGGATGAGGGATTGGACTTGATTTAATGATGCTCGAGGATGGGATAAAATCAATGAAGGCTTCATGAAACCTGAGTGTCAGCACATTTAGCCAGTATGAGAACATGGTTCTTATACTATCTCTTGACATTTACCTATGTGCCAGGGTGTGATAAAATAAAAAAAATATTGATCAGTGTGCGCCAACTCTTGGTAAAAGTAGTGGAGCTAGCCACAAATACTACAAAGCAATGAAATGTCAAAGAAAAGCTCTCATTCCACAAAGTCAATTATCAAAAGAGCTTCCACCAAAGGCGAGCGCTCCCAACCATTTCAAAGTGTCCACTTGGACCATCGCTATTAGGACCAGGAGTCGAGCTTGCACCAAAAAAGGGCTCTGCATCGTAAATGCTATAAGTCTGGGTGTAGAAGGTACGATAGGTACTCAAAAAAGGCACACCCCGGTGTACTCCCAGGAAAACAAGTGCAGACGGCTCCAACTTCTCTTGACGGTCGCACTGATCAACACCAAAAATATGCGTTGCGTAATAAGGCATTCGAGAGGATCCTTGTTCCAATGAGAGGGAGAGAAGAAATGACACAATCCTATGCCCTCCATCAACTGGCCTTCCATCTACACTTTTAAGTCTGACAACTAAAGAGACGGTGGATTGGATGCAAGAAATGGTTTATTCCCTAGTGTTGAGAATCGGGTTCTTAGGAGAGTCCCTTAGACTGGAACCTTGGGTGACGTTGCGACTCTACTCTTATAACTGTAGTCCACACTTAAAGTCATATCCCTTATATATATGTATACAAAGAGAGTCTGATGATTAGGGGAATTGGGTACCTTTTGCCTAGAGCTTGGTTCAGCTTAGAATTTTAGGATCTATAAAACCGAGAGTTCTTGAACGGATCAAGTCTTGTATTCACATGTACAGTCAGGGGTTAACTCAACTTATTCATTCTTTATTTGCTCGAGGACTAGCAAAGTTTAAGTATAGGGGGGTGATGAATCCGCGATTCATCATCGCAATATCTTGATCTTAGCAAAATCCCCGAGTAAAATCCCAAATAAATGTCCATAAAATCAATAAATTAACAAAATAACTCTTGTAAATAAAACACACTAATTATTGTATATTAGATTGTACAAAATAAATTACACATAAAAAGCCGCAAAAATAAAGGAGTTCTATACTTGTAAATAGCCCAAAACTTCATGTATTTTTAATAATTTTATTTCAACTCCTTTTTGCCTAATTCTTTTCTAACTTGTTTATAAAAATGTATATAAAAATAAAAAAATACAAAATAAATTTTACCTCAAATAAGTGCTCCTAGATCCCAAAGAGAAAAAACAGTCCAACTTCCAAGCCAAATTCCCGCTCCGTCTGAACTCCAAATTCACCAAACTCACTTTTAAAGTTCAAGTTAGAAAATTATCTATCCAACGGAAGTGGTTTCATTAAAATCGGAGCTCATTTGCAAAAGTTGGGTTTTGGGACCTAGATGTACATTGTATATTATGTATATATTCATTCTTTATTCATTTTTTATTTTATCTTTCCTAATTACTAAAAATATAAAAAATTATGGTTGTGTTGTATTTTGATTATACTATTTTACTGTATATTTTTGTTGTCAATATCTCTTACTAAAAAGACAAAAAAATTACATATTAGAAAAGTAAAAAAAAATATACATGGTGTTTTGTCTTCTTTTGTAAATTCTCCACTATTTATTTTCTTCTCTTTTATTCTATTGTAATTAAAGTAGCCTACTTTATTTTATATTATTTATTTATTTATTTTACATTCTCTACAATAACCACCAATTCAACTCCATTATTCCACCATTTTGTTTCCAACTTCCCATTCAACTCCATTAATAATACAACCTCCCATTCAACTCCACCACTTTAATAACATCTCATTCCATTCTCTTTATATACATGTCATTCTCCTCATTTTTGCCTTTGATCCATCTTTATGTGAGGAGAGCTTAGTTCCCTGACTTGAATCGGTGACAGCGACGCAACCGCGGTCGAGCGACGACAGCCCTCTCTCCGGTGAGATCCGTTGGTCTCTTAGCCAACATCGCAGCCGCAACCGCGCGCTGCTCGAGCTCATCGCACGTCGGCGATTCGAGCGAAGACCGTGCTTTGAAGGCACTCCATAGGCGACCGTATCATCGTAGGTAAATTTTCCCTTCATTTTATTATCTTGTCATTTTTTTGCAAATTTTTTTAGCACATCATATCACCACCATCCCCTATTTGTTCTACTCCACATATTATCACCATTTCATTTTTTTCCACATTTGTTGCATTCTCTTGTTTAACAAAATTAAAAATATAAAAAAAATTAAAACAAAAAAAAGTTTTTCTTAGCACAACAACAAAGAAAAAAAACCAAATAAGAAAATTAAAAAATTAAAAAAAAAAGAACCGCAGCAGCGGTGGGGAGTTCCCACCGCCGCCGCCACCAC
Organism: Ottelia alismoides; assembly: GCA_037367405.1. Classification (NCBI taxonomy): domain Eukaryota; kingdom Viridiplantae; phylum Streptophyta; class Magnoliopsida; order Alismatales; family Hydrocharitaceae; genus Ottelia; species Ottelia alismoides. The sequence continues at coordinate 458,655 of JAZKJV010005973.1, forward strand.
CAGGACGCCGCCGCTCCCCTCTGCAGCTCCAAGACCGCCGCCGCTCCTCCCCTCCAGCCGGTCGCCGCACCCCCGTCCACGCCTCCGTCCCCCACCGCCAACGCCGCGACCGGCGCTCCAGGTCGCCTCCACGCCCAGCTGGGTGTCCCTACTGCCGCCCCCCCATCCTTTCCGCCACTCGCCGCGCGACACCGCCGTGCGACACCGCCGCCACCTCGCCGCCCTCGCCGACCCCCGCGTGCGGCCGCGCGTGGCCGCACCGCCGCCCGTCCCACTGACCTTTTGGATTCCTCTCCTCCACCTGCGCAAGGAACCAGGAAGAAGAAGAAGGTTTTATTTTCATTATTTTTTATTATAAAAATTGTATTTTTTATTTTGCATGTTTCCATAATTACAATTCAGTCCCTGTTCATGTTTTCTATTGTCAGTTTTCAATTTCCGTTTTTGCACAAAGACCCCTATGTTTGCTTATTAGTTTAGACTTCATTTTGGTATCTTTTTATTCAATGAAAAATGGTTTGATGTTGAGCAACTAATTCTCTACCTTTTGGATATTTATTTGTATTTTTGTGAGATATTGTGAATTAATTAAAATTGTTCAACTGAAATTTTGCATAGTTTACCCATTCTGTGCCATTAAATTTATATCTCACACACGGTTGCTCTAAAAAATCCACAAAAATTATATGTGATGCCTTGATATGTGATGAACTTACTATCCAAATTTCACATCCATTGGATTTGTCTTGTGCCTGAAATAAATTTTAGAGTGTTATAAGTATTTGATTTTTAATTAAATCCACGTATATCCTTTTTGCAAAATTTCAACTCTACTGGATTTCTTATCTAAATATATTTCTAACATAATTCACACTCTGATTAATTTAACAATGTGGATTTATTAGGAATTATTTACTCACTGTCACTCTATTTTCACTAAAAAATCCATAAAAATTTATAATTTGTCAAAAAATTCCAAAAAAATTACTGTATCTTCCTTGCATCATGTTTTACTTCCAGCAATTTTTTAATAATTTTTGCTTTCTGTTTGTATGATAAATTGTGAAAAAATCCATAAAAAGTGTGCATTTTTCATTGTTGCATTTTAACCCCTAAAATTCCAAAAAAAATATGTTTTGAGTGCATCTCTGGATTAGTATTATAGGAAAAATATAATTTGGCTGAATTGGATTAATTTAACATTAAAATTAATTTGGCTAAGTTGTGTGATTTCTTAGTACTTAATTCACACGCATTTTGTATTTGACATTCTTTTTGCATTAAAAAATCTAAAAAATACCGCATTGGAAATCTAGACCTAAGTTTTTGAATTAAACCCGAAGTTGTTCCTTTGCCTCCCTGTGTTTGACCCCAGACTTGCTCGGGATATAAATTAAGCCGAGACACTCTTCACGGAGATCCTTCTCTCGGTTCTGACCGAATCGCTAAGTACACGTATTACAATGAACACGAATTAATCATCGTATTTAGCGACTCGTCAGTATCATGGACAAGACTCTTTATTGGATTAATCATTAGGGAAAGGTTATCACATCTTGGGAAGAGTTCAGGTCTACTTTTCTTAGCAAGTATTATCCACTTGGATGCCTCAACTAGATGCAATCATTGATAGATAACTTCTCTCAATTGTCCCATGAGCATGTTCATGAGGTATGGGAATGGTTTATTAATAGAGAAGTTCCCTCGTCACAACATTCCAAAGATGAGCTTAGTGTATAACTTATTTAAGGGGTTAAGCTTTGAGAACCAGAGATTGGTGGATGCTGCTTGTGGGGTTCACATTTCAACAAGGATAAGGATGTCTTATATCGGATTTTTGAGGAGATGTCAGAGAGCCTTGCAGCTCTTTCTTCTTCACGTGCTTTTTAGAAGCATCCCACTCCTTCTGCTTCAGCACCTTACAAGTACATCAACATGATAGCATATCATGAGATGGATAGGGTGGACGGTGCTGATCTGACCATCATTGGAAACCACCTATACAAAGTTGATATAATTGAAAAGCGATCACAAGAGCTTGACAAATTATAACTGATGGAATAGAGGACGAAGCAGCTGGATAAGCTGGATGAGATCACTCATCATCTGGAGCTTCTAGTCAACACCATCAGCTCATGCTAGAGCTAAAGTGCCGCATCCGATACACTTGCTGTGAGCAGCTGAGTTCTTCTTCTTCAGCATCGTAGAGTACTAGAGGCCCTTCTTCTACCGTTCAACATGTTTATTAAGTGCAGATGTCGAATCAGGTCCAACATCAACCTACATAGACATGTGTTGTGTCGTAATACCTGGAGCACTAGTATATTCCTAAGAAGTTCTCTCCACCTCCACCTCACATCCAGGAGATGAATGGTATTTGGTTTGACCGAGAGCACAGTCAGCCCTATCCACCAGGGCACGATCATTCTAGTTCCCAGCCGAGTCAGAGGCCAGTTCACTACCATCAGGGAGGGAGACCACCGCTCCAGCACTAGCTTTCACAGCCTTACTAGTATCCATCTCTGCATCAGTTCCAGAGATGGAGACATGGATACCAGCAATCGATGCAACCTGCACATTCTTACCAGCCCTACTACCAGCAACATTCTGCATATGGGCAGTATTACTCACATCCACCTCCTCCTTATTATCAACAATAGTATTCTGGGTACCAGCCTCCACACTACCAGATTCGACAGCCCATTATTGAGCACCCTGACCACCTTTGGTGTACCCATCCCTTGATCATCTTGCCTTGTTGATGAAGAACATGACAAATCTGACTCAGAGGCTCAACGACCTGACTACAGCGAAGAATCTCATACCTGTACAGGTGGAAGCCAATCGCAACAATTTTAGACATAAGGAGCAGGTAGCTCATGATCCATCCACCCCCAAGACAGGTATGGCATTTGATTTTACATGTTTATTTGATGCCATTTCTCTCAAGAGCGTTAGGAGATTGCAGTCGCCCTCACATCAATTGGGATTGGGAGATCAAGCAACTGAGAGAGCTACACCGACACCATCTTCTTCACCAGTTGAACAATGATCTAGAGTTGCAGTTCTAGAGCTTGGAGGATCATCATCTTCACCTTCTACTTCTTCTCCAACACCACCACCACCTTCAAAGAATAAAGCAAGATGTAGTGCCGAGTCATCTTCAAGGAAGAACACACCCATTGTGGAGTCTTCTTTAGTACTAGCAGATCGACAAACCCATACTATTTTTCCTTTTATTTCTTCTTCTACACCTTTATTGGATGATATTGTACAACCTATTTATGATCATCCATTTATACGTATTGATTCCGATATGAATAAGAGAAATGAGTAGTTTGATGTTTTTTCAGATTCTATTCCATTTCCATATGCATTGAATAAAAGAAAATTTCAAAAAATCATAACAACCCTATCTGATCATGGAGTGGTAGAGATCTTACATAGCATCTTTTTAAAGATACTGCTCCTTAAGGCCATGGAGTACATGACCAGAGTTTAAAAAGGAACTAAAGAAGCATGTACTAGAAAGCATCAACCAAAGCAGAACAAACACAAGAGAATAGACAAGCATATATTGACCATGGCCACAGTTCACGTCATTAGCACATCCTGTCAAAAATGAAAGATAAGGGAGCACCTCCCATCCGTTGTTTGATATTTGATCATGAGTTCGATCATACTCTTCTCAGTAGAGGATCCTTGATCAATCTTATCCATTCTCGCTACTCACTGAGTCTGGGTTGGGGCCTCTTAGATCGACCGGGATGATCCTTCAATTTGCTGATAGATCGATCAAGAGGTCGAGGGGCATTCTCGAGGATGTTATTATAATGGTGCAAGGCATGACATTCCTAGTTGATTTTGTTTTCATGGATATGGACACACCTACACCGTTACTCCATACCCCTATAATACTTGGTTGGTCGTTCCTTCAAACGACCTAAGTAGTAGTTGATTATGGTACTGGAGAGATCACCCTTCACTCTCATAGTGATAAGGTGAAGATTGAGATGATCCCAAATCCGAGGCCATCATCTCCATCAGCAATAGATGCGAGAATGCTAGTAGCAAAATCCAAGAACTGTGATTTTCTAGCCGAGATTCGAGACACTGATCAATTCATTGATTTCATGGATACCCATGAGTTCCTTTCTTAGAAGGAACCCTTGGAAAGCATAATCGATATTTGCTCCCTTGTTGATGAGTCAGTTGTTAGCTGATGGTCCATTTGAGCTGTATTCTGAGGTTCAATCTGAGTTACATTCGGATGTACTTTTTGAGATTCTTGATACACATTATTCTGATATTACTTTTGACATACTTCCTGTTGAGATATTTGAGCCACATATAGATTTTCCCGAGATACTTGCTAATAAGAGACTTAATACTAAGAATAATGTTGAGATATCTGAGCCTTTTATTGACGAATTTTCTGAGATCTTTGAGAGACATGATGAGCCATCCATGTCTAAGAAAAGATCATTTCTTGCAAATCTATGTGATACACTTCATGTGAATCTAGCCACGGTGGACTGTTCACACAATATAGATCATATACCTTCTACCAGTGCAGTTGCAGAGGTTGTTGTAGAGCCGATTCAGACACCACCTGAGCTTAAAGTCTTACCTACATATCTGAAGTATGCCTTCCTTGCAGGTGTCCCCCAAAAGTTTCCGATCATCATCAGTTCCTAGTTTACCGATGACCAGAAATCTCGCTTGCTAGAGGTTCTTGAGAGAAACCGCAAGGCTATTGGCTGGAGTATTTCAGATCTCCATGGGATTGGCCCAGCTTCGTGCTCACATTACATCTACTTAGAGGATGTTAACATGCCGACCTGTGAGGTTCAATGTTGTATGAATCCTAATCTCTGGGATGTTATCATGAAAGAGATCAGGAAATGGTATGATGGTGGCTTCATTTATCTTATTTCGGATTCCAAGTGGGTCAGTCCGTTGCATGTGGTCCCAAAGAAATCCAGGATTACAATTGTGACGATTGACTGTGGTGAGGAGATTCCGACTCGTGTACCCACTTCATGGCATGCTTGTTTAGATTACCGGCGCATGGATTCAATGACCAAAAAAGATCACTTTCCACTTCTCTTTATTGATCATATTTTTGAGAGGTTGGCAGGGAAGGAGTTCTTTTATTTCTTAGATGGGTTCTCAGGATATAATCAGGTAGCAATCGCTCCTAAGGATCAGAAGAAGACTACTTTTTACTTGTCCGTTTGGCACCTACGCCTTTAGACGGATGCCCTTTGGATTGTAACGCTCCAGCTACATTCCAGAGGTGTATGTTGGTCATTTTTGCTGACATGGTAGGTAGCTTCCTCGAGGTCTTCATGGATGATTTCTCAGTCTATGAGGATAGGTTTGACTTATATCTTACTCATTTAGACCAAGTGCTTCAGAGATGCTAGGAGGTAAACTTAGTTCTCTTGTGGGAGAAGAGTCACTTTATAATGATTAATGGGATTGTATTGGGCGACGCCATCTCCAAACATGATATGGAGGTTGACCTGGCTAAGATGTATGTGATCTCTGAACTTGAGCTGCCATAGAATTTGAAGCAGTTGAGGTCTTTTCTTGGTCATGTCGGGTTCTATAAGCTATTCACTAAGGACTTCAACAATATCGCCAGGTCTTTGATTGAGATTCTGTGCAAGGAGAGTGAGTTTATTATTGATCAGAAAGTCCTCCTTGCCTTTCATCAGATGAAAGATATGGTTACGAGCGCTTCTGTCCTTCATCCACCTTATTGGTCTCTTCCTTTTGAGGTCTTGACAAATACGTCAGATAGTTAGAGCTGTTTTAGGGCAGAGACGGGATGGTGTACCATTTTCCATACACTATGATAGAAAGACTCTGGATGAAGCACAACGCAACTAAATAGTTATAGAGAAGGAGTTGCTAGCAATAGTGTTTGCTTCAGAGAAGTTCCACTCTTATCTTCTGGGCTGCAGAGTGATTGTTTACAAGGATCATACTACCATACGATATCTACAGGCAAAGAAGGATGCTAAACCACCTCTTATTAGATGGATCCTTCTTCTCCAGGAATTTAATTTAGAGATTCGAGACAAGCCTACAGTGAAAAATATTATGGCAGTTCACCTTTCTCGGATATCAGATGCAGAGTCCCCTGAGCAGTTACTACTTTCTATTTCAGAGACCTTTCCAAATGAGGCTATCTTATCTGTTGCCTCACTCCCATGGTAGGCTGATGTTGTGAACTATCTTGTCTCCAAGAAATTCCACAAGATTGGCCCAAGCTTAATGTAGAAATATTTCTGTCAGAGATTCATTTTTACCAATGGGAGGATCCTTACCTATTTCATGAGGGTGCGGATTGTATCTAGAGGAGGTGCATTCCTCAGGAGGAATACACAAGTGTGCTTGAGAATTGTCATAGACTAGAGGCGGGTAGGCATCATTCGAGGAAGCGCATGACAGTAAAGGTACTTCAATGTGGCCTATGGTGGCCAACTCTGTTCAAGGATGCTATAGATTATGTTCGAGATTGCATCGATTGCCAGAGAATGGGAGGAACCATTGGTTCTAAAGATACAATGCCCTTGAGATATATCCAGATTTTTAATGTTTTTCATGCTTGGGGCATAGACTTCATGGGCATGTTCCCTATCTGCCGGGGATTTCAGTACATCCTGCTTGTCGTGGATTATGTTAGTCGTTGGGTGGAGGCGATCCCCACCCGAGCCATTGATAGTCGTACAGTTTGTTCCTTCCTCAATGACAACATTATTGCACAATTCGAGATCCCCAAGATACTCATTTCAGATAGGAGGAGCCATTTTATTAATCGATAAGTTAGAAAGCTTGTGAAGGACTACGCCATTAAGCATAGATTTGCATCTCCTTACAACCCACAAACTAACGGCTTGGACAAGGTTTCAAATAGGAAGATCAAGACGATACTTCAGAAAATTGTATGTACAGATTGGAAGAATTGGTCCTAGATGCTTGACTCAGTTCTATGGGCCTATCAGACGACGTACAAGTCTCTACTGAGCACGTCTCCCCATAGATTGGTTTATGGAAAACCTTGCCACTTGCCAGTTGAGCTGATTCACAAATCCTTATGGGGACTCCATGTTTGCAATTTAGACTATGAGAGAGAAAGTCAGAGCAGAAAGGTGGATCTGAATAGATTGCTAGAATTCTGAGATTTCGTCTCGACATCTCACTTATATATAAGGAGAAAGTCAAATGTTGGCAGTCCTTGATCAGAAAGAATGGTTCTTTGATGCGAAATTAAAGTTGTTTTTTGGTAAACTCAAAAGAAAATGGTCATGACCGTTCATTGTGAGATATGTGGGTGACAATGGTAGTATTGTCATATATGGGTTGTCATCTAATGCACATCCATTTGTTGTGAACAGACAGTTGCTGAATCCATATCTAGATCATGATACATTCGTGTTTGTGGTTGATTCTATTTATGTGGTATTAGATGATGATTCTTGAACATCTTTTGCATCTGATATAAGAGCTGATATTCTTTTGTATATATCCTTTCTTTTTATTCTTTGTCTTCCATGTTTATCATTCATCTCTTTCCCATGTGTGCGATATACTTAGGATGCACTCCATCTTAAGTGTAGGGGAGGAGAATGACTTGAGTTGTTCTTTTCTTTTCGTTTCATCACTCTTGTTGTTTTTGCCTATACTAAGGAATCCTTTACCCAAAGTATTGGGGGACTGGTGTAGTTCATTCTGTTCTTCTTTTACGTTTTTATTTCTTTTTGTTTCTTATGTTCCTTCACTTGTCTTTCAATTTGTTGATATTCTTTTTTATATTTAGGGTTCTCTTACTCTAAGTATAGGGGAAGACAAGTCAAGTCGTGGAGTTTGAACATTCTTTTCCTCGGTCTTGCCATTTGTACAAGTCTCTATACTTAGGATTATTGATCCTAAGTATAGGGGGGATTGCCAACTTCTATTCTTTTCATTCATTATTCTTTAATTCATTTTGTATTGTTTCTTTTCACTTTTCTATACTTAGCATGAGTTATGTATTCCTTTGTTGCATCTTTGCCACTGTGAGGACATAGTTCAAGCTAAGTATAGGGGGGTGTCGTATATATTGTAAATATATTTTAGCCATAACTCGTACTTTTGTTTGTCTAATAATATGGCTAATAAAAGGGAATAAAAATGGTTTGTAAAAAGTTTGTAAAAATTCTTTGAAAACTATTTTATATATGGATTTGTAAAGTATTTGTAAAAGGTTTGTACACATTTTTTGTAAAATATATTTGTAAAATTTCCTTATAAAATTGTTGTAAAAGCTTCATAAAATTTTTTTTGTAAAAATTGTTGTAAACTTGTTTTGATTGTAAAATCTTTGTAAATTATTTAGCATCAAAATTATTTATATTGCAAAAATGTTTATAAATAAAATCTTTGTAAAATGATTTGTAAAATTTTGTAAACTAGCTTTGAAAAAACCTTTAGTAAAATATTTGTAAAAATGGTTTTTTAAAATTCTGTAAATGGTTTGTAAAATGTTTTGTAAATGTTTGTAAAATTTTGTTAAAATTGATTGTAAATTATTTTTTCATCTTGTATATAAATAACTTGTTATGTACATATTGTTGTATATACTAGTGTACAAAATGTTTGTGAATAGAACTTAATAACCTTGTAAATGTGCGAATTAAATTCTATTGTGAATAAAATTCCTTTAATGAAATCTTTGTATAAAACTTGTACAATTTGTACATAAAATTCTTTATTAAAATTTGTAAATAAAATTCTTTTGTAGATAAAATCCATCTTGTAAAATTTGTATGTTAAACTTGTAAATATTTGGTCTATCAAATCTTGTATAAATTTTGTATAATATTGCATATATGTTTGTATAAAATTCTTTTAATTTGTATAAAAGTCTTGTAAATGTGTATAATTCTCTCTATTGAAAAATTATATAAAAATTGAAAAACTAAAATCCATAAAAATGTGCAAAACTCTCTAAAAAACTTTCTAAAAATATTTTCCTTTTCTTTTGTTTTTATTTCTTTCTTTTCTTGAAAAAATGCTTCGTATATATTTTCTTACATTTTCATTTGCATTTTTCAGAATGATATGATGATTAAACTAGTCTATAACAAAATCAAAAAATGGAGCTTGGGTAAGATCTCAATGCACTTAAATTCATAGGGACCTTATAGGAATTGGAGTTGAAACATTTCAGGTCTAGCAACTTAATTCTTTGAGTCCACAAGACTATATTCACATATCATATTGATTGGTCTAAGTAGAATATTTTGTACACACGCATGGTTCTTTTTTTCAGTGACCTAACTTAGACAAGCACTTTACACACAACTCTTCACTGATGAGGAGGTGAGGGTTAGAATCCTCTGGAAAGAGACACACATGAATGGAAATACATGTAGTCACCTTGAGTGGACAGTGCACCCCAACCTAGACTAGGGGTGTGGACATCTAACAATAGGAGATGTGGGTTGCAATAAACCTTCAAAAGAGGGTTGATCTGCTCGCACAATTTTTTTAAGACCCCAAAACATGTGCTGAAAAAAAGATTCTATATTCATAGGGACACAATAAATATCTATGTAGTTCAACCATTCTTTCTACCAATAGAAGCAATATGTGTCAAAGAAAAAAGCATTCATGTATACATTTGACCACATTGGTCCAGCTTCGGAGAGACTGCAGACTTTCGTGGAAACTTGGCTACACTGGCCAGATTCACATAGAGATGTGGCTACACTGGCCACAATCTAGTTCTCTTCTTATTCTTCTACTTCTCCCCCTTCGATTGTGGACACAATACGTACTTGAACTTTGAAGGAAATACCCCGCTCCTCGAGAAAAGAGTAGCTAGGCAAGGGAATTAGGGTTACCTTGCTAAGAGAAGGCTGGTCTTTGTCATTTCTGATGTGGAGAGCTATATATCACATACACAGTACAAGAAGATTCATAATCATCAGAATTGTGTATGAGGATTTGTTCTGACCTGACTATTGAGGTGACCTGGATAGGAGTCTTGTGGAACCTAGATTCTGTTAGGTTTTAACTCCATTTCCCAATAAGGTTCCACCAAACTAATAATCCAAAGGCCTGACCGAGCTCAATACTTTGATTATGTGAAGATTAATTTAAAAATAAAAATTTTTTAAAGTTCTTTATTTTCCCTTTCTTCCTTTTCTTTTAGTCTTTTATTCTTCTAATAAGCGTTTGCTAAGGGATTAACAAAGGTAAAGTGTAGGGGGATGATGAATTTGTATTTCATCATCTTTATTCATTTATTTTAGCTTAAAATCCCTTCTTAAACATCTATAAATACTAATAAATCAAGGCCTTTTGATTTCTTGATATTTTATAAATATTACATAAATATCATTGTTTTAACCTAAAATAAATAAATAAAGAAATAAAGGAAAGGTAAAGACAAATGAAGATTGTATATATGTAATAAATACAGGCTGACTATGACCCCGAGAGAAGGTCAGGACTTGACCTGATCGATAAGGAATAAAGTAAGGGGGATATAAGGTCATTTGTAGATAAATTAAAGAAAATTCAATTTCATCTCAATTCATCATTGAACATATACCATTATTTATATGTAATTCTTTCTACTATTTTATTTATCATTCAATTTATCTCAAATAAAAATGTTTTCTTCTTGGAACTTGTACAGAAAAATAAGTTGTAAATACTAAAAAAATTGCAAGAAGATTCATTATACATTGTGCAGATAATGACACTGTGAAAAAGCAGCAAAGGTAACCTCTCATATTCATATCTTCTCCATAAAAAATCAAAATAAAGCAAACTCACTTTTATTGTACTCTAAATAAAATAAGCTTTAAAATGAAAATGGTTTCGCTAAAATAGGATTTATGATGCAAAATGTAGCTTTTTGGAGTGTATTGTACATTGTGCATATACTATGTATTGTGTGTGAATTTATTTATTTATTTTGTGAACATATTTGTTCATAGTATATTTTATATAATTTTAGATATTTTATTTTATCCAAATAAAATGAAAATAAAAATTACAAAAATCAAAATCACAAAAATAAATTCATTGTATATTGTACATGTATCACTATGTATATATTATAAATACACCTATTTTATTAACTTAATTATTTATTTCATAAAAATAAAACAAAATATATTTAAATCCTTATAAAATACTGAGAATAATTAAAATATTGAATTATATGATTATTTGTAAAAATAATTTATTAAAAATACAAGTGTTGTATATATAGGTGTATATACCTAGGAATAAAAGTAATTATTTGTTTTAAACCTACGTAATAATTTATTTAATTGATTAACAACACCTAAATTAACTTTATTTATTCCTTATCATTTTCTATTTATAATATTTATTTATTTTATTTCATTTATTTAACATTTTATTACTTTTTTATCCTGTAGCATCATTTTTCTTATTCCAAATGTGTCTTGATTGGAGGACTCGAATCCGTTGACCAGGTCTGCTCATCTTCCACCTGCATACCCAAATATTACCCCTATGCCGGAGCCTTTTTCCCCTTTTTATTCCAGCCGATCCTATCACCTTTAGCTCACACCTACTTTATGGATTTACTCACCCAATTAACCAACAATCTCACCTGATCTTTTTCAATAAACCCACCTCAGTTCACGTGCCATTTCGTTTTCAAAATTCGCTTGAGCTCACCGGCTATTAATACACCCTCAGATCCAATTTCGATCCTTGATTCATTTTTCACTTGAATTCTCACCTGCGATCAGTTCTGGAGAGATGAGACAGTGATAGAGCTTCATTCTCTACGATTGGGAGCACATGGGATCGATTGGGAAGTGTGATCCAACCACTTGCTGGAGCTCCACCAACGAGTCGAGTTTCTTTGAGCTTTCACACTCGAATCGAGGTGATCATCATCATCATTCCATCCGTAGGTAATCTTAGGTATTGCTCGTTTCTATTTTGCCTTTAATTATGCTTTTGATTTCCAATTATTAGCAAGACTCGATTATCTTCGCCTGAGCTTCAATCTGCTCGATCGGAGCTTCCCAAACATCGATTTCACTTTCCGATCATACCCACATTTTCATCATATATTATTCACTCTCTGTCATTATATGATTACCCTCATATAACTCCAGATCTGAGGCCCAATTTCCTCCTGACAGACTTTGTCAGAGATCCACATTCCCCCTTCCATTTGTGTGTGATTTTTCCTAATAACTAGGCAGGATATCCCTCCGAGCATCAATAAATCAATTGCAGGTACATGGAGCTATACTGGAGAGGAAGATCGAGATTTGGAAGTTTTTTATAAACTACAACTACCTATAACTCCAGATTGTAGATCAACTGCCATAGAGCTTCATCGAGCCATTCGATCGATGGAGAACAGTGGCAGGAGGCTCTTCATACCTTCTGCAAGCGAATTGAGTGGATATCGGTCGAGATCTGGCTGATCAAAACTCTCCTCGCCATACATTCATCAAAGTTCTTCCAGATGCCCTAGCATTCATCGGAATAATAACATCGAAGTCTAGTTCCAATCATCACCGTCCGTGAACACCCAAAGCTCGGCCATTAGATCACATCTCCCGATTAGATCCAGGTTGTCTGTGAGTACTCACAACTGAGATGCTGGATCAGAATAAAGATAACATATCCACCGTCTAGATCGCCACGTAGATCAGTGAAGATTTTGCACTTTTATCCTTGTGTTTCTTTTATTTCGTAAATAAAACCTTGGAGGACATGTGTCAATATTGAGTGTGCTTGACTATTTACAAATTTGCCCTTTCGTTTATTTTAAATTGTAATTTAGTCCTACTTGCTTGAACGTGCTTCGCATGTGCACTTTTGGTAATTTTGCATATTAAACCCATTGTTTCTATGTTACTATTTAGTCCTTCAAAGTTAAATAATTCCCTCGAAGTTCGTGCTAGCGCACTTCACGTGCGTCCGCATGTCTCTTTTGGGAAAATTGCATGATCACCCCCTATGTTTTTAGTGTGTTATTTCTTTAGTCTTTAAATAACTTTTGTTTGCATAAAGGTTCCTGTGCATCTATTTTAAATTTTGTTGGTTAATTGAGCCTAATAAATTGCTAATCACTTCCAATAATTCTCTAAAAATTCACATAAACTCCTGTTAATCACTTTTATTAACAATAATTTTTATTTTGCATTTTGAATTTTTTTGCTATTTTTGAAAATTCAAAAATACTTTATTTTCTCCCCATTTGCAATATAAATTCAATAAAAATTAATAAACTTTTTCAAAATTCTAGAAAAATTTATGGTTGCTTATTTTTGTGTGCTTTAATTTCTATATAAATTTCATCTTTAAATTCCTCATAAAAGCCAAAAAATCACAAAACACTAAAAACATCTAAAAATTCATATAAAATCACAAAAAAATCATAAAAATTTTAAAAAAACAAAAAATTCATCTCTATTTCAGTATATATTTTACAAAATTTGTTTTTATGTTATATTTTAAAATCATAAAATATATGTTATCTTTTCTATTTATTATGTTTCCTGTTTTTAACTATTTGAAAATCTAAAAAATGTTTAAAAATAAAAAATAGTATAAAAATATCAAAACATCTATTTAATTTTTCTGTATATTTTTATATGTTTTAAAAATACAAAAGGTTTGCCTTTCCTTATTTATTTTATATTTTCTTTTATTCCTTCTATTTGTTTCTTTTATTAAAAATATACAAACATTTGCAAAATTTAAAAATCATAAAAAATACAAAATCAGAAAACTATAAAAACATAAATTAAAAATTTATATAAAAAATTAAAACGTAAAAAAATCCGCAAAAAAATCCAAGGTAGTTTGCTTAGATATTCCTTCTTTTTATTTCATTGATTTTTCCTTAATTTAAAAAATCCTCGAGATTATTGTAGCATCCATGAGTTCAATCTAGTATGCTATATAAGTAAATAAAATAGCAAGTTCATTTCTCTGTTTACATTCACTTTCTTTTTATTTGCTTGAGATTTGAATTAAAATATTTTTTTAAGACTTTCTTTGGGTTGCGACTACCACATATTCACCTTGTGAATTTTTTCACAATTCCTGCATTAAGTAAAAACCCTTAAAATCCTTTTTCAATAGGTATTTCCTTCTAAGTTCAAGAACAATCAGCTCAAAGAAGAGAGGTAGAGAAGAAGAATGGACTCTGGTCAGTGTAGTCACATATCCCATGGAGCTTGACCAGTGTAGCCAAGTCTCCAATTACAGGAAACCTTGAAACACATTGACTTTGAAGTATAATCCCTTCTTATTGATACATTACTCCAAGAAGTTTGATTTTTCATTGACTTTTTGCTCATCTAACTTTTTTGGAGTCTTTATTTCATACTTTTTTATTTTTATATTATATACAACAACATTTACATAATGAATTTTTTCATGAGCCAGCAGACTGTTCCTCTTTTGAAGTTTTATTGCAACCCACATCATCATGTCTTTATGTCCATGTCATTATATTAGGTTGGGGTGCATTGGCCTCCTATTGGGGCGTTGTATGTTTCCACACGCGTGCTTCTCAAGATAAAGAATTATGCCCTCACCACCTCATTTGAATTGAGTAAGTGCATAGTACTTGTCCAAGTTAGGCCATTATAAACAACAATCATGCAGACACTTTGAAATATTCTACTTAGGCTAATCAAGATGACAAGTGAACATAGTTCTATAGACTCAAGAGTTAAGTCTTATTGACATGAAAAGTCTTAATTCCAATTCCTATAAGAATCTTGTGAAAATAAGTGGATCAAGGTCTAAATCAAGCTCCAATCTTTAGATTTCATTCCAAACTTGTTCAATTGTCGAAATCATTCAGAAAAATACGTATGCAATGCAATGCCAAGATGTTTTTGTGAAGCAAATTTTCTGGTTTTGAACTTTTTTGTGATTTTGAAAGAGTTTTGCAACTTTTTATGAGTTTTTTAAAAATATTTTTTAGGGATTTTTGGAGGGGTTAGTGAATTGAATGTATATATAAGGATGCTCCTTCACTTGAAGAAAATGTGACCCGCATCTTCGACCTCCTTCTAATAGCTACAACAACCAAGACCAGTAGCCTAAATGAACCGATCAATTCTATTGCAAGTTAATAATCTCCCCCTACTAAACAACCACATAAAGACTTCCATGCGCACTAGAATTTTCCACTTCTATATCCTCTTAAATAATTACGATATTAGGTTATCGTTGGATGAACTGCATTGCTGATATTGACCCCAAAAGAATGGTGGGTACAACTAGTCCATGAATAACCAACCATCACATCGTAAAAATTGGATAGGTTCGATCTATGATCATTGGGGGCCTCCTAAAAGTATTTACTAAATTCATTGAGTTGTTCCAAAGAATTAAAATGACCAGTTATTAATGGAATCCCTTGTTGGCTCTCTATGAAATACTCATTTAGTTGTGGGCTTCCAAATACATCGTACCGAGGAATAACCAATCCATAACGAATAGGGAAGGTATAGTAATGCTATGAATGACCCAGTATCAAATACAACCATATACCTCTAGTGTCAAATGTCCTCAAGCCCTTGAATGCCATGTATGCCTTCTTAATAGAGAAGAACCCATCACACCAACTCCAGCAGTCCCACCCATCCGCGGGCCCATAAATGTTTTAAAATGCCTCTAACATCACCAATAGCTCACTCATGTGCTAATCCGAAAGTTTAGATCTTAAATGAGGGAAAAAGGAATGCCTGTCCAAGTTCACTGCATAACAATTCGAATCAACAACCAACACAAGGACATCGCAAGACATCATTGTGATGCACCTCTTCTTCCACACAATCCACGTATCTGAAAATCATCTCCTAAACAAAGTCACCTACAGGAAGCTTCGAACAACACTATCATATGCCTTTAAAAATAATCAACCTTCTACATAACCCCCTAGCTTTCCTCCTCCAATCTGCTACAATCTCAGAGGCCATCACCACAATGTGCGCAAGTTGTCTGCCAATCAAAAAGCACTCTGAACTGGAGAAATGATCGTGCACAAGATCCCCTTCAAGCAGTTGGCAACATCTTGGACAAAATTGAGTAGATCACATTAGAAAGTGAAATTGATCGTAGTCCTCCACTTGAGTTGCCACATCATTATTTAGCAACAGAGAAATTAGGAAGTGATGTAAACGATCGAAATCAAAGTTACCCTCATCGAACTTAGAAATCATACCCATTATCTTCTTCATAACCAGATGCTAGAACTCCATGAAGAAGAAAACTGGAAAACCATTTGTCCCTGCACAACCACATGGACATGGCGAAAAAGCAACTTCACGGACCTCCAGCAACTCAAAAGGTCTTGTCAACACCTCCATCTTCAGATTAGCAGCGTGCCTAACCCTCAATCCCATCCACCTAGAGCCACTATGGCATATTCCCATTGACGCTCTGATGTATCCAGTTACCTCCCTCGCAACTTCTTCCTCACCACTAAACTCTTATTCACCAACCTCAATAGATTGATTATGAAGGAGCAAGTCCAAGTTCCCCATGCCCTATGAAATAGAAACTAGGGCCATAAAATTTCCATATCAGAGCGCAAACTAAGCTATCACAATTCCACCCAGATACAAGCGATCCATTTACCGAGCAAAGCTTTATTCATCTCCTCCAGACTACGCACACCAAACCAGCCATTATTCTTCAAACAGGAGACTGTTCCCCAATCGACCAAAGGTAGTCCATTCGAGCATCCAAAAGACGATTAGAAAAGCTGTCTCATGATGCTCTCAAGATTCTTCCTCACCCCCACAAGCAGGAGTCTAGATGACATGAAGAAAATAAGGCTCGTAGATAGAACATTCTTCAACAACACCAACCTGTCACCATGAGATGAATAAACAGACTTGCACCCCGCCAACCTCTTCTCCAATCAACAAGGCTCATGCTCCAAATGACCAATGACACACCAAGGTATCTCAACTAGTAGATCCCTAAGCGGGAATCTTAACCAATCAACACATAAACCAACCTCCACCTCCTCCAAGTTGAAGGGAACAAACTCTGATATGTCCTTATTAAGTCTCATGTAAGAGACCTCACCAAAAAAGTCAAGGACCATGGACAAGACTCTGCAACCCTCTGCACCACCTTCTGCGAACAATATGGTCTCATATGCATGATCGATACTAAAATCTCCTCCCTGCTGTAACCTCTGCAAAAACCACCCCTCGCCACATGATCAACCATCACCGATAAGGCATACACCATGAAAACGAACAAAAAAGGAGCTAGAGGACAACCTGAAGCACACCTTGTTGTTGTCATAACAACAAAATCTATCAGGATCGATGTCCCTAGACTGTGACTATTACATATTCTAATAAACCTCTTAATAGTTTCACAGAGTGATTTGACAGTTATTGAAAACTGAGATATGCTTTAATTTTCCCATGTCATATTGCTTTAGACTAGCAGTAAAGAGGAGGTTAATCAAACACCATTATCCAACAATGTCTGATCAAAGTTGGGACTTATTCTAGGGTTCTAAGAAATCTCAATTACAATGCTAGAGAAGAGTTTCTTTAACTAAGGATTGAGGGTGTGTGATTTAACATCTTTCTTGTGAAAAATGTCAAGAAAAGGAATGCACATAGTGGAGGATGAATACAGAGGAGGTATGTTGGTATCAAATAGATCTTCTTCATTCTCAATGTCTTCCTTATTTTCAATTTGGTCCTTATCTTATGTCATAATTTATGGGGTGACAGAGGCATAAGTGTTTTTTCCCTTTTGAAGGGTAACAACATTGACAGATTGCCTAAATCGATTTGTAGCTTTGAAAGCAACTTGATTCCTAGCTTGTTGTGAGGTGAATCCTATGTCGGACGTAGACAATCCTTGGTTCTGAGTTACTTTGGGTGGAATTGGCAAACTTCTGATGTGTAGTATAAAATCATTGAGGTTGATCTTGAAATCCACAGGGTGAAGTGAAAGATTTTGTAGGTGGTTGGGTGTTGAATGATTAAAAATAACTTCCTTTCTTGGTGCTAGTATCTTGAAAAAGTTGATGTAACAATGTTTGGATGTAAAATCTAGTTTCGGTACATTATCGATGACTCTTAGCATTGACTTGTTCTTGTTTGTAACAAGGCTTCAGTCAAAGCATCAAAGCTCAATGACAAAGATTATGGGTTCACTTGCGTTGATGTTGGTTGTTGGCTTTGGAATTGAGAGCATGCATTCTTTTTTCTCCATCCAAAATTAGGTTGGTGTCTCCCGGATATACTGGAAGTCCAATTCCAATTTCACATAGGAAAATCGTTTAGCAAACTAATTACCAATAATTTGTTGGTAGTTAAGAATGAATCTCTTGATTTTTTTAACCCAATTCAAGATCTAAGGAGTCAGTTCTTATTTCTGAGAAAAAGGTAATCAACCGAAGTCCTGAACATTAGGCTTAGAAGTAAATAACAGATGTTTAAGACTTTATCCACAACCAAGTTACCAATACCTTGTTCCATTAGAACCATTTTATTGGACATTAGTTACATTTTTGATCAAATTTCTGATTTATGAGTCTTATTTCTTGTGAGGGAGAGTTAGTAATGGTTTTCTCAAAATCTTTTTATTAGCCAGTCTCTTGTACCAACTATATAGGTTAATGGATGAATCATTCACTAAAATCTCATCCTTGTTTTCAACAATGTCCAAATAAAGTGTTCATCACAATCTATATAGTTACCATTGCAATACCCATAAATAACTCCCTTGAATGATGTGTTTATACCCTTATAAAATAATTGAACAAATTTCCGTTCTGGGATTATAAGATGAAGGTATTTCATGAGCAATTCTTTGAAGCATTCTCAAGTTTTATGAATCGATTTATTATTATTTGGGTGAATGATGAGATAGCTTGTCTCATGGCAATGATTTTTTCTTTTGAGTAAGTACTTTAAGAAAGGCTTCTCTTAGGGCATCCACTAAGTAGAGTTCCATAGTTTCGGAGGCATTGGTTCACTCATTATTCCAGAGAGAATGGGAAAGTTTTCATACATGTATATGTTCTTTTCTACCCCAACAATGCTAACAGTGTCAGATAGACAAGATGTCTTGAACATGTAGGAATGGGTCCTCAATCTCATTCCCATGAAATTTGGGTAGGGAAATGGTAGATGGTTTTAGTTCAAAATTTCTGACAAGCATGTGGTATTTAAACACAATAACGCATCCTCAGTTGCAGGATTGTCATTTGTGCTAATAGGTGGTGGTTAGTTCAATGGAACAATTGTTTGACGAATATACCCTTTCTTCTCGTAGCAACTATAGTTGTTGCAAGATTATGTCCATTGAGTAGGGTTAGTTCTATTCCCCCATATATTTTACGCCAGACTCCAAATCAACCTCCGATTAGGGTTGGGATGGGTGGGATTTTGATAGGTAAATCAAGTCGTAAACAAGTGGTTCTTGCAATGAACTTTTCAGAGATCTTGACTAAGAATACATAATGCAAACACAAGGTGATTGTTGATTCACCAACTATGAACTAATCATCGCAAATGCGGTTGTTGTAGTGGTTGATTCTACAAAATTATCTTTATTGGTTGGGGAATCCATCGTAAGTACTCAGATAACAAGTGATCTATTTTCCCCTCAAGAACTTATGCCCAACACATTAAGAAGTTATTATTTTTGTTTGTAATCCCCTTGATGAACCACATTTTCATCACTTTAACGATATTATCTTATCGTAGTATAGATGATGACAACGACTCATGCAAAGATCATACCTTCGAATATGTGGAAATTATTTTACTTAGCAAGTATACTAACGTCGAACACAGGGACACGAGCCTCATCATCTATTCGTCGAAAATTATTGATTAAATAATGAGTGGTTAAATTCTCATGTCTATGTCTTCATATGCAATTACAATGCATGACACGAAATGATATGAAGATATATCATGCAAAAAATGATGTAGAGACAAAGAAGCATGCATTTTTCGTTTTCTTTTTATGTAATTAAAATGTGATGGAATATGCAAGATAATGTCATGCAATGCAAGCGATTAGCTATGCATGAATATGCCCAAATTCATCGAATCATTGAGAAATAAAATATGGGTTGATTTAAGAGATGAATGGAGCACTAAAATTGAAAACAAGCTTCTATTAATGGCAAATAATTAGAGAGCAAAAGACACTATATATCATAAAAAATTAACACAATTAATAAGTGTTAAAATGAGAAATTAGGTAAGCCATTAGATAGAGCATAAAACTAGCAACAAAATGATACCAAAATCAACTGAATCAGAGTCCAGATGCTCAAGATATTCAATAAAGACTATATGGGCATAAATAAAATAAAAACATGAAATAAATGGATAAATAATCACAAATATGACTCTGTAGGGGCATATTTGTAAGAAACAAAACCCGGAGGGACCTCCCTATAAAATACCTAAGCACATGGATATATTTACAATTATCATAAACCTTTGGGGGTTCTCTGTAAATTATCTAGGCACGCACCTGAGTGGCACACACCTGAGAAGGGCCTTTCTATAATTTTGGAAAGCTTGGAGGGCATGGATGCAATTTGTCCCAATCATACATGTGAGGCATGCACGTAGCTAAGCTCGGAAGGAGGCTCGGTAGGTGGTAGGCTGGGGAGCACGTGGTTGACTCAGAAGATTTGGGCGAGTGGCTCGGATCCACCGAGCCTACAGGTTCGGTGGCACGATGTGGCCTCATCTGGGATGTTGGATGGCCGTTGAGGGGCACCTGCCAATGGTAACTGCTCTTCGATCACAACAACAAGGGTGAGGGCACTAACGAACCTCCGACAAGTGGCTTCTTGTAGCTCTGTGCTTCCCAACAACTCCTGAAGGTCACTGAACGATCGTCTGGGTATGGCGAAGGGTCTGAAAGGGAGAGGAAGGGCTAACGCTCGATAGTGAGGCGGATCGATCAAGCCTCGCTGGTGCTACTGCCTAAGAACGGAGCAAAGATGCAAATCTCACCCATTGAAGAGATGAACCTACATTCATTAGGAAATAGCTGAAGCGACGAGTGTGGGGGTGTTGTGAGGTAAACAGAGGACCATGAGGATGAAGAAGGAGGTGGTCCGAGGCTTCTTCTCTGACAAACTAGAGGAGAAATGTATCGGAGCAAATGGGGATTTGGAGGAAGGCAGAGTGTGAGAGGATAGGTCGACGATGATGGGGGTGGTAAGGCGGATCTCGGATGATGGTCAGATGGCGGAGCTGGGTGTTGTGTGTGTCAGATTAAAATGGAGAAAACAAAATGAAAAAGAAAAGCACGATCCTAGAGGATTGAAGAATAAGAACGTTGAAATGGGAGGGCTAGGGTTGAGCTTTTGATCTCTAGTCATCGCTTGGATCTGAGCAGCCACACCGGAGTGCTCAATGGCGGCGGAGCCGGCCATTACATGGTCGGATGGGCCATGGGTTGACACCTACTCATGGGGGCTCATTATCATGCTTCCCCACCGCCTCGTCTATCACAGGAGGGGGAGGAAGGCTAGGGTCGGAGAATTGAATAGTGGACGAGGGAAAGAGGAGGTGGAGGTGGAGGTTTTATAGGTGGAGGACGACCGTTACCTGGTGGTGACAGAGGATTTTGCAATGTCGATCTAGAGAGGATGAAAGTGTGGTTTAGTGTAATTGAAGGCTCGTCAAAGATCAGGATAGTTAGGGTTGCGAGGGGGTGCGTTTAGGTAGTAGAGAGGGTGGATGTGGTGGAGGCCAAAAATGGAAGGGGGAGTGGGCACAGCGAGGTCAAACAGCTGGGAGTGAACACATTGGAGGTGGAAGACAAATTTCTAACAGAATCCAATGGTCAGGGAGGAGGCGCATATGGGATGCTCAGATAAAATCAGATGATCTGATCTAAGGGATGAGAGTGGAGCTGGGATGTGTGGTCGAGATGAGGATTATCAGAAGAGACCAGAGGGTGGAGATGAGTGAGGGTGCAGATGGCTGAGATGAAGCATGGTGTGTGATCTAATGGTGGAAGATGAAGGGGTGACGTGGAGGAGGTGGAGCCGTGAGATGTGGCTCCATCCAACGATCGAGTTGAATGCGGGAATGGGTGGATGAGATCAAATCAGGAGGCCTGATCAGGTGGTGGAGAGGAGAAGGGAGATGGGCGGCGGAGATGAAGGCAATGGAAGTGGATCTAAGGGCTAATAACAGAGGCGGATGGCAGAAGGAGGGGCGGCCACATGGTGGCTCTAGAGAGCGCAATGTGGCTCAATCAATTATTCAGAAAATAAGATAAATAGAGAAAATTAAGAAAGAAATAGTCGGAGGCCGAACTAACAAAAAGTCAAAATATGAAAGTTGTAGATCTTGATGAGATCTACAAGTTTCATGCTGACTAAAAAGTCAAAAAAGGTAATTTATATAAAGAGATATTGTGGGTTGTATTTTTAATAGATAAAAATACTATTTTTTGATGGTTTTGTTTTTTTGTAAGTTTAATTTCTTTTTAAAGCCAAGATAAATATCTACAATATTTATCTATTTTTTTTATTTTAATAAATAAGAAAAATAACGAAATGTTAGTATTAAATATACAATAATTAGTAATTAGGGTTCACTACAAGGAAAATGATTATTGACAAAGATGCGAAACTAAAGAAGATTTGCAATGAAATTCTGACTCTTCGAGGATAAGAAGAGAGAATAGTGATGATCAATCAGAGATTCACACCCCTATACTTAAACTATGGTTGTCCTCAAGCATCTAAAGAATGAAGGAGCTGGATTAATTCCTAACAATGCATGTGAATTTTCAAGGCTCAATTCATCGAAGACTCTTAATTTGAGTGATCATAAAATTCTGGGCTCAACCATGCTTTAATCAAAAGGAATCCAACTTCTCTAATTATCATACACTTTGTTTGTACATATAATATACGGATATGACATTTAGTGAAGTGCAATCATGAGAGTCAAGTCGAGATGTCACCCAAGGTCCTAGTCCAGGAGACTCTCCTCTAGACCTACTCCTCAACACTAGGGAATAAGTTGGTTCTTGCATTCAATCCACTGTCTCATTAGATTGTCAGACTTTGAAAGTGTAGATGGAAGGCCAGATGATGGAAAGTATAGGATTGCGCGTTTTCTTCTCTCCCTCACATTGGAACAAGGGTCCTCTCGAGTGCCTTATTACTCAATACATGTATACTTTTTGTTTATTGATCAATGTGTTTGTCAAGAGAGTTCGGAGTCATCTGCACTTGTTTTCCTAGAAGTACACCGGGGTATGTCTCTTTTGAATATCTAATATACCTTCGACACCTAGACTTGTATCACTATATGATGCAGAGCCCTTTTTGGGTGCAAACCCGACTCCTTGGTCCTAATAGATTTGGTCCAAATGGAAACTTTGAAATGTTTAGGAGCTCTCACCTTTTGCGGAAGCTCTTTGAATTTGTATTATTAATGAGAGAAAGCTTTTCCTTGTACGAGAGAACTTCTCTCGAATTTTATTTCATTGATGTTTGGCTAGCTCCACTGCTTTTACCAAGAGTTGGCACACACTGATCAACAATTATTTAATTTCATCACACCCATACACATAGGTAAATGTCTAACGATAGCATGCGAACTTGTTCACATACTGGCTAGGGTTTGCTGATACTCAAGTTTCTTGAAGCCTTCATTGATTTTATCCCATCCTCGAGCATCATTAAATCATGTATGAACTCAAATCTCCATTCCCAAATCCTCAAGTGATAACTTGACTCATCTCATCAATGTGGAAGTGATGTGTTGATCATATTCTTTAGAAGGTAGAGATGAAGAATGCAATATAATGCTCAAATCTTTCAAACTAGTGAAGTGTGGATTATTAAGTTTCAAACCCTAATGACTAAGGCTTGTTAACTTATAATCTCAAGATATCAGAAACTAAGTGTCTTCAATTCCTCAAGCCTTGAGTGAGTGAATATGACAGGAATACACTAACTCCAGAGTTAGTGAATTTTTGGGATTTTTGAGTGCTGCAATTTTTATGAGATTTTTTTAATCTCAAGAGAAATAATGATTGTCCTAATCTCATATGAATAGTTGCATCCATTTCCAACCAGTATGAGTGTAAGTACAAACCGTTAGATGGTTACCCGTGTTACTTCAAGATGATGCCATTCGCATTGTCTTTTAACAAACCACTCTGCTAAGAGAGATCGTAGTTCCCTCACTAAGAAGTGGCTACTCATTTCTAAGCTCAGTTGTCAGAATCATTTCTTAAGAAATATTTGATTTTTTTTCAGATTTTATGAGATTTTTTGAAAAAAGTTAATTGTATTTACAAAACAAGAAGTTAGTCACTCAATATTTTTGAAAATTTTTTGAAAAGATTTTCCAAACCAAGTCGCATAGCATATAAATATTTTCAAAACAATGTAACACGGTTAGAGAATTTTTCGAAACATTTTGCAAACATTTTTACAAAAATCAGTTCACAAGATACTTATACTTGATTGATTCGAATTTTATCCTTTTTAAATAAATGTATGTGTGGTTAATGTTGTAGTCAGGCAATCAGGATCGATCAAAAACTTACCGCATGAATCGATGAATTAATTAATGCGTGGTATGATATTTTTTTAACCTGGGCAAGCGTCAGGATCGACTCAAGGAGGCAAAGGAACAACTTTGGATCAGATTAGGTGAATTAGCTCACGGTTTTCCAAGCGGTTTTTTTTATTTTTTTATGCGATAAAAATGCCAAATGCCAAATGCAAAATGCTATTGAATTAGGTTAATATGAAAATACACCACTTAGCCAAATTGATTTTTAATGTGAAATTAAATCAATATAGCTAAGTTATATTTTTCCTAAACCTAATCCAATGTTGAATGCAAAATGTTTTTTTTGGAATTTTTGGGATTAAAATGCAACAATGAAAAATGTAAACTTTTTTGGTGTATTTTTGTATTTTTTCGTACAAACAGAGTGAAAAAATGATGAAAACTTTACTTGAGGTGACACATGATGAAATTAATCTATACTAATTTTTTGGAATTTTCTGACAATATGTGATTTTCTATAAATTTTTTAATGAAAACAGGGTGATTGTGCGTATTTAACTCCTAATAAATCCATGAAATCAAATTTTCCAGAAGAAAATTATCTTAAATAGATATTTTAATGAGCAATCCCGAAAACTTTAAATTTTGTAAAAAATATTAATTGTGGATTTAATTAAAAATCAATTATAGAAATAACTCTAAGATTTATTTTATGCACAAGACATCTCCAATTTAGATGAAATTTGGATAACAATTAAATAGTACTTAAAGGCATCATCCACAATTTTTGCACAATTTTTGGAGCAATATTTGAGTATGAGTGAATTTCAGAGCATAAATGGATTAAATATTACTGAATTTCAAACTATGATTTTTAATAAATTATCCAATGCTCATAAAAATGTAATAAATATCCAAAATATAAAGAATTAGTTTCTCTACAAAATGATATTTTTTTATTAAAAATTGATGCAAAATAGATGTCCAAATTAATGCTCAAAGTCAGGGGTGTCTTTGCAATACAGACATGAAAGAAATAAGTTGAAACTGTGCACAGGGGAACTTTTCCAAATAAATAAACTTAGAGGACAGAAGATGTAATTTTCACTAAAAATAAAAAAAAAGAAGAAAACCTTGATAGACGTGGGTTCCAAGTAGATGCTAAGGCATGGAAGAGGAGATCTGCGCACGAGGAGGCGTGCAGCGTGGGTGCTGGCGGTCGGTCGCCGCTGGGAGTGTAGCAGGGGGTGGGGCGAGGGTAGAACGGGGCGGCCAAGTGCGTGGAGGGGCTTTGTGGCTACGGCGGCCTTCGGCTTTGAGGGGCGATGCGGGGAAGCGGCACAGCTTGGAAACGCGCATGTGGGGTTGGCGATCTGCGCGGGACAAGAGGGCGGTACCTGTATGGGCGGTTAAGAGCGGAGCAACGGACACGTGCGGGTGGAGAGCTGTGGACGTCGCGCAGTTGTGAGCAGGTGCGGGGGCGGCGTGGCCGCTGGCTGGATACACAACTGGATGAGGGGAGCGATGGGGGGCCGCTCTGGGGAGGGGGCGACGTGGAGTCATGCGCAGTGGGGCGTGCCGTGGTTGCGGGCGACGACGGAGGGCTGCCCGCATAGGCCAGCGCACACGGTGGTGCCATGCGGGTGCGGGCTGGAGGAGGGCCGGCAAGCCGCGACCATGAAGGCGGGCGGCTGGAGGGTCGACTGGTTGGAGCAGCCAGGAGCGCGCAACCTGCAAAACTATTTTTCTTTTTTTATTTGTTTTTTTTATTTTTTTGAAGCTTTTTTTAGCAGGAAATAAAAATATGAAATAAAATAAAAATGTGGTGGTGATAATAATGATGGTGATTGTATGATGATTGGTGGCAATGGTGTGAGGTTGAAAAACATGATGATGAAAATGAGATGAAAAGGAACAAGACAAACAAATGAAGTTAAATAAATAATAAAAAAATGACAAAGTGAAGATAGAAGATTTACCTGTGATTCGCCGGATTTTGCAGAGCAGCTATGCTGGACTCTAATTGTGGCCTCAATCCGATTCGACGAAAAATCAGAGAAGCTTGGCTGTGACCTGAAGAGATGCACAGCGACACAAGGAGGATCCCTCGTGGATCTCACCTTTACGACCTTCGTTGCTCGACCGAATGGTGCTGAAGTTGTCACCTACAACACTCGAGGGCTGGTGGTCTCTCCCTCTCAATTGAAGAAATGGTGGATGAAAAAAAATAATGGAGGAGATGTGAATATAAAGAGGTAGAAAAAAGATGGAGAAAGTAGACGAGTGGGGAGTTGATGGCTTGGAGTGTACAGCAAGTAAAGGAAGAAGAAGTAAAAGGTGAATAAAATAAATAAAATAATATAAGTAGGCTACTAAAAATAAAAGAGAAAATAAAGGTAAAAGAAAATATTAAAATAAATAAATAAATAAATGTAAATAAATAATTAATTAAAATATATAAATAATAATAATAAAATGAATAAAATAAAATAAAAAAATAGGGTGACACGTGGCGGCTCTAGGAGCTGCCATGTGTCGCTCTTAGAAAATTCACAAATTAAATGTAAAGAAAATAAAAAAGAAATAATAAAAGAGTTCAAATCAAAAAGTGGTCGGCATGAAAGTTACTCGTCTCGATGAGATCTACAACTTCTGTGCAAGACCAAAAATCAAAAGAAGGTATATGTACAAAGTGTATTTTTGGGTGGTATCTTATATGTATAAAATACTGTATTGTTATCTTTTACAATTTTTTGTCATTTTTAATTCAAGAAAAATCAAAATAAAAATTGAAAAAATACGAAAAAAATTACAATGTAATCTTTTTTTTGGATTTTAGTAATAATGAAAATAAAAGGATAAAATACAAGGGCAAAAAGGTCAATATGTACAATATACAATAGGGGCCCAAAACCCAAGTTTCACTACAATCTCCGATTTGAATGAAATTGGTCTTGTTTTGAAGGTCTTTGAATATATATTACTTTAAAAGTGAGTATACCTAAATCAGACATTGTATGAGAGAGATATGCATATTTTAAGGTTCATAGTTTTAAACTTGGATCTGGGTTTTATCGGTCAATTTTACAAGTTAGTATTTTTTATTTTTTTCCATAATTAGTGTTAATAATATATACACTATAGAGTTGATTATATTGATTTTGGAGTTAGTATAAAATATATACAAATAGGTGAAATATGGTGAATGTACAAGTGATTTTTACAAGTGAATTGGACTTCTTATTTAATGCAAATATGAATGCTAAAATACAGATATTATTTATGCATGCATGAATGCTAATTATGCAATATAAGTGAAAATATGAAGCTTATTGCTCGGGAACAAAGCTCTATTTTCAAATTTCAGAGTGATGAATCACAGATTCATCAACCCCTATACTTAAACCTTGCTCGTCCCCGAGCAACTAAAATGAAATGTAAAAGTGAAATGATTTTGGGTTCCATACCAAGGTCATGAACAAAAGTTGAAAATGGAGCTTGACTCAAACTTTGGATTAACAATGTGGCAGAACCTTATTGGGATCTGAATTTAAGACTTAACATCCTTTAAGTTCCACAAGTCTTCTATTCAAGATGCCTCAACAGTCAGGTCAAAACAATTCCTCATACGCAAATTTCTTATGACTATGAATCTTACTTGTATTGTGTAAGTGAAATATAGCTCTCCACATCAGAAATGGCAAAGAAATAACCTCCTCTAACAAGGTAACTCTAATTCCCCGATCCAATAACTATTTCCTCGAGGAGTGGGGTATTCCCTTCTAAGTTCAAGTGCGACCAACTCAAGAAGAGGAGGTGGAGAGAAGAATGGATGGTAGCCAGTGTAGCTACCTATCCTAGGATGCTTGACTACTGTAGCCAAGTCATCCAGCTACAGACTTCTATGGTATGAGTCTTTGAAGCATATGCCTTGCAAATATACATACTCCGACATGCATTTTATTTTCAATCCGGCATGTCCATTTTTTGGAGTTCTATTTTTTTCTTTCTCTCTCTTTTTTTCTTTTTTCTTTTTTTTAAACTATATACAAGGTGCAGCATGTACATCAGGAGTTTTTCCTCTTGAGTCGGTAGACTATCCCTTTTTTGAATCATTATTGCAACCCACAACATCCTGTCCTTAGATGTCTAGGTTGAGATGCACTACCCTCACTAGAGGATGACGGATGTTTCCACCCGTGTGCTACTCCAAGCTAAAGGATTCTACCTCCTCACCACCTCATCAATGAAGAGCTACGTGCATGGTGCTTGTCCAAGTTAGGTCGCTGTCTAAAAGAATCATGCGTGTGTATGAAATATTCTACTTAGACCAATCAAGATGACATCTGAACATAGACTTGCAGACTCAAAGAATTAAGTCACCTGACTGAAAAAAATCTTAACTCCAGTTCCTATAAGGTTCCTCTGAAATTAGGTAGATTAAGTTCAAATCAAATCCATCCTCGACATCTATTCATAACTTGGTTCAAAACCCACTAACTTTTCACATTGCATATGCCAGATATGTAGATGAGATACCGATGACATGCTATAGAGATGAATGAAATGCAAGACATTTTTTCTGCAAGGATGATATGCAAGATTAAATAAGAAGCATTTTTTTTGTTTTTTTCAAACATTTAGTATTCCTCCTATGTCACAACAATTTTACAAGAGTTTTATAAGTATTATACAGATTATATAAGTGTTATACAATATACAAGTATACATGTAATTTTTTACAAATTTTACAAGAATTTTACAAGTATTACAAATATAATTATTTTTTACAAAAAAAATTCATTTTTTACCTATCCCGTAATTATTGCATAATATATATAAAAATACAAGAAAATACGTGAAAGTACGAGCTATGGGTAAAGTATATATGTAATATATACACACCCCCATATACTTGGCATGTGCTATATCCTTAGGGCACGAAAAGCGAGGAAAAAGACATAGCTCGTGCTAAGCGTAGGAGAGATAAAATTACAAAAATGTATAGAAGTCGTATTGCCTCCCTATACTTAGACTCTGACAACCTAAGTGTAGAAGAAGAACAAAAATGGGGCGGACGAGGTCAAGAGGGGAAATGGATGAGTATATACATGGCAGGCATCGATCCCCCCTATACTTGGGCTCTATTCATCCTAAGTATAGGACAAGAGTGAGTGTAAGAACCGATGAGACCTGGAGAATGTACATAGATTGATGAAGAGACATGGGTCACTCTCCCCCCTATACTTAGGATATGGTCATCCTAAGTATAGCCATAAAATGAAATGATATGGAGCCGAGGTGAGTGATTCGAATCACTGGGGAGGGAGGGAAAGAAAATATATACAAGGAGGATTGAGAATATACAAGGATCAAGAAGGTTTGTGGCGAACCTTCTTGAGTGAACGAGGAGGCGAGGAATATAGAAGTGTGTCGCTGTCTGAATCGTCCTCAGATGAATAGTAGTAAGTTGAAGGGATCGTCCAACGCGGGTCGACACATGGCTGCTTCCTTAGATAAGGCTTGAGAACAGCCGAACTGAGCTCGCTCATATAAATCACCTCATCCGGGCCTGATGAGGACTCCTCAGGAAATTTCTTCCATGGTATGTTGAAGGAGACTTTCTTAGTCGGTTTTCTAGAACCCGAATCATTGAGAGGGAGAGGAGAGCGACACGCCTTGAGGGGTTTGGGGGAACACCTTGAGGAATCAATTCTTGACTTCCTCTCACTAGATAACTGACTAGAGGAGGGAGCAATCGTGTTTTTATGTGGGGTCAATTTAGTCTTGGTTGTCTCCTTTGAAGGTTAGGGATGTGGTGCGGTGCTGACCATGGGTTCCTCATCAGACAAGTCACCATATAGATTGTAATATTCCTGAAGGGTCAGCACACATCTCAGGGAGGTGCTAGTGATCGCAGTTGGCTTGGCATTATTGGGCTCTTGTGTTGGATAATCAAAATGGTCAAGACAGTCAGCAAAAATCGTGTCCGACTCAATGACAGCTTCGAGTCGTGAATCCTCCTTAGAAGCTGTCATGGTGGTGGTGCAAGCAGTTGGTGAAGTGGAGGTGTAGGGAATCTCTGAACCAACAGCCGTCCGGACAGTCGATATCTCAGGTGTAGTAGAGAGAAGGGACTCATCTATCTCTCGATGGTAACGACTGTCTGCGGATATGTGGGTCACCTTAGAGTAAAGTGTATCAAAGAATTGGTGAGGTCGAAGCGCTCCCAATGCTGTAAAATCGATTTCCTGAGTCTCGCAATCTATAGTCGCCTTAGCCAAGGCTAAGAATGGCTTCCCGAGAATAATAGGAGACTGGGTAAACTCTCCTCGGTGCTCAATGTCAATGATCGTGAAGTCTACCTGAAGTAGAGCACCTTGGAAAGTTATGATGACTGAAATGGTTCCTCTCGACCGTTTGATAGATCGATCAGCCAACTGAATGATCTCTCTTGATATTCTGATTGGCCTGAGTTTGAACTTGTCAAACACAGAGGCTGGGAGGATATTTATCGGAGAGTCATCATCGATTCTTGCATGGGTAAAGATAGTGTCTTTGATTTTACACTCAACTCGGGGCAACCTCTTCACTCTGTGGCTCTTGGTCTTTCTCCCCATCACCAAGGAGGTGGCCATAGACAATCTGTGTGTCCTCTTATTGCCCGACCTCTTAGGCATCAATTTACTTCTCACAAATCATTTGAGGTTGGGGAAGTGATCTATGGCCTTTATTAAGGGAAGATTAAAAATCAATTCCTTATCGAGTGCTTCCCTTAGGACATGATCCAATTTTTTAAGTCTTTTTCATTTTCTATTTTTATGAATTTGTCTGATTTTTCAATGTTTTTGGTCTTTTTGGAATTTTCATTTTTTTTGGTATTTTTGGTGGATGAATGATCAGACCTTGGATTGGAGGGTAAGTGGTTAGTAGAAGAGGGAGGTAGAATGGACTTCAGCTATACAAAAGGTGTGGGTTCCCTAATGCTCGCTCAGTTTTCAACATCAAATCTACTTACCTCCTTCTCTACTTTCATATCAAGGCTGGGAGAAATTGAGTGCAATATTTCCATGACATCTCTCAACTTGTTACCAAATGACTCATTTTTCTCAATAAGTCTAGAAATGTCATCCTTCAAAATGTTCTCATGACAAATCATGGGAGAAGTCTGTTTAGTTGGAGAATACTGCTGATAACTTGGGGTCTAATATTCAACATACCTAGACTCTAGCATGTAATGCTAGGTCGAGTATGGACCATCCGAATGGTAAATATTGGCTGGAGCCTTATATGATGGAGTCAATAAAGAGGGGGCTCGTAGATTGAATTCATGAGTCCAATCCCCCGTAGGCTCTCCGAATGGATGGTCAATGTAGGCTTGATTACTAGGGTCAATCAATTCAGGAAGACCATTAGGTGCATGCCTCTCCATTTGGTATGTTCGATTGATCATGTTATGCTCTAAGGTCAAGTCGGGATGTGTATATGTAAATTGTTGTCTGGTCCCTACTTGAGGTGAGAATAAAGTATGTGGGGACACATAATTCTGCCAATCATCTGTCTCAGCAATGGCTTGCTCTTCATTCAGTTCTTTGATTCCAGCAAGCTCTTGAGAATAAGGACAGTCAGCCCAAGATGGAAGTGGATCCGGAGTGTTAGAATATGGAGTAGGTGAGAAATGCGAAGAAGTGGAGAAAGTCAGTCGAAGTTCTGACTTCATAATCGAGTTGAGGTGGAACCGACCACGGGTAAGGGTCTCCCGTGGATGGAGGAGGATACATGGAAGAAGGAGAAGGTGAAGATGAACGGTATATGGTCGAGGAGGAATAACCAGAGGTTTCAGGGTATGGGGACCAATATCCTGACATCTTGAAGCAGATCGAGGTAGAAAACGTGCAATTACACAGGATAACACACACAAACAGACAAAAAGACAAACACAAGAGCAAACCATGAGTTCACACTCAACACGGTGAAGGACCTGAAGCCGGGTCCGATTAATCTGGTTGATTTTAAGTGTGATTTTTCAGGCAAATAGCAAGGGTTACGTGGCCTATAGGGAAGTCGGCTCAAAGCCGGATGCATCTCCCCTGTTTAACCTGTCGCCTAAGATACCAACACCCTCCCCTTTCTTCGCTCCTATCACCAGCTGAGAAGTTCAAGAACCTGCCCCTATCTACCTACCGAAGTAGGCGGAGGCTGATAAGGCTTATAACTTCACCCCGGAGGGTTACTAGAAACTTGTCGTGGTGCACCGCTATTTCACCCCTATATATCTACCGAAGCAGGCGGAGGCTACTTGGCGCTGGTCAGTCGAACCCCAAATAGTTCAGCCTGTGATATTTGCTAGGATCAGGGTACATGATATGGAAGGCGAGGATTTTGGCTCTGCCTTAGGGTGTGCACACACACTCTGTACGCTCACTCAGCCTGAAATCAAGGTCGTGGTTACTCTCCTGCAAACAAGGGTTAATTTAGTCAATTTTTCCAATTCAATTAGCAATCCTGATTTTAGAGATTAGTTGTTACTGTGATTAATCCACACAAGCAATCACATCTACCGTCTAGTCCCAATTCCTTTATCCTAGGTTAGAAAAATCGAGAGAGAGAGAGAGAGAATCGGAAAAAAGCCGATGCAATCGAGAAAACAATGATGAATGCTTGAGTAAGAAGACTTACAGTGCCTCCAGCTCTCTACAATGCGGGATGCAATACTGAATTGAAATTTTACACTAAACGAATGCAATCGATGAAAAGCCGCTCCTAGACAGGCAGTTCTATTAGCGAGTGAAGAACAAGTTAAATTTGGCTAAGATATGCGGTCTAAGTGCGTCTTTTAATGGTGAAGTGTGGTCCTAGATATTACGAGCACAAACAGTCCTAAGAAAACTCTAAGAGCCACGAGTGCAGGTCCTATCCTACATCAATCAACCACACAAGACATAGACTCTTTTTATTATTTAATTATACATGCGAGAACCCAAACGGGAACTACTTTAAATATGCAATTACAAGTTAATGAAAATCTCTCTTCAAAAGATCTCTTTGACGTCTCAACAGCTGACTCGATCCACGAATCGTCGGCCTCTGATGCACTTCGAGATGTGTCAACTTCAAGAAAGTCGCTCCAAGTTCACCAGGCCCTCGCATAAAAAAATATGTTAGAGAAATATAAAAAATAAAAAAATAATTGAAAAATGGAATAATTACAAAGTGATTCGGGGGTCAGACTACCCGAGTGAATGAAAAACGTAAATCCAATTTTCTAAAGTGATCCTAAGTCGTTTGCCTCTGCGGTAACGGCACCATTTGATGGATCTGAATTTTATCCTTTTTACTTAAATGTATGTGTCGTTAATGTTGTAGTCGGGTAATCAGAATCGATCAAAAAATTATCGCACGAATTGATGAATCAATGAATTAATAATACGTGTATGATGTTTTTTAACCTGGGCAAGCCCTAGGGTTGACTCAAGGAGGAAAAGGAACAACTTCAGATCAGATTAGGTGAATTGGCTCACGGTTTTCCAAGCGGGATTTTTTTATTTCTTAATACAATAAAAATGCCTAATGAAAAATGCTATTGAATTAGGTTACTATGAAAATGCACCACTTAGCCAAACTAAATTTTAATGTGAAATTAAGTCAATATAGCTAAGTTATATTTTTCCTAAAAACCTAATCCACTGTTGAATGCAAAATGTATTTTTTGGAATTTTTGGGATTAAAATGTTACAATGAAAAATGTAAACTTTTTTGGGGTGTTTATGCAATTTTTCATGCAAACAGAGCGAAAAAATGATGAATTGAAGCTATACTAATTTTTTTGGAATTTTCTGACAATATGTGATTTTTTTATGAATTTTTTAATGAAAACAAAGTGATTGTACGTATTTAATTCCTAATAAATCAACGAAATCAAATTTTCCAAAAGATAAATTATCTCAAATAGATATTTTAATGAGCAATCTAGGAGACTTTAAATTTTATAAAAATATCATTCGTGGATTTAATTAAAAATCAATTACAGAAATCACTCTAAAATTTATTTTATGCACAAGACATCTCCAATTTATATGAAATTTGGATAAAAATTAAATAACACTTAAAGGCATCATTCACAATTTCCACAATTTTTGGAGTAATATTTGAGTATGAGCCAATTTAAGAGCATAAATGGATAATATATCACTGAATTTCAAACACTGATTTTTAATAAATTATCCAATGCTCATAAAAATGTAAATAAATAGCCTCAAGATAAAAATTAGTTTCTCTACAAAATGCTATTTTTTTCTTAAAAATTGATGCAAAATTGATGTCCAATTAATATTAAAAGTTAGGAGTGTCTTCGCAATATAGACATGAAAGAAACAAACTGAAACTGTGCACAGGGGCACTTTTGTAAATAAATAAACATAGAGGACAGAAGATGCAATTTTCACAACAAAAATAAAAAAGAAGAAAACCTTGATAGTCGTGGGTTCCAAGCAGACGCTATGGCATGGAAGAGGTGATCCACGCACGAGGAGGCGTGCGACGTGGGTGCTGGCGGTCGGTCGTCGTTGGGAGTACAGCAGGGAGCGGGGCACCGACTGAACGGGGCGGCCTAGCACGTGGAGGGGCTCTGTGGCTACGACGGCCTTTGGCTCCAAGGGGCAGCGCGGGGAAGCGGCGCGACATGGAAGCACACACGTGGGGTCGATGATCTACGCAGGAGAGGAGGGCGACGTCGGTATGCAGCAATTGAGAGCGGAGCAACATCCACGCACGGGAGGAGCGCCGCGGACACCGCGCGGCTGCGAGCTGGTGCAGGGGGCGGCGTGGCCACTTGCTGGATACACAACCGGAGGAGGGGAGCGACGGGGGGCGCTCTGGGGAGGGGCGGCGTGGAGTCACATACGGTGGGGCGTGCTGTGGTTGCAGGCAGCGACGGAGGGTTGCCTGTGCAGGCCAGCACACGTGGTGGCGTCGCACGGGTGCAGGTTGGAGGAGGGTCGGCGAGCCGCGGCCACGAAGGCGAGCAGCTGGAGGGTCGACTGGCTGGAGCAGCCAAGAGCGTGCAACCTGCAAAACTTTTTATCTATTTTTATTTGATTTTCTATTTTTTGAAGATTTTTTAGCAAGAAATAAAAATGTGAAATAAAATAAAAAGGTGGTGGTGATAATAATGATGGTGATTATGTGATGATTG
The DNA here is from genome assembly GCA_037367405.1 of Ottelia alismoides. Taxonomy (NCBI): domain Eukaryota; kingdom Viridiplantae; phylum Streptophyta; class Magnoliopsida; order Alismatales; family Hydrocharitaceae; genus Ottelia; species Ottelia alismoides. The sequence goes on from JAZKJV010005973.1 coordinate 494,442, forward strand.
GTGGCAATGGTGTGAGGTTAAAAAAATGTGATGGTGAAAATGAGATGAAAAGGAACAAGACAAACAAATGAAGTTATATAAATAATAAAAAATAACAAAATGAAGATAGAATATTTACCTGTGATTCGCCGGATTTTGCGGAGCAGCTACGCTGGACTCTAATTGTGGCCTCAATCTGATTCGACGAAAAATCAGAGAAGCTTGGCTGTGACCTAAAGAGATGCACAGTCATACGAGGAGGAGCCCTCGTGAATCTTGCCTTTGCGACCTTCGTTGCTCGACCGGAAGGTGCTGAAGCTGTCACCTACAACACTCGGGGGCTGGTGGTCTCTCCCTCTCAATTGAAGAAATGGCGGATGAAGAAAAATGATGGAGGAGATGTGAATATAAAGAGGAGGAGGATGTTGGAAAAGAGATGGAGAAAGTGGAGGAGTGAGGAGTTGATGGCTTGGAGTGGAAGGCAAGCAAAGGGAGAAGAAGTAAAAGGTGAATAAAATAAATAAATAAATAAAATAATATAAGTAGGCTACTAAAAATAAAAGAGAAAATAATGGTAAAATAAAATATTTAAATAAATTAAAATAAATAGATAAATGTAAATAAATAATTAATTAAAATAATAATAAAATAAAATAAAATAAAATAAAATCCGAAAATAATAAAAAAATGGGGTGACACGTGGCGGCTCCAGGAGCGGCTACGTGTTGCTCCCAGAAATTCACAAATTAAATGTAAAGAAAAATAAAAAAGAAATAACAAAAGAGTTCAAATCAAAAAGTGGTCAACATGAAAGTTACTCGTCTCGATGCGTTCTACAACTTCCACAAAGGATTGAAAATCAAAAGAAGTCATATGTACAAAGTATATTTTTAGGTGGTATCTTATAGGTATAAAATACCGTATTTTTATCTTTTTGTATTTTTTTTGTCATTTTTAATTCGAGAAAAATCAAAATAAAAAAATGAGAAAATACGAAAAGAATATTTACAATTTAATCTAACTTTTCAGATTTTTAATAATAATGAAAATAAAAGGATAAAATACAAGGGCAAAAAGGTCAATATGTACAATATACAATAGGGGCCCAAAATCCAAGTTTCAGATACGATCTCCGATTTGAATGAAATTGGTCTCATTTTGAAGGTCTTTGAATATATATTACTTTAAAAGTGAGTATACCTAAATTAGATATTGTATGAGAGAGCTATGCGCATTTTAAGGTTCATAGTTTCAAACTTGGATATGGGTTTTATTGGTCAATTTTACAAGTTAGTATTATTTGATATTTTTCCATAATTAGTGTTAGTAATATATACACTATAGAGTTGATTTTATTTGTTTTGGAGTTAGTATAAAATATATACAAATAGGTGAAATATGGTAAATATACAAGTGATTTTTACAAATGAGTTGGACTTCTTATTTAATGCAAATATGAATGCTAAAATGCAGATATTATTTATGCATGCATGAATGCTAATTATGCAATATAAGTGTAAATATGAAGCTAATTGCTCAGGAACAAAGCTCTATTTTTAACTTTTAGAGTGATGAATCATAAATTCATCAATGCCTAGCCCTGAAAATTTCAAAAATGTCAAAATACGAGCTATGGCTAAAGTATTTATATAATATATACGGTATACCAGCCTATACTTAACTTTTGTTATTTCCTCATAACACAAAGTGATATGAAGCTATAGCTCATGTCAAACACAAGTTGATATAGTAGAACTGACTCAGATGGTCCCCCAATACTTAGGTCAAAATGACCTAACTATAAGAAGACAAGAATGGGGAAGAACGAATGACTCGGGTCCCCCCTATATTTAGGTTGAAAATAGCTTAAGTATTGGATATGCAGTAAGGATGGAGGGACCCACGATGAGTGATCAATGACTATACAAGGTTCCCCCTATACTTAAGCTAAAGATTAGCCTAAGTATTTGGATGTGGATTTCTAGCTGCGGAACCAGTGATTAGTTACGGTTAGAGGGGTTGGATTTACGGAAGTGCATGGATGTGTGGAGATGGGGGAAGGGTGGGGGGTAGATAATCTAGGGTTACGGAAGTGTTGGGGTAAGACATATGCATGCTCAACCAAGCAGACAATACCCCTTGATTCACTAACACACTCATGAAGACCAACAAAAGTTAGTCATTGATCTTTTCATTTATTATTGGTAATCATTCAGAATTCAAGTTCATCATGCAGGTTTCAAGGCTAGGTTTTGGGCATTATCATAGGCATACATCCTTACCTCTCAATAATAAAACATCCTGCGTACAGTGGGGGTTTGCTCTCCCATAAACCAAGAGTGAATTTTATTCCAGTTTATTTCATCAACTTACATTACAGTCCCGATTTTAACTTGAGGTTGTCACTGTAATTAATGTGAATTCAAGTCAAACAAGCATCATCTAATTGACCATTCCTAATTTCCTTTAATTTCCTATGTGATAAATCAGGGGAAGATTTGAGAAGAGATAGTGCATTCGTGAAAATCACGATGCATGCTTGAGAAATAGAACTTACAATGCCTCTAGCAATCTTAATGCATATGCAAGAATGTCTTAAAATTTTATCCTACATGGATGAAAGTCAAAGAAACCACACCCTAAACATGCTTCTATTAGAAGGAAAGAATTCAATTTGATTTGGCTAATTGAAGCGATGTATGTGCGTCCAGTGATTGATGTGTGTCCAACCTACAAAGCAAGCACAAATGATAGAGAAATAACAGAGCTCCGAGATTCATGTGCCTAGCCCTAAATTGACACTCAAGTGGAGCCTCACCCGGACTGGGGTGAGCCTACACACACCACATGCAAGGTTCAAGTTTATATTTACACACGCGAGCCCTCAGACAAGGACCGCAAGAATTGCAAATGATATACTTTTTTTACACTATAGATGCACGAAAAAAATGTTACTAGACTCCTTGAACCCTCCTGAATTTCCTCTAAGACACCTCACAGTAGGAGCTCCCAACTCCACGCCTCCATGTAGATCGAGCATCATCCATCTTCATGGGCCCTGCCGCAAAGAAAAAAGACAGGAATAATAACAAGAAATTTAATCAAGAAATGATCATGCAAAACAGACACAATGTGAAGACCTTTATATTTTGAAAATAATCACATCAAAATAATAAAATTCAATAACCAAATAAGGGTGAGTCATGTCCTCGACAACGATGTCATTTGATGAACCGTATTTTCATAACTTTAATGATCATATCTTATCGTAGTATATGTGGTGATAATGATTCATGCAAAGACCAAACCTTTGAATATGTGGGAATTATTTTACTTGGCAAGTATACCAAGGTCAAACGCAGGGACACGAGCCTCCTCTTCTATTCATCAAAAATTATTGATTAAATAATGAGTGATTAAATTCTCAGGTCTAGGTCTTCATATGCAATTACAATGCATGACACACAGAATGATACGCAGATATATCATGCAAATAAAATGATGCAAAGACAAAGATGCATGCATTTTTGTTTTCTTTTTATGCAATTAAAACATGGAATATGTAAGATAATACCATGCAATTCAAGCGATTAACTATGCATGAATATGCCCCAATTAATCGAATCATTGAGCAAGAAAAAAGGGTTGATTTAAGAGACAAATGGAGAAATAAAATTATAACAATAATCTATTAGTATCAAATAATTAGAGAGCAAAAGACACTATCTGTCATAAAAAAATAACACATTTAATCAAATGTTAAAATGAGAAATTATCTATGCCATTAGATAGAGCATAAAACTAACAATAAAACAAGACCAAAATAAGCTGAATCGGAGTTTAGATGCTCAAGATATTCAATAAAAAGTCTAGGGACATAAATGCAATAAAAACATGAAATAAATGAATAAATAATCACAAATTACCCCTCTAGGAGAATATTTGTAATAAATAAATCTCGGAGGGACCTCCCTGTAAATACCCAAGCGTAGGGTATATTTGCAATTATCATATGCCTTCAAGGGTCCTCTACAAATTATCCAGGAGCATAAGTGAGTCACGTGCGCTTGGGAGGGACTTTCTGCAATTTTGGAAAGCTTGGAGGGCCTAGATGTAATTTTTCCTAGTCGTACGCACAAGGCACACATGCAGCTAGCTCAGAAGGAGGCTCGGTAGGTGGCTGGCTGGGGAGCCACGTGGTTGACTCAGGAGCTTCGACGAGTGGCTCGGATCCACCAAGCCTACAAGATCGGTGGCATGACATAATGGCCTCATCTTGGCGATTGGATGGCCGCTGAGGGGGCACCATCCAATGGTAACCGCTCTTCGATCATAGCCATGAGGATGGTAGTGCTAACAGGCCTTCGACGAGTGGCTTCTTGCAGCTCCGTGCTTCCTAACAATTCCTGAAGGTCACTGAAGGATCGTCGAGGGCTGGCGAAGGGTCTAGATGGGAGAGGAAGGGCTCACGTAGCGAAGCGACCTAGCCTTGCCGGTGTTGCTGCCTGAGAACGGAGCAGAGAAGCAAACCTCAGCCATTGAAGAGATGAACCTGCATTCGTTAGGCAATAGCCGAAGTTAGACAATAGCTGAAGCAACGAGTGCAAGGGTGTTGTGAGGTGAACGGAGGACCGTGGGGAAGAAGAAGTTTGTGGTCTGAGGCTTCTTCTCTGGCGGACTGGAGGAGAAATGGATCAGAGCTGATGAGGGTCTGGAGGAAGGAAGAGTGTGAGATTATAGGTCGGTGATGAGGGGGGTGGTAAGGCAGAGCTCGGAAGATGGTCAGGTGGTGGAATTGAGTGTTGTGTGTGTCAGATTAAAATGGAGAAAAAAAAGCAAAGCACGATACCTGGATGATTGAAGAAGAAGAACAATGAAGTGGGATTGCTTGAGATAAGCTTCTGATGAAGGTCTGGCCCTTGCACAGATCCGGGCAACCACGCCAGACAACTCAACGACGACAGAGCCGGTCGTGTCATGGTTGGATGGTCCATGGGTCGACATCTACTTGCGGGGGCCCATTTTTTTGCTTCCTCACCGCCTCGTTTGTACAAGAAGGGGTGAGAGGCTAGGATCAGAGCATTGAATGGTGGACGAGGGAAAGAGGAGGTGGATATGAAGGTTTTATAAGTGGAGGATGATCTTTACCTGTTGGTGGCGGAGGCTTTTGCAACATAGATCTAGAGAGGATGAAAGTGGAGTTTAGTGTAATCGAAGGCCCAACAAAGATCAAGGCGATTAGGGTTGCGAGGGGGTGCATTTAGGTAGTGGAGAAATGGTTGTGGTGGAGGCCAAAAATGGAAGGGGGCAGGCGCGACGAGGTGAAACGATTGGGAGTGAACACACTGGAGGTGGAAGATGAGTAGGTGGGCCGCTCAGATCAGATCAGGCGATCTGATCTAAGGGCTGAGAGTGGAGCGGGGACATGCGGTCGAGATGAGGTTTATCGGAAGAGATCGAAGGTTGGAGATGAGTGCGGGTGCAGATGACTGAGATGAAGCATGGTGTGTGATCTAATGGTGGAAGATGAAGGGGTGACGTGGAGGAGGTGGAGCCGTGGGATGCGATGCTATCCAGTGGCTGAGGTGAAGGCGGGAATGTGTGGATGAGTTCAGATCCAGGGGCCTTATCAGATGGTGGATAGGAGAAGGGAGATGGGGGTTGGAGATGAAGGCGATGGAAGTGGATCCGAGGGCTAATAGCAGAGGCGGGTGGTCGAAGGAGGTGCGACCATGTGGTGGCTCCAGAGAGCGCCACGTGGCCCAATCAATTATTAAGAAAATAGGATAAATAAATAAATTTAAGAAAGAAATAGTAGGAGGCCGAATTAACAAAAAGTTAAAACATGAAAGTTGTAGATCTTGATGAGATCTACAAGTTTCTTGTTGACCAAAAAGTCAGAAGAGGTCATTTATACAAAGAGATATTTTTGGTGGTACTTCTAATAGATAACAATACTATATTGGATGGTTTTGTTCCTTCTTTTATATTTTAATCTCTTTTAAAGGCAAAATAAATATCTACAATATTTATCTATTTTTTGGTATTTTTAATAAATAAGAAAAATAAGGAAAATGTTAATATTAAATATACAATAACGAACTAGTAATTAGAGTTAATTACAAGGAGAAGGATTATTGATAAAGATGCAGAATTAATGAAGATTTGCAATGAAGTTCTTATTCTTCGAGGATAAAAAGATAGAATAGTGATGATCAATCATATATTCATCACCCATGCTACATTAAGATGAAGAGCAGAGGATATGGAACAGAGCAATAAAAAAAGACAAGAAGAAGTAACTTAGAAGATGATGAGAGATAGATACTGTAACTACAGAACTGAAGACATACGGATTGGAGTTCACAGGAAGGATGGTCTTAGACTCGATCGTCTAGTGGCTATGGGAGGCTCGTATGATGCAGTGGATGGGGCTCCACTATTAGTGGATCTCATCGAACCTCCGATCTGAGCTCAATTGGAATTGGACTCTAAGATGAGACCCTGAGATGTCACCTCATGCCTACATCCTTTCTAGTAGGAGTTGTGGATAAGGGAAGTCCTAATGGAAGATCAACCCTCTCTAACAAATGGTTGGAGTGGCTTAGTAGGCTTTAGGTTATGGTTAGGTTTTCGTGATTTTTAGATCTCCAAGCATTACTATTTTAGTTGATCTTTTGGTATTAGTTTGTTATTATGGAATTTGAATGGGTTCTAATCAGTTGGGTCACCTGACAAAGTAAGATGTTTTGAATGAGTAACATATTTGTAAAAATAATGTCTGGAGAAGACATAGTTGGGTTGATGGCTATGGTGGGAGTGGCTTTGAGTCTGGGGTAGGAATGACTAAAGATCAGATACACATGCAAAAAGGAAAGAGAGAGGATAACAAGAGAGAGAAGGGAAAGAGGGAAGGATGGAAAAGTTGACTGTGTGGTCAACACTCTCCAGTTTTAGGAAGCACTAGGCAAGTGGCCCCGATATAAGGTGGAGAGTAGGGCAAATCAATTTACATTGACTCGAGGATGTAAAGTACATTACATATATTACTAATAAGTACATATGCACACATATTAATTATATATAATACTAAATAATGTCAATATAAATATAATTAAAATATAAAATATAAACAATTCAAGTTTCTTTAACATAGTATATATAACACATATAAAATTAATAATATGATAACAAAAAATTCAGATAAAATCTCTTAAAATAGGCACATTATTCCCATTAAATAGATGTAAATAAATTTATCTCCTCAATTTATAGATATTAATATGCTAATACGATATTTCTTTAATTAGGTCATAATTTAATATTTATAAATTTATATTTACTATATTTTCATAAGATCATTTACATGTATAATTAAATAAGTGTATGTTCTATGGGTACATTATACGTGTATATTACTTTCTTGATTTTTTATTTCTATTAATTAGTGGCACTTTTATTTCGGTTACTATTTTATATAAATAATGAAGAATATATAAAGCAAGATAAAAATACAAGTTAGTTAGTTACTCTAACTACTACAGAGTTAAAAGTATTAAATAATATTGTACATATACCATATAGGCCCTAAATCAAACTTTTACATATTAGCTATGATCTTAATGAAATCATTTTAATTAGATCGATGATATTATAACTTAAACTCTAAAAGAGAGATTGGTCAATTTAGAGTTCATAGAGAGAATTCAACCATGAAGTTGGACTTTACAATGTTTTCTTGCGATAGATATTTATTTAAAATAGAAAACATTTTATACTTTTTATTTATATTTTATATATACACGTTACAAAATAGTTAAGTTAATCAAGTTAGTATGGAAGATTGTATAATATATACATGTTATGTTGAGTATTATTTTATATACAAATTAATTCCTTTTGATGTTTTATATGAATTCTCCTTATATCTCCTTACTTCACTTATTTATCGATCGATCCCATACAATATTGATCTTTAGGATTAGGGTCAAATCTATACATATTTATAGCATTTCTTTTTTTCGTCCTTTATTATTTTATTTTTGTTGAAATTAATGTCAAGAATGCATAATTTATTTATGAATACATTTTTGTTAAGAAGTGGAATTTAGTGAATATTTACATGTGTTTTAGTTTTAATTTTAGACTAAATGAAAGAATAAATAAGATGAATCATAAATTCATTGGATAGCTCAACCATCCCATTGGTTTGTGTATGATAAGCAATCACAACACAATGTTCAACTCCACTGATTTTTAGTAACTTTTCTATAGATGCATTCACAAAGTAGGTTCCTCCATCACTAAAATAACCTTAGGTAATCAATATCAAGAGGATAGATCGACCAAGAACTTTACAACAGTCATGCTATTAGCAATACAAATAGGGTTGGGTTCTATCCAATGAGAGACGTGGCCTATAATAAGAAGAATGTGTTGGTAACATATGATGTGGTGAAAGGTCCCATAAAATATATAATCCTGAGTGTAAAAAAAATTAACCACATGTATTGGTTGAAGTGAAGTCATGCCACAAAAGGTTATTGTCCCGTTAGTTTGGCAGATAGGAACTTCTTATACAAAATGATGAGCATATGTAAATAATGAAGGCTAGAAGAATCGACAGTGGAGTACTTTGGCAACCTTATGCTTCCCGAGTGGTGTCCTCCATAACTAGAGGTGTGGCTATGAGATTGGACATAGGAGACTTCAGATTCAAGAATGAAATGTCTCCATGTCAAATCAGAACCCTATTTGACAAGTAGAGCATCGCGCTAGTGATAGTGATGGGCTTGAGTGATAATGTCTTTCTTATATCGCATCCAGTTGTCAAGTATCTTGTACGTGATGAGGTAATTGGCTATGTTGGCATACCAAGAGAGTTTGAAGATACTCATAATAATTTTATCTCAGAAGGTGTCAGAAATGGAAATTATAGTTTCAATAGACATGTCGAGTAGAAGAGGGGAAGGCAATCTTGATAAGTTGTCAGCAACAACATTCTTTGCTCCAGCTTATATCTAGATTCTGAATTAAATTCTTGGAGTAATAGAACCCACCTAATGAGTCTAGAGTTGAATGATCCATGTAAATTATGATATGAGATCTTAAGATGTAAGACCGAAAATTTTCACGTGAGAATCCCGCAGTTAGCAACTCTTTCTCGTTCACAATGCAGTTTCTTTTATCATTATTAAGTATTTTTTCTAGCATAGTGGATGGCAATTGGTTCTGCATCTTTCCTTTGTTCTAAAATCACCATAACGATATAATCATAAGAATCACATATTATCTTAGATTCAAGGGCCCAGTCAGGGGATTGCAATATTGGCGCATCTGTGATGATGTTTCTTAGTAGAATAAAGGACTCAAATTCTTCCTTAGTGAATTTAAAGTTTCTATCTTTCTTAAGTAGTTTGGTGAGAGGTCATACATCCTTAGAAAATCATTTATAAAGCATCGATAGAAGCAGACATGGCCCAAAAGAAAACATAACACCTTTCATGTTGATTATTGAGCTCAAGCGATTGATTATTTCAACTTTGGAGGGATCGACCTCCATCTCTCTTTTTGGGACATTATGTCCCTGCATGCATTCTTATATTAACATGAAACATGATTTCTCCCAAGACAAAATTTAACTTCTATGCATTTTTGAATGATTCTATTTAAAAATCCAAGTGTTTTCTCAAAAGAGTCTCGAAAGATAGAGAAATCATCCATAAATACCTTCATTAATTGGATGACCATATCTGAAAAAAGGTTAGCATACTCTTTGAGACATAGATGGGGTATTGCACAATTTGAAAGTCATTCGTCAGAAGGCATACGTTTCAAAGGGAAAGTGAATGTGGTCCTTTCCTGATCTTCTAGTGCTATGTCAACTTGGTTATAGCCATAATATCCATCCAAAAATAAAAATTCTTCTTTTCTAGCTAATCTTTCAATGATTTGGTTGATGAGTGGTAATGGGGAGTTGTCCCTTTGTGTAGATTTATTGATATTTATATAATCGACACATACTCTCCAAGATGTTGCTACTCTGATTGGTATATCCTCTCATTTTTCATCTTTAACAATTGCCAAACTAGCTTTTTTTGGGATGACTAAAGAGGATAAACCTATGGACTATTGACTATTGGATAAATGATACTGGCACTCGACCACGTGTAGATTTCATTCTTCACAACCTCTTGCAAGTTAGGATTCAACCTTCTTTGCATTTCACGAAGGGCTTACTTTCATCTCCAAGTATATGTGGAGTGTGCAGAATGTTGGATTTATTTCTTTCAAATGAGTAATTTTCCATCCAAAACTTGAGAATTTCTCATCAATACTTCCATGAGTTGGTTTTCTTGATTTTGTTCTAAGTTGACATCCATGATGATTGGTAGAGTTCAGGCATCTTCCATGAAAGAAAACTTAGATCTTGAGTAATTGTTTGAGTTCAACAAAGGAGTTGGTGGGGTCTCAATGGTGGTTTACAGAGGTGTATCTAACAAGATAATAGTAGACGAAACCGATTGGTTCAAGTGAGATGAAAGAAGAGACATTATAAATGGGAATATGGTCTTTAATGGTGATTCCATCATTGGCATTACTAGGGATGAGGTCAATTAGAGTCCAGTGTCCAATGTGTATCAAACCTCATCTAACTCAAAATGTTCCTACTAGAGAGGGGACACATTGGTTCTTTGAGTACACAGTTCAACAAGTATGCAACAATTAGATGGTACATGTCCTTATAGGTGGAGCAGGAGATATTCAAACAAATCCCCAAAGGATCTTTGGTTAGATGGATAGGGGCAAGGCCATCTTGTATGTCAAGCATGGAATAACCTTCTATCCATCCTTAATATTTAGTCTCAGAGTAAAAAATAGTGGACGTCACGAGGTCAAGAGGAATGACCATTCCGTTGGTATTAAACTCCACTCTTCCATCCCCATAATTAAAGTGTGCCTTGGTAGTGGTCAAGAATGTGTGCCCAATAACTGGGTCCATATCCAACAACAAAATCTATCTGGATTGATGTCCCTGGACCATGAGTATTACATCCTTTAATAAACCTCTCGATATTTTCATAGAGTGATTAACCATTTGCAAAATCATTGATATATGCATAATTTGCCCATGTTACTGCTCTAGATTAGCAGTATGAATGAAATTAATCGAGACACCATTTTCCAACAATGCACGCTTAAAAGTCAAATATCCAATTGTGCATTTCACTAGCTATGCACATGGTCTTTCTCCGGGACTTGTTCAAGGGATTTAAGAAATCTCAATTAAATGTCAAACAATAATTTCTCTAATTAAGGATTAAGGTTGAGATATTTGTCATTTTTCTTGCAAAAGGCTTCAAGAAAGGGATGGCCATGGTGGGGGATGAAGGAGGAGGAGGTATGTTGGTCTCAATCAAGTCCTATTCATTCTTAATGTCGTCCTTATTTTCAATGTGATCCTCAACCGATGTCATAGTTTGTCGGGTAGAGAGAGAATTGTTTTTTCCATTTCAAAGGGTCAAAATATTGGCAGATTGCTTAGATCAATTAGGTGCTTTTAATCGACTTGATTCCTTGGTTGTTGTGAGTTAATCATTGGTTGAATGTAGAAAATTCTTGGTTATAAGTTCCATTGGGTGGAATTAATAATTTTATTAGGTGTGGCAGAAAATCATCGAGGTTATGCTTGAAATCCATGGAGTGAAGTGAAACCGGTTGGCGGTTGGGCATTGAATTATCATGAAGAACTTCCTCTATTGGTGTTAGGATCAGGCATAAGTTGAGGTGATGATTTGTGATGTAAGATCGAATTTTGGAAAACTACCGACGATTCTCAGTATTGACTTGTTGTTGTGTTGTAGCAGGTTGCTAGATGGCATGAGTCAAAGCATCAAAGTTCACTGATAAAGACCGTGGGATCATTTGCAGTGTAGTTGGTAGTTGGCTTTTGTTTTGGAACTGAGACCTTGTTTTCTTATTTTCCCATCCAAAATCAGATTGCTCATTCCATCCCAAATTATTGGTACTTAATACTGAATTCTCTTGGTTTGTTTTACCCGATTCACGATCTCAAGAGTCAATTCTTGTTCTTGGGAAAAAAGGTAATTGACCAAAGTCTAGGATTAAAAGTAACCCCACATATATTGTTCGCGACTTTATTCAAAGCCAAGTTATAAATAACTTGTGATATTAGCTACATTTATTTGACATTAATTTCACTCGATTAAGTTTTTGACTTACGAGGCTTATTTCTTGCTAGGGAGAGTCGGTATTGATTTTCTCATAGTCTACTATATTGACTAGTCTCTTGTACCGATTATATTGGTTAATGGATGAATTATTCATTAAAATCTCAACCATGTTTCAAATAATGTCCAAATGAAATGGTCATCACAATTTATATAGTCATAATTGCTAAAGCAGTCAATAACTCTCTTGAATGATGCATATATATCATTGTAAAATAATTGAACTAATTTTCTTTTCGGTGTCGCATGATGAGGGCATTTCCTTACTAGTTCTTGAGGTGGTCATGGTCTTGTGAGTGAATGATGAGATAACTTGTCTCATGTCATTGGTTTTTCCTATGGGAAAGTACTTTTTTTTTAAAAAAAAGGTTTCTCTCAAAGCATCCTATATGGTGAGTGGAATCTCACAGTATGCGGGAAATTGGTTCACTCGTTCTTTCAGAGATAATGGGAAGTCTTTCATATATCTATATGTTCTTTTCTACCCCAACAATGCTAACAATATCACAGGTAGACATGAAGTCTTGAATATGCAGAATTGGGCCCTCAAGTCTCATTCCCATGGAATTTTGGTAGTAGAGAAATAGTAGATGGTTTTAGTTCAAAATTTACAACGGCTTGTGGTATTTAAACACAATGAACCACACCCTCAATTGCAAGTAATTTGTGCTAATAGGTGCTGGTTAGTTTAGTTGAAGGAATTGTTTGACGAATCATAGCATTTCTTCTCTCAGCAACTAAAGTTGTTGCACCTCAATTGATTAGGAGTGAATCTCTCCCCCATATCTTTTAGGTCAGACTCAAAATCAGACTTCGAACGAGGTCGATATGGGTGGGATTTTGAGTTAAATCGGATCATAATCAAGTTATTCTTGCAATGGATTTTTTTAGAGATATATGAACAAGCATACACACTGCAAACATAAAGCAGTTGTGGATTCACAACCGCACACTACTTGACACAGATGTGGTTGTCTTTTCACTTTTAGTTGACTTTTTTGGTTAATAAATATTTTCAAAGATTTAACCACCTTAAATTTGAGAGATGTGATTGTGGTTGATTCTGAAAAATTAACGTTCTCTTGCAGTTGGGGAATCTAGGACGCGTATTAAGGTCACAAGTTGTATGCTTTTCCCTCAAAAACCTGTGCATAATGCGTTAAAGAAATTACAATTTTTCTTTGCAATCCCATGTAACATAATGGATTTTTTTGTCTCTAGATTCTGTGTAGTGAATATTTGTTAATCACCGTGGTGCAATAAATATATCACTTAGTTTCATCTGCTTTCGCTCGGATCACTGCAGTGATCTTTCAAGCTTATTTTTATTTGATCAAACACGCTTTTGATAGTCTTTGAATTAGGCTATAACAAGGAAAAATACTACATAGATGATACAATTTAAAAATCTTTTTTAGTATTTTTCTAATTTAAACATGAAGCACAAACAAATACAAGAAAATTAAAATTTGAAATGTCTAAGTGCAGACGGTGCTCAAAATACATGCATTATCGAGCACATATTCGTAATGTTTTATCCTCTTAATGGTGTACAAAATAAGAAATAAGAGAGAAGTTAAATTACAAAAAATCTACTTAAGAATACAAGTTCACTAGTTACTAGAGAGAGAATGGAATAGAAATCAAGCTTCTTTTTGTCCTTTGGAAGTTGAAGTACTTAACAATAAAAAATGATACATATTATAATATGAGGATGGGGAGCTTGCACCAAGGTGCATGTAACTTTACATGCACCGGCGCTTATATCTTCCACATTTTTTTACTTTTTTTAAAAATACCACCATGTATATTCATCCATATATCCCTCCAATATGTCATTCGAATTTCGTCAGAAACAGAGACTCCTATGACCTCCATCCAGAACAGGTAATTTTAACGGTCTTAGAATTGCTGTTCGACCTGTTCTAGATGGAGGTCATAGGAGTCTCTGTTTCTGACGAAATTCGAATGACATATTGGAGGGATATATGGACGAATATAAATGGTGGTATTTTTGAAAAAAGTAAAAAAATGTGGAAGATATAAGCGCCGGTGCATGTAAAGTTACATGCACCTTGGTGCAAGGTCCCCATCCTCATATGAGGATGGGGAGCTTGCACCAAGGTGCATGTAACTTTACATGCACCGGCGCTTATATCTTCCACATTTTTTTACTTTTTTCAAAAATACCACCATGTATATTCGTCCATATATCCCTCCAATATGTCATTCGAATTTCGTCAGAAACAGAGACTCCTATGACCTCCATCCAGAACAGGTAATTTTAATGGTCTTAGAATTGCTGTAATCGACCTGTTCTAGATGGAGGTCATAGGAGTCTCTGTTTCTGACGAAATTCGAATGACATATTGGAGGGATATATGGACGAATATAAATGGTGGTATTTTTGAAAAAAGTAAAAAAATGTGGAAGATATAAGCGCCGGTGCATGTAAAGTTACATGCACCTTGGTGCAAGCTCCCCATCCTCATATGAGGATGGGGAGCTTGCACCAAGGTGCATGTAACTTTACATGCACCGGCGCTTATATCTTCCACATTTTTTTACTTTTTTTAAAAATACCACCATGTATATTCGTCCATATATCCCTCCAATATGTCATTCGAATTTCGTCAGAAACAGAGACTCCTATGACCTCCATCCAGAACAGGTAATTTTAACGGTCTTAGAATTGCTGTAATCGACCTGTTCTAGATGGAGGTCATAGGAGTCTCTGTTTCTGACGAAATTCGAATGACATATTGGAGGGATATATGGACGAATATAAATGGTGGTATTTTTGAAAAAAGTAAAAAAACGTGGAAGATATAAGCACCGGTGCATGTAAAGTTACATGCATCTTGGTGCAAGCTCCCCATCCTCTTATAATATCAAAATTTTGTAAAAAAATGAAAGGAAAATTTGCAAATATTGCCAAGCCAACATTGCAAAATCTCCAGCAATGTCACTCAAAGATAAGTTTTTTTGTGATTTAAAAAGTTGATCTCATTAAATCGTTATCCTTCCATGAATAATCGAGATCAAATAAATAAAAGTATAACTATTGGCATAATGAGAATATACAAGATGCATATGATATGACAAGTAGATGTTCGAATCCAAAGAGATTGAGCAAGTTTGCAATTTAATTCGGGTATTATTGACTCACAATTTGATTCCAATGGTCCAAAGATATTTTTACAAAATTTTCAACTTTCTTTTGAATATTTAAAGCTCAAATCAACCTAGTAAGGGTATATATGTAACTAAACGAAGAAATAAGTTGTTAGAATGTAAACAACTAAACTTATCTAAAATAAAACGGTGGAAATGTTAGCAGGGATAAAATATGCAATTTTCACATATTATTAAAGAAAGAAAGAGGACAAGTTGCAAGAAATTTTCAAGTGATAAAACAATGCACATGGGGGCATGCTAAAACAAAGACTACCCCATTCCTTTTTGTACTTTTTTTCTTAATCTATTAGACTAAGATTAAGTACTCAAATTGTATGGATAATATTTAAGAAACAAACATTTATATTAGTTAGATCATCGCTTATAAAATTTGTAATAATATACATACTTGTTTCAAATAAAAGAGATGAGAGGGGAAGTGGTCGTCTCTGTCGAGTTTGTTGACGTTGAAAGGTGGCGAGATGGTAGATGCAATCATGCAGGTACGTCTCGATACAAAGGCAAAATTGCGCACCGAGTTGGTTGCAGGGTTGGGCAGGGTTGGGATGGAATACCTCGGTGTACCCTTCCTTCCAACCCTCCCAATCCTCCTCACAGTTTACTATTCACAGGGGTACCCCAACCCAACCCAACCCTGCCCAACCCTGCAACAAAACGAACCCTAAAGGAAGGCCAGAAGCTGGATCGCGAATGGAACCGGAGGGCAACTCAGAATGGAGTTGGGCTGCGGAAGGGAGGCATTTTTATATCTTTGGGCATTTTTCTAGTGCAAAGTAACTCATAACGAAAGGTAGCAAATTCAAACGACCACTGCGACTTGACAGTTATCATGGATGGCATGCGAATTGCAAATTCACAAGACAGATACTAAACTGTGAGGAGGAGAACCCTGTTTGGTTGCAGGGTTGGACAGGGTTGGGTTGGGCAGGGGTACCCCTGTAAATAGTAAACTGTGAGGAGGAGAATCCTGTTTGGTTGGAGGGGTAACTCGGGTTGGGCCAAGCCAACCCTGTTATCATGGATGGCATGCGAATTGCAAATTCACAAGACAGATACTAAACTGTGAGGAGGAGAACCCTGTTTGGTTGCAGGGTTGGACAGGGTTGGGTTGGGCAGGGGTACCCCTGTGAATAGTAAACTGTGAGGAGGAGAATCCTGTTTGATTGGAGGGGTAACCCGGGTTGGGCCAAGCCAACCCTGTTATCATGGATGGCATGCGAATTGCAAATTCACAAGACAGATACTAAACTGTGAGGAGGAGAATCCTGTTTAGTTGCAGGGTTGGATAGGGTTGGGTTGGGCAGGAGTACCCCTGTGAATAGTAAACTGTGAGGAGGAGAATCCTGTTTGGTTGGAGGGGTAACCCGGGTTGAGCCAAGCCAACCCTGTTCAACCCTCCAACCAAATAGGCCCTAAGATGCCGGTCACTTTAACCATAAAAAAGAAATTAAGTAATTTTCTTGGCTTTATTATATATAAAATCGGGTCCCTCCCATCACATTACAAAATTTTTGTACAAAAGAACTTCTTGAATGATTTAAACACAAATTGATAAGATAAAAATCTGAGATCTCAGTCAACACGCGAGCTCACGCGATTCTCTGCCATTCGCGGAACCTCCTCAGAACCCCTTCCACCGCCACGTCGAATGCGTCCCTCGCCTCCGGCCCCAAACCCTCTTCCGGCTGCGCGTACACCAAGTTGGGTATCAACTCGACGACCTTCTCCCTCATCCTCTTCCTCGTCTCCTCACCGATCCCTTCCAGGACTCCCCTTACTGTCACGCTCCCATTCCTCACCTTCTCCCTGTCTATCATCACGGAGAATTCGGACAGGTCTTCTGGCAGGTACCACTCATACTGGCGGGCCGCGCTACGCCTCCAGAAGAGCACCGGTATGCCCCCCGCAATCATGCAATCAAATATGGACCTTCGAGTGAAGCTGTCCCCTCTCGGCTGCAGGCAGAACTCCGATTCCAAGAAGAGGCCAAGCGTTTCCCGGTTTCTGTTGGCGCATCTCCGCCCCGAGCAGTTGAGGGAGCGGCACCTCCCTGGTGCCTCCTCCGCACACTGCGAAAGGAGGAGTGACCGGAAATCATTCCTGAACTTCTTCCTCGCAGCCCCAGCGAAGCAGAAGAGTGTCGAGCGGTTGCGGCTGAGGACGTGTTCCTGCCAGATCCTCACTTCCGACGGTGTTCGTGGGTGGAACCCTGTCGGGTACGGCACACCTACATCGAGCTCGTCCCATGGATTCCGCTCGATGACTAGGCGAGTTACGTTGGACATTGCCGGCATGTAGAGAAAGCTCCCTCCCCAGTCCTCCTCCTTGGATCGCCGGAAGTCCCAGCTGATGCGTCCTAGCATCAAGAAATGATCCCTCCCACCGGATCTCTGCCAGTAAGGTTGATTGGCAATCCAACTCAAAAGTTGCCAGCAGAGCCGGTCACGATCCTCGTAAGTGTAGGTGTTGTTGGGTACAGAAGACCAGAGGTACTTCCCCACCGCAAAACCGGCATAGAAAGGGACGTAGAAGGCCGAAGCTGTCGATGGTTTCATGGAGCGGCAGCGGTGACCGAGAATACGGTGGTGGAAGATCAGCTCCCCAGCGAACTGGTCGGTGGCGAACCACGTGGGAAGGAGTTGGGCTGGAATTAAACCGGCGAGATCTACGGAAGCGACACCTAATCCGGAGTTAGAAAAGGCCTCACAACGTGAGTTCCAGGGGTTGAGGTCATCGCAGGCGTCGACGAGAGCCCGATTGAACTGAGGTGGGAGGTCGTATACATAAATTAGACCCAGCGGACAGAGCGTGCTGTCTCCAGTGGCCATACCAGCGGGTTGCCTTTGGCGTGCTGTAGACGAAAGAGGGATGGAAATGGGGAGGAGACGGGAGGAGAACAGAAGAAAGAGCTGGAAAGAAAGAATAGCCACGACGAGACAGGCGCGGGGATGACCGGTGATTGAAGTCGTCAACGGCATGTCTGACCGGGGGATCAGCATCTTGCCTTGGCGTCACCAGGAAGTGAGCGAAGGAATAGACAGGGGAAAGCAGAGGGCGTGCGTGGAGGGTGGAGATAGCCTCGAACAGTTTCTTTGGTTTCTTTTAAATACTGACAAGTGTCAATTAGCGATGGGTTGGCATGGCAGAAGATTGCAATTGCCACCGGCTGGTGAGGTTACCACTCAAGGATAGGTGTTGCGTGGGGGTTACGGCGGTGGCGGTTGCCGACACATCCTTCTCATTCATCATCATATCCTGATATTCCGTGGATCAGCAAATTTGAGCAGCAACCCTCAGTTTGAGAAATATATAAATTTGAATTTTATTCAGACAAGTGGTACTCCAGCAGGGCGCTTCGAATGGACGGAAGCTTCTACTAAATAAATTAAATAGGACCTGATAACAATTACCGTTGGAGATTGAATCTGGTAGTCTTCATCAGCTGTCGGTGAGGCACATTGAACGGTATAATTCTGGTGGTGGTGATTAGTTAGAATGTGGGTTTGGTGCCACTCCCGAGTGACCGTGCTTCAAATAATCTTACCCGAGAAAACTCGAAACTAAGATACGGATTGATAACTAGGTAGGATGCAAAGAATTGGATATGAATTTATTCATTACGGTGACTTTGTTTATTTCTATATATATATATATATCTATAGGAATACGATGTGAATATTGATGGATATGAAAATTATGTTATCAAGATTTGGGATTTTGAAAAGAATCCTAACTATCCAAGAAGACAATTGAAACTCATTTGCACGGTGGAAACTCACTTTACCATTGACGGTCCCACAACAAACTCACATACACAAAAATCAACCTTTTAAATATCATATCCTTAAAAAACAGATATGGATCGTATGGATAATAGTTCAAATTCTTCAAGATTAGCACATGCATACATGTATTGGATAGGGATATCTACACCCATACCCTGGGTAATCTTGTAATTACCCCAGGAACCCTACGTAATAGCGAATTACGTGAGAAACCTCAAGTAATGGTTAACGTTTACTTGTGTAACCCTCCATTACGCTCTAACGTTAGCACTAACCACGGTTGGGTTACCACCTACCACGCCTTAGTTACGAGGTGGAGATCAAGTGGCTCGGGTTCGTTGCTCCAGATCGTGCGCCACATGTAGGGTCTTGATGGAATTGGTTGTCGAATCAATGAATAGTGCACTTGCAACGAGGTGGTTGTTTAGCCCTCGTCCCGTCCTCGACATCATCATTTCATCTCTCCCACCTTCGACTCATGCTCTTCGTCATCTTCTCCAAGTCGCGGAAGAAGAAGAGCCCCCCATCAGTCGCCGACGAGACCCTTCCTCCTACACAAGGAACCTGAAGCAACTCGAAAAGGGAAGGTATGCCCTCCCCATCATCTTCGCCTCTAAACTTCTTCTTAAAATCCAACTGACTAGATGAGAATGAAGCATGCATGTACTGATGAATCTCCATTTCATCACCTTTATTCTATCATTTTGGCCTTAAAAACCCCATCAAATGCATGTAAATAGCCTCAATTTGTACATAATAGCATTCATTATTTATTGTATTAAATGTACATAAAATAAGGTTTTTAATGCCAAAATTATAGAATAAAGAGAAGAAAAGAAAAAGGAATAAAATATTGCAAATATTTTATGACCCTAACCCCGAGACCAAGTCCAGAATGGAATTGGTCGACAAGGAATAAAGTAGGGGGAGATAAGGGCCAATAATACAATAAATACCTCATTTATTTATTCATTTATGCATTTTTGACACCTATTTTGTATTTAACTATTTATTCATCAAATAGAGAAACTTTGTACATGAAAGTTGTAGATAATAATGTGAATAAAATTATAAAATTGAGTTTGTACAAAAATGATACACAGTGTACATATTATACACAGAATAAAAAGCCAGAATCTCAAGTTCACAGACCCATATCTTGCAAAAAACCCAAAATCACCCAAAATCACCTTTAATTATATATAGCTTTCCAAGAACTAATTAATAAAATTGGTTTCATAATTTTTGGAGATCATCTGTGAAAGATAGGTTTTTGACCTATATTGTACATAGTACCTATAAAATATTCATTATATTCATTATTCATTATTTATCTAATTTTATATTTTTAGAATTTTGTAAATAATATCTACAATATATGTGTACATTGAAATCAAAAGAAAACCAATATATATATATATATACAAAAATAATAAGTTTCTCATACACTCAGGTAAAATACCTACAAACACACTTACATACTCATATACCCATTTATTTTAACATACAAATAAACTCATAAAAATAAAATAAAAATATATTTATACTCACAAAAAAGTTATAAATAAATAAAATACCTTAATAAATTAATAAAATGGAATAAATAAAAAAATATAAATACTTGTAAATACTTTTATACTTACACTTTTAAAAATAAAAGCGTAATAAATACATCAAAAAAATCATAAATAAATGCTACGTTATTTTAGGAACATTTTTTATTTTATAAGCAAAAATTAATAAAATCATTTATTATGCTAAATAATTTATTTCAGAATAAAGGGGCCTATTTTGTCCGTTAGCGGCCTACGTGGACCAATGAGGAGCCAGCCCTCGTTGACCTCTGGTCAACTGTCCCATCGGGACCTGGTGCCTCTGAACCATGCTTTTTCCATAACTTGCGCCATTTTTCCTGGGCGTCTCGTCCCTTATTTTCGCTCGCCGCCTTCACGAGATCTGTAGAGGGACCATCCATCTATCACACATGCTTGTTGGATCGAGGAATTGTTCATTGTACTCGCCGGAATATGCGGGCCAAGTAGGGCGCCCAGAATGTGTATAAATAAGAGCCCTCGACCTCCTCCACAAATTTGGCCAATTTCCATCCACCCAAAAGCCTTGAATCCATTCCTGGGAGGTTCCTTGTGACAAGAGGAGCATTTCAGTAACGTGAATCGACCGGAGGAGGGGTAAATTTTGTCACGGCGGAGCTCCGACGTCCGTCCTACTCCCTGGAGGCCCCCAGGTATAAAAGCTGTTCTTTCTTGCTTTTTAGGTAGCTTTTAGTTCCCGCATTTCATTCCCGTTCTTAGTTTAGCTTCTAGATCAGTAGAGTAGTGTAAAATAGCTAAACGAAGTTCGCCGGAGCTCCGCTCCGGCGACTTCTTCACCGTGATACCCACTGTTTCCGATCACCATTTTCACCTCACTTTGTTCCCCATCATTTTCTCCATCTTTCGACCGTATTTGTTCAACCAAGGACCCTCGGTCCTTGCGAATCGGAGCTCCACCTCCGCCTATCGTCGGAGCTCCTCCGCCTCACCCCATCTTGTACCCAAGCTTCAAAACCCAGGGTTGAGGAGATAGCCCTCGTTCCCCTGGTTCTTCCTATGCAGGTTATACGAAGCAACGAGGCCCTTTGGACTCGATTCGATCCAGGAAGAGGCTCCTGGAGGTCCCGACCTTCATCGACCTCGCTTGGGCTCCTTGGACCTCCAGGAGCCATGCCAAGACCACCGGAAGATGCGGAACGTCTCCAGCTACAATCAAAACATCTCAGACGCGAGGGGGAAGCTTGGAGGAGCCCATGGTTCAAGATCGAAGCTCGCCCAGTGCGAGTTCTTCCCGTGATCTTCCAGACACCTTCATCGCCGTCTGATCAGGAGGAGCGCCCCAGATTGAACGAGAGTCGTAGGATGAAGCCCAACCATCACCGTCCTATCCACGAGGCGGATCTAATCAGAAGCCTTCATCGGCGAGCCGGTACCAGCCGTATTATGTGCGACGCGTGGCTAGTGAAATCACCTCCGCCGTCCGTCCGCGCCCACTTAAGGGGTAAATTTCACATATGACCCCCCGCATTTTTGTATTTAATTTTTAATATTATAAATAAAATAGCAAGCATAAATAAAGTTGTAATTTTTGCTGAAGGCACCCTGAACTTTATGGAATTACAAATAGGTCCTTCCGCGCCTCACGTGCAGTCCCACGTGAGGCGCGTGATTTTTGCAGTGTATACCCTGGCGCTTTTGTTATTTGTAAAATAGTTACAAAAATTAAAATAAATGTTTATTACAGTAGGTATTTTTGCACAGAGCCCCTTGTATTTATTTTATTTGCAAAAATGCCCCTGCTAGGCTGTTTAATTTTTATGTCTTTTATCTAATTTTTAAAAATACCTATGTAGCTCCTAAAAATCTACAAAAATTAGATTAGATGCTTCATGTAGTGTACCTTCACGCCACGTGTCCATTCTGCATTTCTTTGCATTTAACCTAATTATTAAAAATAAAAAAAGGAGCCCTTTTTGTACTGTTTAAATTAGAAAATACAAAAACAAATACAAAATGTTTTTGAAAAATTACAAAAAATTATATATGGTATATTTATATATATATATATTAAGTCCAGAAAATGAAAAACCCTAAAAATAAGAAAAAGAAAAATATAAAAAATCATTAAGCTCTAAAATTCAAAAAATATAGAAAAACCCTAAAAAATACCAAAAATATATTTTTCTCTTTTATAATTATCTATATATTATTATTAATGTATTAAAATTAATTTGGCAAATTTTGGGAATTATTTTATATTTTTAAAACCCAAATTTTGTTCGGCCTATTTAATTAGTCCCATATTAGGGACATTTTTGAAATTAAAAATACATAATAATTAGAAAAATGCCAGAAAAATAAAAATATATCTATATATATATATATTAAAAAATAAATATAATACTATATGTAATATATTTTGAGCATTTATAAATACCTAGCCATATATTATATTACTTTTCTTCCTCTTCTCTTATATATATCCATATATATATATATCTATATTATATAATTAAAAATATAAAAAGAAAATAAAAAATATATAAAATATAAAAAAATTAAAAAAATTATAATAAAAGTAAAAACTCATAAAAACAATAAGAAATGGACATGATCATTGAATTGAATAACTGCACAACCCATCTTCACCACATCACCATTCGCCTCCCAGTGTTCGACCTCTACTTGTGCTTACATCTATACACACTTGCATGTAGAGTTATAATAAATTTTAACTCCACATTTTTGATATTTATTGCGTATATTATTGTGGGTTAATTGTTGACTGATTAGGGATTCTGTCTGAGGTCAACTCAGCGACTGTCAATCCGCCTTGTGGAAAGACACGACCTTGGCAAAATCCCTTTCATCAAATGGCGCCGTTGCCGGGGAGGCAACGGATTTTTGTATGGATTTTGTGTGGTTTTTAATTAATTTATTTAATTCTTTGTTCATGTCCCGAATTCATTTATTTGATTTTTATTGAGATTATTGTGACTGTTCTGACCCATCTTTTCATTTGTCTTTGATGCGAGGGACCGCCAAGCAAAGGAAGACCTCTTAGGAGGACCAATGCACCCAAGCGAGGCGAAGTTGGCTCTTCTACACCAGCCAACAGGAGAGAGCATTGAAGGCAGATGGAGAAGAAATTTTGGATGGCAGTCTCTCTTTTGCATTTTATTTTATTATGTATATTTATGTGAGAGAGTGACACTTGGATTGTAATAAAACAAGACTCTCACAGTTACACTCCGACTACCGAGGTCCATTGCCCGAGGGATTGTTCCCTTGGGGGCCTCGATGGTTTTGACGCTTTTCCGTTTTTATTTTATTTTTATTATTTTGTGTGAATGAGCCCTTAGCCATAGAATTGCTTGCTCGTAGAGTTAGGTCCAAACGCCGTAATATATTTGCATGCACCTATAGTTCGCTTTGGACCTAGATCAAACTCTAAACAGTCGCCTCTTCATCTTCGAGCCTAGGCGTCGCGAGCTCACCCTGCCAAGCGCTTCTCCTGAACTCGATGTGTCGAGAGGAGGAGGGGTGAGCCTAGACCGGACTCCTAGCTTGAAGATCGGTGAGCGACTTGTGGTGCTTCACGATAATAGCGATTTCTGAACCTAGGGTGATTTCTTCGTCTTGCATTTGCATATAGCTTAGGTTTCAAATTCTGTTATGCATCCCGCATGGAGAGAGCTGGAGGCACTGTAAGTCTTCTTACTGAGCATGCATCATCGATTTCTGACTTGCATGGCTTTTCAGATCTTCTCCCTCTGTTTTTGCCAACCTAGGATGCTTAATGGAAATTGGAACCTCGATAAGCACGTGCATTGAAAATACCCAAAAAAAAGTGATAACCTAAATAAAATTGGGACTGTTAACTCTATTGGACCTAAAAATAAAACATAATGGATTTCCTTGTCTTGGGGAGCGCAACCCCCTTATTGTATGCGTTTTACTTGCTCACGTACACACTAAGGAGTAGAGCCCAAATCCCATCAAGCCTCCTAAGTGTTTGTACAACTTTGTGATTTTCACCTCACTCTAAAACTGAAAAGATAAATGACCGTCACCTGATGGTCTTCACTGTGTTGAGTAGGTGAATCGGGGGTTTGCCTTGAGTATTGATTGTGACTTGGAGTCCGTTGCGTTCTTCATTAATTATTAGAGTAGTCGGACCCATCGTGTGAGTCATGCATTTTTCATCTTTGAGTCTCTCTACCTCTCTTATACATATCTCTCCTCATCTGCATTGAGTCGTGATATTGGCGCTTGAGCTCAATCATTTCTTCGCCAAGTCCATTCGTTCCCGACATCTTCTTCATCACCTTCCTCGTATCTATCGTACCATCCCCGTCTTCTCAGGTTCAAGGGGAGCATGCTCTTCGGACCACCATTTTGACGGTGTTCCCGCCTTGTGTTGAACACCCAATCTTGTCTATATCCCAGTCTTCTTGCCCACTCTCCTCGTCCCCTCTGTATCACTCTTCTTTCACCCATGATATTGGCACGTAAGCTCAATCAGCTTCTCCACTCTAGTACGTTACCCTTCTGATCCACCTTCCTTGTGTCCCCCGTATAATTTTTCGATTACCCGGGAATGCTGTGCACATCGAGGAGGCCTGCATCGAGGCTTTTATGATTACCCTGATTATTTGTGTAAGCCGGGCCGATGATTGAGGATGCTGAGATGGATATACTACTCTTGGTGGATTTGACCCCAGATACGAGCATATGAGCTTATTGAGGATTTTTGATGATGCATATAACATAGGTGTGATGCATTATTGAGGAATTTTAGTTCTCGCACACCGGATTGAGGATGTGGTATGATGCGATGACTTGGTGATAATTTCATGAGTACTAACTAATCTATCTATTTTGAGGTTCTACCCATCTTGATTTTGAGGATTGAATGATTATTCTGACTTGGACTTCCTGATAAAGATGTGCAGATCCTGCATGAACCTTTTCATCTTCTTGATTGACCCATCCTTGATCTCCTGACTCTTTGATCCACCCATGGCACTTTGAGGATTTATGATTATCTTTCATGCCGTCTCAGCCAGATTGGATTGACCCGAGTGATGTTTTGTGATTGACCTAATTATTTGCTCCCTCACATGATCTTATGCCCTCCGGATGATAGAATGATTGAATGCTTATGAGGACATGAGATTTTATGCTAGCATTCCCTTGACCTACATTGATCTAGCTCGTATTACTCCCCGAGAACTATTTGCGGGAGAATGCGACAATTTCTAGGACTGCGGTTTCATACACTACTTTGGTCGCCATTGTGATGGGACTTGGAACCGAGTCAGATGATATGCTTGATTGGCCTCCCCCTGTGATTGTGTACCCGACCTGAGGCTAACTGACTGATCGCTCCCCTTGACGGTCCTCGCAAGGATGAGCCTTGATATTACAATTATTCACTGCCTAGTTCATAGCTCTCCGAAGGTTATCTGCGAGAAGCTATGACACATTATAGCTATGATGGTCTCCTCTGCTGGTAGGCTGTCTACCGCCTACCATGACCATATTCTCTGTGGATCCGTCTGATGGATCCGGCTCCTTTGAGCCTTCTCTCTCCTTGATGACCCTCGTAAGGATGAGATGTACTCTGATTATTCACTATATAGCTCACATCACTTCCCGAGGACTATCTGCAGAAGGATGTGACACTTTCTTTACGATCGACTTCACTCACTTCTGGTGCCTCCATTTGTTGGGGCATGAAGTCGATTCGTCTGATATAGGCAGTTGGTCTCCCTTTCTGATTATGCGCTCAATCTGTTGGGGCATGAGACCGACTTGGCTAGGTTCCTTTGAGTCCGCTCTCCTTGATGGTCCTCGCAAAGATGAGCTCTTTTCTGATTATTCCTTGACTAGCGCGTAGCTCCCCGAGGGTTATCTGCGGGAGACTATGACATATTTCTGATCTTATTGGTCTCTTCTGTTGGTAGCCGATTTGTCGACTATTGAGACCACTATGTGGGTCCGTCTGATGGACCCGACTCCTTCGAGCCCTTCTCTCTCCTTGACGATCCTCGCAAGGTAGAGACACATTCTGACTATTCATTGCCTAGATTGCATTACTCCCCGAGGACTATCTGCAAGAGAATGCGACACTCTCTTTACGCTCGGTTCCCCTGCTGACTGTGTCTCCGATTTGTAGAGCACGGAACCGAGTTGTTTGATACATATGATTTTGGTCTCATCCTGAGTTGCCTATCCAATCTGCGGATCATGGGACCCATCTGTTTAGTCAAATCTGTGACTCCTTTGAGTCTGCTCGCCTTGACAGTCCTCACAAGGTTGAGCTCCTGATATCTGTTATTTCCATGCCTAGCTGGCAGCACGTTCCCTGAGGGTTAACTGAGGGACGCTGCCACACTTTCTTGATTCATCGGTCTCTTCTGCGTGTAGTCGATATGTCACCTACCGAGATCGTACTTGATGATCCGACTGATGGATCACTGATGCCTTTGCGTCCGGTCGCCTTGACGACCCTCGCAAGGTTGAGTCTTCTTCTGATTATTCATTGACTAGCATGTACTACTCCCCGAGAGTTATCTGCGGGAGAGTACATCATATTTTAGGTACTCGGCTTCATTTCTGGTGTCTCCTGTCTGTGGAGCATGAAGCCGAGACTTCTGAGTTGTGTACTTGGTCCTCTCTCTGATTGTGTCTCCGATCTGCGGAGCACGGTGCCGAGTCTTCTAAATTATTCTCTGGTTCTGCTCACCTTGACAACCCTCGCAAGGTTGAGCCATGACTTACGGTATTCGATGTGTCTCCTGTGATCTTCCTACCTCATGACCACCGAATGCCATGACGTCTCTTGTTCCTTACCTTTCCATATCTGTTCGAAACTCTGATTGACCAGAGGAATCTGTACTATTCCTTTTTCCTCCCGGTCTTATAGTATCGGCTCTATTTCCTCATGCTGACCCTACGAGCCGATTGACTGATTCATGCTACCGGACCCGATATCTGTACTTTCGATCTATTTTACTCCGGTAGCCGACACCCACCTGACTGCTTATCCGGGTGTCTTACACGGTCTGACTGCGTCCTCGTTCTCACAGGGAGACGATGGCGCAAGTAAGGTATTCACTTGTCTGATACCATCCTGTACTTCACCAGTCTCTTTACCGCTTGTATATATGTGTACCTTGTTCATTCTTTCTCCCACATGTTTTGTGTGCCTCAAATCTATCGCCATATCTTTGTGACTATACTTAGGTCGCACTTTGTCCTAAGTATAGGGGGTACACACCGCGTTGTTCTTCCTCGTTCAGTTTCGTCACTCGTGTTGTTGCCTATACTCTGGGCACCCTAAGTATAGGGGGAGTGATGCGTATATTCTCCACGATCTTTTCATCAATCTGTATATATCTATCTTTTCTTCTTTTCTTCTTTTCCTTTTCATATTTCTTTATCTAAATAAAAGGTGTCTCCCCTTTGTGTCAGTTTCCTGTACTTAGGACGTACTTTGTCCTAAGTATATGGGGGTGCACCCCTGATTCGTTCATCTGTTTATTCCCACCCTTGACCCTCCCTGATTTGTGTACAGTCTGCTATATTGAGAATTACTTGATCCTAAGTATAGGGGGGACGGTCAACTTCTATTTCCTTCATCTCTTATTCGTATATTCTTTAGACTTGTCTATACTCAGTACGAGTTATGTCTTCTCTTTCTCTTTTCCGATCTATGAGGACATAGCTCAAGCTAAGTATAGGGGGGTCGTATATACTTTGTATATACTTTAGCCATAACTCGTACTTTCTTATTCTTTTAATAATATGGATAATAAATCTTTTAAATTCATTAAGAAACCTAATAAAAAGATGTAATTATTCCTCAAATTCTTTTTGTATATACTGATTAATAAATCAGGTGAAAATGTTTTTTTGCAAAATGTTTGAATAATAGTTTGAAAATCTTTGTGAAATCTTTTGAAAACTATTTTGAAAACGTTTTGTTACATGTTTCAACCTTTGTAAAAACTTTTTGATTTGTAAAGTTTATTTTCTTTGTGTGAAACAAAATGTTTGAAAAATTGTTTGCAAACGGTTTGAAAAATGGTTGCAAAAATATTTTGAAAAATCTATATATACTGTTTGAAAAACCTTTGCAAAATGATTTTCAAATGTGTGTACATGTTTGTAAAAATGTTTGTAAAAATTATTTTGGATTATAGTTTTCCAAAATTGTTTGAAAATGCTTTTCAAATAAGTTTGAGGAATATATACATCAAATCAATGATAAATATGATAAAAATAAATAACACAAAAT
The DNA here is from genome assembly GCA_037367405.1 of Ottelia alismoides. Lineage (NCBI taxonomy): Eukaryota > Viridiplantae > Streptophyta > Magnoliopsida > Alismatales > Hydrocharitaceae > Ottelia > Ottelia alismoides. Next base: position 523,513 of record JAZKJV010005973.1, read on the forward strand.
TCTTTAATAAGTATACATATATGCCTATAAATAAAAGCTAAATTGTAAATCCTGAATTCTTTGTAAATAAAGTAACAAGCCCGTGTAAATAGATGTATATATGTTACTTTAAGTGCCAAAATTGGTCTATTTTGCAAAAACTCTTTGTGTAAAAATTTTCTCTTTGTTTCAAATTCTTTGAAAAATTGCATTATTCTTTGCATATTTGTAAATAGCATTTGCATAGCATTCTTATATTCTTTGATTGAGCTTGATGATTGAACTAGTCCAATAAAGTCGAAGATTGGAGCTGGGTTGGACTTTACCGCACCTAACTGCACTGGAACCTTATGGGAACTAGGTTTAAGGTACTTCAGGTCTATTCAAACTTAATTCTTTGAGAAATTAGGGCTAGGTTGAAGTCACCTCAGTGGACTAACTAGAACTTTTCGAAATACACGTATGACTCTTGTCGGCCGTGACCTAACTTGGACACTTTCACCTTTCACTTGGCTCAACTCAGTTGGAGTGGTGAGGGGGTTGGATTTGCCAGTCTGAGACGCACACGGGTGGAAACATTCATCCTCGTCTAGGGAGGGAAGTGCACCCCAACCTGGTCCAGTAGCTATGAGGTCTAACGACAGGAGAGTGTGGGTTGCAATAAAGCTTAAAAAGAGGGATAGTCTTTTGGCTCAAGAGGAAAAAGTCCTTATGTAAATGCTGTTGTAAATAGTATGTTGAAAAAAAAGAAAAAATCTCCAAAAAAGTGGGCAGGCTTGAAAGTAAAATAAAGTGCCTGCCGGAGAATGTAAATATGTTGTATAGAGAATAAGCAAGCTTGAGCATCAAAGTTATACCATGTGAGCCTGCAGCTGGATGACTTGACTACACTGGTCTTGCATCCCAGGATAGGTAGCTACACTGGCTACTGTCCATTCTCTTCTCTACCTCCTCCTCTTGAGTTAGATGCCACTTGAAATTAGAAGGGAATACCCCGCTCCTCGAGGAAAGAGCTGTTGGACTGGGGAATCATTGGGTTGTCAGTCTGGAGAAGCTAGTCTCTTTGTCATTTCAGTTGGGGAGAGCCACTATCACTTACACTGTACAAGTCAGCTTCATAGTCATAAGGGTTTGCGTATGATGTAGGCTAGTTCTGACCTGGCTATTGAGGTAATTTGAACCGAGTTCTGTGACTCTCGAAGGCTGTTGTGTTTTAAATTTGGTTCCCGATTAGGTTCCACACACATTTTCACACCAAGGTCTAACCTGAGATCCAAACTTTGATTTTATACAGATAAGTTTAATAATCATGATCAATTCAATCTATTCTTGAATTCTTTATTTTTGCCTTTTCTTTTCTTCTTATTATTGATTCTTTCTGAACTTATTGCATAAGTATTTGCTAGGGACTAGCAAAGGCAAGTATAGGGGGTGATGAATCTCCATTTCATCACCTTTATTCTATCATTTTGGCCTTAAAAACCCCAGCAAATGCATGTAAATAGCCTCAATTTGTACATAATAGCATTCATTATTTATTGTATTAAATGTACATAAAATAAGGTTTTTAATGCAAAAATTATAGAATAAAGAGAAGAAAAGAAAAGGAATAAAATATTGCAAATATTTTATGACCCTAACCCCGAGGCCAAGTCCAGAATGGAATTGGTCGACAAGGAATAAAGTAGGGGAAATAAGGGCCAATAATACAATAAATACCTCATTTATTTATTCATTTATGCATTTTTGACACCTATTTTGTATTTAATTATTTATTCATCAAATAGAGAAACTTTGTACATGAAAGTTGTAGATAATAATGTGAATAAAATTACAAAATTGAGTTTGTACAAAAATGATACACAATATACATTTTATTTACAGACCCATATCTTGCAAATGAAAACCCAAAATCACCTTTAATTGTATATAGCTTTCCAAGAACTAATTAATAAAATTGGTTTCATAATTTTTGGAGACCATCTGTGAAAGATAGGTTTTTGACCTATATTGTACATAGTGCCTATAAAATATTCATTATATTCATTATTCATTATTTCTCTAATTTTATATTTTTACAATTTTGTAAATAATATCTACTATATATGTGTACATTGAAATCAAAAGAAAACCAAATATATATATATATATATATATATATACACACACAACAATAATAAGTTTCTCATACACTCAGGTAAAATACCTACAAACACACTTACATACTCATATACCAATTTATTTTAACATACAAATAAACTCATAAAAATCAAATAAAAATATATTTATACGCACAAAAATAAGTTATAAATAAATAAAATACTTCAATAAATTAATAAAATGAAATAAACAAAATAAAAAAATGTAAATACTTGTAAATACCTTTATACTCACACTTTTAAAAATAAAAGCATAAATAAAATACATAAAAAATAAATAAAAATCATAAATAAATGCTACATTATTTTAGGAACATTTTTTATTTTATAAGCAAAAATTAATAAAATCATTTATTATGCTAAATAATTCATTTCAGAATAAAGGGGCCTATTTTGTCCGTTAGCGGCCTACGTGGACCAATGAGGAGCCAGCCCTCGTTGACCTTTGGTCAACTGTCCCATCGGGACCTGGTGCCTCTGAACCATGCTTTTTCCATAACTTGCGCCATTTTTCCTGGGCGTCTCGTCCCTTATTTTCGCTCGCCGCCTTCACGAGATCTGTAGAGGGACGATCCATCTATCACACATGCTTGTTGGATCGAGGAAATAATCATTGTACTCGCCGGAATATGCTGGTCAAGTAGGGTGCCCAGAATGTGTATATAAGAGCCCTCGACCTCCTCCACAAATTTGGCCAATTTCCATCCACCCAAAAGCCTTGAATCCATTCTTGGGAGGTTCCTTGTGACAAGAGGAGCATTTCAGTAACGTGAATCGGCCGGAGGAGGGGTAAATTTTGTCACGACGGAGCTCCGGCGTCCGTCCTGCTCCCTGGAGGCCCCCAGGTATAAGAGCTATTCTTTCTTGCGTTTTAGGTAGATTTTAGTTCCCGCATTTCATTCCCGTTCTTAGTTTAGCTTCTAGATCAGTAGAGTAGCGTAAAATAGCTAAATCGAAGTTCGCCGGAGCTCCGCTCCGGCGACTTCTTCACCGTGATACCCACTATTTCCGATCACCATTTTCACCTCACTTCGTTCCCCATCATTTTCTCCATCGTTCGACCGTATTTGTTCAACCAAGGACCCTCAGTCCTTGCGAATCGGAGCTCCACCTCCGCCTATCATCGGAGCTCCTCCGCCTCACCCCATCTTGTACCCAAGCTTCAAAACCCAGGGTCGAGGAGATAGTCCTCGTTCCCCTGGTTATTCCTATGCAGGTTACACGGAGCAACGAGGCCCTTTGGACTCGATTCAATCCAGGAAGAGGCTCCTGGAGGTCCCGACCTTCATCGACCTCGCCTGGGCTCCTTGGACCTCCAGGAGCCATGCCAAGACCACCGGAAGATGCGGGACGCCTCCAGCTACGATCAGAACATCTCAGACGCGAGGGGGAAGCTTGGAGGAGCCCATGGTTCAAGATCGAAGCTCGCCCAGTGCGAGTTCTTCCCGCGATCTTCCAGACACCTTCATCGCCGTCCGATCAGAAGGAGTACCCCAGATTGAACGAGAGTCGTCAGATGAAGCCCAACCATCACCGTCCGATCCGCGAGGCGGATCTAATCAGAAGCCTTCATCGGCGAACCGGTACCAGCCGTCGGATGTGCGATGCGTGGCAAGTGAAATCACCTCCACCGTCCGTCCGCGCCCACTTAAGGGGTAAATTTCACATATGACCCCCCGCATTTTTGTATTTAATTTTTAATATTGTAAATAAAATAGCAAGTGTAAATAAAGTTGTAATTTTTGCTGAAGGCACCCTGAACTTTATGGAATTACAAATAGGTCCTTCCGCGCCTCACGTGCAGTCCAACGTGAGGCGCGTGATTTTTGCAGTGTATACCCTAGCGTTTTTGTTATTTGTAAAATAGTTCCAAAAATTAAAATAAATGTTTATTACAGTAGGTATTTTTGCACAGAGCCCACTGTATTTATTTTATTTGCAAAAATGCCCCTGCTAGGCTGTTTAATTTTTATGTCATTAATCTAATTATTAAAAATACCTATGTAGCTCCTAAAATTCCACAAAAATTAGGTTAGATGCTTCATGTAGTGTACCTTCACGCCACGTGTCCATTCTACATTTTTTTGCATTTAACCTAATTATTAAAAATGAAAAAGGAGCTCTTTTTGTACTATTTAAATTAGAAAATACAAAAAAATTATAAAATGTTTTTGAAAAATTACAAAACAATTATATATGGTATATATATATATATTAAGTCCAGAAAATAAAAAACCCTAAAAATAAGAAAAAGAAAAATATAAAAAATCATAAAGCTCCAAAATTTAAAAAAATATAGAAAAACCCTAGAAAAATACCAAAAATATATTTTTCTCTTTTATAATTATCTATATATTACTATTAATGTATTAAAATTAATTTGGGTAATTTTGGGAATTATTTTATATTTTTAAAACCCAAATTTTGTTCGGCCTATTTAATTAGTCCCATATTAGGGACATTTTTGAAATTAAAAATACATAAAAATTAGAAAAATGCTAGAAAAATAAAAATATATCTATATAATTATATATATTAGAAAAATAAATATAATACTATATGTAATATATTTTGAGCATTTATAAATACCTAGCCATATATTATATTACTTTTCTCCCTCTTCTCTTATATATATCCCTATATATATATATATCTATATTATATAATTAAAAATATAAAAAGAAAATAAAAAATATAAAATATAAAAACAAAATTAAAAAAATATAATAAAATTAAAAACTCACAAAAACAATAAGAAATGGACATGATCATTGAATTGAATAACTGCACAACCAATCTTCACCACATCACCATTCGCCTCCCAGTGTTCGACCTCTACTTGTGCTTACACCTATACACACTTGCATGTAGAGTTATAATAAATTTTAACTCCACATTTTTTTGATATTTATTGCATATATTATTGTGGGTTAATTGTTGACTGATTAGGGATTCTGTCTGAGGTCAACTCAGCGACTGTTGATCCGCCTTGTGGAAAGACACGACCTTGGCAAAATTCCTTTCATCATGTACCTTATAGCATGGGTTGGTTCGAAGGGCGTGAAGGGATCCTTAGCATTTGTGTTCAGTATGGGGGATACTTAAAGAAGGTACGAGGGCGTGGTGGCGATAAGTACTTGCTGGGGAAGCAAGTCGTAATAGGGACAAACCCAGATTACACTAGTTGGTTCGACATCATCGAGGGCATTGCAGAAGTTGTTCCTTGGCAAGCAAAGGAATCCTTGCGTATGTGCTACAAAGTTCCTAATTCCCATCCATCTAGGTACGAAACTATCTCATGGTTTGCTTTTTTTCACCCTAATCGCTTATTATTTAGGTATACAAACATTTAATCACTTTTTTTCTTCGTTAGGTATGCGAAGTTATCGGATGAGAAGCAGATGATGGAAATGTTTCACTTGCACCAAGATGGGACACAAATTGAGTTGGTGGTGGAGTTTGATCAAGATGCAGAAGCACTCGATGCCATGGAAGAGCATGCGAATGCATACCAAGATCCAACTGCAAGTTCCCTAGGGAATGATGTGAATGAAAATGTGGAGGCTTTAGAGGAGTTGGGGAAGGTCGGGCATGAAACCATGGAGTCGCTTGATTGTATCGCTTTCACCAAACGTGCGCAAGGGGATGACGTGGAGGGATTTACTCCTCAAGCGATGGATTTGGAGCATGAAGTTGTGCAATTGGACATTGACCGGAATGATAGATGGATGATGATCCCCTATTTGGAGAGCCAGTGGATACACTTGGGGATGGATCAATGACACCTATCAGTCCCAGCGCAATGAAGGCACCGGTGAGGAGTTCTCACCGATCACGTGTAGTGAGATCAAAGAGAGTATTGCGCTCCCAAACCCAATGAATCGACATAAGCGAATCGGATGACTCCAATTTTGTTGCTGATAGCACAAGTACCCGTGATGATGATGAACTCAGTGCTCTTGAGTCTGAGAATAGCTACCACTATCTATTAGATTCAGATTTAGAGGATGTGGAGTACTTCGAAGGTCGAATATTGTCCAACGACATGGAGATTCTAGACATTACAGTTGGATCTGAGTTCGATGGACATGATGAATTTAAACATGCATTAAGCACTTATTGTCTGAAACATGAATTTGATGTGAGATATATCAAGAGTGAGGCAGTTAAGGTGACAACCATATGCAGGGGAGAAGACTGTAAATGGTGAATCCATGCTTCTAGGCTCCAAGATAGCATGTGATTCCGAGTCAGGACTCTGCATGGGGAGCACAATTGTTCCCCCTGTCAGTAGGGTTGGCAGGTCATTAGCTTCACAAGAGTGGATTGCGAAGTACATTGAAGCATGGATCAGGGACAACCCAGAAATGACTATCAATGCCATATCTCGATGGATTGCCGAGCAATTCCAAGTCTGTATACCTTACATGAGGTTATGGGGGGAAGAAGGATTGCTCTAGATAAGATCCATGGAAAGGTTTAGGAGTCATACAAGATACTTCCATCTCTCATTTATGAACTGAAGAATCAGAATCCTTCAAGTGTGATTCACTATGAAACTGAGAAGGACGATTCATTCCTACGTGTTTTCATATTGTTGAAAACACAAAGGCAGGGTTTTATTGAATGATGTAGACCCTTCATAGGTCTTAATGGTTGCCACATGAAGGGGAAATACTTAGGAACACTTTTCTCGGCGACAACTTTGGATGGATGCAATGCATTATTCCCAGTGGCATTCATAGTTGTCGAAAGCGAGTCCAATGTCACATGGAATTGGTTCATGACTCATTTGAACCATGCTATCGAGTTTGGAAATGGTACTGGTTTGACTTTCATATCAGATGCACATAAGGGTCTAGAGTTGGCGGTGAAGACCATCTTCCCCCAAGGGGAGCACATGACATGCATGCGACATCTATATAAAAACTTCAACAAGAAATTCCCTGGCGATGAATTAGAGATCATGGTTTGGTATGCTATAAGGGCGTTCGATGCCAAGCACTACAATTACTGGAAATCTGAGATACAAAACATAGCATGGGTGCATACGAGTGGTTGGAACATGTACAGGAGAAGTGGATCCGCCATCAATTTGGTGACTCGGCAAAGTGCCATTATCTCACAAATAATCTGAGTGAATCATTCAACGCATGGATATCACCAGCAAGAAATATGCCCATTTGTTAGCTAATTGATTGGATACGGCATAAGTTGATGACAACCATGGATGAAAGACTTCGACGGTCGAAGACTTGGAAGGAAAATGTTGCACCATCAGCCTTGTTTTACATGAGAGGCATGACAAGGGACTTGAAAGGCTTCATTGTTAGAAGAACCGATGACTGCAATGTGGAAGTGGAAACTCCTTCAGGGATGTATGTTTTGAACCTTTTGGCCCATGAATGCTCTTGTAGAAGATGGCAATTGTGTGGGCTTCCATGCACACATGCAGCAGCAGCGTTGGGAAGCATTAGAGGAGTGCGGTGGGAGAATTACATCGATGATTACTACAAAGTTGATAGTTATAGGAAAGCCTACTCTTGTGCTTACATATCACCAATGCCTGACAAGACACAGTGGTTGGTGGTCAATCTTTCGTTCAAGGTGCAACCACCTTGCACCACAAGGTCGCCACGGCATCCGCGAAAGAATCGCATTCGACCAAGGGACAAGAATGATGGTAAATCAAGGCATAAATGCAACAGGTGTAGCAAGTTTGGGCACCAAGCTCACACCTGCAAAGAACCAATCAATGCACCATCGACTGCCGCACGAGTAAACCGAGAGATACCATTAGGTCCCTCAACGCAAACTTCTACAAGCTCTTAAAATTCAATGGCCAACAGAAGGTATTTATTTCGATTGATTTGCATTTTATCTAGATTAGGTCTTTATTTATGAACTAACATCAACCTAAAACATGTGTATTTTCCTAGTGGAATAGGGAGCAGGTCAGGGGGTTCTTCGACAAGAGGAAGAAGGGGAGAAGGCCTACCAAGAAGGGGGCGTGGCCGAAAAAGAATAAGAAATTTAGATGCCTTTCGAGATGGACCTCCAGCTTCGATGAATCGATAGGTACATCACTTATCATCAACTCTGAGAAATTAAGTAGGAGCATCAATCATCACTAAATCTTGGATCTGACAGTGTTGAATGTTATCGCTATTTCTCATTGTAGGAAAAGTGCAGAAAGGGAACTGGAAGATTTTTGGAGAGTTTTTTAGAGCTTCATGGACAAGTTGATACATATTTTGGGATATGTGTATTTTTGGATGTGTGTATTTTCGGATGCACAAGTAAACTTCTTATATGCGTATTTTTGGATATGTACATGAACAATCCTTACATGTACTATGTATTAGTTGTGTTGACTGTCTATTTTTTGATACTTACATGAACAATCCTTACATGTACTATGCATTAGCTGTGTTAACTGTTTGCTTTTGGATACTTACATGAAAAATCACCACTTTATCATGTATACATGAGATTTATATTTTTGTTGCAAAATATTATTTGAAAACAATGTATGGGATTAACATGGCTATGAATACCAAACATACCAATATTGCTTTTAGACATACCAATATTGTTGAAAGCTTATTCAATACAAGGTTAACATTCTCATCCGTTGGTGGAGATTTCTTGATAGTGCTGAAAGATTGTGCTGCTTTGCTACACGATTCATCTATCCAATGAAAGAATCACAAGTCTTTAAGGTGATGTGTAGAATCGTGCTCCTTTGCTCCACAGTTTGCTGGAGGTCTTCAGAACAACTTCGATGTCGCAAAGGCAACGCATGCTAGATGATGATTCCAAGGAACGCGACCATATTTTCTGCAATTATCGTAAACATCTTTAAACAATAACTTGTAGCAACACAAAAAATATAGCATTTTGCAACATCACGAAAAATAAAAAATTTGCACCTTTTTCTGTCGTAGATCAGCCAAGTACTTTTGTCAAAAAAACAATTTCTATGGGGGTCTCTACCCCTCATTTTATAGGTTATTGCATGGGAGAGAAGACCACCAATGGTTCTATTTCTAGCCATTGGTGCACAACAAATCTGAAGGCATTTTCATCCACCGTAACAGCCGTCCAACAAAAACTAACGTCTACTAACACAAGGTTATGTTGTGTAAGAGTTAACCATTACTCGGGGTTTCTCACGTAATTCGCTATTATGCAGGGTTCCTGGGGTAATTACATGATTACTCAGGGTTATGGGTGTAAATATCCCTATTGGATATCTTATAACGTTGTAAATATACTACGCACATTTATTTTCCAACAAAAATATCAAATATGGTGAAAATTTGTATAAAATTATGTAACTTGTAAATAAAAATAAACCGAGAACTATATTTATATATGAAAATAGACATACATCTAGGTACGAATATTTATGGATGTAAAAGTCATATCCATATCCGTATTTATATTAAACGATACATATGACAATATATGTATGATACATATACAGTCACAGTTGATACATATATATTCATATTCATTTGCATTCCTAATTATAGACCTAGAGTTCACAAAACTCAACAAAATAAAAAAAGACAAGAAAATAACAAAAAGAAATGTGTATATATTAACCTATTGGTATGTACATAAGGCGTTGTCCTATTCTATTATCACTTTTTCTTGAATATTGAAAATAACCAAAACAGATTAATATGTAAATAATAATTTGATTTTTCATAAAAATATATTATATTATATATTATTAAGAGAAAAAATAATATATAATACCAAAAATCAAGTATTTTATAATTATAAAATACCTCAAAATGTATACCTTCTATGCATAACTAAAGGGAGGTTTGACCTCGCATCATGAAAACACATAAAATATGAATTAAATTTGACAAATAATCGGGTCATCATATGAACGATATATCGATCAAAGATCATAACTTTTGATTGTAGCACAATAAGGAAATTATTTTCGTATTGTTTTACAAACCACATTAGTAAAGGAATTATACCTTTAATGCATGTAGTCTCTGATGGAAGAAACTTCCTTAATCAAGTTTGATTTGATGACTGTTGCATTAATGACGATGCTTCATGAGCCTCCTACGAATTTGAGAGACAATTCTCTCTTCCAATTTCCCACGACAAAGATGATCAAGATATAACACATTTCTCCTAATTTCATCTAAAATGACTCCTCTCATAATTGGGTACACCTATGGAAAGAGTTGTGGGATATAGTGTAATAGATCACAATATGTGTGGAGAGGAAATGATGAACGACCAAGAGAGAAAGAGAGAAGTAGAGGTTGGATTCTCTTCTCTTATTTTTCTCCTCTTAAAAGGAGTATTAAATGCACTTGAATTGAATGAATGAAAATAGGAGGCAAGACTCCCCCTTTTATAGCCTAAGGATGGATGTCCACCATGAATATTTTGGTAGGGTCTATCACCATCAAAAATTATATATTAATTCAAGTACTTGATGGACTTGTTCTTTGATAGTTATGGAGCTATATATCTTAATAATTAACACCAATTATCTTGGGACAATTAACAAATGTGCTGCTGAAGTGGCACAATACTTGGCTTCTAATGTTGAATCAGTCATGGTGTATTGCTTCTTGCTTCACCATCTTACAACACCATTGTTCCACAAGAATATGAACCATGCTGTTGATTTTCTGTCATCTACATTATATTATAAATTATATTCTGTGTATCCTAAGGCTTGTAGGTATCTATCTCTATAAATAAATATAATATGTTAAGTTCTTACAAACTTGATGATGCTTTTCACTGCAATCTAATGTTGTTCTCCATAGCAGGACTGGTGACGACTTACTGATGAATCCATGATTCATCTTTTTATTCTTTCATTTTGACTAAAATCATTGGTAAATTACATGTATATATTCACTAATTCTCACTAATTAACATTCTAACCTTATTTATTAATGTTATAGAATTAACACTTATTTTATCAAAAATAAATAATAAGAGAAAAAGAAAAATAAAAGAAAAGAAGGATGTATATATAAATTATGTACAACTTGATCCTAACCCCGAGACCAGATCAATATTGACTTGGTCAACAACATAAATAAGTAGGGGGAGATAAGGATCATAATATATAAAAAATGTCAGAAAATCAAGATCATCAATGTACATTAACACATTTTCCACCTTGTACATATGCTTACCTATTTTATTTATCATCCAAAAAAATCAAATCAAAATATTTCCTTCTTCAAAGTTATTTATAATAATATATATTTTAATTTATAAAAATATCAAAAAAATATTTAATGTATAAATAAATAATTATAATGAACCTAAAAAGTTGTAAAAGCTAACTTTCCAGGTTCATAACTATTTATAGAAAACTCTAAATCGACCAAACTCACTTTTAAATTTTATTTTATAATTAATAATATTTATTAAAAATACTAAAAAAAGTGTATAAATTGTATAGTAAAAAATGTGAGTTTTGGCATTTGGACCCCTTCGTATATATGTAATATATGTATATAAATCTTCTTCATTTTCTATTTAATTATTCCTGATCCTGTTTAACTTAATTCTTTCTCTAAAATATCTATAAAAATCAGTAGAAATATAAAAATATAACTTAAAATTAATTATGAATGAATACCAATAAATTTTAAAACTAAAAGGTAGTAAAGCCTAACGTCCGAACCTCCTAACTCGGTCATATGAACTCTGAATTAGGTGTACTCACTTTTAACGTTTGTGTTATAAAATTATATATCAAAAGGTGATTTTACTAAAATCGAAGTTAATATGCAAAAAATAGGTTTTGGGAACCTATTGGTATAATTGTACAATGTATTTTAATTTTATTCTATTTAATTTTATTTATTTATTACATTTCTATAATATATTAATGATTTATTAATATTATATTATTAATATAAATATAAAATTGAAATTTATTATAAAATAAAATTATTTAAATAAATAATTATTTATTTATATAGGTATAATATACCTATATTATGTATATATGTGTTTATTTAACTAATTAAATAATATTATTTATTTGATTCATAATTAAATTATTTTTTAAATAATTTATAATTTATAATTATTTATTATTTTAATTTAAATAATTTAATTATTAATATTTTCTCTCTCTTTCCTTCCCTATTCCTCCCTCGTCTCTTCCCCCATCCTCCTTCTTCCCCAACGCATCTCCTCCTACCTCTTTCTCCTCTTCTCCCCTAACTTCCCCAACGACCTGGTGGTCCAGGTCGTTCGTAAACCTCCTCCTGTTCCTCCAACTACCTCCTCGCCGACGTCAACCTCTTCCTTCAACTCCAAGCAACCACCATCTCCTTCACTATAAAAGCTTCATGACCCCCTACTAGTGAGAACCCATCTGCCATTTGAGCACCTTCTACCTTCCTGTGAACTCCGAGAGAGAGAGAGAGAGAGAGAGGGAAGAAGCAGGTGACTGTGCATCTCCACCTTCATTGTTCAAGCGAGGTCGAGGAGAGGAGTAGCTCAGTGAAATCACTACCGATGTTGTAGCATAGCTCCTCCACATGTGAGCCACCAGAAGTTACCGCTTCCGTCGAGGCAATGACAACCTCGATCTCATTGGAGGCCATAGGCACATCATCCATCTGCACCTTCATTCGATCATCCAGGTTAGATCCGGTCTCTTCTCCTCTTCCTCTTCCTCCGTCAGTTCTTCTGATTTCTTCTCCAACCTCCTCTCTCTAATTTCTCTTCTCAATCCTCTTTGTTTCCATATAGATTTCGTTGATTTTATACAAGTTTTCACATCTGACCATCGATTTCCATCTCATTTCATCTCGATTCATTTCTCCACGATTTCCTTCTAGACCTGATCACCTCAGATCCATTAGGACCTGAGTTCAGATCCTCTTCCTCCACATCCACTAGTGGATTTCCATCCTTTCCCCCATTATTTTCACACTTAATCTCCGGTCGGGGTACAACACCCTCGAGCCTATATGATTTGTCTACAAGTAAACAAAGATTTAGAGTTGATTAGGTCTTCATCGAACCAAAGCCATAACCATCTAAGGACAACGATGCATCTTAGATATGAAGCTCTACACCAATGAGTACTAATCTTCATCTTTAGAACCTGGAGATGAAGCACACAATCGCCTAGAGATCTGAGCGATCTTCGTGTCACCTGCAAGTATTCCTCTCAGTCGACTTGATTCTGTCTAAATCAAGCCGTCCGTTGTAGGTTGATCCATGAGGATTGTCTGGAACTGATGGTGTAGTCTCATGAAGCACCTGCAAATCGATCATCAATGATGATCTACTGTGAGAGTTACCGCACCACCAGCGATCTGAGATCGAGGTTGAGCAATGATCATTTTCATTCTCGAATCATCGCCTAGAGTTGCGTCAGATTGGGCACCTAGAGACAAAGACTATTACTGCTTCATTGCTGCTTGAGATGCTATAGGGGAAGGACAATTCATAGCCCAGAATGCGCATCAGTTGTTGACCATTTTGATCGGACATCTTTAGATCGCACCACGTGTTGACATCATATCTCGTTGCCCCGCTGCTTAACTACACATGTGGATCTCACGTGCAGGATTGAGATTTTTTGGGACATCTGCTGAAACACCCCAACTCTATCGTATTATAAATAGATCCCTATATAGGAGATTCACATGCACATCATGTGACTTTGGTATTTTTACAGATCACGCCCCCTAAATTTCCAAATTTCCAAATAGGTGCAGGTTGGCTCTAGTCACTTGGGTTAATTGCATGCATGCCCTCCCATTTTTGATTATTTGCATGCACCCAATAATTTCCAGAAAATTACACTCCAGTCTATTCACAGAAAATAAAAAAAACTATAAAATTCAATAGAAATCAAATAAAAATAATAAAAATTGGAAAAAATTTATTAGAGCATTACATATTCTATTATATACAGTACCACTGCATTTTCAAAAATAAAAATACTTTTACCATTTTTAAATAAATCTTAAAATACTAAAAACATACAAATTCATAAAATCCATAAAAAAGAAAATGCTTCAAAAATCCAATAAAAATTATATACAATATATTTCACTATATTTTACACATTAAACCAAACAAAATAAAAATTGAATATTAAATCATAAAAAATAAAAAATACACAAAATGTAAAAAAATCATAACTAATTCAAGAAAAAAATCGGAAAAAATACGTACAATACGTTGTTAGAAAGCTATTTTAATATACTTTTCAATGAAAATAAAATACAATTATTTTCTTACTGTTTTATACTTTAAAAAACTTCCCTATTTTGAATATAAACATTGTTTTTTTCACTTTAAAAATACTCCAAAACCCATAAAAATTCGAAAAACCACTAAAAATTTCACAAAAATAGTAAACAAAATTCAAAACATAAAAAAAACACAAAATGGAAACCAAATATAAAATATAAAATATAAAATAGAATACATATATTTCATTACTTATAAGTATATAAAATCACAAAAATAATATAAAATTCATAAAATCAAATAAAATTCAGAAAAATTCCATAAAAATAAATAAAACTTAGAAAACCCTTATTTGTTAGTCATTATATCTTTTTTACCTTAGTTTCTACAGTTTGCCTCCTGAGTTCGATACTTCTGCGCCTACACATTGATTTAAGAGTATAAATATAAAAAAATAAATATTTTTCTGTGAATTTCAACTGGTCACCACAATGATAGTTGTCTATCCTTTTAGAAGACCCGACCGGTTTGACCTTTCACTTACCACTCTGATTGCATGGTAGATATCTGATCTTGTACACATCATAGCATACATAAGTTTTCCTACTACTTATGCAACAAGGCATCCATCCATAGCCATATTATCCTCACCACTTCAAGGTGCCATCACTTCGAATAGGTTAATACCATGACTTAAGTGATGGAATTCTTTTTTGGAGTTATCCATATGGCATCTTTCTAAGATTTTTTTGATGTATCCTTGTTGTAATAGTCATGATTATCTCTTCTCTCTATTTCTGAATAGCTTCATATCTAAGATAAAAGAGGCGTCCCCGAGTTCTTTCATTTTAGAGTTATGGTACGACCATATCTTAACAATGGTCGTCATAAAAACATCATGTCCAATGAGTAGGATGTCATCTATATAAAGCAAGATAAATACATTAGAACTTAAGCTTCTTGCATACATATGGTTCATCAAGATTTTGAATGGAACCATAACTCTTTGTAGTTTTATTTAATCAAATGTTCCAACTATGAGAAACTTGCTTAAGTCCCTAGATGGATTTCTTCATCTTGATCACTTTGCCTTGATCTTTACTGAGGCCATGGGGTTTCTTCTATATATATGTGTGTATGTATGTATGTATCATCAATGTATCCATTGAGGAATGCAACCATGAAGTCCATCTGCCAGATGTTGTAATCAAGTTATGCAACTATGTCTAGCAATTTCTTGATGGACTTGAGCATAGCCACAAGAGGAAATATCTCATCATAAATAGTGCATCCTCTTTGTATATAGCCCTTAGCTATGAGCCATGCCTTGAAGGTCTCTACTTCACCTAAGGTCCTCTCTTTCTCTTAAATATCTATGTACACCCAATGAGTTTAACCCTATTTTAGTGGATCTTCGACGATCGATACACCATTCTTGTGCATGGAGTTCACTTAGGATTCATTTATGGAATCAATCTTTCCATGCCATGATCTGCTAGTGCTTCATCATATGAAGTGGTCTCATCATCATACTCTTCTCATTCATGGAATTCATACATCTCAAGTAGTCTTACTGAAGGATATCGTGAATCCTCAAGCGCATCACGGAAGCGTGACGATCGCATCTTATGCGATCGGGGCGACTAGTCGCACTAGTCGCAAGGTGCAACGGAATTTAAAAAATTTAAAACACATGATGAAACCACATGATCAGAAGAACGTTTCTTGGATCGTTTCATCAAACCACAAAGTATTAGAAATACCTCTCGAAGCGTGGTTGCGATCACGAGATCTCTAAACCAAGAGATCCTCCTGTCTGAAGTCCGATCCACGAAGACAGCACTTGCGGGCGCGATGATGAGACGCGTGACTCCCGCAATCCTCGATGAAGATCCAAGCCTGAATCCCCAGATTTCGTCCAAAGAAATCCGTCGTCTTCCTTTAGAGCAAGCAGTCCCAAAGAAGGTGTAGATCCTCGAGTAGTCGAAGGCGAAGGCGAGAAGGTTTCTCTCAACACATAAGATGGACGACCACCTTAGAGAGAGAGAGAGAGGACGGCGAGAATGAGAGAGAGAGAGTAGGCGTGTACTCTATGTGCTCTTCATGTTGTACTCTCAAGGGCTAGGGTTTCCCTCCTTATATATTAGTTTGGGATCCAATGGATCTCAATCCATGGCATACATACATCCAATGGCTAGGTTGATCCATGTATTAATCAATGGCCATGATTGTTGTTGGTTAAAAACCATCAACATTAATTTATATCAAATTAAATATATGTTGCACTATTATCAACACAATTTAATTTTAACATATATTAATTATTAAGAGATAACAAGATAACAAAAAGGGAGACAACAAATCACCCCTAAAAAAGGGGGCGTCACATATGACTAAGTCATTGGTGACGCCACCTCTTTTGGTGGTGATTTGTCTCCTTTTTATTTTTATCCTATTATTTATTAATAAATTGCAATAACTTTTATTGCAATAATATCCATCAAATTAATTTGTGAATATTTCAATCAAGCCATTGAAAAATATGTGAATCATATTCACAACCTAAACTAATTTGTAAAATACATTTCCAATTAATTAATTAATGTGAATCCAATCCACATTAATAATTAACAAATGCTATTTACAAAATTTCTCTCTCTCTCTCTGATATATATTATAAATCACATTTATAATATACACAGATATTATGGATATCACTATCCACGATATGTTTTTCCTTGATAATTAAATCTCATTTAATTATCTTGGACAATCATTCTCACAATATGAATCTTATTCATATTATACTTGATAATTAAATCTCATTTAATCATCAACACCTTGTTGCTTGGATACAAAATTCATCATAGCAATTATTCCTGAACTCCTTCAAGAATAATGTGCTTTCTCCGCAGATACTTGGAGATAAGGACAGGGCGATTGTATTGTTCCACGTATAATGACTTGGATATTGAGATCTCATCTCAAATCCAGATCTAACGGACCTCCAACAGATGCTTGACTAAATGAAGTCCATATACTTAATCTTCTCATTGCATCTGAATCTCATTCAGATCAATGTCCAACATTTGGACCAAGATCAAGTTACTTCTCTACTGAGAGGAGTCGCTAAAATCCAGACCTGTTTCATCACTCCCTCGGACTGGAAGCATCATTGTTATACAATCGTTTATGATCACATCACCCTCACGTATTCCCAATACCTGCGCATCTGGAAGACCAATGATCAACCTGAAGATGAAGATCAATTTTACACTGTCTTCTTCAGGGTTTGATCAACAAGTTTCTCAATCTTGGTCATTTGGAATTGGTATCGATCATATGCTTTCCCAAAGCATATATTATACCTTCAAATTCTTGTCATGCTTCCAAAGCACGACGACCATGAATGGAATTTGATCGGTCCCAATACCTCATGAGTGAGCTCATGTCTTCCAGTTCATAAGTGAACCTGTATGATCCCTTTGAGAGATCGTATTACTTATATGCCCTTATATGCACACCAGCTCGCCGGTGTATAGATCTTGGTTAGGTCATCAACCTATTAGTCTGCCAAATGTACACACTCAGACACATAGTAACACATCTATCTCTAGTCAGAGGATGTGTGCCTATGCTGTGACAGCATTCAACATAGGACTTAGGTTATCTTGATCTCGTTAAGTCAACCCTTTGACCTAACTAATCTGACACCTCCGAATCACTATTCCTATGCAGAGGACCTGCATCAAGAGGTCGGTCAGATATCAGCCTATGTGAGAAAGGATTGCCATCTCCTACTCAGGCTGGAGATCATCTCTTAATAATCATTTGATGGTGCTTAATGAGTCCTCTATCTAACTCTTTAAATATTCATCCAAACACCAGCCTCTATGATTCAATTAATGAATCAACAGCTGTATGATCATTAAGATGGCCATGATACATAACCCTAATTGTACAGAGGGACCTATTATGCAAATTATTTATTCTTCATTTCAGATCAGAGAATGATACGTGCAATAACATTCATTGCATAATGGCTCGTCGTGGGCTCGCATGTCCAACAATCTCCCACTAGCCCAAAGAGCCATTAATGGGCTAATCATTTAAACTCACACTCATGTGACAATCATAGGCTATTTAGAAAATAGCTAGGTAAGCTGATCAGTCACTCTGTTCCCAAAAGACTATGCCAAGTCCTTTTATGGCACTTGCATATCTCATAGTAACAGTGCTCACATCTAATGCGAATGTTGCATCTTATACAACCAATACTCAATCTCGATAAAGCAATTATAGTGTCCTTGACACTATTTTTTAATAATTATTATAACCGGTATTTCCATAATCCTTATCAGAATACCCTTATTTCTGGAGATCACTATCTCTTAAGGTATCCACAGTTAAGACCTTTTTAGATCTCTATCTATAAAGTCTTAAGCTTTTGAAGATATGACTTTGAGATCACTATCTCAAAAAATCTTGTCATATATGAAGATTTTGTTATTACTGCAATCAAGTGTTTTCTCTCCATAGTTGGATTAGCAACACTTTACTACTCCCATTGCATGGCATATATCTGGCTTTTGTACACATCTAGAACATACTTAGCTTCTCGTAACTGATGCACAAGTGCAAGCAGTTCTAGCATTCACTTCCTCAACTCTTTGAGGTGCTAGGCCAGTACCAAATCTTAAGGGAAGGAAGCCTTTCTTGGAATTTCCAAGAAAATGGAACATGTCCAATGGGTACTACAAATGTGACATTCCCAATACCCCCTTCTCTTTGCTTCTGAACACCTTCAGAACTAAGATCCAAGAGGTATCCTTGAAGTCATATTTCAAGATATGGAATAGCCAGTATATAAAACACTTATTATCATCCTTATATCATTCCAAATGATTAGGATATTATCTACATTTAGCACGATGAACACAATAGAACTCCCACTAAGCTTCACATGATTTATCAAGATTCTATCTAAAATCATAACATTTACAATTTCATCAAATCTTATGTTCCAACAACAAGAAGCTTATTTGAGTCTATAGATGGATTTCTTTAGCTTTCACACCTTACTTTCCCAAATCATGAAGCCCTGTGGCTACTTCATCTAAATATCCTCAGAGAGGTATTCTTAGAGGAATGCAATCTTGACTTACATCTTGAAGATGCAATAGTCAAGTTGTGTAGCTAAGGTTAGCAATATTCTGATGATTTTAAGCATGGTTACCGAAGAGCAAGTATCATTGCAAGCAATGTCTTCTCTTCCGATTTATAGCTCATGGCTACGAACCATTCTTTGAAGGTCTCTACCTTCAAATCAGGTTCCCCCTTCTCTTGAAGATCCATTTACACCTTAATTGGTCTAACCCTTATAGGTGGATCCTCGAGGGTCCATATACAACATTTGTATATGAAGTCTTTTTTAGAATTTATTGCTAATATCCATCTTTCCATATCATGATCCTCAGGAGCTTCATCACATGAAGTCCGATCATTATCAGACTTAACTGACACATGGAATACATCCTCAAACTCATTTGAAGAGGTATTAGTGCTTCATCTTTAATTGTCCCTTTTAGTTTCTGATTTCAGGAGCCTCATTATCTCCTCAATATTAAATGATCTCCTACACTTCATTTCCATCTTGATTCTCAAGAGAGTCATCCTCTAAGAATCACATTCTCAGAGATGAGATCTTTTAATAATCTCAGGGTCATAAAGTAGGTATCCAATATCATCCTTTATTTTCCTAACGAAGTAGCACTCTCAAGTGTTAGATTCTAGCTTACATGCATGGAACCTTATTAAGAATATATATTGTAGTCTCTACTACACATATATACCTCGAAACCAAGGGATAATTATGCTAAAATTAATCATTGATCAAATCATGTCACACATGATCCAATTGTATCTCCCTTCAACTCCATTGAGTATAGGTGTGTTAGGAGGATTGAGATAGAAATAATATTTATATCTTTATAAGGAATTCTTTGAATTCATCTAATAGGTACTTGCTACCTTGGTTAGATCAAATTCATTTAATCTTCCTTCAAACTTTGGTTCTAAACCAAAATTATGAAATCTTTGAACATTTCAAAGGTTTCTCAGGTGAAGAGAAGAAATCTCATATCATACATAATCATCAATAGATATCATATATCCATGATATTTTCTATGATATAGATGATTTACATACATCAATATGTATGAGATCCCGAATACCTTGACATCTTACACCTTTCCTAAGAGAAGGGTGTATTGGACATTCTTCGAATACAATATTCACAAGTATGTAAGATTTGAAATTTTAGACATTCTAAAGTTTCATATCTTACTAGTCTATTGATATCATCAGCAGATATATGTCCAAGACTTGATGCCAAATCACTGTCAAATGATCTTCATCCTCCTATTGATCTTATAAAGGTTTTAATTTCCAATATTAGAAATCTTAATGAACCATTCATTAATTTTCTAATTTTGTGGAGTCCACTAGATGTTAGATTGATATCTGAAATTTATCCATCATAACTCTTTATGATAGTTCTATCTCAGAATTCATGTTTATTTCCAACATTTAGAAACAAACAATGAGTGTATTATAATATCTAGGTCATAGAAACGTTCTCCAAGACTAAGGGCTCTCCCACTGAGAATATGAAGTCTATCTGTCCACAGAGATTGCTGTAACAATTACATTAATATCCATGTAGATGACTATTAAGCCTTAAGATCAAATTTCTAATCTTCTAATATATACATGCAACCAATTGCAAGTGTCATTAGAAGATTGGGATACAATTATCAGACTTTATCTTATGAAATAAGTAAGTCAAAGTCCGTGATTATATGTAGATTATTCTGATGCTCTATCTGAATCCTTCACTAAGGATTTTAGACAGAGTTGATAGTCATACTATCAACACATCAACTTATTGCAGTATTGGCATTCATCCAACTTTTTGGATGTCATATGGAAGTCACAGAAGTACACTCAACTCTTTGATTTTCCTTCTCACATGGGTCCGACCCATGCTTCCGCTGTGCTCTCTTTATCTATAAACAACCATTGTTCAAGATAAAGAATCTCTTATGTTGAATTCAAAAGATTTCAATACAAGAGCACTTCAACATTTATACATGCTTCATTAAATTCATAAAAAAATGATTATTATGAAGCTTCATGAATGACTTGAATATAGATAGTAGAATGATGACGCTCACCACATCCACATACATCTTAACTCTTAGAGACTTAGGTTCAGGTAG
Organism: Ottelia alismoides; assembly: GCA_037367405.1. Lineage (NCBI taxonomy): Eukaryota > Viridiplantae > Streptophyta > Magnoliopsida > Alismatales > Hydrocharitaceae > Ottelia > Ottelia alismoides. The sequence goes on from JAZKJV010005973.1 coordinate 545,163, forward strand.
GTATTCAAATATTTTGAATACATCATCTCCTTCGAGCTACCATTCTGCATAATGCAGAGAAACATGTCATTCATGATTAAATGTCTAGAGCACATATGTATGCCAGAACATCTTCTTAGATTTTATAAGGATTATTTGACAATTACGATCATCATCGACATGTCACTTCGAAAGTACACTCGATGATAGATCGAGACTATAGAGACATTCAAACCCTGAGGGTGATATCTTATTGTCTTATTTAATTGTCATTCCTTATTATGTTGAGGAAACTTGTATACTGCAACCACATACATTATGTGTCCAATTGCAAGTACAATATCTGGATCATGAGTCCAATCCATGATATTTTACTGGTTATTATTGAGTATAACATTGAGTGGGTTTTATGAAGGATTATAGGAAATAAGAAATTTGCATAAGGGTATATATATTATATATACATATTTTTCTTTGATTTAGGAATTTTTTATATCAAATTTGTCTTGCCTTGTCAACAATGAAAGCTCATTCCTTTAATCACTTTCAATGTAAGAGATATTCTTACCATTATATCTCTAGCAAGATCTAGGATCTCCTTTCCTATCTTTGTCACATCCCAATAATATGAGAACCTGTGACTCCGATAAAAAGAAGCGGGAACACATTCCGCCTTGCAAGTCCAACTTGCATCTCCCAATTCGGTCTTTAATACCCGAGCCCACCACCCCTAAGGTGATGTTGACCCATCATTAATTGAACCAACCATCAACAAGCTTAATACTCGCTATATGCAATCCAATATCGCCCCAATAATTATGAGGAATTGATATTGAGGTCACTACGTATACAGCCTTACTCTTTCGAGAAGCAAAGAACCCGATCCAAATAATTGTATATAGGATCTGTCACTTCGGACAGACATCTCCTATATACAACTTTTAGCAACGAAATTCTTTGCCTTGATGGGAGACCATGGATGTCACTTATGTGATCCTCCACCTCATATTCAAATTGTAATTAATTATCATGAATCATATTCACATAATAATTCTTCCAAGGGAAATACACATCTATTCACAATAGAGTGCCTTTAATAGGATATAATTAACATAATCAAATTAAATTATTATCAATCTAATTTTCAATCAACAAATTTGATTATTACTTGAATAGTAGGTATAATCTCAAAGTACGTATTATTTTGAATTTTAATAATTAGAAAAAATACACTTGATTTCTCCGACATTATCGAGTCCCTACCCACTGTCATGGTCAGTACCGAAGAGAGTGGGACGGACCACATACGTTGCAACCCGCTACCCCAATGCTCTCCGACTAGACACCATATCCATCGCAGGAAAGGATAATGCCAGATAGATCATCATGTACTTTGAGATGCTCATCGGTCTTTCAACCGAAATTATATCATATAATATACATCAAAATAATTTTAGTTATATTATAAGGAGATTTGCTAAATAATTCCCCAATCATATTCTAGCAATAGAGTTTTGCATGTAAAAGTTGTCCTACAACTATTGTAGGATGACCTAGGGTTTCTTATGCAAACAATGTTTGTTGATGATTTTATATTAACCAATGATCAAGATCTACTATCTTATCATTATGGTTAGTGGGATGTCATTCAAGGAATTGATTATCATCTTTAAATATTTCAAAATATTTATCAATAACCAATTTCAGAAAATTAATAATTAATTTTCATCAATATAATTGAATGACCATCACAAGGTTCATGATCAAGTTTGTCAATTTCCAGCAGTGACCCCTAATCACTAAAATTAACTTATCTTTATCAATTTATATCCAACATTTGCAAAATCAGTTTCCTAATATTGCCAACTTGATTTACAACAGAACTTAAGTAATATTTCAAGCATTTTGAGGCGCATTAAAATCGTAATTAACAAATTAGTCACGTTCAGATTTGCTGTTCCCGCAATAGTGAATACATGCTTATTCAAAAGGCCATATCTTGAGCAAATTAAATCCAAATTTAGTAAACTCAGATCCTATGGTTTCCTTATTTAATGAGGAACAAAATCCAATTGAATATTTCTTGTTTAAACAATTTAAACAGTGCCAAAAAAATCAATTAGACAGAGGTGCGAAAATTCAAATGCGGTAAAAATTTCGCGACCCTTTCAAACCCAAGTCATCCTAGGTTCATGGATCATATTCAAAATATTTTTTGACCTAAGGCTCTGATACCACTTGAAGGATATCGTTAATCCTCAAGCACATCACGGAAGCGTAACGATCACATCTTATGTGATCGGGGCAACTAGTCGCACTAGTCGCAAGGTGCAGCGAAATTTAAAAAATTTAAAACACATGATGAAACCACATGATCACAAGAACGTTTCTTGGATTGTTTCATCAAAGCACAAAGTATTAGAAATACCTCTCGAAGCGTGGTTGCGATCATGAGATCTCTAAACCAAGAGATCCTCCTGTCTCAAGTTTGATCCACGAAGACAGCACTTGTAGGCGTGATGATGAGACGCGTGACTCCCGCAATCCTCGACGAAGATCCAAGCCTCGAATCCCCTGATTTCGTCCAACGAAATCCGTCGTCTTCCTCTGTAGCAAGCAGCTCCAAAGAAAATGGAGATCCTCGAGTAGTCGAAGGCGAAGGCGAGAAGGTTTCTCTCAACCCATAAGATGGACGACCACCTTTGAGAGAGAGAGAGAGAGAGAGTAGGCGTGTACTCTATGCGCTCTTCATGTTGTACTCTCAAGGGTTAGGGTTGCCCTCCTTATATATTAGTTTGGGATCCAATGGATCTCAATCCAAGGCATACATAGATCCAACGGCTAGGTTGATGCATGTATCAATCAACAGCCATGATTGTTGTTGGTTAAAAACCAACGACATTAATTTATATCAAATTAAATATATGTTGCATTATTATCAACACAATTTAATTTTAACATAAATTATTTATTAAGAGATAACAAGATAACAAAAAGGGAGACAACAAATCACCCCTAAAAAATAGAGGGCGTCACCTATGACTAAGTCATTGGTGACGCCACCTCTTTTGGTGGTGATTTGTCTTCTTTTTATTTTTATCCTATTATTTCTTAAGAAATTGCAATAACTTTTATTGCAATAATATCCATCAAATTAATTCCAAATTAATTTGAGAATTTTTCAATCATGCCATTGAAAAATATGTAAATCATATTCACAACCCAAACTAATTTGTAAATTACATTTCCAATTAATTAATTAATGTGAATCCAATCCAAATTAATAACTAACAAATGCTATTTACAAAATCTCTCTCTCTCTGATATATATTATAAATCACATTTATAATATACACAGATATTATGGATAACACTATCCACAATTTGTTTTTCCTTGATAATTAAATCTCATTTAATTATCTTGGACAATCATTCTCACAATATGAATCTTATTCATATTATACTTGATAATTAAATCTCATTTAATCATCAACACCTTGTTGCTTGGATACAAAATTCATCATAGGAATTATTCTTGAACTCCTTCAAGAATAATGTGCTTTCTCCGCAGATACTTGGAGATAAGGACAGGGCGATTGTATTATTCCACGTATAGTGACTTGGATATTGAGATCTCTTCTCAAATCCAGATCTAAAGGACCTCCCAAAGATGCTTGATTAAATCAAGTCCATATACTTAATCTTTTCATTGCATCTGAATATCATTCAGATTAATGTCCAACATTTGGACCAAGATCAAGTTACTTCTCTACAGAGAGGAGTCACTAAAATCCAGACATGTTTCATCACTCCCTCGGACTGGAAGCGTCATGGTTATATAATCGTTTATGATCACATCACCCTCATGTATTCCCAATACCTGCGCATCCTTCATACTAGAAGACCAATGATCAACCTGAAGATGAAGATCAATTTTACAATGTCTTCTTCAGGGTTTGATCACCAAGTTTCTCAATCTTGGTCATTGGGAATTGGTATCGATCATATGCTTTCCCAAAGCATATATTATACCTTCAAATTCTTGTCATGCTTCCAAAGCACGACGACCATGCATGGAATTTGATCGGTCCCAATACCTCATGAGTGAGCTCATGTCTTCCGGTTCATAAGTGAACCTGTATGCTCTCTTTGAGAGATCGTATTACTCACATTCCCTTATATGCACACCAGCTCTCCGATGTATAGACCTTGGTTAGGTCATCAACCTATTGGTCTGCCAAATGTACTCACTCAGACATATAGTAGCACATCTGTCTCTGGTCAGAGGATGTGTGCCTATGCTGTGACAGCATTCAACATAGGACTTAGGTTATCTCGATCTTGTTAAGTCAACCCTTTGACCTAACTAATCTGACACCTCCGAATCAATATTCCTATGCAGAGGACCTATATCAAGAGTTCAGTCAGATATCAGCCTATGTGAGAAAGGATTGCCATCTCCTACTCAGGCCGAAGATCATCTCTTAATAATCATTTGATGGTGCTTGATGAGTCCTCTATCTAACTCTTTAGATATTCATCCAAACACCAGCCTCTATGATTCAATTAATGAATCAACAACTGTATGATCATTAAGATGGCCATGGTACATAACCCTAATTGTACAGAGGGACCTGTTATGCAAATTATTTATTCTTCATTTCAGATCAGGGAATGATACTTGGAATAACATTTATTGCATAATGGCTCGCTGTGGGCTCACATGTCCAACACTTACTATCCATGAACTCTTTCTAAGAGGTATATGTGTGTTGACTTCTATTTTCTCTTCAATTTATGCTATAAGAACATCATCGATCTCACTTGTCTCAATGAGTTCCTTTGCTTCATTGTTATCTTGACACTTAAGGAAGTCTTCCTCTAGAAAATTTACATCTCTATAGACAAATACTTTTAATGTTTCAAGGTCAAAAATATGTATCAATGTCATTCTCTACATACCTAATGAAGAAGCACTCTTAGATACAAGAATCCAATTTGCTTGCATATGTATTTTTTGCATGGACAAAACAACCCCAAATTCTCAATTGTTTACAACTTGAATTGGTTCCAAACCACAAATCATGCTTGTTATTCATTCTCCATTCCATCGCCACCTACTTGGTTCGAAAGTTGTTGTACACAAACAACTAGACCAACATACGTATTTCCTTAGAAAAGTAAAATGGGGAGCATGCGTTCAAGTGCTAGAGTTAGTCTTTGACCTATTTGTTAGGTTTCTTTCTTCCTTTATTAAGACAACTAGCATGATTGGAATCCTTATTGTCAACTTTTCGCTTTTTAATTCCCTCTAACTTCACTCTCTTATCTTTCACTCATAAGGGGTTTTAGGTACACACTAACTTGCTTGGAATCTTATTTAGTGAAGGAAGTTTAATACTTTTGAAGGGAGTTGATAAAGACCCACACATCACGACAGCATGGAGATCGTATCATATACGATCTAGGTCAGCTAGTTACTAGTCGATGGGGTAATAGAAATTAAACATTTTTCGATAGAACCGCATGACATGTGAACAATTCCCATGTCATTTCATCATGATCATACAAATATAAGGATTACCTCTTGAAGCGTGACCTCGATCTCAAAGACTCTAAAGGAAGATACCTCATTTCTCAAGTCTGATCCGATGAGAGAGCACTTGTGAGCGTGTGGATAAAACATGTGCTTCCCACAATCCAAGGTAACGATCCGAGCAGGGAGCCTCCTGATTTTGTTGTGTGAAATCCACCATCTTATTTAAGAGCATGAGGCGTTGAAGAAGATGGAGTTCCATGAGAAGTCAATCCAGAGCATGATGGTAGCATGACAACAGTGGAGCTCTCAACAACCCCAGGTGAACGACCACCAAGAGTTGAGAGAGAGAGAGAGATAGAACACGTGTAGAGAGAGAGAGTTGTTGTAACTTTTGCTTCATCTTAATTGTGTGTAGAAAAGGGATGGGTTTAACCATTCTTTTATACAAAATTGGATGGCTAGATGCACTTCTGATGCAATCTTAATTGAATCAATGGCCAAGATTTTGTTGTAACACTTTGCAATAATAATAATTAATTTTAAAAGAAAACAAATAAGTTGAGGTCATTCTTCAACAAATTTAATTAACTTAAAATCAATTCCATTCTCATGAATAAAGAGAAAGCAAAGATCCAACTTCCAAGAATGAGGAAAGGTGATAACCTCCTTCCTCATTAAGGAGTGCAGACATCCCCCTCGATTGGAAATAGATTTTCTGTCTCCAATCTACTTTTGATGTATTTTCATGACATTAAATTTTTATTCATAGAATTATTTTTCATCAAAATATCACCAAATATTTTGCAAATTATTTGTGACAATTGAAACAAACCATTGATTAATTATGAATCATATTCATACATCTAATATTAAATGTAAATCACATTTACATTTAATTTTACAATGTGAATCCAATTCATATTTAATTGTATAATGTAAATCCAATTCATATTTACCTATAATTTGCAAATCTTATTTACAATTAAAGTTCTCTATGATATTATGAATCCCATTCACAATATTTATGATTATTGTGGACAGTGCTATCCACATTAATCTTATCTATAATATTTAAATCCATATTTAATTATCTTATATTTCACTCTAAATATATCCAAATAATGTGGATCATATCCACATTATTAATTATAATTAAATCATATTTAATCATCAAATTTCAAATTCTCATATATCATCTAATGGAACTATTCTTGAACTCTTTCAAGAATAATGTGCCTTATCTATGGATACTTGGAGATAAGGACATGAAGACAATATATTCCATGTATAGTGATTGGATAGTGATATTTAATCTCATATCCATATCTAAAAAACCTCTTAGAGATGTCTGATCAAGTTAGACAAAATATCCAATCTTCTCATTGCATCCAAATTACATTCAAATCAATTTCCAACATTAGGAGCTTTTGGCAATGCGGGCCTCCCACCGGGAAGCCCGTACGACGGGCTATTAGCTCAGTGGTAGAGCGCGCCCCTGATAATTGCGTCATTGTGCCTGGGCTGTGAGGGCTCTTAGATTGAATAACTAGTCTACTAAGTGAAGTCACTAAAATCCAAACATGTTTCATCACTTCCTCAAAATGGAAGCGTCACAGCTATATAATCGATTAAGATCACATCACCCTTGAGTATTCCCAATACCCATACATCATGCATATTGGAAGAATTAGAATAACCCGAAGTTCTGATCTTTTTTGAATTGTCTCCTTAGGGGTTGTATCATTAAGTTTCTCATTAGATCATTGGGAGTTGGTATCGATCACATGCTTTCCAAAATCATATATCATACCTTCAAATCCTATCTTGTTTCCAAAACAAGATGACCAACGTTGGAATTTGTTTTATCCCAATATCTCATGAGTGCGCTAGTGTCTTTCTATTCAGTAATGAAACTGTATGATCCCTTGGAGAGATCATATTACTAATATACCCTCGTATGTACACCAACTCATCGTTGTATAGACCTTGATTAGGTCATCAACCTAATGGTTAACCTAATGTACATACTTAGATATATAGTAATACACATGTCTCTAATAAGAGGATGCGTTCCTATACATGATAACATACGACATAGGTCTTAGTTATCTCGATCTCATTAAGTCAACTCTTTGACCTAACTCTACCAACACCTCTGAATCTCTATTCCTATGCAGAGGACCTGCATCAAGAGGTTGGTTGGATGTTAGCCTTTGGAGTAAGGATTTCCATCTCCTTCCCAGGCTTGAGATCCCTTCTTAATAATCACTTGACAATATTGTTGAGTCCTCAATCTAACTCTTTAATATTCAACCCTGCACCACCCTCTATGATCCAACCTTTCGATTAATAGTTGTTTGATATCAAGATGGCCATGATACATAACCTTAATTGCACTAAGGGAACTATTATGAAAATTTGTTAGTCTTAATTTCAATTTAAGAAATGATATGCAGTAATCTTTATTGCATACTGCCTCAATGTGGGCTCACATGTCCAGCAATCTTCCACTAGCCTAAAGAGCCATTAATGGGATAATCTTTAAACCTACACTCATGTGCTAATCATCTATTTAGATAAATAGCTTGGTCAGTTGACTAGACACTCTGTCCCGAGAGACTATGCCAAGTCCTTTTACAGACTTGCATATCTCCTAGTAATAATGCTCATGTCTAATGCAAATGTTTCATATTGTGCAACCAATACTGAATCTTGTTAAAGTAGTCATAGTGCCTTGCATATTGCTAGTTTATGCCTTTGGGACTACAACTCGTTAATTATTATAACCAGCCAGGGATTTCTACTATCCTTATCTGAATACCCTTATGCTTGGAGATCTCTATCTCCTTAGACTAAGACATAGTCTTAAGTATTATATGGCATATGTATGTAAGACTTTTATATCACTATCTACAAAGTCTTAAGTCTTTAAAGATAAGATTTTGAGGTCACTATTTCAAAGGTCTTGTGTCTTTGAATTTATTATTATTTCTGCAATTAAGTGTTTTATCTCCATAGTAGGATTGGTAACAGTTTACAACTCCTGCTGTCTGATAGACATCTGACTTTTATACACACCTTGCGTACACTAGGAGGGCATGCTGCTTTAGCATCCACGTCCTCAACACTTTGAGGCGATATCCCTTTAGATAGGTTAGTACCATAACTTAAGGAAAGAAGCCTTCCTTTGGAATTTCCCATGTTGGATACGGATAAGGACTACTCTTGATGTGGCGGTCCCGATGCCACGTTCTCTTTTCTTTTGGACAACTTAAGTAAGATTTAAGAGACATACTTGAGATCTTTTATCTTAAAAGTATGCAACAACCAGATTATGAAACACTTATTATCATCCTTATATCATTGTAAATGATTAGTATTTCATTTACATTTAGCATGATGAAAATATTGACACTCACACTAAGCCTCACATGGTTCACACAGATTTTTCTGAAATCATAACCTTTACGATTTCATCAAATCTGATGTTCCAACTATACGGAGCTTGTTTGAGCCCATAGATGGAGTTCCTTAGCTTACACACCATGCTTACTCAACTGTGAAGTACTTCATATAAATTGTAAAGGTATTCATTTAGGAATGAAATCTTGATTTTCATCTTCTAGATGCCATAATTAAGTTGTGTATCTATAGTTAGAAATATTCTGACAGGTATATACATGGTCACTGGAGAGAAAGTCCCACCGCAATTGATGTCTTCTTTTTGTGTACAAACCATGCTTTGAAGGTCTCTACCTTCTCGTCAGGTTTCCTCTTTCTCTCGAAGATCTATTCACACCCAACGAGTCTGAACCCTATAGGTGGATCCTCAAGGGTCCATACACAACATTTGTGCATGAAGTCTATTTTAGGCTTTATTGCTAACATCCATCTCTCCATGTCATGATCCTCATAATCTTCATCATATAAAGCCGGATCGTTGTCAGAATTCTCTGAACCATGGAATCCATACCCTCTAGGTGGTCTTACCACCCTCAAACTGATTTAGAGAGCTATGAGTGTTTCATCTTTAGCTATCTTTCTATTTTTCAATTTTATGAGCCTTATTATCCTCCTAAGATTCAATAAGTCCCTTTACTTCATTCTTGCTTTGATTCTTAAGGAAGTGATCCTCTAAGAATCATATACTTAGAGATGAAATATTTTAAGAATCTCATGGTCATAAAGTAGGTATACAATACCATCCTTTATATACCTAATGAAGTAGCACTCTTTAGTGTTAGATTCCAACTTACTTGCATCCACATTTCTGTCATGGAACAAACAACCCTAAATCCTCAAATATCTAACACTAGATTGTTGACAAGGTTTTGGCCTATTGTCTAACAAGCTAAACAAGTCATCATTGTGTTGATCAATCCTTCAATTAATCAACAGTCGACCCACAATTAGATGAAGAAATCAAAGTGTGAATGTGAGTAAAAATTTATTATAACTCTACAATAATATTTATAGGTGTAAGTATGGTAGAGTGCCGAACTCAAGGAGGCGTAATGAGGATAGAAAACATATTGTTTATTATTACTAATTAACAATATTTTTGGATTTTTAGTTTTTTCTTAATTTTATGTCTTTTTTGCTTTTCATATTATTTGTTTTTATTTATATTCAAAATTTTATGATTAATATTTTTATGTTTAAATTTTGCAAAATTTTAATTTCTTTTTTATTTTGAAAATAAGATAAATAATAATAAAGATATAAATTATATATGCACTATAGATATTATAAAGAAAAAATGTGTTTTTGGATTTTTAAATAAGTTAAACAAAGTCAAAATAAAAAAATAAAATGTTTTTGCATTTTTGATATTTTTCTCTATTTTTGTTAATTTCTGTGGTATTTTTCTAATTTTTATGGATTTTTAAAGTTGAAAATACATAAAACAATGGACATATTAAACCCAAAATCTTGTTTAAGGTTTTGAAAATAAACATCAATTTAGAAATATCCTAAACTAAATTTAATATATACTATAAAGAATAAGGAAAATTCAGAATCCGGGAACACTATTTTTTAAATTTTCTAGAATTTTTTCAAATTTTAATAATGCTTTTGGGATTTTGTGATTTTTAAGGTTTTTGTTTTGTATTTTTATGTAATTTTTGGATAAGCGTTGATGAATCATATCTTTCTATCTTAAGAAAATCAATAAAATTCACTATCAATTAACATTAATTATTAATAGTTGCGTTGTATATAATTAACTCTATTTATTGCGTATTAATGTCCTTATTATCGTGCTTTTATTTTATGTGTTTATTATTTATTAAAAATCAAATAAAAATTAGTATAATATTGTACATCATATGTTTAACATAATTTAAGAAATAAAAATCCAAAAAATAAGAAAAGAAATTAAAATAAGTGATTTAATATTATAAATTACTTGCAAAAGCATTTACTTTGTATAGTTGACTTATTTTCTCTTGGTATATCTCATCGAGATCTATAACTTCAATGTTGAGCATTTTTCTGATTTTGCTTTTAAGTATTTCTTTTGATTTTTTATGTATTTATTCTTTTTCTTTGACATCTGATTGGGCCATGTGGCTTCATCCACACCCACCATGTGGCCCGGCTCTTTAAACCTTCCTGCCTTATTCTCGACCATTGGATCTCAAGATCTAGCGGCTGGGAGTTTGTCTCCAACCTCTGGCTTCTACCTCTGCGAAGTGATGCAAGTCGCTAACCACTCTACTTCACCATTTTCTTCGGCCATATCACATGACCTCTCCACCAACCTCCACCACCTTTCTATTTGCCTAACCACCCTCTTTCACCCAAACCCCTATCGTTATCTAATCTTAACCCCCTAGTCGGTTAGAGGCAGTTGAACTGCCCCACAACCGCTCAACCACCGACCTTCCTCGATCAAAAACCCCCCTTCGCCTTTTGCAACTGCATTTGTCCCTTGTGCGAGACACCTCCCATCCTCTTCCACCTTTCCATGATAAATAAATGGAGAGCGAGAGAGCAATGATGGAGATTTGACTCTAACGAGATCCAAGGCAAGCTTCACCTTGTTACCGTCATATCCAAGCTGCTCGAGATCAGTTTTGCGGCGCAAACATTTGATGCGAAGAGCAGAGAAGCTTCCAAGCTTCTTAATAGGCCTCGATCCTTCTTCAAATCCATCATTTTCATCAATTCATCTTCATGTAAGTTTTCCTATCTTAATTTTCTTGTGTTTTCTCCATTTTATTTTCAGAAAATTATAGATTCAATCGTCTATTTGTTGTGCTTGATACCATCACCATGTATCCATGATCCACATGCGATCTCTAGTTAAACCCCTCCATTTCACCATTATGGTATCCACTTCGATCCATCTCCTTCTTTTGTGGATAAGGGCCCACTAGGGCTTGATCCTCTGGCTCTAGGAAGCCCCATCTCACCTCATTTGAATCCACATAGAACCCTCTTTGCTTTGGCTAGTTGCACAGGCATGTACATACTTGATTATTTGTTGATTTATTGGAATTCACATTCCCTCTCCGATCCCGGTCAAAGCCTCTTACACCACACCACCTTTTCATGTATCCAGCCATTATCGGACCTCTATCACTTCTCCAGGGCCTTCGTGAGACCATCGTCGAGGTTCCTGGACCCTTAGGCAGTTCATCAATGCACAGAGGAGCTTACGTTCCATTGTCGATGCTCCGCCCAAGCTCCACCGCCCACAGAGGAGAGGGTCGAACATGATGCATAGTTGTCATTCGATCTGATCGTCCAGATCTGATCTGACGACTTAGATCACAATTGCCTGCCATCTGAAACGACGCTTCATACATGTGGTTCAAGTGTCCTGAACCTACATCGAAGCATCAGAGAGTGACAAGTATCTTGAACCTACACCAAAGCATTAGAGCATGACATGTGTCCCACACCGTCGACCACCTGAACTTGATTAGTCACATGTTGAGTGCACGTGATTCTGGGAATTTTATTGGCGCACCCCTATAAGTCTTTACTATAGCATATAAGTCCCCACCGATGTGAAAATTACAATTATGCCTAGATGATTTTTTATTTGTAATTTAGTCTTTTTTTACTTGCTTGTAATTAAATAAATTGTGTTTTTATTACATGCCTATGTGTTGTCTCTTTAATAACTTGTGAACCATATAACCAATTTTAATGAATTTGGTGTCCTTTGAAAGCTAATTTCACTCTCTTTAATTTAGTGTAATCTAGCTACTGATTTGATCTACAATTCATGCATTAATATTCAAGTGTAAAATTTGTCTAATCAGCCTAGAAATTAATGCAAAATTGAATTGTTTATTGATTGGATTACATTCTTGAGTATATTGAATTTTTCATTAATTTATTCATTAATCTCACAAGTAATTTAATTGCTTGATCAGGAGCATATTTGTGAGTTGTGCATCTATTTTGTCTCGCATTGCATCATTGTTTTTCATGTAATATAAGTGCATAAAAATGTTTTGAAAATTTGCATGCATCTTATGTTTATTACATCTGGCTTAACTTAGACAGCCTCTAAATAATTTAAATAAATATTTAACATCTTAATAATTTAAATAATCTATCGTGTCCATTTGTTCGATCCTGGATCTACATAGGTATAAATTAAAGCTAAGTCCTCCTTACAAAGATCTTTGACTTGGTTCTGTTGATTGCTTCTTGGCTCGTGCTACAATGAGCACATTTATCTTAGCCATTAAACGATTCACATGCATCAAAATATACTAAAATAGAACTACTATGGTTTTTTGGATTTCTCAAAATATTTTGGAATTTTTATGTATTTTTAATTGCTATACGGGAGAAAATAACATGTTTTGTATTTTTATGAATAGGAAAATAACGTTAATGCCAAATAAGGAATATATATTATATATGATGGTTCCAGGTACTTAGTGCATTTTCCATTATTTTTATATTAACAAAAGCAACAAATAACACATACAATCAATTAATTTACAACACAAGGACTTATTTGCAATTAAAATAAACTAAACATGCATTTCATAATATGTCTTACAAATACATGGTTACACACAAAAAACCCAAGTGCTTCATGTAGAGAGCCACATGAGGTGACTTAGAACTGGACCTATTTGCAAAAACAAAAAGGTTGAGGGTCCAAGTGTAAATTATCCAAAAATATTATACATTAAATGGAAGTTTTAATATTGAAAATAGAATACAAAATGAGGGGGGGGGGTTAGATATGTAATATACCCCCATGTTATCAGCTGATCAATGACGCTCTACTTAATGAGATCAACGACAGGAGGCGATCAACGATTTGATGGAGATGAACGATTTTGATTAAACCTGGAGCCTCAACTTGCTCTGACATCACTAAGATGTGCACGAAGAATAGGGAAGAACTCGATCTTCCTTGACCATTGATCTGATCTAGCTCCCTTCTTGGGTGGTCCTTCAGCTCGCCTAGAAGCTCAAAAGCTTTCTGGAGTAGTTTCGCATCGATTAGGATCGGTCGAAGAGTCTAGGCCTCATTGAGACAGACCTGGGAGTCGTGGTTGCTCTGATGACTAGGAAGTGCTTACAGTCCTTTGTTTTACTCCAGATGGAGTCTTTTAGTGTATAGACCTGCACCAAAATGTTACTGGTCTAGAGAGAAACTCTCTCAACCCACAATATGGAGCAAATAGAAGGGTGTGAGATTGATATAGGCTCTAACGATGGTGGAAGATGGAGGTGGATTCGCTGATCTGTGTAAAACTAGGATGACCTGATGGACAGAGGAGGTGGAGAATGTGACGATGGAGATGATGGGATGGTCAGATGCATCAAGGATATAATGTTTCATAATGGAACAATCGCTAGATCCTAGAGCACCGACGAAGTAGTTTTTGGATTTTTAAGCTAAACTAGATGAAATCAAACAAAATAAAAGCCTTAGATTTGCTAAATATTAACCTACGAATAAAAAAAACTAAGAATAACTAGCTCACCTGATTGGAATGGCTTGGGAGCAGAGAACCACCTGCAGCAACTCCGATGATGGTTGAATCAACATCTACCTCCTTCTATACACCTTGGATCGATAGGGGAGCAACTCCTATCACAAGGGCTCAAATCCAGGAACATATTCAAGGGGTTATAGGGGTCAAAAGTGGATTAGATGCGTTGGAAAATGGATGAGAAGTTTTATAGTTGGTGACCTAGAGGGCTCGTTCGTCCTAGGGTGTTGCTCAAATCAAGGATTTACTAAGGAAGCTCATGGGTCCACGTGAAAGATCATTGGAATGCGAAGAACTTTCATGAAGGAATCATGCACAGAGGAGGTCTAGAAAAAACTAGAAAAAATGGCAAAGAAGAGGAAATATCATGCTTTAAATTGGTTCGAATGAGGAATGGGAAGTTGACCTGGATCGCTGAGTGGCGCTCCTTGATTGGTCCATGTGGATTGCTATCAGACGAAACATAGGAGAAAATAGAATACTGAGAAATTAAAATAGAAGATGATTTTATTAATTAAATCTCAAAAAAGAAAGGCGTTTCTTATTTATTAAACTATTTTAGGTGATTTTTATTTATTTTTATTGAATTATTTAGTAGCATATATTATTTATATACTTAATGTATAAGTATTTATACCTATATACTTTGTATTTATATTTATATTTTCTTATATATATAATATTATATTTACAAAATTTTTTATAATATAATATAATAAATATTTACATATTTTTGTGAGATTCTTATTGTACATAAATGCGTATAATTACATTATATGTATCTTATACCTATGTGTTTTATATTTAATAATTATTTTTGGTATTTTTGAATGATTTTAATTTTATTTACATTTTTTATATGTATTAAAAAATATTTACATATAATAAAAAATATAAAAAATATAAAAAGTAAAATATATTAGATTTATATAAAGATGTACAAGTACCATAGCACCCTAATTAGTCGATTGTTGCATCTTAACTCCAATTTAAATGAAACCAACTTCATTAGATAGATAATTTGATTTAAAATACATAGGAGGTGAGTTTGGTGAATTTTGAATTAATATGTAGGAGATATTGATCATTGAATTTCTCTTTTTGGCTTTCTCAACGAGTATACATAGTAACTTGTACAAGAATTATTTGTGCCAATAGTTTTGCTATTTTTTATACATTATTATGTAAAAGTTTCATGTTGAAAATATTTTTATTTTAGGTTTGTATAAGTGTGTATAAAATAGTATAAAAATAAGCTATATATAGTCTACTTAACACCCAGGGTTTCTAGGGTTCTATGTATAATTATATACATTAATGTGCCCTTATCTTCCCCTACTTTATTCCTTGTTGTCCTAATCAATGCTTGACTTTTTCTTGGGGTATAGGGTCAGTCAGTATCTTTGACACCTCCTTTATTTTCTTTTCATTTCTTTATTCTTTTATTTTAGTTTTAAATATAGGTATTTATACAGTATGTATATAATAAGGTTAGTATGTTAATTCAAGCAAGTTAGTGACGTTTATATGTATTTTTCTAGGGATTTAAAGCCAAAAGAGGAGAATAAAGGTGAATGAATGGCTATTATTCACCCCATATACTTACCTTTTCTAGTCCCTAGCAAACACTTATTAAGAGAATGCGCGTTGAAAGAGAAAATAAAGAAAAAGAAAATAAAGAAGTTAAAATGATTATGATATTTAAACTTATCTTCATAAAATCAAAGTTTAGAGTATAGTCAGATCTTTGGATTGTTAGTTTGCCAGAACCTTATTGAGAATAGGATTTAAAACTTAACAACCCACAAGTTCCACAATCCTCTATTCAGTTCACCTCAATAGTCAGGTCATAATAAATATTTTCATACATAAACACATGTGAATATGGGACTCACTTGTGTAGTGTATATGAAATATAGCTTCCCACATCTGAACTGTCAAAGAAACAGTCTCCCCCAGCAAGGTAACCCTAGTTCCACAATCTAACAACTCTTTACTCGAGGAGCAGGTATTCCCTTCTAAGTTCAGCTGGCTCAAAGAAGAGGGGGTAGAGAAGAGAATGGATTATGACTAGTGTAGTCACATATCCTTTGGAGCTTGACTAGTGTTGCCAAGTCTCCAGCTGCAGGAAGCCTTGTAACTTTGACTTTGAAGAAAGCTTATTGATACATAACTCCGATGGGAATAAATTTTCATTGACTTTTTGCTCGTCTATTTTTTTGGATTTTATTATTTATACCTTTTTATACTATATACAATAACATTTTATACAAAATTTTTCTTCTTGATCTAGTAGATTATCCCTCTTTTGAAGCTTTATTGCAACCCACCGCTTCATGTCTTTATACATCCATGCCACTAGATCTGGTTGGGGTGCACTGGCCTCCTATTGGGGCAATGTATGTTTCCACATGCATGCTTCTCAAGCTATAGAATTCTAACCTCCACCACCTCATCTGAGTTGAGCTATGTGTAGAGTGCTTTGTCCAAGTTAGACCATTGTCGAGAAGAATCATGTGTGTGTCTTGAAATATTCTATTTAGGTATTTAATATGACATGTGAACATAATCTAATGGACTTAAAGAATCAAGTCTCATTGACATGAAAAGTCTTAAATCCAGTTCTTATAAGGTTCCTATGAGATTAAGTGGATTATGGTCTAAACCAAGCTCCAATCTTTAGATTTTATCCAGACTATTGTCAAAATCATTATGAAAATGCTTATGCAATGCAAAGATATTTTTGTGAATTATTTTTTTTTTGTTTTAAAATTTTTATGTGGTTTTTGAAAATTTTTAGGAGTTTTGTATTTTTATGTATTTTTAAAAGGGTTAGTAGGTTGCATGTATTTAAAAACATTTGCAAAGGAATATTTTTCAAAGGTTTGAAAACATTTTACAAAGATTTTTCAAAGGTTTTCAAAAGATTTTCAAAACATTTTACAGACATTTTCAAAATCATTTATACAATAAATTTCAAACCAATTTTTACATTTTTTTCAAAAAGTTTCTACATTTTTACAGGAGTTTTCAATATTTTTATTTTATACTCTTACCCAATGTACTAAAACCATATTGTTGAAAATACTAGAAAGTAAGAGTTATGGCTAACGTATATATACCATTTATACAACCCCCTTTATTAGACTTGTGTAAGTGTGTATGTGTATGTGTGTGAGAGTTAGTGAGATCAACTCTACCGATACTTATTCGGACAGTACCTCATCTACCCCCACACCCCCACCATTTTCGACCTAATAATTCCCTTCATCGATGCCTTCAAATCGTGGAAGATAAAATACGAAAAATGTTGGGACCGAAGTGGAGGATGCCTCTGAGGATTCTGATTTCTCATCTCCACTAAGAACTATGGAGCATGCCCTCACTTCTTGGTTTATGGAAGACAAATCCTCATCGAGGAAGATGTAAAAGAGGGGGAAGGGAATGAAAGTTGAGCAACAATTCATGCCCATAACCACAACACATGCCATCACAAATAGGACGCCAAGGAAGATGAGAGATCGTGGTGCTCCTTTGGTCGCTTGCACCATAACCATATGACTTTTGACCGCAACCTTCTTGATGATGGGTCTTTGATCAATATGTTGTCCTATTAGGTGCTTGAGAGATTGGATGCTTCATTTATACTTAGCTCGAATTACGTCCTCACAACAACCAAGGAGCAACAAAGGAAGACATAACACATGCTACGTATAGAAAAGTACTATACTATGATGACTCAATAAAATAATAAGAAGTCGATTGTCCCCCCATACTTAGGATCAAGTAATCCTAAATATAGTAGATTGTTCACTAGGCAGGGATGATCGAGGGTGAGAATATAGAAATCAACGACTCAGTTGTCAATTAGGGTAAAATGTCCCTAAATAATAGAGCAAAATATCAACAAGTTGACTAACAAGCGAGGGAACAAAAAGGAAAAACATAAGTAACTCATCCCCCTATACTTAAGATGGAGTATATCCTAAGTATAACATTGATGAAAGGGATGAATGAGTAAACGAAAGAATGAAAGAAAGGGGAAAAGAATGAAAAAGAACAATCAAGAAAAAATATTTCTAGTTAGATCATTATCTGAATCTTCTGATTATGTAAGTTGTACTTGAAATGCCATTTCGATCGAATCAACAACGAACAGGAATGTGTCATTCTCTATATATGGCTTCCACAACTATCCATTGACCACAAAAAGTCGCGTGTTAGATGACAATTTAGATATGAGGATGCTACGTCGTCATGCACAATCTTCATTGCAAACGACCCTCTCCATTTTCTCTTCATATTTCCTGGAAATATCTGCAACTTTGCATCAAATAACCATACCTTATGACCAAGCTCTAAAGTCTTTCGTCTGATATGCTTGTCGTGCCAGTGCTTGACTTTTTCCTTGTACATTAGGCATCATCTTGGAATTCCAGGAGTCTGTTTAGATCAAGTTTTCGATTCTGACCACTTACAAGTGAGTCCAAATTATAGATGTTGACTGCCCAATGTGATTTATGAATTAACTCAATGAGAAGATGGCATGACTTCCCATAGACAAGACGATATGGAGATATACCCAGTAGGGTCTTGTAGGTGGTACGATAAGCCCATAGAATAGAATTAAGAAGTTGAGACCAGCTCTTCCTATCCAACCGTACAAGTTTCTACAAAATTATTTTGATCTCCTGTTTGAAAATCAACCAAACCATTGGACTGCATGTGGTAAGGAGATATGACACGACGATCAATGTCGTATTCCTTCACAAGTTTCTTGACTTCTTTATTTATGAAATGGATAACCCCATCTGAGATTAACATTTTGGGAATTCTGAACTGTTAGATTATGTTGTCCTTGAGAAAGCGACAAATCATATGGCTATCTGTAGATTGGGCCATAATAGCCTCCACCCATCGACTCACATAATCTACGGTAAGCATGATGTATTCGTACCCCTGACGGTTAGGAAATGTGCCCATAAAGTAAACTCCCCACACATCAAATACATCAAAAGTTTGGACGAAGTTGAGTGGCATTGAATCTTTAGAACAAATGCTTCCTCCTAATTTCTGATAGTCAAAGCAAGCTTTCACATATACTACAACATACTTGAATAGTGTAGGCCACTAGATGCCACACTGCAATACTTTCGATGTCGTTCTACTTCCATAATGGTGTCCTCATGCTTTAAGCTTATGACAGTGCTCGAGGACACTGGTGTCCTCCTTATGAGGAATGCACTGGTGCCAAATGCAATCAACACCTTCTCTAAAAAGGTATGGATCCTCCATTGGGAGAAATGAATACAGACAAAAACTTGTCCTTCTTTACTCACATCCAATTATGTGGAACTGTTTCAGAGACACGATAGTTCACAATATATGCTACCAGGGGAGAAATATGACACTCAAAATATATTTATCAGGTAAGGTTTCTGTGATCAGTACGTTGCTCACGGGAATCTCTATGCATTCGATTCTGAACAAATGGTCTGCTACCACATTTTTGATTCCAGGTCTATCTCTTATCTACGAATCATGTTCCTAGAGCAGAAGGATCCAACATAGTAGACATGACTTAACATCCTTCTTTTGTTATAAGTATCATATAACATAGTGGTCGGTGAAGATGATAACTTTTAATCTGAGAAGATGATATATGAATTTCTTGAGGGTGAAAATACAATGACCAAGAACTCTTTCTCTATTATAGTATAGTTCTTCTGGGCTTCATCTAAGGTTATGTTGGCATAGTTAATTGCAAATGGTAATCCATCCATGCGTTGTCCCAACACAGCCCCAACAACAAAGTCTGATGCATCCATCATGATCTCGGATGGGAGAGACCAATAGGGTGGATGTAGGACAGACGCTTGAGTGACCAAATTTTTCAATTGAGTAAAGGCTTAGAGGACTTTGTCATCGACAATGAAATCTTCCTCCTTTCCTAACAACTCGATAACAGGTCGGGCAATCCTGAATAAATCTTCTAAAGAAACCAATATGCCCCAAAAAAGACCTTACCTGCTTTAGTATTTTTGGTGGCTCAAGTTTATCAATGACATCCACTTTAGCCAGGTCGACCTCCATACCTCGTTTGGAGATGATATGACCAAACACAATCCCTTTGGTCACCATAAACTGACTCTTCTCCGAAGATAGCACTGAACTCACTTCGCAACATCTCTCCAGTAGTTAGTCTAAATGAGAAAGACATGCATCAAAACTATCACCATAAACCAAGAAATCGTACATGAAAACCTCCAGAAAACTACCCACCATGTCGGCGAGCACAACAAACATACACTTTTACAATGTAGTAGGCGTGTTACACAATCCAAAGGACATCCGCTTGAAGGCATATGTGCCAAACAAACAAGCGAAAGTGGTATTATCTTGATCCACAAGGGTGATTGCCACTTGGTTGTACACATAGTACCCATCCAAGAAGCAAAAGAACTCTTTCCCTACCAACCTTTCAAACATTTAATCAATAAAAGGGAAGTGAAAAGTGATCCTTCTTGGTAGTTGAGTTCAAGCGCCGATAATCTACACATACATACCATGATGTAGGTACTCAGGTCAAGATCTCCTCTCCTTGGTCATTTGTAACCATCATGATTTCTGATTTCTTCAAAACCATGTGTAATAGGCTCACCCATTTTGAGTCAGAGATGGGATAAATAAAGCCAACCTCACACCACTTCATGATCTCTTTTATGATAACTTCCCGAAGATTAGGATTCAACATGCACTGAAACTCATGGGACAACTTGTTGCCATCCTCTAAGTAGATGTGATTTGAACACAAGGCAAGATTTATCCCTCAGAGGTCTGAAACTTTCCAACCAAGTGCCTTGCATTTTTCTCTAGAATCTATAGCAAGTGAGATTCTTGATCCATGGTCAATTGTGAACTGATAATGACCGGATACTGTTCAGGCTCACAATCAAGGAAGGCATACTTAAGATTTGCTGGAAGCAGGAGTTTGAGTCAGTTTTTTTCAATGGCTTCTGAGACCAGACTGGTTTTAGGTGCATGATCCACTAATAATGTGGTGTCCACCTCGGTCACTCTTGGTTCAGATAACAAAATATTGAACATGTCTCCAATGGTTTCCTATTGTTCGGTTTGGGATGGTTATACTTCAAACAACTTGATCATCTCATTGGTATCTACCTCCCTATCACAAAGGAACACAATGCGACTACACTTTCCAGATGAATTCCTGGGTTTCCATGTCATTCAATGATAAGTCCAGGTCTTTGATTTCCTTAATAATTTCACAGTCAGCTTTATGTCGTGCATCATACTCACTTTCCTCAGATGTGTTTTCTGCTGGTTTGGGTTCCACGATCATATAAAGGGTAACTTTGCTACTATATGTGCGAAATGTGATCTTTCCAAACGCATAATCAACTACCGCCTCGTCTGTTCGAAGGAACAATCGACTAAATATGATAGGCGTTTGGAGTAATGGTGGAGAGGATTCCACGTCTAGAACAATAAAGTCCACTGGAAACTTCATGCCTTGCACCGTTACGATAACAACCTCAAATATTCTTTGAGGTCGCTTAATAGATTGATCAGCAATCTAAAGGATCATCCTGGTTGGTTTCAACAGACCCATCCTGAATTTTCATCCTGAATTCTTTGAGAAGTGATGTGGGCATGAGTTTTATTGAAGAGCTACTATCAATAAGAATTGCTCAAATATTTGATTGAATATCTCACATCTGACTAAAGGATCTCCCATGTCTTTCTTTTTGGATGGGAAGTTGCTGATCACATTCATAATGGCCATGGTGAGAATATAATTTTCTGCTCGATTACGTCTATTCTTGCGGGGCTGATACTTTTTTGTACATGCCTTTTTTAGTCCTTTCTTTATGCTCGACATGTATTCCATGTCCTTCAACAATGGCATTTCCAAAAAAATATTTTGCAAGATTTCAGTAATGTCAGGATTAGACAGAGTTGTTTTCAAATTTCTAATTTTTTCTATTCTTCATTGCATTGAGAAATAGAAATTACACGATTCAAACAACATTCATGAGAATTGGATTTTACAAACGGATGACTAGAAGGGTTATAATAATTCATTATAGGGGAAAGCAAAAAGTAGAAGTGTCGGCTTCGTCAGCTTGCATGAGATTAACTGCTGGCTTCTCCTTAGCTTGCACGACTCGACCTCGGCTGTCATCTTCTTTTTGGTAATTTTCTTTATATGTATTTTTGTTCTGGTGCGGCGACTCTTTCTCTTCTTATTCTCCCAGATCGACTGCATGCTCTACTTGGAAAGATGACAAATACTCGTTGTCTGGAGCTTTATTCTTTCCCTTCACAGTGGAAAACGGTTGCAATGTCCCACTGCTCCTGACAGTTAAAGAACTAGATACATAATAGATTCATTCATACCTGAATTGATGGGTATGTAGGATACATCACAAACTACATGCTCTCTACGGCGGAAGTTATTTCGATTTGCTTCAACCTACATGGGGATGATTGTCTTCACGACAGTGAGGTCATCCTAATTCTGGCTCATCTCGATCGCGTTCTTCATGAGTTGGGACATGCAATCAAGATTTGGGTTCACGGGCGCATCCTCAATCTTCTCAGTGGGCGAGGTCGCTAACTCTAATAGTGGTATGGAGGCTACAACAGATGGTTCTGATAAAAGAATGAGGAGGGTACTGCTAGTAATGTGAGTGAGGAGAGACCTAGTAATATCAAGCAAATGTCAGAGTTTCCTTTCAGTTACCCATTCTGTTGAGAGGTATATGGACAAGATGTTTGATGAACAAATCCCCTGAGATGTAAAGAAAGTGCATTGTCAGTTTGAATAATTTGAATACATGTAGAGAAAGAAGTTTTGACATTGAAAGAAATTTCTGACATTTTTATTGATCTTTGAATGTTCCCTCATTAGGTAAATGCAAGATGATTTACTATAATAATCCTCAATAATAATAAAATAGCAATGACCACTCAAAGTGCGGACCAGACAATATCCTTTGTTGAGATACTTATATCTCTACGTCTTTATTTATGTTTTTCTATTTCTCCAGCCTATTTTATGTAATTTTCCCTTAGGATGATGAGAATATTGATTTTGAAATTGAGCAGCAAATTGATAGTGATTGAACTGTTGCCGACAGTAAGCCAATTGTTGGTGGTGTTGTCTCCATGTGTGAGCATTCTTTGGAGACTGATGTTGGGCAGGCTGGTTCTACTGGAAGGTTCTTCCACCTTGTTATTAGTGGAATGGTCGGATGGTGGAGGTTTGTCCCTGTTGTTGTTTGCCTGGACGAGTTAACTATGTTTCATTGACCCATATGTTGTTCACATGGATTTGTGGTGGAGGTGGAAAGAACGACTCAATAAAGATTTGGGGCTCGATGATACACGACCATTTGCATATATTGTGGTTGCGATGTTGTACCTTGGTTGGGTTCCCGCACATAGTAGATATGATGGACCAACTGCGAATGCACTGAGCTATGTAGTCACAGATGTTCCTTTAGTTCAATGATAGAGGTATCAGCTACAGAATTCGCAGACTGACACAAGTTGTTTGAGCTAACCAGGAGCTCCAGCTTCTTGGTAATTTGATTGAGCTTATCCAGACTCTTAGTCCTCTATTCAACGACAATGAGTTTCTCGATATCTTGTGACCGCTTCTCAATAATATCGACCTTGGACAGATGGTTCCTGATAATGTTGAGGTTGGAACTCTCAAAACTATCCTCGTCATAAGATGATGCCATATTGACTGGTTTGTGGATGATTTGCGAATTCTTCTGAAATGCATGAGATGAAGATAATACTGTCGATCCCTCCATCATTTCATTAAAGATTTGCCAGACTACATATTCATCTTCGTTGAAATGAGATCCACCACAGGCTGCATCAACCAGCTTCTGACTATCATGGTTCAAACCCCCCAAAAATGTTTTGGACCAAACTGGTCTTCGGTATGTCATGGTGGGGACACTACTCCTGTAGATCCTTGAAACGCTCCCACACGTCATGATTAGGCTCATGGGATAGTTGTGAGAAGTTTGAAATGAGTGTACACATCTGATTGAGATGACCCAAGGGATAATACTTGTGCAAGAGAGCTGATTTCATCTCCTCCCAGGTTGTTACCACTTTCTCCAAATGATTTATCTAATACAGAGCCTTATCCTGAAGGATAAATAGGAAAGCAATCATCTTAACTGCCTCCAATGCAATGTTAGGGATGTGCATTGTTTCACAGATGCGGCTGAACTGTTGCAAATGGATGCAGAGTTTTTTATTTGTATTGTTGTGGAAAGTCAGCAAGAGAGAGAGAGTGATGAGCCTTCCCGCTACCCTAGTTAATTCAGGCAAATTAATGTCCAAATTATTTACCAATGTTCGTTGCAGTCGGATAACGAGAGGGAATATCAAAAACCACTTTTAATTAAAGCAAGTTAATCTCGAGCGGTAATTTTTTTTACTTGGTGGAAGTCCAAGGTCGAACTCAGGGAGGCAGCTGTCTCCTTAGGTTGATTCGAAGCAAATTTCCAAAGTATGATTTTCGGAGAATATATTTTTTTTGGTCTTTTTCGGTTTTTATTCAAGACACATGCGAAATCAGGTCAAATTACAAGGTAATTCAAAAATATAGTGAAATTAATTCCAAAAACTATGAAATTTGATCAGATTATGAAATGAGATGAAATTAAGCTACCCTAATTTTTTTAGAATTTTCTGATGCACGGAAAATAAAAAATGCAGACCTTAGTGAAAATAACTAATCTAATTTTAATAATTAACAAACGATGATATTTCTCAGAAACAAAATTAATCCAAATAGGTCTAGTTAAGAGCTATCCAAATAAACTTAAATTTTGTTAAAACATTTCACGGTTAATTAATTAAAAATCGATTAAGAGTTTCACTAAATGATTTTTCAAAGACAAACTATACGTGCGAATGGTGTAATTTTTGGATATGTTGTAGCATAGACTTATATCTACCAATGGTGATTTTTCAGATATTTTTCGAAAAACAGAGAAGACGCAATCAATAAATCAATCAAAATGGGCAAAATTTTGCAATTTTCACCAAATTAATTTCCATAAATATTCTGCAAACCAAAAAAATACAAATAAATACTAAAATGGTAGAACAAGAGTATACTACACAATGCAACTTTCGGAATTAAAAATGAACAATAAATGATGACAAAATAAACGTGCAAATAAAGGGGTATGAATTCAATACAGGAAAAGAAATATGAACTGAAATGGAGAACATGGACTTACATGCAATTACTGGAATCTTGAAATTTTTTTAAAAACTTGCAAAGAGGTGTAAGTGTCCCCATTGCAAATACCCAATTCTTTATTCTCCGATAGAACTCCTCTATTTTTGCATGCAAAATAGGGGAGCTTCACGGTGGAGCTTCACGCACACAGGCGGATGGAGTGGAGCTCGGTAGCGGAGGGCGGCAGGGGCCACGGTCGGCGGGGCACCGCGGTGGAGGGCGGCGTGGGGGGAGGCGAGCGGCGTCTTGGCACGGAGGGGGTGGTGCCTGGGGCTAGCAGCCACGCGCGAAGCTAGCCGAGGGAGACAAGGCCGCACGCGTTGAGGAGGCAGCTGGGGGCCGCGCGGCTGGTCGCGGCGGTGGCAAGGACGGCGACGCGCCTCGGCGGCGGGGTTGACGTGTGGATGGGCCGCGAGGTGGCACTGAGAACCGGTTGCACCTGGAGGGAGGCTGGAGGCTGGAAGTAGCGCACGTGTAGCTCCAGCCGCAGGCAGCTGCGAGAGTCGTTGACGGGCAACGGAGTTGCAACGACGAAGGCGGTTGAGGAGTACCTGCAACGAAGAGAAGAAAGCTCGAGCCAAGCTCGGCTATGGTGGAGGTGGAAGAAGGGAGAGGGGGGTTTCACCACCTCCTCTGCCCCTCATGCATTTGTTTAAGTGGCTTAAATAAACGATTAATCGATTCATGAAAGTTCGCCGAAAAAATAAATAAAAATCACCATTGCGTTCGCAACGTGTGATTTGTCCGTTGATGTGCGATCATTTTTGCGAGTTGATGCGTGGATGTGGGTGAATCAAGGAGAGAGAGATAGATACAAGGAGAAGAAACAGAGAGGGGAAGGAGAAGGAACTTCACCTGGAGGGGTGGATGTTGGAGAAGAGATGGAGAAGGTGGAGGAGATGGGGTATGGAATGGAGGTGTCGATGGCTTCTCCCTTAAGTTAAGGGAGAGTGGGATGGAATGGGTAGATGGAGAATGAGAAGGCGACACTTGGCACGCTCGGATGCGGCCATGTGGCTTTTATTTAATTAGTAGCCAAAAAGCATGGGGTTGACACAAGGCGGCTTCTGGAGCCACCACATGTCGCTCTCAGAGAAATCCAAAGTTAGATAAAAGAAAATTAAAAAAAACATAATAAAAGGGCTTAAATCAAAAAGTGATCAACACGAAAGTTGCTCGTCTCGACGAGATCTACAACTTTTATGAAGTGTCGAAAATCAAAGAAAATCGTCTGTAAAAAATGTATTTTTGGGTGGTACCTTATAGGTATAAAATACCATTTTTTCCTTTTGCAATTTTTTGTCATTTTTAATTAAGAGAAAAATCAAAATAAAAATAGAGAAAATATGACGAAAATATTTACAACTCAATCTATTTTTTTTGGATTTTTAATAATTAAGAAATAAAAAGATAAAAATGAAGGGCAAACTAGTCAATATGTACAATATACAAAAGGGGCTCAAAACCCAAGTTTTGCATACGAGCTCTGATTTTAATGAAATTGGTCTTGTTTCGAAGGTCTTTGAATGTATATTCTTTAAAAGTGAGTAGACCTAATTCGGAGTCTATATGAGAGAGATATGTGCATTCTAAGGTCTAAGGTCTCCAACTGGGTTTGGGGTTTTATTGGGTAATTTTACAAGTTAGTATTTTTTTGATATTTTTCTTTGATGAGTGTTAGTAATATATACACTATGGAGTTGGTTTTATTGGATTCGGAGTTAGTATAAAATATATACAAATAGGGTATTTTAGCTAATATACAGGTGAATATTTACAGATGAATTTGGCTTCTTATTTTTGCAATATGAAGGATAAAATGCAGATGTTATCATTGCATGCATGAATGCTAATTATGCAATATAAGAAGAAATATGCATCTATTTACTCGGGAACAAAGCTCTATTTTCAGCTTTTAGAGTCATGAATCACATATTCATAACCCCCCCTATACTTAAACCTTGCTCGTCCCCGAGCAACTAAAATGAAATGCAAGAGTGAAATGATTTTGGGTTCCATACCAAGGTCATGAACAAAAGTTGAAAATGGAGATTGACTTGACCTTTGGATTAATTATGTGGCGGAACCTTATTGGGACCTGAACTTAAGACCTAACAGACTTCAAGTTCCACAAGTCTTCTATTCAAGACGCCTCAACAGTCAGGTCAGAAAAAATCCTCAAGCGCAAATTTCTGATGACTATGATTCTTACTTGTACTGTGTAAGTGAGATATAGCTCTCCACATCAGAAATGGCTCAGAACCAGCCTCCTCTAACAAGGTAACTCAAATAACCCGGTTCAGTAACTCTTTCCTCGAGGAGCGGGGTATTCCCTTCTAAGTTCAAGTGCGACCAACTCAAGAGGAGGGGGTAGAGAAAAGAATGGACGATAGCCAGTGTAGCTACCTATCCCGGGATGCCTGACCAGTGTAGCCAAGTCATCCAGCTGCATTTTCTTTGCTAATATACATACTCCGACAGGTTTTTTTTCTTTTTCTTTTTCTTTTTTTGGACCTGCCTGATTTTTTTGGAGTTCGCACATTTTTCCTTTTTTTTCTATTTTTTGAACTATATACAAGGTGCAGCATGTACATCAGGAGTTTTTCCTCTTGAGCCAGTAGACTATCCCTCTTTTGAAGCATTATTGCAACCCACAGCATCCCGTCCTTAGATGTCAACACCACCAGACTAGGTTGAGATGCACTACCTTCCCTAGAGGAGGACGGATGTTTCCACCCATGTGCTACTCCAAGCTAAAGGATTCTACCTCCTCACCACCTCATCAATGAAGAACTACGTGCATTGTGCTTGTCCAAGTTAGGTCACTGTCTATAAGAATCATGTGTATGCGCGAGATATTCTACTTCGACTAATCAAGATGACATGTGAACATAGACTTGAGGACTCGAAAAATTAAGTCAATTGACCTGAGAAATCTTAACTCCAGTTCATATAAGGTTCCTCTGAAATTAGGTGAATTAAGGTCAAATCAAGTTCATCCTCAATATCTACTCATAACTTGGTTCAGAACCCACTAGCTTTTCACTTTGCATATGCAAGATATGCAGATGAGATGCAGATGACATGCTATGTAGATGAATGTAAATGCAAGACTCTTTTTCTTTCTCTCTTTTTTTTTATTTTTTTTGAAATGCAAGGATGATATGCAAGAGTAAATAAGAAGCCCATATTTTTGTTTTTTTGTTGTTTTTTTTCAAAAATTTTTGTATACCTCATATGTTACAACAAGTTACAAGAGGTTTATAAGTATTATACAGATTATACAAGTGTTATACAATATACAAGTATACAAGAATGTTTTTCCAATTTTTACAAAAGTTTTACAAGTATTATACAAGTAATTTTTTTTTCAATTTTTACCCACCCGTAATTATTGCAAAAATATATACAAAAGTACGCGAAAATAAGCGAAAGTACGATCTATGGGTAATATATACACGCCCCCTATACATAGCGTGTGCCATGTCCTCAGAGCACGAAAAGCGAGAAAAAAAGACATAGCTCATGCTAAGCGTAGGAGAGCTAAAATAACAAAAAGGAGTATAGAAGTCACTCCGCCCTCCTATACTTAGGCTCTGGCAGCCTAAGTGTAGAAGAAGATCAAATGGGGCGGACGAGGGCAAGAGGAGAAATGGGTGAGTATATACGTGGCGGTCATCGGTCCCCCCATACTTAGGCTTTGGTCAGCCTAAGTATAGGACAGGAGTGAGTATGAGAACCGATGTGATCTGGAGGATGTACAACAAATAGTGAATAGACTCGGCTCATTCTCCCCCCTATACTTAGGATCTGATCATCCTAAGTATAGCCATAAAATGAAATGATATGGAGCCGGGGCGAGTGATTCGAATCACTGGGGAGGGAGGAAAATATATACAAGAAGGAGAGAGAATATACAAGGATTAAGAAGGTTTGTGATGAACCTTCTTGCGGACGCGAGGAGGTGGATAATATACATATGTGTCGTTGTCAGAATCGTCCTCAGATGAATAATAGTGAGGTGTAGGGATCGTCCAACGAGGGTCGACACACGTCTGCTTGCTTAGATAAGGCTTAAGGACAGCCGAACTGAGCTCACTCATATAAATCACCTTATCTGGACCCGATGAGGAATCCTCTGATACATCCTTCTCTGGAATGTTGAAGGCAATTTTCTTAGTCGGTTTTTCTAGAACCTGAATCATTGAGAGGGAGATGAGAGCGACACACTTGGAGAGGTTCGGGGGAACATCTCGAGGAATCAATTCTTGACTTCCTCTTCCTAGATAGCCGACTAGAAGAGGGAGCGACCGTGTTTTTATGTGGAGTTAATTTATTCTTGGTTGTTTCCTTTGAAGGTCCAGGATGTGGTGCGGTGCTGACCATGGGTTCCTCATCAAACGAGTCACCATATAGATTAGTATATTCCTGATGGGTCAGCACGCATCTCGAGAAGGTGCCAGTGATCTCAGTTGGCTTGACATTATTGGGCTCTTGTGTCGGATCATCAAAATGGTCAAGACAATCAGTAAAAATCATGTCTGACTCAATGGTAGCTTCTGATCGTGAGTCCTCTTTAGAACTTGTCACGGTGATGGTGCAAGCAGTTGATGAAGTGGAGGTGTGGGGAGTCTCTGATCTAACGGTCGTCCGGACAGTCGGTCTCTTAGGTGTATCAGAGAGGTGGGACTCATCTACCTCTCGATGGTCATGACTGTCAGCGGATGTGCGGGTCACCTTGGAGTAAAGTGTATCAAAGATCGGGTGAGGTCGAAGAGCTCCCAATGCTGAAAAATCGATTTCCCGAGTCTCGCAATCTATAGTCGCCTTAGCTGAGGCTAAGAACGACTTCCCGAGAATAATCGGAGACTGGGTGAACTCTCCTCGGTGCTCGATGTCAATGATCGTGAAGTCCAACTGTAGCAGAGCACCTTGGAAACTAACGATTACTGAAATATTTCCTCTCGACAGTTTGATGGATCGATCAGCCAGCTGAACGATCTCTCTTGACTTCCTAAGTGGCCTGAGTTAGATCTTATCAAACACAGAGGTCAGGAGGATATTTATCGGTGAGTCATCATCGATTCTCGCATGGGTAAAGATGGTGTCTTTGATTTCACATTCAACTCGAGGCAACCGCTTCACTCTGCGGCTTTTGGTCTTTCTCCCCATCACCAAGGAGGTGGCCATAGACATTATATGTCTTTCAGTCCTTGTTCTCTTATTTCCCGACCTCTTGGGCATCAATTTACTTCTCACAAATCGTTTGAGGTCGGGAAAATGATCTATGACCTTTATTAAGGGAAGTTTGAAAATCAATTCTTCATCGAGTGCTTCCCTTAGGACAGGATCCAATTTTTTAGGTCTTTTTCATTTTTTTATTTTTATGGATTTTGCTGATTTTTCCATATTTTTGGTCCTTTTGGGATTTCCATTTTTTTGATTTTTTGGGTGGATGAATGATCAGACTCTGTATTGAAAGGCAAGGGGTTAGTAGAAGAAGGAGATAGAATGGACTCCAGCTGTACATGATGTGTGGGTTCCCTAATGTTTGCTCTATTTTCAACATCAGATCTACTTACTTCTTTCTCCACTTTCATACCCAGGCTGGAAGAAATTGAGTGCAATATTTCCATGACATCTCTCAACTCGTTACCAAATGATTCATTTTTCTTAATAAGTCTAGAGATGTCATCCTCCACAAAATTCTCATGACAAATCATGGGAGAGTTCTGCTCAAGTGGAGGATACTGCTGAGATATTGGGGTCTCATACTCAACATACCTAGACTCTGGCATGTAATTCTGGGTCGAGTATGGACCATCTAGATGGTAAATATTGGTCGGAGCCTCGTATAATGAAACGGGGACTAATAAGTCTAGCTCATGAGTCCAATCTTGTGAGTGTATAGGCTCTCCGAATGAAGGCTGGTTAATGGAAGCTTGATCACTAAAGTCAATCAAGTCTGAGAAATCATGATGTTCAGACCTCTCTATTCGGTTTGTTCGATTGACCAAGTTTTGCCCTAAGGTCAAGTCGGGATGTGTATATGTAAATTGTTGTATGGTCCCTACTTGAGGTGAGAATGAATTATGTGGGGGCATATAGTTTTGCCAATCATCTATCCCAGCAGTGGCTTGCTCTTTATTTGATTCGTTGATTCCTGCAAGCTCTCGAGAATAAGGACAGTCAGCCCAAGATGGAAGTGGATCTGGAGTGTTGGAATATGGAGTAGGTGAGAAATGCGAAGAAGTGGAGAAGTCAGTCGAAGTTCTGACTTCATTATCGGATTGAGGTGGAGCCGACCAGGGGTAAGGGTCTCCCATGGGTGGCGGAGGATACATGAAAGAATGAGAAGGCGGAGATGAACGGTATATGGTCGAGGAGGATTGACCAGAGGTCACAGGGTATGGGGACCAATATCCCGACATCTTTGAAGAGGAAAGGATGATTGTAAGCAGATGGAGGTAGAAAATATACAATTACACAGGATAACACACACAGACAGACTCAAAGACAAACGCAAGAGCAAACCCCGAGTTCACATTTAACACGGTGAAGGACCCGAAACCGAGTCCGATTAATCTAGTTAATTTTAAGTGTGATTTTATCAGACAAATAGCAAAGGTTACGCGGCCTATAGGGAAGTCGGCTCAAAGCCGGATGCGTCTTCCCAGTTTAACCTGTCACCTAAGATACCGCCGGTCCTTCCTTTCATCACTCCTGTCCCAAGTTGATGGATTCAAAGACCTGCCCCTATCTACCTGCAAGCAGGCGGAGGCTGACAAGGCCAGAACTTCACCCCGGGGGGTTGCTGGCAACTTGTCGCGAAGTACCGCAATTTCGCCCCTATCTACCTGAGATAGGCAGAGGCTACTTGGTACTAGTCAGTGAACCTTAATGAATTCAACTTGTGATATTTGCTAGGATTAGTCGGAACGTGATATGGAAGGCGGGGATTTGGACTCTGCCTTAAGGTGTTCACACACACTCAAGTACCGTCACTCAGCCTGAAAACAAGGTCGGGGATTAATCTCCCGCAAACAATTTTCCAATTTTATTGAATTTTTTGGTCAATAGTGTTTAGCAGTCCCAGTTTTAAGTTAGGTTCTCACTGAATTAATCCAACCACACAGCACGCCTATCGGCCAGTCCTAATTTCCTTTTTAATTTAAATGTGAAAAATCAGAGGGGGAAATCGAGAAAAGCAGATGCAAGATAAAAACAATAATGCTATGCTGAGTTCAGAAGACTTACAGTGATCCCTTTGCCTTTTTTATGCGGGATGCAAAACAGAATTGAAATCTTTTTAATCTAAATGCAAATGCAAGCGATGAAAGCCGCTCCTAGACAAGCAGTTCTATTAGCGTGAAGAACATGTTGATTTGGCTAAGTTCTACGGTCTAAGTGCTCTTTTAAGTGATTTGTGTGGTCCTAATGATTACGAGCACAAGCAATTCCTAGATTGGCTCGGGGAGCCGCTAGTGCAAGCTAATTTACCATTCACCTACACAACACACGGGGACACAGTATCACTATATTTACACGCGCGAGAACCCAAACGGGAACCACTGGAAATAATGCAAAAAAGAAATAAAGAAATAAAATGAAAATTACAAAGCCTCTCTATTCACTCAATAAATTTAAATGCTAGATCCTCGAAGCATCCTCGACTCCTCGCGTTCCTCGCACAGAAATAGATTGAGGTCAGAGAGTGACACAGAAAAATAATGCAAAGAAATAAAAGAGATAAATAATCACAAGAAAACTGGGGGTCAGACTACCCGGGGAAAGAAAATCAAACAATCAGAATTTCACTACAAATTAACCTAAGCCGTGACTCCCCGGCAACAACGCTATTTTGATGAGCCTTCCCGCTACCCTAGTTAATTCAACAAATTAATGTCCAAATTATTTACCAATGTTCGTTGCAGTCGGATAACGAGAGGGAATATCAAAAACCACTTTTAATTAAAGCAAGTTAATCTCGAGTGTCAAATTTTTTTTACTTGGTGGAAGTCCAAGGTCAAACTCAGGGAGGCAGCTGTCTCCTTAGGTTGATTCGAAGCAAATTTCCAAAGTATGATTTTCGGGGAATATATTTTTTTGGTCTTTTTCGGGTTTTTCATTCAAGACACATGCGAAATCAGGTCAAATTACAAGGTAATTAAAAAATATAGTGAAATTAATTCCAAAAATTGTGAAATTTGACCAGATTATGAAATGAGATGAAATTAATCTACCCTATTTTTTTTAGAATTTTTTGATGCACATATAATAAAAAAATGCAGACCATAGTGAAAATAACTAATCTAATATTAATAATTAACAAACGATGACATTTCTCCGAAATAAAATTAATCCAAATAGGTCTAGTTAAGAGCTATCCAAATCAACTTAAATTACGTAAAAACACTTCACAGTTTATTAATTAAAAATCAATTAAGAGTTTCACTAAATAATTTTTCTAAAACAAACTATACGTGGCAATTGTGTGATATTTGGATATGTTGTAGCATAGACTTATATCTACCAATGGTGATTTTTCAGAGATTTTTTAATAAGCAGAGAAGACGCAATCAATAAATCAATCAAAATGGGCAAAATATTGCAATTTTCACCAAATTAATTTCCATAAATATTCTGCAAATCAGAAAAATACAAATAAATGCTAAAATGGTAGAACAAGAGTTATACTACACAATGCAACTTTCGGAATTAAAAATGAACAACAAAATGATGTCATAATAAACGTGCAAATGAAGGGGTATGAATTCAATACAAGAAAAGAATTATGAACTGAAATGGAGAACATGGACTTACATGCAATTACTGGAAACTTGAAAATTTTTAAAAACTTGCAAAGAGGTGCAAGTGTCCTCTTTGCAAATACCCAATTCTTTATTCTCCGATAGAACTCCTCTATTTTGGATGCAAAACAGGGGAGCTTCACGGTGGAGCTTCACGCGCACGGGCGGATGGAGTGGAGCTCGGTGGCGGAGGGCGGTAGGGGCCACGGTCGGCGGGGCACCACGGTGGAGGGCGGCGTGGGGGGAGGTGAGCGGTGGCTTGGCGCAGAGGGGGTGGTGCCTGGGGCTGGCAGCCACGCGCGGAGCTGGCCGAGGGAGACAAGGCTGCGCACGTTGAGGAGGCGGCTGGGGGCCGCGCGGCTGGCCGCGGCGGTGGCAAGGACGGCGACGCGCCTCGGTGGCGAGGTTGACGTGTGGATGGGTCGCGAGGTGGCGCTGAGAACTGGCTGCACCTGGAGGGAGGCTGGAGGCTGGAAGTAGCGCACGTGTAGCTCCAGCCGCAGGCGGCTGCGAGAGTCGTTGACGGGCAACGGAGGTGCGGCGACGAAGGCGGTTGAGGAGTACCTGCAATGAAGAGAAGAAAGCTCGAGACAAGCTCGGCTATGGTGGAGGTGGAAGAAGGGAGAGGGGGGTTTCACCACCTCCTCTGTGCCTCATGCATTTGTTTAGGTGACTTAAATAAATGATTAATCGATTGATGAAGGTTCGTCGAAAAAATAAATAAAAATCACCGTTGCGTTCGCAACGTGTGATTTGTCCGTTGATATGCGATCAATTTTGCGAATTGATGCGTGGATGTTGGTGAATCAAGGAGAGAGAGATAGATACAAGGAGAAGAAACAGGGAGGGGAAGGAGAAGGAACTTCACCTGGAGGGGTGGATGTTGGAGAAGAGATGGAGAAGGTGGAGGAGATGGGGTATGGAATGGAGGTGTCGATGGCTTCTCCCTTAAGTTAAGGGAGAGTGGGATGGAATGGGCAGATGGAGAATGAGAAGGTGACACTTGGTGCGCTCGGATGCGGCCATGTGGCTTTTATTTAATTAGTAGCCAAAAAGCATGGGGTTGACACATGGCGGCTTCCGGATCCACCACATGTCGCTCTCAGAGAAATCTTAAGTTAAATAGAAACAAAAATAAAAAAACATAATAAAAGGGCTTAAATCAAAAAGTAATCAACACGAAAGTTGCTCGTCTCGACGAGATCTACAACTTTTGTTAAGGGTTTAAAATCAAAGGAAATCGTCTGTAAAAATGTATTTTTGGGTGGTACCATATAGGTATAAAATACCATTGTTTCCTTTTGCAACTTTTTTGTCATTTTTAATTAACAGAAAAATCAAAATAAAAATATAGAAAATATGAGGAAAATATTTACAACTTAATCTAATTTTTTTTGCATTTTTATTAATTGAGAAATAAAAAGATAAAAATGAAGGGCAAACCGGTCAATATGTACAATATACAAAAGGGGCCCAAAACCCAAATTTTGCATACGAGCTTCGATTTTAATGAAATTGGTCTTGTTTCGAAGGTCTTTGAATGTATATTACTTTAAAAGTCAGTAGACCTAATTCGGAGGCTG
Organism: Ottelia alismoides; assembly: GCA_037367405.1. Taxonomy (NCBI): domain Eukaryota; kingdom Viridiplantae; phylum Streptophyta; class Magnoliopsida; order Alismatales; family Hydrocharitaceae; genus Ottelia; species Ottelia alismoides. The sequence continues at coordinate 581,357 of JAZKJV010005973.1, forward strand.
TATGAGAGAGATATGTGCATTCTAAGGTCTAAGGTCTCCAACTGGGTTTGGGGTTTTATTGGGTAATTTTACAAGTTAGTATTTTTTTTGATATTTTTCTTTGATGAGTGTTAGTAATATATACACTATGGAGTTGGTTTTATTGGATTCAGAGTTAGTATAAAATATATACAAATCGGGTATTTTAGCTAATATACAGGTGAATATTTAAAGATGAATTTAGCTTCTTATTTTTGCAATATGAATGCTAAAATGCAGATGTTATCAATGCATGCATGAATGCTAATTATGCAATATAAGAAAAAATATGCGTCTATTTACTCGAGAACAAAGCTCTATTTTCAACTTTTAGAGTCATGAGTCACAGATTCATCACCCCCTATACTTAAACCTTGCTCGTCTCCGAGCAACTAAAATGAAATGCCAGAGTGAAATGATTTTGAGTTCCATACCAAGGTTATGAACAGAAGTCTAAAATGGAGATTGACTTGACCTTTGGATTAATTATGTGGCGGAACCTTATTGGGACCTGAACTTAAACCTAACAGACTTCGAGTTCCACAAGTCTTCTATTCAAGATGCCTCAACAGTCAGGTCAGAACAAATCCTCAAACGCAAATTTATGATGACTATGATTCTTACTTGTACTGTGTAAGTGAGATATAGCTCTCCACATCAGAAATGGCTCAGACCAGCCTCCTCTAACAAGGTAACTCAAATAACCCGGTCCAGTAACTCTTTCCTCGAGGAGAGGGGTATTCCCTTCCAAGTTCAAGTGCGACCAGCCAGGAGGAGGGGGTAGAGAAAAGAATGGACGGTAGACAGTGTAGCTACCTATCCCGGGATGCCTGACCAGTGTAGCCAAGTCATCTTGCTGCATTTTCTTTGCTAATATACATACTCCGACAGGTTTTTTTCTTTTTATTTTTTCTTGGACCTGTCTGATTTTTTTGGAGTTCTCGCATTTTTTCTTTTTTTTTCTTTTTTTTGAACTATATACAAGGTGCAACATGTACATCAGGAGTTTTTCCTCTTGATCCAGTAGACTATCCCTCTTTTGAAGCATTATTGCAACCCACAGCATCCCGTCCTTAGATGTCAACACCACCAGACTAGGTTGAGATGCACTACCCTCCCTAGAGGAGGACGGATGTTTCCACCCGTGTGCTACTCCAAGCTAAAGGATTCTACCTCCTCACCACCTCAACAATGAAGAACTACATGCATTGTGCTTGTCCAAGTTAGGTCATTGTCTATAAGAATCATGCGTATGCACGAGATATTCTACTTAGACTAATCAAGATGACATGTGAACATAGACTTGAGGACTCAAAAAATTAAGTCAATTGACCTGAGAAATCTTAACTCCAGTTCCTATAAGGTTCCTCTGAAATTAGGTGAATTAAGGTCAAACCTAGTCCATCCTCAATATCTACTCATAACTTGGTTCAGAACCCACTAGGTTTTCACTTTGCATATGCAAGATATGCAGATGAGATGCAGATGACATGCTATGTAGATGAATGTAAATGCAGGACTCTTTTTCTTTCTCTCTTTTATTTTTTTTTTGAAATGCAAGGATGATATGCAAGAGTAAATAAGAAGCCTATATTTTTGTTTTTTTTTGTTGTTGTTTTTTTTTCAAAAAATTTTTGTACACCTCATATGTTACAATAAGTTACAAGAGGTTTATAAGTATTATACAGATTATACAAGTGTTATACAATATACAAGTATACAAGATTTTTTTTTCAATTTTTACAAAAGTTTTACAAGTATTATACAAGTAATTTTTTTTTCAATTTTTACCCACCCGTAGTTATTGCAAAAATATATACAAAAGTACGCGAAAATACGCGAAAGTACGAGCTATGGGTAATATAAACACGCCTCCCTATACATAGCGTGCGCTATGTCCTCAGAGCATGAAAAGCGAGAAAAAAAAGACATAGCTCGTGCTAAGCGTAGGAGAGCTAAAATAACAAAAAGGAGTATAGAAGTCCGCCCCCCTATACTTAGGCTCTGGCAGCCTAAGTGTAGAAGAAGATCAAATGGGGCGGACGAGGACAAGAGGAGAAATGGGTGAGTATATACATGGCGGTCATCGGTCCCCCCTATACTTAGGCTTTGGTCAACCTAAGTATAGGACAAGAGTGAGTATGAGAACCAATGTGATCTGGAGGATGTACAACAAATAGTGAATAGACTCGGGTCATTCCCCCCCTATACTTAGGATCTGATTATCCTAAGTATAGCCATAAAATGAAATGATATGGAGCCGGATCGAGTGATTCGAATCACTGGGGAGGGAGGAAAATATATACAAGAAAGAGAGAGAATATACAAGGATTAAGAAGGTTTGTGACGAACCTTCTTGCGGACGCGAGGATGTGGATAATATACATATGTCTCGCTGTCAGAATCATCCTCAGATGAATAATAGTGAGGTGTAGGGATCATCCAATGAGGGTCGACACACGGCTGTTTACAAAATGGCTTAAGGACAGCCGAACGGAGCTCACTCATATAAATCACCTTATCTGGACCCGATGAGGAATCCTCTGATAATTCCTTCTTCGGAATGTTGAAGGAAATTTTTTTAGTCGGTTTTCTAGAACCTGAATCATTGAGAGGGAGATGAGAGCGACGCACTTGGAGAGGTTCGGCGGAACATCTCGAGGAATCAATTCTCGACTTCCTCACACTAGATAGCCGACTAGAAGAGGGAGCGACCGTGTTTTTATGTGGAATTAATTTATTCTTGGTTGTTTCCTTTGAAGGTCCAAGATGTGGTGCGGTGCTGACCATGGGTTCCTCATCAAACGAGTCACCATATAGATTAGTATATTCTTTAAGGGTCAACACACGTCTCGAGAAGGTACTAGTGATCTCAGTTGGCTTGACATTATTGGGCTCTTGTGTCGGATAATCAAAATGGTCTAGACAATCAGTAAAAATCATGTATGACTCAATGGTAGCTTCTGATCGTGAGTCCTCTTTTGAACTTGTCATGGTGGTGGTGCAAGCAGTTGATGAAGTGGAGGTGTGGGGAAACTCTGATCCAACGGTCGTCCGGACAGTCGGTCTCTTAGGAGTATCTGAGAGGTGGGACTCATCTACCTCTCGATGGTCATGACTGTCAGCGGATGTGCGGGTCACCTTGGAGTAAAGTGTATCAAAGATCGGGTGAGGTCGAAGAGCTCCCAATGCTGAAAAATCGATTTCCCGAGTCTCGCAATCTATAGTCGCCTTAGCTGAGGCTAAGAACGACTTCCCAAGAATAATCGAAGACTGGGTGAACTCTCCTCGGTGCTCGACGTCAATGATCTTGAAGTCCACCTGTAGTAGAGCACCTTGGAAACTAACGATGACTGAACTATTTCCTCTCGATCGTTCGATGGATCGTTCAACCAGCTGAACGATCTCTCTTGACTTCCTAAGTGGCCTGAGTTTGAGCTTGTCAAACACAGAGGTCGAGAGGATATTTATCGGTGAGTCATCATCGATTCTCGCATGGGTAATGATGGTGTCTTTGATTTCACATTCTACTCGGGGCAACTGCTTCACTCTGCGGCTTTTGGTCTTTCTCCCCATCACCAAGGAGGTGGCCATAGACATTATATGTCTTTCAGTCCTTGTCCTCTTATTTCCCGACCTCTTGGGCATCAATTTACTTCTCACAAATCGTTTGAGGTCGGGAAAGTGATCTATGACCTATATTAAGGGAAGTTTGAAAATCAATTCTTCATCGAGTGCTTCCCTTAGGGCAGGATCCAAATTTTTAGGTCTTTTTCATTTTTTATTTTTATGGATTTTGCTGATTTTTCCATATTTTTGGTCTTTTTGGGATTTTCATTTTTTTGGTTTTTTGTGTGGATGAATGATCAGACTCTGGATTGAAAGGCAAGGGGTTAGTAGAAGAAGGAGATAGAATGGACTCCAGCTGTACATGATGTGTGGGTTCCCTAATGTTTGCTCTGTTTTCAACATCAGATCTACTTACTTCCTTCTCCACTTTCATACCCAGGCTGGCAGAAATTGAGTGCAATATTTCCATGACATCTCTCAACTCGTTACCAAATGATTCATTTTTCTTAATAAGTCTAGAGATGTCATCCTCCACAAAATTCTCATGACAAATCATGGGAGAGTTCTGCTCAAGTGGAGGATACTGCTGAGATATTGGGGTCTCATACTCAACATACCTAGACTCTGGCATGTAATTCTGGGTCGAGTATGGACCATCTAGATGGTAAATATTGGTCGGAGCCTCGTATGATGAAACGGGGATTGATAGGTCTAGCTCATGAGTCCAATCTTGTGAGTGTATAGGCTCTCCAAATAAAGGCTGGTTAATGGAAGCTTGATCACTAAAGTCAATCAAGTCTGGGAAATCATGATGTTCAGACATCTCTATTCGGTTTGTTCGATTGACCAAGTTATGCCCTAAGGTCAAGTCAGGATGTGTATATGTAAATTGTTGTATGGTCCGTACTTGAGGTGAGAATGAAGTATGTGGGGGCATATAGTTTTGCCAATCATCTATCTCAGCAGTGGCTTGCTCTTCATTTGATTCGTTGATTCCTGCAAGCTCTCGAGAATAAGGACAATCAGCCTAAGATGGAAGTGGATCTGTAGTGTTGGAATATGGAGTAGGTGAGAAATGCGAAGAAGTGGAGAAGTCAGTCGAAGTTCTGACTTCATAATCGGATTGAGGTGGAGCCGACCAGGGGTAAGGGTCTCCCATGGGTGGCAAAGGATACATGAAAGAATGAGAAGGCGGAGATGAACGGTATATGGTCGAGGAGGATTGACCAGAGGTCACAGGGTATGGAGACCAATATCCCAACATCTTTGAAGAGGAAAGGATGATTGTAAGCAGATGGAGGTAGAAAATATACAATTACATAGGATAACACACACAGACAGACTCAAAGACTAACGCAAGAGCAAACCCCGAGTTCACACTTAACACGGTGAAGGACTCGAAACCGAGTCAGATTAATCTAGTTAATTTAAATGTGATTTTATCAGACAAGATAGCAAAGGTTACGCGGCCTATAGGGAAGTCGACTCAAAGCCGGATGCGTCTTCCCTGTTTAACCTGTCGCCTAAGATACCGCTGATCCTTCCTTTCTTCGCTCCTATCCCAAGTTGAGGGATTCAAAGACCTGCCCCTATCTACCTGCAAGCAGGTAGAGGCTGACAAGCCCGGAACTTCACCCCGGAGGGTTACTGGTAACTTGTCGCGAAGTACCGCAATTTCGCCCCTATCTACCTGAGACAGGCGGAGGCTACTTGGTACTAGTCAGCGAACCTTAATGAATTCAACTTGTGATATTTGCTAGGATTAGTCAGAACGTGATATGGAAGGTGGGGATTTGGGCTCTGCCTTAAGGTGTTCACACACACTCAAGTACCCTCACTCAGCCTGAAAACAAGGTCGGGGATTAATCTCCCGCAAACAATTTTCAAATTTTATTGAATTTTTTGGTCAATAGTGTTTAGCAGTCCCAGTTTTAAGTTAGGTTCTCACTGAATTAATCCAACCATACAGCACGCCTATCGGCCAGTCCCAATTTCCTTTTTAATTTAAATGTGAAAAATCAGAGGGGGAAATCGAGAAAAGCTGATGCAAGATAAAAACAATGATGCTATGCTGATTTCAGGAGACTTACAGTGATTCCTTTGCCTTTTTTATGCGGGATGCAAAACATAATTGAAATATTTTTAATCTAAATGCAAATGCAAGCGATGAAAGCCGCTCCTAGACAAGCAGTTCTATTAGCGTGAAGAACATGTTGATTTGGCTAAGTTCTGCGGTCTAAGTGCGTCTTTTAAGTGATTTGTGTGGTCCTAATGATGACGAGCACAAGCAATTCCTAGATTGGCTCGGGGAGCCACTAGTGCAAGCTAATTTACCATTCACCACACAGCATACGGTGACACAGTTTCACTATATTTACACGCGCGAGAACCCAAACGGAAACCACTGGAAATAATGAGAAAAAGAAATAAAGAAATAAAATGAAAATTACAAAGCCTCTCTATTCACTCAATAAATTTAAATGCTAGATCCTCGAAGCATCCTCGACTCCTCGCGTTCCTCGCACAGAAACAGATTGAGGTCAGAGAGTGACACAGAAAAATAATGTAATGAAATAAAAGAGATAAAATAATCACAAGAAAATCTGGGGTCAGACTACCCGGGGAAAGAAAATCAAACAATCAGAATTTCACTACAAATTAACCTAAGCCATGCCTTCCTGGCAACGACGCCATTTTGATGAGCCTTCCCGCTACCCTAGTTAATTCAGGAATGTCCAAATTATTTACCAATGTTCGTTGCAGTCGGATAACGAGAGGGAATATCAAAAACCACTTTTAATTAAAGCAAGTTAATCTCGAGCGACAAATTTTTTTTACTTGGTGGAAGTCCAAGGTCGAACTCAGGGAGGCAGCTGTCTCCTTAGGTTGATTCGAAGCAAATTTCCAAAGTATGATTTTTGGATAATATATTTTTTTTGGTCTTTTTCGGTTTTTTATTCAAGACACATGCGAAATCGGGTCAAATTACAAGGTAATTCAAAAATATAGTGAAATTAATTCCAAAAATTATGAAATTTGACCAGAGTATGAAATGAGATGAAATTAAGCTACCCTATTTTTTTTAGAATTTTCTGATGCACGGATAATAAAAAATGCAAACCTTAATGAAAATAACTAATCTAATTTTAATAATTAACAAACGATGATATTTTTCAGAAACAAAATTAACCAAATTGATCTAGTTAAGAGCTATCCAAATCAACTTAAATTTCGTTGAAACACTTCACGGTTAATTAATTAAAAATCGATTAAGATGTTCACTAAATAATTTTTCTAAGACAAACTATACGTGCCAATGGTGTGATTTTTGGATATGTTGTAGCATAGACTTATATCTACCAATGGTGATTTTTCAGAGATTTTTCGATAAGCAGAGAAGACACAATCAATAACTAAATCAAAATGGGCAAAATATTGCAATTTTCACCAAATCAATTTCCATAAATATTCTGCAAGTCAGAAAAATACAAATAAATGCTAAAATGGTAGAACAAGAGTTATACTACACAATGCAACTTTCGGAATTAAAAATGAACAACAGAATGATGACAAAATAAACGTGCAAATGAAGGGGTATGAATTCAATACAGGAAAAGAAATATGAACTGAAATGGAGAATAGGGACTTACATGCAATTACTGGAAACTTGAAATTTTTTAAAAAACTTGCAAAGAGGTGCAAGTGTCCCCTTTGCAAATACCCAATTCTTTATTCTCCGACAGAACTCCTCTTTTTTGCATGCAAAACAGGGGAGCTTCACGGTGGAGCTTCACGCGCATGGGCGGATGGAGTGGAGCTCGGTGGCAGAGGGCGGCAGGGGCCACGGTCGGCGGGGCACCGCGGTGGAGGGCGGCGTGGGGGGAGGCGAGCGGCGGCTTGGCGCGGAGGGGGTGGTGCCTGGGGCTGGCGGCCACGTCGCGGAGCTGGCCGAGGGAGACAAGGCCGCGCGCGTTGAGGAGGCGGTTGGGGGCCGCGCGGCTGGCCGCAGTGGAGGCAAGGACGACGACGCGTCTCGGCAGCGGGGTTGACGTGTGGATGGGCCGCGAGGTGGCGCTGAGAACCGGCTGCACCTGGAGGGAGGCTGGAGGCTGGAAGTAGCGCACGTGTAGCTCCAGCCGCAGGCGGCTGCGAGAGTCGTTGACGGGCAACGGAGGAGCGGCGACGAAGGTGGTTGAGGAGTACCTGCAATGAAGAGTAGAAAGCTCGAGCCAAGCTCGGTTATGGTGGAGGTGGAAGAAGGGAGAGGGGGGTTTCACCACCTCCTCTGTCCCTCATGCATTTGTTTAAGTGGCTTAAATAAATGATTAATCGCTTGATGAAAGTTCGCCGAAAAAATAAATAAAAATCATCGTTGCATTCGCAACGTGTGATTTGTCCGTTGATGTGCGATCAATTTTGCGAATTGATGTGTGGATGTGGGTGAATCAAGGAGAGAGAGATAGATACAAGTAGAAGAAACAGAGAGGGGAAGGAGAAGGAACTTCACTTGGAGGGGTGGATGTTGGAGAAGAGATGGAGAAGGTGGAGGAGATGGGGTATGGAATGGAGGTGTCGATGGCTTCTCCCTTAAGTTAAGGGAGAGTGGGATGGAATGGGTAGATGGAGAATGAGAAGGCAACACTTGGCACGCTCGGATGCGGCCATGTGGCTTTTATTTAATTAGTAGCCAAAAAGCATGGGGTTGACACATGGCGGCTTCCGGAGCCACCACATGTCGCTCTCAGAGAAATCCAAAGTTAAATAGAAAGAACAATAAAAAAACATAATAAAATGGCTTAAATAAAAAAGTGATCAACACGAAAGTTGCTCGTCTCGACGAGATCTACAACTTTCGTGAAGGGTCGAAAGTCAAAGGAAATCGTCTGTAAAAAATGTATTTTTGGGTGGTACTGTTATAGGTATAAAATACCATTTTTTCCTTTTGCAATTTTTTTATCATTTTTAATTAAGAGAAAAATCAAAATAAAAATAGAGAAAATATGAGGAAAATATTTACAATTTAATCTAATTTTTTTTCTATTTTTAATAATTAATAAATAAAAAGATAAAAATGAAGGGCAAACCGGTCAATATGTACAATATACAAAAGGGGCCCAAAATCGAAGTTTTGCATACGAGCTCCGATTTTAATAAAAATGATCTTGTTTCGAAGGTCTTTGAATGTATATTACTTTAAAAATGAGTAGACCTAATTCGGAGGCTATATGAGAGTGATATGTGCATTCTAAGGTCTAAGGTCTCCAACTGGTTTGGGGTTTTATTGGGTAATTTTACAAGTTAGTATTTTTTTGATATTTTTCTTTGATGAGTGTTAGTAATATATACACTATGGAGTTGGTTTTATTGGATTCAGAGTTAGTATAAAATATATACAAATAGGGTATTTTAGCTAATATACAGGTGAATATTTACAGATGAATTTGGCTTCTTATTTTTGCAATATGAATGCTAAAATGCAGATGTTATCAATGCATGCATGAATGCTAATTATGCAATATAAGAAGAAATATGCATCTGTTTACTCGGGAACAAAGCTCAATTTTCAACTTTTAGAGTCATGAATCACAGATTCATCACCCCCTTATACTTAAACCTTGCTCGTCCCCGAGCTACTAAAATGAAATGCAAGAGTGAAATGATTTTGGGTTCCATACCAAGGTCATGAACAAAAGTTGAAAATGGAGATTGACTTGACCTTTGGATTAATTATGTGGCGGAACCTTATTGGGACCTGAACTTAAGACCTAACAGACTTCAAGTTCCACAAGTCTTCTATTCAAGAGGCCTCAACAGTCAGGTCAGAACAAATCCTCAAACGCAAATTTCTGATGACTATGATTCTTACTTGTACTGTGTAAGTGAGATATAGCTCTCCACATCAGAAATGGCTCAGAAGCAGCCTCCTCTAACAAGGTAACTCAAATAACCCGGTCCAGTAACTCTTTACTCGAGGAGCGGGGTATTCCCTTCTAAGTTCAAGTGCGAAAGCTCAAGAGGAGGGGGTAGAGAAAAGAATGGATGGTAGCCAGTGTAGCTACCTATCCCGGGATGCCTGACCAGTGTAGCCAAGTCATCCAGCTGCATTTTCTTTGCTAATATACATACTCCGACAGGTTTTTTTTCTTTTTCTTTTTTTTGGACCTGTCTGATTTTTTTGGAGTCGTCGCATTTTTTCTTTTTTTTTCTTTTTTTTTTTAACTATATACAAGGTGCAACATGTACATCAGGAGTTTTTCCTCTTGAGCCAGTAGACTATCCCTCTTTTGAAGCATTACTGCAACCCACAACATCCCGTCCTTAGATGTCAACACCACCAGACTAGGTTGAGATGCACTACCCTCCCTAGAGGAGGACGGATGTTTCCACCCGTGTGCTACTCCAAGCTAAAGGATTCTACCTCCTCGCCACCTCATCAATGAAGAACTACGTGCATTGTGCTTGTCCAAGTTAGGTCACTGTCTATAAGAATCATGCGTATGCACGAGATATTCTACTTAGACTAATCAAGATGACATGTGAACATAGACTTGAGGACTCGAAAAATTAAGTCAATTGACCTGAGAAATCTTAACTCCAGTTCCTATAAGGTTCCTCTGAAATTAGGTGAATTAAGGTCAAATCTAGTCCATCCTCAATATCTACTCATAACTTTGTTCAGAACCCACTAGCTTTTCACTTTGCATATGCAAGATATGCAGATGAGATGCAGATGGCATGCTATGTAGATGAATGTAAATGCAAGACTCTTTTTCTTTCTCTCTTTTTTTATTTTTTTTGAAATGCAAGGATGATATGGAAGAGTAAATAAGAAGCCTATATTTTTGTTTTTGTTGTTGTTGTTGTTTTTTTCAAAAAAGTTTTGTATACCTCATATGTCACAACAAATTACAAGAGGTTCATAAGTATTATGCAGATTATACAAGTGTTATACAATATACAAGTATACAAGAATTTTTTTCAATTTTTACCAAAGTTTTACAAGTATTATACAAGTAAATTTTTTTTCAATTTTTACCCACCCGTAATTATTGCAAAAATATATACAAAAGTACGCGAAAATACGCGAAAGTACGAGCTATGGGTAATATATACACGCCCCCCTATACATAGCGTGTGCTATGTCCTCAGAGAACGAAAAGCGAGAAAAAAAGACATAGCTCGTGCTAAGCGTAGGAGAGCTAAAATAACAAAAAGGAGTATAGAAGTCGCTCCGCCCCCCCTATACTGTGGCTCTGGCAGCCTATATTGGTCGGAGCCTCATATGATGAAACATGGACTGATAAGTCTAGCTCATGAGTCCAATCTTGTGAGTGTATATGCTCTCCGAATGAAGGCTGGTTAATGGAAGCTTGATCACTAAAGTCAATCAAGTCTGGGAAATCATGATGTTCAGACCTCTCTATTTGATTTGTTCGATTGACCAAGTTATGCCCTAAGGTCAAGTCGGGATGTGTATATGTAAATTGTTGTATGGTCCCTACATGAGGTGAGAATGAAGTATGTAGGGGCATATAATTTTGCCAATCATCTATCTCAGCAGTGGCTTGCTCTTCATTTGATTCGTTGATTCCTGCAAGCTCTCGAGTATAAGGACAGTCAGCCTAAGATGGAAGTGGATCTGTAGTGTTGGAATATGGAGTAGGTGAGAAATGCGAAGAAGTGGAGAAGTCAGTCGAAGTTCTGACTTCATTATCGGATTGAGGTGGAGCCGACCAGGGCTAAGGGTCTCCCATGGGTGGTGGAGGACACCCGAAAGAATGAGAAGGCGGAGATGAATGGTATATGGTCAAGGAGGATTGACCAGAGGTCACAGGGTATGGGGACCAATATCCCAACATCTTTGAAGAGGAAAGGATGATTGTAAGCAGATGGAGGTAGAAAATATACAATTATACAGGATAACACACACCGACAGACAAAAAGACAAACGCAAGAGAAACCCCGAGTTCACACTTAACACGGTGAAGGACCCGAAACCGATTCCGATTAATCTAGTTAATTTTAAGTGTGATTTTATCAGACAAGATAGCAAATGTTACGCGGCCTATAGGGAAGTCGGCTCAAAGCTGGATGTGTCTTCCCTGTTTAACCTGTCGCCTAAGATACCGCCGGTCCTTCCTTTCTTATCTCCTATCCCAAGTTGATGGATTCAAAGACCTTCCCCTATCTACCTGCAAGCAGGCGGAGGCTGACAAGGCCAGAACTTCACCCCGGGGGGTTACTGACAACTTGTCGCGAAGTACCGCAATTTCGCCCCTATCTACCTGAGACAGGCGGAGGCTACTTGGTACTAGTCAGTGAACCTTAATGAATTCAACTTGTGATATTAGCTAGGATTAGTCGGAATGTGATATGGAAGGTGGGGATTTAGGCTCTGCCTTAAGGTGTTCACACACACTCAAGTACCCTCACTCAGCCTGAAAACAAGGTCGGGGATTAATCTCCCGCAAATAATTTTCCAATTTTATTGAATTTTTTGGTCAATAGTGTTTAGCAGTCCCGATTTTAAGTTAGGTTCTCACTTAATTAATCCAACCACGCAGCACGCCTATCAGCCAGTCCCAATTTTCTTTTTAATTTAAATGTGAAAAATCAGAGGGGGAAATCGAGAAAAGCCGATGCAAGATAAAAACAATGATGCTATGCTGAGTTCAGGAGACTTACAGTGATCCCTTCGCCTTTTTTATGCGGGATGCAAAACAGAATTGAAATCTTTTTAATCTAAATGCAAATACAAGTGATGAAAGCCGCTCCTAGACAAGCAGTTCTATTAGCGTGAAGAACATGTTGATTTGGCTAAGTTCTGCGGTCTAAGTGTGTCTTTTAAGTGATTCGTGTGGTCCTAATGATTACGAGCACAAGCAATTCCTAGATTGGCTCAGGGAGCCGCAAGTGCAAGCTAATTTACCATTCATCCACACAGCACACGGGGACACAGTTTCACTATATTTACATGCGCGAGAACCCAAACGGGAACCGCTGGAAATAATGCGAAAAAGAAATAAAGAAATAAAATGTAAATTACAAAGCCTCTCTATTCACTCAATAAATTTAAATGCTAGATCCTCGAAGCGTCCTCGACTCCGCGTGTTCCTCGCACAGAAACATATTGAGGTCAGAGAGTGATATAGAAAAATAATGCAAAGAAATAAAAGAGATAAAATAATCACAAGAAAACCGGGGGTCAGACTACCCGGGGAAAGAAAATCAAACAATCAGAATTTCACTACAAATTAACCTAAGCCGTGCCTCCCCGGCAACGGTGCCATTTTGATGAGCCTTCCAGCTACCCTAGTTAATTCAGGCAAATTAATGTCCAAATTATTTATCAATGTTCGTTGCAGTCGGATAACGAGAGGGAATATCAAAAACCACTTTTAATTAAAGCAAGTTAATCTCGAGCGGCAATTTTTTTTACTTGGTGGAAGTCCAAGGTCGAACTCAGGGAGGCAGTTGTCTCCTTAGGTTGATTCGAAGCAAATTTCCAAAGTATGATTTTCGGAAAATATATTTTTTTGGTCTTTTTCGGTTTTTTTATTCAAGACACATGCGAAATCAGGTCAAATTACAAGGTAATTCAAAAATATAATGAAATTAATTCCAAAAATTATAAAATTTGACCAGATTATGAAATGAGATGAAATTAATCTACCCTAATATTTTTAGAATTTTCTGATGCACGGATAATAAAAAAATGCAGACCTTAATGAAAATAACTAATCTAATTTTAATAATTAACAAACGATGATATTTCTCAGAAACAAAATTAATCCAAATAGGTCTAGTTAAGAGCTATCCAAATCAACTTAAATTTTGTTAAAATACTTCACGATTAATTAATAAAAAATCGATTAAGATTTTCACTAAATGATTTTTCTAAGACAAACTATACTGCCAATGGTGTGATTTTTGGATATGTTGTAGCATAGACTTATATCTACCAATGGTGATTTTTCAGAGATTTTTCGATAAGCAGAGAAGATGCAATCAATAAATCAATCAAAATGGGCAAAACATTGTAATTTTCACCAAATTAATTTCCATAAATATTCTGCAAATCAGAAAAATAAAAATAAATGCTAAAATGGTAGAACAAGAGTTATACTGCACTATGCAGCTTTCGGAATTAAAAATGAACAACAAAATGATGACAAAATAAACATGCAAATGAAGGGGTATGAATTCAATACAGGAAAAGAAATATGAACTGAAATGGAGAATAGGGACTTACATGCAATTACTGGAAATTTGAAATTTTTTTAAAAACTTGCAAAAAGGTGCAAGTGTCCCCTTTGCAAATACCCAATTCTTTATTCTCCGATAGAACTCCTCTGTTTTTGCATGCAAAACATGGGAGCTTCACGGTGGAGCTTCACACACTCGGGCGGATGGAGTGGAGCTCGGTGGCGGAGGGCGGCAAGGGCCACGGTCGGCGGGGCACCGCGGTGGAGGGAGGCGTGGGGGGAGGCGAGCGGCGGCTTGGCGCGGAGGGGGTGGTGCCTGGGGCTGGCGGCCACGCGCGGAGCTGGCCGAGGGAGACAAGGCCACGTGCGTTGAGGAGGCGGATGGGGGCCGCGCGGTTGGCCGCGACGGTGGCAAGGACGGCGACGCGCCTCGGCGGCGGGGTTGATGTGTGGATGGGCCGCGAGGTGGCGCTGAGAACCGGCTGCACCTGGAGGGAGGCTGGAGGCTGGAAGTAGCACACGTGTAGCTCCAGCCGCAGGCGGCTGCGAGAGTCGTTGACGGGCAACGGAGGTGCGGCGACGAAGGCGGTTGAGGAGTACCTGCAATGAAGAGAAGAAAGCTCGAGCCAAGCTCGGCTATGGAGGAGGTGGAAGAATGGAGAGGGGGGTTTCACCACCTCCTCTGTCCCTCATGCATTTGTTTAAGTGGCTTAAATAAACGATTAATCGATTGATGAAAGTTCGCCGAAAAAATAAATAAACATCACCGTTGCGTTCGCAACGTGTGATTTGTCCGTTGATGTGCGATCATGCGAATTGATGCGTGGATGTGGGTGAATCAAGGAGGGAGAGATAGATACAAGGAGAAGAAACAGAGAGGGGAAGGAGAAGGAACTTCACCTGGAGGGGTGGATGTTGGAGAAGAGATGGAGAAGGTGGAGGAGATGGGGTATGGAATGGAGGTGTCGATGGCTTCTCTCTTAACTTAAGGGAGAGTGGGATGGAATGGGTAGATGGAGAATGAGAAGGCGACACTTGGCGTGCTCAGATGCGGCCATGTGGCTTTTATTTAATTAGTAGACAAAAAGCATGGGGTTGACACATGGCGGCTTCCGGAGCCATCACATGTCGCTCTCAGAGAAATCCAAAGTTAAATAGAAAGAAAAATAAAAAACATAATAAAAGGGCTTAAATAAAAAAGTGATCAACACAAAAGTTGCTCGTCTCAACGAGATCTACAACTTTCGTGAATCGAAAATCAAAGGAAATCGTCTGTAAAAAATGTATTTTTGGGTAGTACCTTATAGGTATAAAATACCATTTTTTCCTTTTGCAATTTTTTTGTCATTTTTAATTAAGAGAAAAATCAAAATAAAAATAGAGAAAATATGAGGAAAATATTTACAACTTAATCTAATTTGTTTGGATTTTTAATAATTAAGAAGTAAAAAGATAAAAATGAAGGGCAAACCGGTCAATATGTACAATATACAAAAGGGGCCCAAAACCCAAGTTTTGCATACGAGCTCCGATTTTAATGAAATTGGTCTTGTTTCGAAGGTCTTTGAATGTATATTACTTTAAAAGTGAGTAGACCTAATTCGGAGGCTGTATGAGAGAGATATGTGCATTCTAAGGTCTAAGGTCTCCAACTGGGTTTGGGGTTTTATTGGGTAATTTTACAAGTTAGTATTTTTTGATATTTTTCTTTAATGAGTGTTAGTAATATATACCCTATGGAGTTGGTTTTATTGGATTCGGAGTTAGTATAAAATATATACAAATAGGGTATTTTAGCTAATATACAGGTGAATATTTACAGATGAATTTGGCTTCGTATTTTTGCAATATGAATGCTAAAATGCAGATGTTATCAATGCATGCATGAATGCTAATTATGCAATATAAGAAGAAATATGCATCTATTTACTCGAGAACAAAGCTCTATTTTCAACTTTTAGAGTCATGAATCACAGATTCATCAGAGAGAGAGAGCAATTGTGGTTTAAGTTCAAAGTGTTTGTGGATCTACGAGATGCGGATCCTCTTGGTAACCTGACTGGTTCCTAGGTTGGATGTTTCCTTAAGCATCATCTTCGATGCCTCTCTTCTCTCTTCCTCTCATCCATTGTGACCATCTACATGGTGCTCTCCTCCTCCTCCTCCTCCTTTGTTCTCTCTATTCCTCCTCATCTCCATGAGCATTTCTCAGAAGGTGGTATGTGTCTCTACATGTGCGGTCAGTTGTTGCCAAATCACCTGTATGGTGGCGAGCACCTGTATGTTGACCTCATTTTGCTCTGTTTTCTGCAACTTTCCTTTCTGAGGAGCCATCTCAAATTCCAAATCTGATATTGAAGTATTCAGATCGGGTTCTTGGTCTGCAAGAGGCAATACGACCCGATCAGTTTTGAAATAAGCACTAACTACAGAGAAGTATTCAAGATTAGGGTCAATCCTGAACTTTATTATAGTGGGGTATGTAAATGGAGATTGGTCAGATCCATTCAGAAAGAAGAGAATTCATGAAGAGGGTCATCCCGAATTCTTAGTGAAGAAGGAAGAAATAGGGAGTCTCAAGAGCAGTTCACAAAGTCTAAACCAATCTCTCTGGAATCACCCCGAATTATTGGAGATGTTAGCACTTGAAATCATTGTACGTGTTTGTAGAGTTTGAACAAAAATCATCCTAGATACATAATCTTGAGGGTAAAAAAAAGAGTAAGATGATAGAGAAGTGGAGTGCAGAGATTAACAAGGAATAAAATGAAGAGTAAAAAGGAATCAAGCCTTACAATGAGTAGAATGAAAATAAGGAATAAAAAGAAGTTTCGACAAAAAAGCGCAAGTACGTGAAATTTCTATCTTTGACCTAAATCTAATCAAACAAACCTCAATACAAAATTGGGTTCATCAACTCAACACATGAAGTAGTGAAGGTTCGTCTTTTAATATTGGTCGTTATTATTATTATTTTCAATCTATCTTTTGTACTTGACTTAACACTATGCCTATAGGAGAGTCAGTACTTCCAGAAAAGCATCTTGTACTTCCCACTTCCTTTGTAACCTGTAGCATGTACTTTTGAGGTCCTTGATATCAGATCTGGTCTTGCTACTCTGCCAAAGAAATAGAGAGGAAGCCGATATATCAAATCAAATACTTCCCACGAAGGGTACTAAGATGTGACATGATGAGACAGGGTCCCACCATCACATTATCCCTATGCTCAAGTAATTAAGATCAACCCCATAAGCAGATATGGTCGTATTCGCCCATGCATCGATATAAGCGCTAATACTTCACAAGCCCATGCGATTATCAAGGCAGTAATCAGGCTGGGTTTTTGGCTCTAATCGTTATGGGTCGTTCCTCACTCGATCTAGAAGGTACCTGAAAACAATGAGGGATTTAGGATCCCCAAAATAATGAAGTCCATTAATCGATTTTATTTAGGTCAATGTGATGTTAATAGTGCCTTTTTAAATTTTTGGTTTTCAATTTTTTTGAGTATTTTTCAAATAATCACCTAACGAATTTTCTGATTTCCTTTCTATCCAAGTCCAAGAAAACAAGTGGAGGAATTCAGAAAAGCTGATGCACATGAAATCAATGAATGCAAATGCTAGAGGAAGGGATGTGTATCTTACACCATCACTATACATGCAAGTGATCCACGCATAAAAGTATACCTAATATATGCGCAATGAAATGTTGAAATCACCCTAAGAAAAAGTTGTTATTACCGTGAAGAACTTGTTTGATTTGACTAAGTCCAAGTGTGAAGAAATATATGTACATGAATTATATTAGGCAGTGGACCTAGCTATTGAGTAAGCAACCTAAAATTCTACGGGATTAATCAACGAAGACGTAAACTTAAAATAAGGTGAAAAACTCAAATCACAGAAAATAAAGTGAAATAAGGAGAAAAATAGGGAGAATAAAATAAGAAAGTAATGAAATCATGATAAAATCAATCGGGTCCCCCAAGTGAACAAACACCTTATGAAATGGGCTCGGGAAAGAGTCTAAGTGTTTGAGTCTAATTAGTTATTACAATTAATAAATGACTCTCTCCCTCTCATAAAAAATATAACTAAAAGGGAGCTGGGAGCCTACACCTAAGGGTGTAGGTAACTACCTACACCCGGCCTTTTTTTCATGATTTTTGAGTTTTTGTGAAGGAAACCTTAGGAGGATTTTCTTAATATATAGAGGGGAATATGTGTTTCAAGTTTCACGCAAAACATTACATTCCTAACACGTTCATCTAGAAGGGGTCAATTTCAGCAATTCTGAGACCGTTAAAATTTGATAGTCTTGATGAAGATGATAGAAATCTCGAATTAAGTTGAATTTTGAATGACACCATGGTGATATATAGTGATCTAATTCCCCCAAGGTTTCATTTCAAAAAAAAAATAAAAATCTATGAGAAAATGAGCCGGGTGTAGGTAGTTACCTACACCCCTGGGTGTAGGCTCCTTTTTCCCTAACTAAAATACACTATGCTAAACTACAACTAATGCTCTTTGCAACTCTTGTCCTACTTAGTTGCTCTCTCCTATGTATGGGTGTTTCAGACTCTCGCTTCATAGGCCCTCGCAACAAGGTTGAAACACGATGGGTCAGAACAATTTATACAAAAATAAGAAAGAGAAATAAACACGATAAAATAAAGAAAATAAATAAACAAAAAGAACTATCTATATCTTAAACGTTGCTTCCTTGGCAACGACATCATTTGTTGGCAAGGTTTTGGCCTATTGTCTAACAAGCTAGACAAGCAATCGCTTTGTTGGCCAATACATTAGTTAATCAATAATCAAAACACAATTAGATGAATAA